>OY770263.1:145053527-145698193 GCA_963669355.1 Chorisops tibialis
TCGATGATGGTTCATCTTCGTCAGTTGAGGCTTGAATTGAAATGTTGTCTGTCGTTATCGGTGCTACTGGGATGGGATTCAAAAGGTGTTCGAAGTATGAAGCCCATCTCCTTTTGATTTCTTCTGTGTTGCTGATGATATTGCCCTCTGCGTCTTTGCAGAGACTGGTTTTTGGTTTATATCCCTTTTTCAAGTCTTTTACTATGGCGTATGCGTCCCGCGTATTATTTTTTCTCATGTCGTCGTCCATTTTTTGTATCTTGTCATTATGGTACTTCCTTTGTTTTCGTCTGCAGGTCTTTTTCGCATATCGCCTAAGCTCGTCATATTTTTCTTTTTTGGCTCGTGTTGGTCGTTCAGTAAAAATTTTGTAAGCTTCGTTCTTTCTATCTATTGCGTCGCGACATTCTTGGTCGAACCAATCATTACTTTTTCGCCGTGCTTGATATCCTAATACCTCTTCCGCGGAGGATTTGATGCCGTCTCGTATTTTCATCCACGCATTATCCACTGGCATATTTTGGATATTTTCATATATTGGTGTCAGGTGTTTATTACATGCTAGCATGTAAGCCTGCGCCACCGTTTCGTCGTTAAGCTTGTCGACATTGAATTTGCGAGCTCTACTCGTTTTCGAATACCCACGACACGCTATTTTGCATCGATACTTAGCTCTGACTAGATAGTGATCAGAGTCACAATTCGCACCGCGGAGAGTTCGTACATCAAATATGCTGGAAGCAGCCCTTTTCTCAATAAGAACGTGGTCTATTTGGTGATGCCCACGTTCGTTTGTGAATATCGCGATGTGGGAAGCACGTAGAGCTTACTATGATATTTTTGCTGCTTGCGAAATCAATAAGACGTTGGCCATTGTCGTTGGTTATGTCATGGAGACTGTGCCCTCCTGTTGTTCCTCTATGAGCCTCCTCCTTTCCGACTTTTGCATTAAAATCCCCTAAGACAATTTTTAGGTCATTCGAGGGCAGTGAGTCATAGGTTGTCTCTAGGGTGGTTACATCGTCCTTGTCTTCTGTTGATGCGTGAACGTTGATCAACCAAGTGTTGAAGAATTTTGTCTTTATTCGGATTGCACACAATCTTTCACTTATTGGTTTGAAGCTCGTGACCTGCTGTTTAAATTTTTTGTCAACGACAAAAGCAACTCCAAACTCTCTGCTTCCCGACAATTTTCCACTTGGATAGATTGTGTGTGATCTCATGTCCATGATTTCGCTACCGAGCCATTTCGTTTCTTGGATGGCAGTTATGTTGATGTTGTGTTTTGCCACTTCTTCGAGAAACTCTTTCAGAGCTCCTGTCCTAAATAAGGATCGAACATTCCAAGATCCAATAGAGTAGTCCATTTTTCGTTTGCGGGGTCGTTGCCGTTGAGTCCATCCTTTCCGAGGCTGTTCTTCAGGTTTCTGGACAGTGTTCTTTTTCCGGTGATGCGTTGTCGGCGCCTCGCCCAACCCCCGACCTGGAGGACCGGTCCTAGTTATTTATTACACCCTAGTAGAAAAAGGGTGGGAGTTTTGAGCTAAATATGGCATGCTGGAGTTCTCACAGCTATGCTGCAAGTCCAACTATGTCATACTTTTTGCCTACTTCCTGAGACGCACTGGTGTTACTGGCCATTCAGGTTAACTCCATTTACCCTCCTCCTTTCTCAACTCGGGCTTGGGACCGTCTATGGCGGAGTTAAAGTTGATCATGGTGTTGTCTTTGAGCCCATTGATGAAGCGTATATGTACAGAGATACGTGGGAAATTTACACCACCGTAGAAATACCAGACGTTACACCAGCGCTCTCAGCTATAGCAACAGCAACCGCTTTCGTGAACCAACTGTGTGCAACCTCTAACGACACTGATTTAGACTGTCCGAACTTTATTGCAGAAGTTAGACAGACAATTTCCGTATTATCGGAACAGGACCGACAAATAACTCATGCTAGTTATCACCATAAGGTAAAGCGTGCCGTATTGAGTGGTGTAGGTAGACTGTATAAAGTACTGTTCGGAACTATCGATGATCAAGACTGTGAAGACATTTACTCTCGTCTAAAAGAAGTTCACAAAAATACAGAAGAGAACTTAAATCTAATTAGAGAGCAAATATCTGTTTTCAGCACAGGACTCAGTGAACAAAATAACACGCTGAATGATGTAGTAGAAGATACTAACTATGTCAAACAAAAAATCAATACAGTTTTAGAAAATTTAAATAAACTAAATCGTGATACCGCTAAGAATGAAGCGATGATAACTGAAATTCGTAGGATAAGTGAAGTCACCTCCATCATACTCCTAAAATTAATGCAAATTAATAGAATACAACTGTCCTCGATCGAAATCTTAGACTCACTTCAATCAAAAAAATTACCTCTTGCTCTAGCACATAACCCACAATTAGAAAAAACCCTGCGAACCATAGCTAAACTCAAACAACTGAGTGAAACATTTTCAGACACACAAAATTTAAGAAAAATCCTTCAGGTTGCTTCTTTCCAATCTAACAGAAATATTGTAATCAAAATTACTATTCCTTTACCAGTACAAGGCTTATTTCAAATGTACAAAGTTTATTCACTACCTGTAATTAAAAACGGTTCGCAGTTCATTTATGAGCTCGAAACAGAATATTTGGCTGCAAACAAATCGAAAAATCATTACATGGAATTGACTACTGAGCAATTCGGAAAATGTGTTGCTTATACACTTGTAGGTGGAAAAACTTTCCTGGTGTGCCCACTAAGTGCTCCACTAGTGACCGGCGCAAGGAAGGATTGTGTCATCCAATTATTTTTCAATATAAATTATTTATTTATTTATTTATTTATTTAAGGACTTGATGAACAGAAAGTAAAATATTCCAATTATACAAGAGGTCCAAAACAAATATATGTGAATTACAATATTAATAATAGAAAAAATGAAAGTTAAATAGAAATTCAATATATGTACAAAGTTATTTAATAGAAAACTTGAATTTTAAATATACCTTGAAAGATTGTAGACTGAAGTCATGAAAACTAAGGCAAGATTGATTGAACATTCGAGGCAGCCTGAGTAAGGGAGAGTGAAAATATACGTTCAGCCGCGCATGTGGTACAACGAATAGAGTATGTGATCTAGTATTACTTATATTAGAACGCAATTGAAGTTCACGTTGAAGATTAGTATTGAAAACGAAATTTACTTTAAATAAAAATAACATGTCAAAATAAATTCTTCTGTCCTTTAAACTAGTTAGGCCAAGTAATTGTAATCGACTCATGTAGCAAGTGTCAGATAAGTTCAGTTTTCGGAAAACAGATTTGGTAAAACGTCGTTGTACTGATTCCAATGCAGTCTCAAGATATTGGTAGTGAGGGTTCCAGACAACAGAACAATACTCTAGACGAGACCGAACCAAACTATTAAACAAATTCGTATAAACATGCATATTATGGAAAGTATGGGCAGTTCTTAATATCAAACCACATAATCTAAATGCGTGTTTGCAGATTTCGATTATGTGCTGATCAAACCTTAATCTACTGTCAAACATTACTCCTAAATCCTTTATGCGTGAGACTTCAACGAGGAGAGCATTATCAACATGGTAGTCAAAGTTCAGGCTACAATCCGTATTTGTATATATCATTTTAAAACATTTTTTAGTGTTCAAACGGAGGTTATTCAGCTTACACCAATCATTTAATTTATTAATGTCATCTTGAAGGATTTTACAGTCAGAAATAGACTTCACTACTCTAAATAGTTTGAGATCATCGGCATACATTAAATGATCAGATTGAAAACCCATAAGAAGGTCATTCACAAACAAAACAAAAAGTAGGGGGCCCAAGGTGGAACCTTGGGGAACACCAGACGATGCAGAGTAAGGATAGGATTGAGCACCATTAAATATGACATATTGTTTACGATCACTTAGGTACGAAGAGAACCATTGCAACAAAGAAGAATATATTCCAAACGATTGCAGTTTATTAAGCAGTATAGAGTGATCAACAGAGTCAAATGCTTTAGAAAAATCAGTATAAATCGTGTGGACAGAGAAACGATTTTCGAGCGCATATGAGACTGAGTTAGAGAAGGAAACAAGATTCGTCACAGTGGAGCGTCCTTTAAAAAATCCATGCTGATTGATAGAAATTAGGGCGCTGACTCGTGAAAAAATGTGTATATGAAGTAACTTTTCAAATATCTTTGAAAAGCGAGAAAGTAAACTGATTGGACGGTAATTTTCAACCTTATGTTTTTCACCGCTCTTAAAGATAGGTATAACGTAAGATTCCTTCCATTGAGTGGGGAAGATTCCTTCAGTGAGGGACAAAGTGAAAATTTTCGCCAAAGGTTCAGAAAGGATATGTCCAAGATTAATTACGAAAATGTTTGGAATTTCGTCTGGTCCAGCAGTGCCATTACTATCTAAAGAGTTGATAACAGCAAGAACGTCGTGGCTTTCGAACTCAGGCAAGAGATTGACATGATTATCAATGAAACAAGGAGTAGATGATGGTGAATTGGTGGAGTAGACAGATTGGAAATATTGAGAGAAAAGTTCAGCAATACCACATGGGGTAGAAGCAGTAACATCCAAGTGTGTAATAGTGGAAGGGTGGGACAAAGTCGTTCGAGATGCATTAGTATAACTTCAAAACGGTCTAAGATTCCCAGTAGAAAGACAGAAATTTAGGTTGTTCACATATGAACGAAAACCTTTCTTTATTTCCGTCTTTAGCTGCCTTCTGAGATCAGCGAAACGGGATGCATTTGTAGGATTACGGTTCTTGAGAAAAATTTTTCGTGCCTTGTTTTTTATGTGTAACAGTTTAATAATGGTATTGTTGAACCATTGTGGAAAGGAACTGCGTTTAGTGGAGTAGAACGGAACATGCTCAGAAATTATTGAGTTTAAAGAACTGTAAAAATAGTCAACATAAGAGACAACGGACTCTGATTCCAGGGTTTGCAGCAGATTAAGTTCTTGTAAGTCAGAAGAGATTATATCATAGTTACACTTAAAGAAATTGCGCTTTGAACGAGTTGTTAATGATGAATGGTTACGTGTATTTATTTTAACCAAAAGCTCAATGGGAGGATGATGGGAGTCAGTGGGTACAAGTTCCATAGTAGAAGAAAAAATATCAACAAAGTTGGACCTTACATTCGAAAAAATGAGGTCAAGAATTCTATCATTCTTATTCAGAGTAAAATTTAATTGCGTAAAAGCACAAAATTCCATGAAGGTTACGAGGTGGAAAAGGTGTTGAGAATACGAAGGCAAGGCAGAAGGAATGTTATTATACCAACTTACGTATGGCATATTAAAATCACCACATATGATGAATTTGGAGCGAGGGTCACACTGATTTATAAAAAACGATAGAGATTCGAAGAGCGCAGACAGTTGACTTGCCGAAGATTTACCCTCGACATAACAAGTAAAAATGTACAGAAAATGTCCTGCACATTTAATTTTTACAGCAATACATTCAAAACTGCAATTGAAATCAGTGCAAGCCTGAGAGAACAAGTTATTTTTTATTGCTATCATGACACCGCCACCATCGGATTTATTTGAACATAAAAGATCACGATCACGACGATACACATTATAAGAACCTGGAAAAAGTTCAGCATCAAAAATTGAGTTGTTAAGCCAGGTTTCAGAAATACAAATAACATCGAAAATTTCGGATAGAACTGCATTTCGAAATGTAACAACCTTAGTTTTCAGACCTCTTACATTCTGATAAAAAATAGAAATAGACGATTTATTATTATTGTTTGATAAATTCGAAACGGATGTAATGTTTGAGTCATACGAGTTGGTATTGAGAGTTAGGTGAGAGTTTCCTTCAATGGTAGTGTCCGAAAATTTTTTCGAGATCTCGAGTCAAATTCCTTAACGACAAGACCTTTCGGCCAAAACGTAGGTTTCAAGACATTATGTAGCATATAATGAGGCACACGAATTTTAAAGGAGATATACGACAGATTACCGAGATCTTCACCAGTCTTCGTAAGCCGATAGCAAGGAAGTTCCGTGGAAATTTCGTTACAATATTTACTTTTGATAAAGTTTACCACATCTTCCGGTAGAGTCACAACGTCACAGCGAGACACATAAATCCAGCGAGGCAGCTTCGCCGGAGCGAGATTGGAACTCATTGCAGCAGGAAGCTTGCTTGTTGATGGAGTAGTGACCGTGACGTCATTAGAATTGTTAACGCCAGCGGAGCAATCGGCAACAACCGTATGTTGAGCAACACAATTAGTGTCACTAGATTTATCGGTGTTGTCGACTGATGTACCTGCAGAGGAGGTACCATTTTCAGCGTTCATAGTAGAGCGTTTGTTGATCGATGCGGTGCTTGCCCCAGATTTAATCTGCCTCGGTCGTAACTGCCTAGTTGATTTAATCGGCAATGGTGACAATCTTTTCGGCTTAGTAACTTCACTAGCGGATACCGACCTCCGTTTATCGATAGCAGAATCCGATACAGCAGGTATCGAACTCTGGGAGGATGATACCGTTATAGAGCTCAAATTTAAACAATTTTCGAGCCGCGAAAGATGGAGAAGAACTTCGTCGAGCTTGGAGACTAAGACCGAAATCGAGCAATCACACATAATATCGAGTGTAGACACTACGAACCGAAAACTTTACTACGTAAATAATAAATTAATTGAATTTTTGAGAAATTTTTGAGAAAAAAATTTTATAAGTAAATTTCCGACCGCTGACGTTTAGAGCTATGAGCATTCAGTAATACGTTTGGATATGATTATCAGTCACTGGATTGCAAAATATGTATTGAAACTTACCCCAAAAATATCCTGACTAAAATGCATAGTCCCAATATGTGGCTGTACTCATTTTTTTACCCAAAAAATGGATATGATACATGCCATCAAGAAAAAACCGAAATCACTGGTGGCGGTTTATTGAGACTTACGGGTGGGTGTGATTTCCTATTAGAAGACATAACTCTATCCCCTGAGAACTCAATAATCAGAACCGAAAAAATTTCACCAGCAAGCAGTAATTTCACGTTACCAAATTTATTTGCTCAGGAACCTTCCACTTACAGGCAAAGTTCATTAGCCACTATCGATAGATTAAAGCCTCTTAAAATTAGTGACTTGAGGAACCACCATAAAAACCTGTATTCTAACAGTCTTAAAAGTCTAACGCAACACATAGCTGACGAACAAGACCGCAGACGTAAGGAAGCCTATGAAAGAAAGCAAACTTTGGTACAGACAGGCACAACAACGGTACTAGCTTTAGTAGTAGTAGTCGGGTCTATAATAACGTTCATTTATTTAAAATCGAAAATACAGAACTATCTAAAACCTAAAGTCGGAATTAACAGCAAAATAGAATTACGGGTGTCGGGACCCAAAGAATCATTAAAACAAGAAAATTCAAAAGAAGATTTACATGAACCTAATTTAAGCTTGGAGAAGCCCTCCAAAACAAAAGAAAAATTAGTTTTAAGAGAAATGGTTTAAAAAAAAAAAAAATGTAACTAAAATAAAATGAAATAAACATGATATTGCTACAAAAAATGGTGTATAAATAAAAATAAATTTTTATAATTGATGTATGTACTTCCTTAGAATCTGTTCTTTTATTATATTCCATTCATACATGTAAGTAATTAAGAATTTATACTTTTTCTTGTATTTCTTTCTACTTTAGTTAAATAAGTATAATAAAAATAAGTAATAAATAAAAAAAATAAAAAAAACAAATAGAGACAAAATCAAAAATATTGTATTTTTCATTGTAAAAAAGAAATGTTATTAAAAATCTTGACCATAAAAATAAAAATGTTTTCAAATTTAAATCAAATTGCAAAGTATAAAAATAAAACATGTGACACATCTATACAAATAAACAACAATATGAAATTTATAAATTTTATTAAACATTATTTAAAATATGGTATAATCAAAAATAAATTAAAGTAAAAAGATAATGAAAATAGAAATTTATAAAAAAAAAAAAAACAGTGTAAATCTATGTAAATCGTCATCACGCTTCTTTCTATAAGGGGGAAGAAAGTTGTGTCATCAGATTAGTAACATTAACCGCTAATGTAACTGACCTGATGGCACATGCTAAAATTTTGCGTGCTACCAATGACCTGCTGAGCGTTAAGTTCTAGCCGAAATCGATGACTCGATATTGTGCAAGTAGTGCAATATTAGAGGAAGCGATTTCGGCGCAATGAACTTCTCGTCCGGCCGGCAATGCTAGCACGCGTAATTAATTTATTGATGACGATAATTTTTTAGAGAAAAAATGAATGAATTGAAAATCGAGTCAGTTACTGTGTGGACTCCGACCGCGACATATAAGAAATATAAAAGTAAAAAGCGAATTGTTGATCCGGTCGTTTAATAAATAATCAGTACCTTAAACTAAAACAGTGTGTTTTACTATAATATTTAACAGTTTTTTACAACATGGAAGAGAGTTGTTTCTGTCCTATGCCCCTATAGGGGGTCTTAACAGGAATTTGATTTGATTTGATTGACTTTACAAGAGAAACGAAATAAAATTGCATCACAAATTTTACGATTCCTTTACCTCCTCCACCCCCTCCCATACAAATGTTTGGTTTCGTGAATGTAAAATACACCGAATCTTATGAAAATTCAATGCAATTTCGTTTATGAAACTGACATTCTATGCAGAAAATATTGGACGTGATTCAACCAATAAGTAAAAAACTATTAACATCCACCCACCCTTACTATCACCCCACCGCTCATAAGAACTCAAACTTGCATAAATAAACAAATGAAATATTGATTATATGTACAGGAGCTATTGATCGTTTCGCAATTAAGTGTTAAATTGACAACAGCCCTGCTCAAGAACCTCCTTTCACTTAGTGTTCCCCAACCACTCTTACCTGCATATTGACTTTCCACGCATCCGAAACTTGTCCCAAGAATAATAAAGTTTCGCCCGACTTGTTGGCAGTTTATTTTTGGCTGAATGTTCATCCGTCTGGTGCCACCCACGTTCGCTTATGAATGTTGCGATGCGCGAAGCACATAGAGCCTCTGGCCGTTCTCGTGACTAATGGCATGAAGGCTGTGCCTTTTAATTGTCCCTACGTAAGTCTCTTCTTTGCCCACTTTCTCGTTAAAGTCATCTTACACTATTTTGATATTGATCCACGAAAGGGAGTCGTATGTTAATTCTAAAGTACTGCAGAAATCATATTTAATTTCGTCGTTTTTATTTTTCGTTTGGGGCGTGGACATTAATAAGCCATATTATTACTGAATCTTGTCTGGATGCGGATTGCACAGAATCGTTCATTGACGGGATTGAAGTTTGTAGCTTGGTATTTAAACTTGGTGTAGACGATAAACGCAACTCCAAAAAGCTTGCTTGCCGACGATTTCCCACTTTTAAAAATTTTGTGCAATCTAAAGTCATTAATCTCGCTACATAACAATTTAGTTTCTTAGACTGCGATGATGTTTATGTTGAATTTGCTTGCCTATTCCAAAAGCGCTCTCACTGCTCCTGTTCTGCGCAGGGCTCTCATGTTCCGTTTTTCGTTTGCACAGTCGTTGCCGTTGAATCGATTCAGCCAGAGGCGGTGCTTCAGGTTTCGAAAAGTCTGGTTTTTCCATAATCTTTTTTATTTAAAAAAGAGATATGCATGCAGAAGCTAGGGGCTCGTATTAAACCATATTAAAACGTAATAGAAAACATAACAGAATTAGGATTGGACGTAAAGCCCCTCATACGATACTCTAGATAAAATTAGAAAAAGTTCAATGTACCGGAAAATATGTCATCAAATTCTTTTGAGTTTCTACTGTTAATGGAAATCGATATATTACCAAAATTAAGCATTTGTATGCTTATATGGGTTGGGGGGGGGGGGGGAGGGGTTGTAGTAGTATACAGATCGAAATAAAAAGTGCCGACTTTAATGATATTTGTAATATAATGCTTGTTCAAAATTTCTAGTCGATAGTTTTGAGATTTGAGATTATCATATTCAAAACTCGCCTTATCCGTAAAAAAAAATTTCAGAAATCGAAAAAAATTAATAATTTTTCTCGTAGACGGAATTTGTTTTTTTTATTTACCGTATTCGAAAAGGTACTAATTTGCAAAAAGGAACAATAGTGAACGTATATCAATTTTGAGTTATTTCACTTTTAGTTTCGAATGAAGCGAGTTTCGCTGCAACACTTTAAATAAAGCAAGTTTTGAATCAAATCCCATTAAAAGCAGCCAGCATCTACACATATAAATATAATGGTAGTGTCTATTTGTTACTTGTTTATAAATTACTATAAGTTAGTGTTTTGCTTTATTTGGACAAAAGCTAGGCAGAAACACACGCTTTTAAAATTCTTCTCTGTCTGCCTCTCTGTCTATTCGGCTTTTGAACAAAAACGGCTGAACTGATTATAATGAAACTCTCACAATTTATTAGCTATGCTTCGAGATGTAATCTGACTTTGGTCTTATTTCAATACCCCCACGCCTTGTACCCCCTCCCATACAAAATGATTCATTATCAAAATAAACGCAATAATCAATTTTCTTGAAAACTAGAGAAGCAAATAATTTAAAATTTGGAATATTTTATTTTTACAAATTATTTGAATCTCCCACTCCTTCCACCAGTTCCCATACAAACTTTACTTTTTCATGAAATGCTAAACACAAATTTGCTCAATACGTATAACATTTATCGAGCTCATATACTTAATTTGTATTATAATTAATATCGGGAAAAAGTAAACTTATTAGCTCCTCCCCTTCTACTCCCTATCATACAATGTGACACAATTTCATACCTTCACCAAAATTCGATTTTCTTGAAAGTATGAAAGTTACTGAAATTTAAAATATATCAATTTTTTGATGATTGTAGTTGTTTCTCAAAAAATCATTAAAACATCCCACTCCCTGTACCTCCCATACAAACTGCACTACTTTACCAAAACCAATGCACTAATTTTCTGAGTATTAATTCAATTTATTTCGGTTACGAGTACATATATTACAAAATACTCTTATAGCTACTCCTGCTTCATCTGCTTTTCGAGCAAATCTGTTTATTGTCGAATTGCGCCATTTTGTATGGGAGGGAGTAGTAGAGGTGAAGCTAATAGTTTAATTTTTTCTTATCTTACTAATAATTCTAAATAAGTTATTAATGCACAATATAAATTTTATACGTACTGAGTAAATTGGCTTAGAGCATTTCATGAAAAGTGCAGTTTGTATGGGAAGGGATGGAAGGAGAGGGAGGACGCAAATAATTTGTGTACGGTAGATTGAAATCGTCATGAAAGTAATATATCCAAAATTTCAGACTAATAGCTCTTATATATACTTTTCGAACAAATCCGTTTAATGCCGAATGGCGAAATTGTGTCAGTTTGCATGGGAGGGGGTAGAAGGGGTTCAATTTTTTTGGCCTTACTAACCATTCCCAATAAATATTTAGTGCACAATTTCAACAAATTTTGTACGCACTGAGAAAATTGACTTAGAGTATTTCATGAAAAGGACATTTTGTATGGGAGGTGGTGGAAGGAGAGGGAGTACACACATAATTTTTATACGGTAGATTTAACTTATCATAAAAGTAATATATTCCAAGTTTCAGACCAATAGCTTTTATACTTTTCGAGCAAATCCGTTTACTGTCAAATTGTAAAATTGTATCATGTTGTATGGGAGGGGTAGAAGAGGTGGAGCGATTTGGTCCGTTCACGATCTTGACCTTACCTTTTTACCAAAAACTACGTGTACGAAATTTTAACTTTCTAGCTCAAAATATTCTCAAGCTAGAGAGCGAAAAGACGGACGGACAAACGGACTGACGGACGGATGTTTTGAGATTTTCAAGTGATAATATTAACTTCTGTATCATTAATTTTTTTTCTCCGAGTCTTATTTCTTAGCGTTACAAACTTTAGAGAAAACTTATAATACTCTCAGATTTCATCAAGAGAAGAAAAACATAACAAGACTACGATTCGCCGTAAAACCCAATCGTGCGATACTCTAGATGAAATTTTTTGATTTTAAAAAATTTTGTGTGGAAAGTTGTAGAGGATGTGACGACAATGAACCAATTTTTTCACATTGCGCTAGAGTTGCTATCAAAATGTTTTATACAAAATTTAGGATTCAAAAAT
This sequence comes from Chorisops tibialis, assembly GCA_963669355.1. NCBI lineage: Eukaryota > Metazoa > Arthropoda > Insecta > Diptera > Stratiomyidae > Chorisops > Chorisops tibialis. Next base: position 145,065,746 of record OY770263.1, read on the forward strand.
TTAATAGGTACTGAGAAAATTAGTGTATTGGATTTAGGGAAATTGTGTAGTCTGTATGGGAGGTGGTGAAGGGAGGGGCGAGATCTTAATGACTTTTTCAGAAATAACTACAAACATATACTCTATACTATACTATACTATATCATACTTTTCAGGAAAACCTACTTTTTTTAAAGTTGTGTAATTGTGTTAGGTTGTATGGGAGGCGGTAGAAAGGGTCAAGATAATAGTCTAGTTTTTTTGGTGTTACTAATAATTCTTAATAAATATTTAGCGTACAATTTTAACTCGATAAATTTTGGATATACTGAGTGAATTTATTTAGAGTATTTTATGAAAAAGTGCAGTTTGTATGGGAGGTTGTGGAAGAAAGGGGAGGACTCGAATAATTTTTATGCATTAGATTGAAATTATCATAAAAGCAGTATATTCCTAATTTCAGTTTAGTAGCATTTATACTTTTTGAGAAAAGCCGTTTATTGACAAATTGCTTAATTGTGTCGTTTTGTATGGGAGGGTGTAGAAGGGGAGGAGCGATTTGGCCCGTTCACGAACTTGACATTACTTTTTTGTCAAAAACGACAATTACAAAATTTGCATTTTCTAGATCAACGTGTTCCCAAGCTGGAGGGGACACGGATGGACAGACGGACGGATAGACAGACGGACGGATAGACAGACGGACGGACGAAGGGACATCCGGTTTTGAAATTTTTGAGTGATTATATGAACTTCTGTATCATTCATTTTTTCTCCGAGTCTTATTTTTAGCGTTAAAAACTTTGGGGTAAACTTACAATACTCTAAGGTTTCATCTAGGTGTCTGCATATGTATACTGCGACCGAAGTTAGTTAACTCATATACGTCTATATGTGGCGCTCGCTTATAAAATTCCCTAAGTGATTTACAGATATTTGCGGGATAAATGCAAAATACTGTTCTCTCTTTTTTCTCGAATTGCAGTGAATTTTGCGATATGTAGAAGATAAATACAGCATTTTAAATATGTATTCAAGCACTTATAAGCAATATTAGTATTTCTAGTATAAGTTTGTGTTTTCAAATACGGATGATAAGCCCATGATTTTTGTTTTTTTGATCAAGTAAGGTCGGTCCAAATATTTATTGTTAGCCCAATGCCGAATATTTGCCTTTTACTGAGCATTCAATGGGCACACTGCAAGAAAGTGCAAGTAACTGAACACTACTACGAGCATCCATTGCTAGCTTTTCGTCATTTCAGCATTTGGAACAATCAAAGAAAACTTAAGGAATTTAGACTGATTTTATTATTAAAAATTTTCTGGGAAAAAAAGGGACTGCAAGCTATTTGTGGTCGGACAGCTGGTGATTCGAATTACGGAAAGCAGCATTTTAACAAAAAGTTCATTGTGGGCTAAATTTATCAAATCAAATCAAATTCCTGTTAAGACCCCCTATAGGGGCATAGGACAGAAACAACTCTCTTCCACAAGGCGCGATCCTGCGCATCGGCTTTAAGCTGTTGCCAGGACTTGTTTATTCCTCTGGCCTCCTGCTCAAGTGCTCGCTTCCATGTGTTACATGGTCGACCAACCCGACGTCTTCCTTGAGGGTTATAATCCAGAGCCTGTTTTGCGATGTTTTGCTCTGGTTTCCTCAAAGTATGACCGATCCACTGCCACTTTCGCCGTTGAACCTCAATACCTATTTTAGTCTGGCGAGTTGTACTCCAAAGTTCGTCGTTGGAAATTACTTCTGGCCAGAATATTCCTAAAATGCGTCGGAGGCATTGGTTTACGAAAGTCTGTAGTTTCTTGGTAAGTCGAACGGTCACTTTCCACGTAGTACAACCATATAACAGCACGGATTTGACGCATGCGTCAAAAACTCGCAGCTTCGTGCGAAGGGAGATCTCTCTTAACCTCCAGAAAGGGGAAAGGATACCGAAGGCCTGACGAGCTTTATTTAGCCGAGCCTCAACATCCTTTTCGGCTCCGCCGTCCATGCTGACAATGCTTCCGAGATAGCAAAAATCTTGCACCTCTTCCACATCCTGTCCATTAAGAACAATCGGTGTGCTTGCGTTCGAACCCATGTGCATGTACTTGGTTTTACGCACATTTATTTTCAGTCCCCCCTCTTTGCATTTAGAATGCAACGAGCGAACATTTGACTCTAAGACCTAACGGGTATGTGCAAGCAAACACACGTCATCAGCATAATCAAGGTTACTTAAGATGTTAAATAGTCTCCATTGAAGACCTTTACCTTCCCCACCTTCCAGTGTAGCTTTCAAGATGTCATTTATTACCACCAGAAACAGGGCTGGTGATAATATGCAGCCTTGTCTGACACCCGTTCGCACAGGAAAGCTCTCGAACAGCTCTCCTCTATGCAAGACGCGACACCTTGCATCTTCGTAGGATTCTTTAATCATAGCTATGACCTTATTTGGAATACCTCTCCTACGCAAAGCATTCCATATGTAATCTCGCTTAACGCTGTCGAAAGCCTTCTCGAAGTCCACAAACATGAGATGTTTTAATAAATCGCTTCACGATCTATTACCACGTAACTTACTCAGCCCTAATTAATCGCCTAAGACTCTTCTTTTCTACCCGTCGTCGAATACTACAACCACGTGCAGTTCGTACCCAATATCGCAACCACCAACCTAGCAGCCGAACTGAGCTACTCGATCTCGTAAGCCTGGAATCCACCACACACTTAATGTGCCCATGCTAAGATATTCGATCCCGAGTTATTAGGACACCTGATCTAATAACATTTCGGTGCTGGGAAAAGGTAGGATCAGATTACGAGAAGACGAGACTTATGGAATTGGCTTGTGGACGAACACGTGACTTTTCGACACTAAAGGAGTCACATGTTTGCAGTAAATAATTTGACACTAATATTATAGCACGACACCTATATTTTTTATAACTATTCAAGATATTCTGTTTCCCAGAAACACTTGATTAACTGCTGACCTTTCTTTAATTCATGGAGGATACTTTCCCACGGGAAAGTATATTGCAACGTCAGCTTCTGGCGAGCAGGAGAACGGCATTGTATAAATAGGTCAGGACAACCTGACCTCGAGGCAGTTGGTCAAGACCAGTAAGTACGTTAAGTTCATTAAGCAGTTCACTAAAAAGACAAAAGTACAAGTTCGGAATTTAAATCGTTTGTAACATATTAATCAATAAACGTTATATAGTGTTAGAAATTAGAATCAGTGTATTATTTCCACACCCAAGAATTAGAAGGACTCAGACATCCTTCCCAGCGTGACGACACCACACCCCCGTCGTATAACATATTTGGTGGCAGCGGTGGGATCCACGCAGTCAAAAGCTTTGACCCGTATCCCGCTACCCGATCTACGAAGAGCAAACATTAGTACCGTCTCCGGACCAGCGAGACAGGGAAGCCGACGAGAACTACCATCTTCAAAAATAACATCAGTACCGTCTCCGGACCAGCGAGACAGGGAAGTCGACGAGAACTACCATCTTCAAAAAATAACATTAGTAGCGTCTCCGGACCAGCGAGACAGGGAAGTCGACGAGAACTACCATCTTCAAAAAATAGCATCAGTACCGTCTCCGGACCAGCGAGACAGGGAAGCCGACGAGAACAACCATCATCAATAAATAACATCAGTACCGTCTCCGGACCAGCGAGACAGGGAAGTTAACATCAAACGGCCACAACAGAAAATCAACAACGAAGCAACATCTCATCTAAATCAACAACACCAGGAGCAACGCAGCTAACAACATCCAGCGGCTACAACAAGGATCTTCAACCCATCGAATAAATTTGTAAGGTTAGTAAAATATTCTTTTACCCGCTACTTCCTGTGCCGCGTTTTCCTTTGAAAAAATATAGAAAGAGATTTTTCGTTTGTTGTCAAATTTTTTATACCGTTAAAAGGTTCTTTCGATTTTGTAAAAATAATTGTGCCGTGTTTTTATCTAAGTTGTGGTAATCTAGTGTCAAGATTCCCACACGAAGTGGCTTCAAATACCGGATGTCCGAAGCCGGAAAATCTGGAACGACTCCCAATACTCCCTTAGTCGACTCGAAAGTCACAATCCCAAGCAACACGACTCTCGAAATGTCGTCAACTCTTGGAGACGCTCTCGCGCTCATTCCTGCTTACGATGGAAACCCTGACGAGCTACATCGATTTCTATCGAGCTGCGTCATTTTCCAGCGTCCCGAACTCCCTGAGAGTCAACGAGCACTCTTTCTGTCTCTTATCAAGACAAAGCTCGTAGGAAAAGCGTACGACGTTATAAAGTATAGCGATGCTGATTCTTGGGACAGACTCCGTGAACTACTGGAGAAAAACTTCCAAGAAAAGAGAACACGAACTGCCTTGCAACAAGAAGTTGCAAAACTCTGCCAAAAATCCGGAGAAAACGTGAAAGATTACGTTTTCCGGACCACAAAATTGTTAGCCACATTAAATGATGTGACCAGACAGGTCTCCACGGAGCAGACCATCACAAATTTCTTGATCGAGGAAAATAAAGCCCTCGTTAAAAAATCTTTCGAGAAAGGCTTGAAGAATGAGCATCTTCGCCTTCTCGTCAAAATCGCGCACCGCTCAACTTTTGAGGAGTCTGCCAATCTTGCTATTGCAGAAGCCGATATCATAGCTGAGGTCAACAGACCTCCTCCTGCCGGACCTTTTCCCCAAAAGCAGCCTGCGATCAAGCCAGAACAAAGTTTCTGCTCTTATTGTAAGAAACCCAACCACCACATCTCGGAGTGCCGAACTCGTTTGTCATACGAGAAATGAGCACCGATATGAGCAGAGAGGACAAGACGCTTACTTTGCTCCACAGCGTGTGAAGAGTCAACACGCTAATCACCCCGCGCAAAATCGCCGCGAGTATCCAGCGAATGCGAACAGTCGCACGGCCCAGCAAAGCAAGCCGGAATACAATCGTCGGCCAAACAATGATCCGCGCTCGGGGCATCATATCAAAAATGGCCACCCGAGAAACAGGACCAACCCAGAAAGCCCTGACAAGAGTTCGTCGGAAAACTCCTCCTGGCGGGGCGGCGACCAAAGCTCGTCCCGCCTCAATCAAATTCTGGTGTGCGCAGACGTCCATCGGCCGTCCCACTAGAATTCAACAGACACGAACTAAAAGTTCAAGTGTCACACAAGAATATCTTGTTGCGCGTGCCTAATTCACTGTCCCCTTATCAACACAGTACCTTCCTAATAGACACGGGCGCAGAGATATCCTTGCATAAGGCCTCCAAAACACTTGGAGATACCATAGTAGACCAGTCCAAGAAGATAGAAATAACTACCATGGCTGGCAAATAACTACAAACGCTAGGGACAGCTAAAGCTTCCCTCTTTTTCAATGATGTGGCGATAGACCACATCTTTCACCTCCTGGGCGGCGAGACTGCCCTTAAGTACGATGGTATACGTGGACACGATTTTCTGATGAAATACCATTGCGAGATTGATTATCCAAATAAGTCTCTAATATTTTATTCGAAACCCCAACAAGAGGGCTCTTCGAAAAAATCAGTAGTTGGGAGCGAAATTCCGCACAAGACGGAATGCCCCAATGATCGTCGAATGAAAGGTGATTCGAAACCCCAACAAGAGGGTTCTTCGAAAAAATCAGTAGTTGGGAGCGAAATTCCGCACAAGACGGAACGCCCCAATGATCGTAGAATAGAAGGTAATTCGAAACCCCAACGAGAGGGCTCTTCGAAAAAATCAGTAGTTGGGCGCGAAATTCCGCACAAGACAGAACGCCCCAATGATCGTAGAATAGAAGGTGATTCGAAACCCCAACGAGAGGGCTCTTCGAAGAAAACAATTAGGAGCGAAATTCCGCACAAGATGGAACGCCCCAACTCCAAAAGACGCAAGACAGAGATCTTGGACCAAAGTGAAGAGGAGGACACACACAAAGTGCGCCTGAATACCGCCGGCGAAAGTGGAAGAGAGGTTCCGACATCTCCCGAAGATGTGCATATACGGATACCTGCACGATCTCGTGCCATAATAGCTCTTTCCCTTGGCAAAAACGGAGACTGGTTCAGCCAAAGCAAAGAGGTGCGTCCGGGAGTTTTTCTTGGCAATGCCATGGTTAAGTCCGATCCGTCAGGCTTAACCAAACTCCCTATCCTCAACACCAACGAATTCGAGGTACGAATACCCGAATCCGAGCTGGCCCCTACACTTTTTTATTTACAGGACTACGACGTTCTACATTTGAATCCTGACGAGGATCCCGTGAACGATCGCCTGAAGAAATTAGAGGCCCAGGTCAAGATAGAGCACTGCAATCGAGAAGAGAAAAACTCTATCTCGAAGCTGTGCCGAGAATATAATGACATATTCTATCTGTCTGGCGACCACCTGACTTGCACTAACGCAGTCAGTCACGACATCCCTACGGTGTCCGATAAAACGGTTATCAACGTTAAACCGTATAGATTACCACACGCCCAACGAGGCGAAATAAACCGTCAGATCGAGAAACTGACAGAAGAAGGGATAATTAGCCCTAGCAAAAGCCCGTGGAATTCTCCACTCATACTGGTCCCGAAGAAACCGGACTCAGAAGGCAACAAGCAATGGCGCATGGTCATTGACTTTCGTCGTATTAACGACATAACAGTCGGCGACGCTTATCCACTACCAAATATTACCGACATCCTAGATCAACTAGGAAAGGCAAAATATTTTAGCACCTTGGACCTAGCGAGTGGATTTCACCAAATCCCCATGTCCAAGGAAGATAAGCAGAAAACAGCCTTCAGTACTCCTTTTGAACATTACGAGTACAACAGAATGCCTTTTGGACTCAAACGAGCCCCAGCTACATTCCAACGACTGATGGACTCCGTCCTGGTCGGCATCCAAGGCATCGAATGCTTCGTTTACATGGACGATATAGTCGTCCACGGTTATGACCTAGCCGATCATAACAAGAAGATAAGAAAAATCTTCGATCGACTTCGTCAGCATTGTCTGAAGCTACAACCAGACAAATGCCACTTCCTAAACAAGCAAATCCAGTATTTAGCGCATTTGGTAAGCGAGAACGGAGTATCACCCGATCCATCCAAGATGGAAGCAGTAGAAAACTACCCAGTACCAAAAAAAGAGAAGGATATCAAAGCCTTCCTGGGTTTCGTGGGATATTACCGTAGGTTCATACCTAAGTTCGCGGAAATTGCCAAACCACTGACAACTCTTTTGAAAAAAGACGTCAAGTGGAAATGGGACGCCTTTTGTGACGAAGCATTCCACAAACTAAAAGGCAAGCTAATTACGGCTCCCTTACTTCAATACCCGGATTTCGAGAGAGAATTTGTGGTCACCACAGATGCCTCTGACGTAGCCGTTGGAGCCATCCTCTCGCAAGGCAAGATTGGTGAAGATCTTCCTATTTGCTACGCTAGCCGCACCTTGAATCCTGCGGAGCGTAAATATTCGACTATCGAGAAAGAACTGTTGGGTATCATTTACGCAACACAACAGTTCAGACCCTACATATATGGTCGCAAATTCTCGATAGTCACTGATCATAAGCCTCTCACCTGGCTCATGAATCTCAAGGATCCCTCGTCCCGACTTATGCGATGGAGGATCAAGCTTGAAGAGTACGACTATAAAATTGTCTACAAACCTGGTACTCAAAACCAGAATGCCGATGCCCTTAGTCGCATCATTCTCGAGGACACCGTCAAAGAACGAGAGGTCCAAGTCGTTACTCGAGGTCAACAAAAACAAATGACAAATTCAGATCAACCACAATCTCCCAAAAATCCTAACCCCACTAATATCGGTTCCAATCAACCTCAAGCTGTTCTCGTGAAGAACACTTGCCTGCTCGAACAAAAGAATGTCACCACCCAATTTTTTATTTGCATTGGTGGTTCAATAAACAAAAAGCTACAGAAGCTTTTCCCAAATTTCGAACAACTCCCTAACGGAGCCAAAGATACTGTAGTCTTAGGCAAACGAACTTGTTCAATTTTCAAAGTCAACTTCCTAAACGGAACCGAAATGGACAAAGAGACCCTGAAACACACTCTCGTCCAAACTAAGCAACTTAGTAATTTGATGAAAAGAGACCCCGCTACCCCACTCTCGAAAACCCTGTCAATCAGCCACTATGACACAAAGGCTCTAGAAAAACTCAGCGCACAGGTAAAAACAAAAAAACGAAAGTTCTCTAATGTTAACCCGCATGACGTGCATCATTATTCCGTCATCTACCTAATCGTACTCATTATCATAACCGGAATGATAATACGTTTCCGCGAAAAGTACATTAACCGCTGCTTAAAGAAAAATGAATCCCGCGCAGCGCCAAATTCCGAACCGAGTACATCCGTAGCGAAACAAGCACAGAAATACCGGGTAAACCAATATATCTAACCCGCGTAATAGAAGCATAAGTAACCATAACCAATTACCGTTAATAATATTAATAAGATACAACATTGAATAACCAAGAAATAATTATATTACAATCCACTGTATACTAGCAATTAATATCTTACAATCAAATAATCATGTACTATTACTATCTTATATTATACATTAACATACTTAACTAAAATCTATTACAATCCTATATTATACAAAAAATACTATGCATTGCTCCTTTTAAGCGATGACAAATAGATTACATAAGCTAAAATATAAATTTTCATGCATGCCAATTTCAATTTGTAAGATGTGCCAAATAATGTAAGACACATCCCAAAATCTAGAATATATTACAATATAGGAAATACATTGTACTTTCTAAGCGATGACTAATCAATCATATAAAACAAATAAGTTTTCAAGCATGCAAATTACACTACTTACCCTTAAGAATTTTGTAAAATGTGCCAACCTATGTAAGGCACATTCCAAAAAAATAAGAAAACACTGCCAAACAATGTAAAACTATTGTGAACCGATTCCCTCCTCGCTTGACGCTCCGAGTTCAAAAAATTAACACAATATCCAACCCCAGAAAATACTACGGTGTACGTATTTTCTTCTCATTAGGGGGATGGAATGTAATAAATCGCTTCACGATCTATTACCACGTAACTTATTCAGCCCTAATTAATCGCCTAAGACTCTTCTTTTCTACCCGTCGTCGAATACTACAACCACGTGCAGTTCGTACCCAATATCGCAACCACCAACCTAGCAGCCGAACTGAGCTACTCGATCTCGTAAGCCTGGAATCCACCACACACTTAATGTGCCCATGCTAAGATATTCGATCCCGAGTTATTAGGACACCTGATCTAATAACATTTCGGTGCTGGGAAAAGGTAGGATCAGATTACGAGAAGACGAGACTTATGGAATTGGCTTGTGGACGAACACGTGACTTTTCGACACTAAAGGAGTCACATGTTTGCAGTAAATAATTTGACACTAATATTATAGTGGATTATTGTTGCAAGCACGACACCTATATTTTTTATAACTATTCAAGATATTCTGTTTCCCAGAAACACTTGATTAACTGCTGACCTTTCTTTAATTCATGGAGGATACTTTCCCACGGGAAAGTATATTGCAACGTCAGCGTCTGGCGAGCAGGAGAACGGCATTGTATAAATAGGTCAGGACAACCTGACCTCGAGGCAGTTGGTCAAGACCAGTAAGTACGTTAAGTTCATTAAGCAGTTCACTAAAAAGACAAAAGTACAAGTTCGGAATTTAAATCGCTTGTAACATATTAATCAATAAACGTTATATAGTGTTAGAAATTAGAATCAGTGTATTATTTCCACACCCAAGAATTAGAAGGACTCAGACATCCTTCCCAGCGTGACGACACCACACCACCGTCGTATAACAATGTAGTGGCGAACCCATTTCGGCTGACTGCTCTAATATTATCCGTAGGGTATTTGTGTGGTCGGTACAAGACGACCCTTTACGGAATCCAGCCTGATAAACTTCGAGAGTGCTCTCGACGACATCACTAATCCTATTGAGAATTACCTTAGCCATAATTTTTGATACGGCAGTAAGTAGACATATACCACGCCAATTGCCACAATCCCGAAGGTCGCTCTTCTTCGGAATTTTCACAATGACGCCCTCCTTCCATTCAGTCGGATATCTTCCATCATTCCACACCTTAGTGAAGAGTGGGAGGAGTATATCGGCTGTTATTTCCGGGTCCGATTTGAGGAGTTCGGTTGGTAGTCCGTCTATACCTGGAGCTTTCCTTCCCGCCATTGACCGAATGGCGGAAACTATCTCTTCCTTATGTGGGGGATCGTCCCTAATAGAGGATTGTTGCGGCTGGATGTTTGGAAGTTGTTCTGTTTCCGGAATATCTTCATCTGACAAGATGCTTAAAATATCAGAGAAGTATTCCTTCCATCGTCGCAACCGGTGTTCACTCATATTAAGGAGAGTTCCGTTGACATCTCTCACCAGGTGGTTGGCGGTGAAATTCCTGTTCGTCAACTGTTTCATGATTTTAAATAGTGAACCCATATCGCCAAGGTAAGCCGCAGATTCTGCCTTGTTTGCCAGATCTTCAATGGCCTTTCTCTTGTCACGTCTAACAGCCTTTTTAAGCTGTATATGAGCATCGCGGTAGTTCTGCCTCAAGTCGGGCGTTCGTTGGTTGACATCGGGTTGAGAGATGATTGCCAATTTGGCTTTTTTCCGATTGTCAACCTTGTCCCATGTGTCTTGCGACATCCAGGGTTTCTCACCGCTTTGCGCATATCCCACAGATTCTTCAGCACTAGTTAGCAAAGTGTTTCTGGTTGCCTCCCAATTGGCGTCCAGTGTGCGCATTTCATGTTCACCCAATGTGGATGACTTTTCGCGTAGAATGGTGGTGTATTCGAGTTTTTTGTTGGGATCTCTGAGTTTATCCACATTAAGCTTGCACTTCATTTGAAGAATTTGTGGTCGTCGGATAGCTGCTGTACAAAATCTCAAGCAGGCAACCATCAAGTGGTGATCGCTCCCCACGTCAGCTCCACGTTTCGCTCGCACATCGAGGAGACATCTTCTCCATCAGCGACTTATAGCCAAATGGTCGATCTGGTTCTGAATAACACCGTCAGGGGACACCCAAGATGTTTTATGATGACTGTTGTGTGGAAAAAGGGTCCCTCCGATGACCATTTGCCGAGTACTACAGAACTCCACAAATAATTCGCCGTTTTCGGGTCTCTTAATCCAAGGTCGTGAAGCGTCGACCCAAGGGTCACCATGCCTCCCCATGACGTGTTCTAGTCCAGTGTTGTCTGATCCAACCTGGGCGTTCATATCTCCCGAAATGATAATAATATCACCTCTTGGAACACGTTCGAAGGTGGCACTCAGTTGGCTATAAAACTCCTCTTTGTCATCAGATGTTGCGGTATTAGTTGGTGCGTAGCACTGCAGAATTGTGACGTTTCTGACACTGGTCCTGAGCCTGACGACGATAATTCTATCCGAGATTGGTTCCCAGCTAATGAGACTGTTTCTTGCTCTCGGCGTAAGGACGAACGCCACGCCATTTCTGTCTTCACTTTCAGGGCCAATGTACAGAATAGTGTTTCCGCTAGGGGTTCGTTCTTCTCCTGATCCTGTCCACCTGACCTCGCTCAAGCCCAAGATTTGGATGTTATAGTGCTCCATTTCACGGTCGATCACCGATTGGCGGTGCAAGGACCGAGTAACCCCAGCTCTTCCCCCGTCATTCAATGTTCGAACGTTCCAGAAGCCAATCATTGTCCGTTTTCGAATGCCAAAAGTCGTTACCGTAGAATCAGTCCGTATCCGAGACGATGTATCTGTTTCTCGTATCATTTAGGTCTTAAGATCACGGGTGATAAGCCCATGATCCAGCTAAATTTATGACTACTAATAAATACTTAATTAGTATTATCACTAAGATCAGAAAAAAATATTTGATTAGCTTCACTGCTTCTACCCCTATTTCTAATTATTTCTGAAAAAATCACTAAAATCGCCCCACTCTTTCAAACAAACTGCATATTTTCACTAAATCTAACTCACTAATTTTCTCAGTCCCCATTCAATTTTTGGAGTAAGCATTTTGTACTTGGGATGAAAAAAAATTCTATTTCATCTAGAGTATCGTAAAATTGCGCTTTATGCGCAATTGTAGCCCTGTTATGTTTTTTATGCATTTCGCAAATTTTCAAGTTTCTACTATAAGAATTCACTCAAAAATTTTCAGTTTTTGTGTTTTTTTCATTGCTTATGAAATATCTTGGGCACGTTAGACCCGTACTTCGGTGCATAACAATTATGGAATAAATTTTTTTTCTAGGTATATCAAATAGGTGAATCCACATGCAAAATTTGAACTTTGTATCTTTCAACAGAGACCGAAAAAAAATCACTCAAAACTGTCGACATTTTTGCTTACCACCTACCTTCCCTTACACCCCTCAACTAAATTTTTTTCCAAAATTAACAATCTGACGAATTTTCGATTTGATATCTGTACTAAATTTTGAGATATAACGATATGTAATTTTGGAATGTGCATTTTCGAAGTACTCCCCATTTCTCCCCACCACTATTTTGTGCACATGTTATATTTTTTCGTATTTCGCAAGTACAGCTTACTATAAGTTTAAAGTTTCAAATACATAACGTAAGAGATAGTCGAGTTATTCATTTTTAAGTGTTTTCCCTTGCACCTCCCCTGGCCCACCCCTTACAATAATTAGCCTTTCTCTAAGCTGGTTCTGATGGATTTGATGCCACCTTAATGATCGCAAAATATGAATTTTTTGTGGTATTTTCAAAGATATAATCATTTGTAAAAAAAAAAAATTCGGCCGACAATTGGTTTTTAGCCCCCTCTTTTGGATAAAAAAATTAAATTATGTTTAGAGTCTGTCCCATAACCCTCTCTATATTTTTGCTGATTTTCAACTTCCTATCTGCATTCGTGGTGAAGATATTAGGAGGTGTAGTTTTTGATTCTTTCCCTCTCCCGCCTCCCCCTTACATCTGATACTCCCCAAAATAGATAATGGAGCTCACTTACCCAATCATCAATCCACCTGAAAACGAACATTCTACCTTTAACGGTCTCGGAGATATGAGTCCTTATGTATGTTAATGCCTTCGACTCACGACGCGAGAGAAAATGCTTCAACTTGCTTACGATATTAGTAACGTATTTAATACTTAATTCATCATACTCCTATCAAAATCTTGAGTTGAAATATTTTAACCTCACCCTCCATGATCCTTATGCCCTCAGCACACGACGCGAGTTAAAATATTTTAACTCAAGATTTTGATAGAAGTAAGATGAATTAAATATTGAATACATTACTAATATCTTAAGCAAGTTAAAGCATTTTCTCTCACGTCGTGAGTCGAATGCATTAACCTAACCCAACACCGTTTTATAAATTAGTGAAATTCTTAATTTTTCGAAATGTTCCGTTGAAAGTTTGTCCACAGATAGGTCTTTTCGCTATTTGCTATATGATTCCTGATCATAGGTAATCAGCGAAAAGACCGCAAAATTGTTCTTACAACAATAAAACGTGTTAACAGAAAAAAATTGTGATATTATTGTTTTTATTAGAAAACAATATATCGTTATTAAGAATTGTCAAGTGAAGTTTGCTTCATCCTATTCAAATGTTATTATCCAAATCCCTTAATTACATAAATTATGTCACTCTCGTAATGCTTTACTATTTAAGATGTTATCTACTCTACAGTATCGCAAATAAGAAATGGGCTTTGCCTCGCATTTATAATTCCGGTTATATTACAAAATAATCAATAGCATTAAATGTTTCTTCCTTATTTTTTTTCGGTTTATGTATATAACATTTCATTACATTTGCAGTAAAATCAATATCTGGGTTGTAATTAAGCCCAGGTGTCAAGAGAAACCTTTTCCAATTTCTAATAGGCATTTCTATCAGACAGTATATAATATGTTAGAGCTATAGATAATGAAGGGGATATGGAAACAACCCTCTAATGAAACTATGTTTCTTGAAGGATAAGTTATAGAGCACAGGCTGAGCATAACGAAACAGTAACTGGAATGCAGAAGATAACTAAAACCTCATCACGTTTTGTAGATATCGTTAAGGTGGGTGGATAGGTGTTCCATTTGTACATGTATGTGTATTGAATTGTGCTTTACCGAAAAGAACTGGCTTCTATTTGGCGCGCAAATAAACTAGTCGCCGGCGGTGCCAGATCAAAAAATCGGGAAAAGCTGAATTCGATAATCTGGTCAGAGTGTAATGATAAAACTGATAACAAATTCATATTGATGGACGCCTTAACTTGTGATCGTACCGCAAAAAAAACTAAACAGTGAAACTCCTGTAATTGCACAAGCAAAAGTAATAGTTCTTCTGTATCTTCGTTTACTGGTTTTGAAAATTTTGAAAATTGTTTGTACTCTGAATTAAATCTGAGAGTATATTATTTATGTCCTAATGTTTGTAATGCTCAGAAATCTGTGATCTTAAGAAATCTTATATGGAGAGTCGTGGAAGGGATGACAGTATTGAACTAATATTTTCACATCATGTTGAAGTAGCTCAAAAAATATGTTATACAAAATTTGTGCTCCAAAAATTGAATAAGTACTAAGTAAATGGTGTATTAGAAGGAGTAAGGGGGTCTTAGATTTTTTTTTCAGCAATAACTTTGAACAATATGCAATTACAACTGAACAACTGAAAAATATACCATCTTCTCCACTCGTTACGGTCGTTCTTACTCCTCTTCTACTTTCCTAATCCCATTCCTTCCCTCCATGACTATGTTTGTGCATTGCACATAAAGGTCGAAATTGCTGTGTTATAGGCATTCATGTAAAAAAAAAATAAACTTCCCAAAAATTTCAGACCAGTCACATGCATACTTTTCAAGAAAATGAATTTTTTGTAAAGTTGTCAAACTGTGTCACATAGTATGAGAGGTGTTAGAAGCCATGAAGCTAATCGGTTAATTTTTTCTGGTCTTGGTAATAATGCTCGTTAAGTATTTAGTACAAATTTTGAGCTTGATAAATGTTACACGTACTGAGAAAAGTGGTTTATAGAATTTCATGAAAAAGTACAGTTTGTACGAGAGGTAGTGGAAGGAGCAGGAGGATTCGAATATTTTTTGTACCATACATCACAGTTATGTTAAAAATTATGTATTTTAAATTCCAAATTTTAGCTCTTACAGCTTCCTAGCAAATTTTATTATTGCAAATTTTTGGAAATGAATCATTTTATAAGGGAGAGGTAGAAGGGGTGGAGCGATTTGGCTTTAACTTAATTTTTCGTCAAAATCAACATGTATGACTATTAACTTTTTCGCTCAACGCGTTCTCAAGGTAGAGGGCGCACGAATGGACAGACAAACAGACGGCCGTCTGGTTTTGAGATTTTTGAGTGACAATATTAACTACTGTATCATTCATTGTTTTCTCCGAGCCTTATTTCTTTGCGTTACTGACTCTTAAGCAAACTCATGATACTAATTATACTCTAGATGAAATCTCAGAGTATTATGAGTTTGTTCTAAGGTTTGTAGCGCTAAGAAATAAGGCTTGGAGAAAAAAATTAATGATACAGAAGTTAATGTTATCACTCAAAGATCTCAAAACCGGATGTCCGTCTGTCCGTCCGTCCGTCCGTCTGTTCGCTCTCTAGCTTGAGAGCGCGTTGAGCTAGATTGTTCAAATTTTGTACACGTCGTTTTTGACAAAAAAGTAAGGTCAAGTTCGTGAACGGGCCAAATCGCTCCACCGCTTCTACCCCCTCCCATACAAAATGGCACAATTGCGCAATTTCACAATTAAAGGATTTATAATAATATTATTTTTTTTTTATAATAATATTAATTAAGTATTTATTAATACTTAATTAATGTTATTACTAAGATCAGAAAAAAAATATTTGATTAGCTTCACTGCTTCTACCTCCTCCTATACAATGTGACACAGTTTCACAACTTCACAAAAAATCGATTTTCTTGAAAAGTATGAACGTTACTAATTTAAAATTTAAGAGAAGTGAATTTTATGATATTCTTAGTTATTTCTGAAAAAATCACTAAAATCCTCCCAGTCTTTCTACCACCCCCCATACAAAATGCACATTTTCACTAAATCTAACACACTAATTTTCTCAGCTCCTATTCAATTTTTGGAGTAAGCATTTTGTATAAAAAAATTTTATAGCTACTTTAGCATGATGGGGAAAAAATTAGTTCAATGCTATCACCCCTTCTAACACTCCCCATCCAAAATTTCTTGGGATGACAAAAAATTCTATTTCATCTAGAGTATCGTAAGATTGCGCTTTATGCGCAATCCTAGCCCTGTTATGTTTATACTCTAGATGAAATCTGAGAGGATTATAAGTTTGCTCTAAGGTTTGTAACGCTAAGAAATAAGGCTTGGTGAAAAAAATGACTGATACAGAAGTTAATGTTATCACTCAAAAATCTCAAAACCGGATGTCCGTCTGTCCGTCCGTCTGTCCGTCCGTCTGTGCGCTCTCTAGCTTGAAAACGCGTTGAGCTAGAGAGTTCACATTTTGTACACATCGTTTTTGACAAAAAAGTAAGGTAAAGTTCGTGAACGGGCCAAATCGCTCCACCCCTTCTACCCCCTCCCATAAAAAATGACACAATTACGCAATTTGACAATTAAAGAATTTGCTCGAAAAGGATGAAAGCTTTTGGCCTGAAATTTAGAATATATTTTTTTTATGATAATATCAACCCACCGTATAAAAATTAATAATAAATTGGCTTAGAGTAATTCATGACAAGTACAGTCTGTATGGGAGGGGGTGGAAGGAGACGGAGGACGCAGATAATTTTTCTACTGTAGATTTATATCATTATCAAAGTAATTTATTCCAAAATTCAGACTAATAGCTTTTATACTTTTTGATCAAATCCATTTATTGTCAAATTGCGAAATTGTGTCATTTTGTATGGGAGGGGGTAGAAGGGGTAAAGCTAATCGTCTAATTTTTTTTAGTCTCACTAACAATTTTAAATAAATTTTTGGTGCACAATTTCAGCCCGCTATATTTTATACACACTGAGTAAATTGGCTTAGAGTAATTCTTGCTAAGTACAGTTTGTATGGGAGGTGGTAGAAGGAGGAGGAGGACACGCATAATTTTTATACGGTAGATTTATATTATCATAGAAGTAATATATTCCAAATTTCAAGTCAATAGCTTTTATACTTTTCGAGCAAATCCGTTAATTGTCAAATTGCGCAATTGTGTCATTTTGTATGGGAGGGGGTAGAAGGGGTGGAGCGATTTGGCCCGTTCACGAACTTGACCTTACTTTTTTGTTAAAAACGACGTGTACAAAATTTGAACTATCTAGCTCAATGCGTTCTCAAGCTAGAGAGCGAACAGACGAACGGACGGACAGACAGACGGACATCCGGTTTTGAGATTTTTGAGTGATAATATTAACTTCTGTATCATTCATTTTTTTCTCCAAGACTTATTTCTTGGCGTTACAAACCTTAGAGCAAACTTATAATACTCTCAGATTTCATCTAGAGTATAAATATTTGATTGGCTTCACTACTTCTACCCCCTCCCATACATTATGACACAGTTTTACAACTTCACAAAAAATCAGTTTTCTTGAAAAGTATGAATGGTACTAATCTGAAATTAAAGGGTTGTTAATTTTATAATACTCCTAGTTATTTCTGAAAAAATCACTACATTCCCCCCCCCCCCCTTTTTCTACCACCTCCCATACAAACTGCACATTTTCACTAAATCTAACTCAGTAATTTTCTCAGTCCCCATTCAATCTTTGGAGTAAGCATTTTGTATAAGACATTTTTATAGCTGCTTTAGCATGATGGGGAAAAAATTAGTTCAATGCTATCACCCTTTCTAACAGTCCCCATGCAAAATTTCTTGGGATGACAAAAAATTCTATTTCATCTTGAGTATCGTAAGATTGCGCTTTATGCGCAATCGTTGCCCTCTTATGTTTATACTCTAGATGAAATCTGAGAGTATTATAAATTTGCTCTAAGGTTTGTAACGCTAAGAAATAAGGCTTGGAGAAAAAAATGAATGATACAGAAGTTAATGTTATCACTCAAAAATCTCAAAACCGGATGTCCGTCTGTCCGTCCGTCCGTCTGTTCGCTCTCTAGCTTGAGAACGCGTTGAGCTAGATTGTTCAAATTATTTACCCGTCGTTTTTGACAAAAAAGTAACGTCAAGTTCGTGAACGGGCCAAATCGCTCCACCCCTTCTACCCCCTCCCATACAAAATGACACAATTACGCAATTTGACAATTAAAGGATTTGCTCAAAAAGTATAAAAGCTATTGGCCTGAAATTAAATCTACAGTAGAAAACCTATTTGCGTCCTCCCTCTCCTTCCACCCCCTCCTACAAACTACACTTTTTCATGAAATGCTCTAAGACGATCTTTTCAGAACATATAACATTTATAGAGCTCACATTTTGTAATAAATACTTAATTAGTATTATCACTAAGATCAGAAAAAAATATTTGATTAGCTTCACTGCTTCTACCCCCTCCAATACAATATGACACAGTTTCACAACTTCACAAAAATCGATTTTCTTGAAAAGTATGAATGGTACTAATCTGAAATTTAAGAGTTGTCAATTTTATAATATTCCTAGTTATTTCTGAAAAAATCACTAAAATCCCCCCACTCTCTCTACCACCTCCCATACAAACTGCACATTTTCACTAAATCTAACTCACTAATTTTCTCAGTAATTTTTGGAGTAAGCATTTTGTATAAAACATTCTTATAGCTACTTTAGCATGATGGGGAAAAAATTATTTCAATGCTATCACCCCTTCTAACACTCCCCATTTAAAATTTCTTGGGATGACATCTAGAGTATCGTAAGATTGCGCTTTATGCGCGATCGTAGCCCTGTTATGTTTTTTTGTAATTTTAAGATTTTTTTTATGGGGAGTGGTAGAATAGCAACTAATTTTTGTGCCATCACGCTAAAGTATAAAGTATTTTATATCAAATTTATGCTATAAACATAACAGGGCTACGATTGCGTAATGCGTAATCTTACGATACTCTAGATGAAATAGAATTTTTTGTGACCCCAAGAAATTTTGTATGTGGAGTGTTAGAAGGGATGATAGCATTGAACTAATTTTTTCCCCATCATGCTAAACTCGCTATAAAAATGTTTTATTCAAAATGCTTACTCCAAATATTGAATGGGAACTGAGAAAATTAGTGTGTTAGATATCGTGAAAATGTATGGGAGATGGTAGAAAGGGTGGGTGGATTTTAGTGAATTTTTCAGAAATAACTAAAAATATCATAAAATTGACATCTCTTAAATTTGAGATAAGTAACATTCATACTTTTCAAGGAAATCGATTTTTTGTGAACTTGTGAAACTGTGTCATATTGTATGGGAGGGGGTAGAAGCAGTGAAGCTAATCAAATATTTTTTTCTGATATTAGTGATAATGCTAATTTAGAATTTATTACAAAATATGAGCTCGATCAATGTTATATGCTCTGAGAAAATCGTCTTAGAGCATTTCATGAAATAGTGTAGTTTGTATGGGAGGAGGTGGAAGGAGAGGGAGGACGCCAATATTTTTTCTACTGCATATTAAGATCATTATGAAAGTGATATATCCCACAATTCAGCCTAATAGCTTTCATACTTTTCGAGTAAATCCATTTATTGTCAAATTGCGAAATTGTGTCATTTTGTATGGGAGGGGGTAGAAAGGGTGAAGCTAATCGCCTAATTTTTTTTGGCCTTACTAACAATTTTAAATAAATATTTGGTGCACAATTTGAGCCAACTTAATTTAATACGCACTGAGTAAATTGGCTTAGAATAATTCATGACAAGTACAGTTTGTATGGGAGGTGGTAGAACGAGGGGGAGGACACGCATAATTTTTATATCGTAGATTTATATTATCATAAAAATAATATATTACAAATTTCAGGCTAGAAGCGTATATACTTTTCGAACAAATCTATTCATTGTCAAATTGCGCAATTGTGTCATTTTGTACGGGAGGGGGTAGAAGGGGTGGAGCGATTTGGCCCGATCACGAACTTGACCTTACTTTTTTGTCAAAAACGACGTGTACAAAATTTGAACAATCTAGGTCAACGCGTTCTCAAGCTAGAGAGCGAACAGACAGACTAACAGACGGACGGACGGACGGACCGACAGACGGACAGACAGACAGACGGACAGACGTTCATCAGGTTTTGAGATTTTTGAGTGATAACATTAACTTCTGTATCATTCATTTTTTTCTCCGAGCCTTATTTCTTGGCGTTACAAACCTTAGAGCAAACTTATAATACTCTCAGAAACCATCTAGAGTATAAAAATAGGTGCTGAGAAAATTAATGCACTAGATATAGTTAAAGTGTGCAGTTTGTATAGGAGATGATTGAAGAAATATGGGGTTTTCGAGATATTTTCAGAGATAAGTATGAACATTGAGCACTTGTCATTTTTCCAATTACAGACCAGTGAATAAAACACAGAAAAATGATTTGAAATTGGATTTACTTAAAAGATAATTTTATAGCTTTATTGTAATGTCATTGTAAGAGGGAAGGTCAGGGGGTGTAAAGAAAAAAACACTTAAAATGAATATCTCGGCTGTCTCTTAAGCAATGTAATTGAAACTTGAAAAGTATACTAAGCTTAACTAGAAAATATGAAAAAAATATAGCTTGTGGACATAATAGTAGTGGGGAAAATGGGGAGCATTTCAAAAATGGCGCACTTTCTAAAACTACAAATCATTATATCTCAAAATTGAGTACAGATATTAAATCAAAAATTTGTCAGATTATAGAACTATATAATTTTTAGTTTAAAGGAGAGGGAGATGGAAAGCAAAAATGTTGAAAATTTTGAGTAATTTTTTTAGGGCTCTGGTAAAAGATTTGAATTTTGTTCGTCGATACATCTATTTGATATACATAGAAAAAAAATTATAATTTGTTCCAAAATTGTTATGCACTGAAGTGGGGGTCGAACGTGCACAAGGTGTTTCATGGTCAATGAAAGAAATATAACAGGACAACGATTGGGCGTAAAGCCCAATCGTGCGATACTCTAGATGAAACAGAAAGTTTTTTATTTTCACAAATTTTGTAAGGGATGTGGTAGAGGGGGACGACGTTGAACTAATTTTTTCACATTACGCAAAGGTTGCTATCAAAATGTTTCCTACAAAATTTAGGATTTAAAAATTCAATGGGTACTGAGAAAATTAGTGTAATGGATTTAGTGATATTGTGCAGTTTGAATGGGAGGTGGTTGAAGGAGTGTGGAGTTTTTAATGAATTTTTTAGAAATAACTGTAAACATTATTTAATATTTGAAATTGCAGATCAGTTACATTTATACTTTTCAGGGAAATCGACTTTTTGTAAAGTTGTTTAATTATGTCAAATTGTATGGGAGAGGGTAGAAGGAGTGAAGCTAATCGCCTCATTTTTTTTGTCCTACTGACAATTCTAAATAAATATTTAGTGCATAATTTCAGCTCGATAGATTCATACGTACTGAGTAACTTGGTTTATAGTATTTCATAAAAAATTCAGTTTGTATGAGAGTAGAAGGAAGGGGAGGGCTCAAATAATTTTTATACAGCAGATTTGAGCTCTTATAAAAGTAATAAATATATTCAAAATTTCAGATCAGTAGCTTTTATGCTTTTAGAAAAAATCCGTTTGTTGTCGAAAAGAGAAATTGTGTCATTTTGTATGGGAGGGGGTAGAAGGAGTAAAACTAATCATTTAATTTTTTTCAGTCTTACTAATAATTCTAAATAAATATTTAGTGCACAATTTCAAATTGATAAATTGTATACGCACCGAGTAAATTGGTTAAGAGCGTTTCATGAAAAATTGCAGCTTGTATGGGAGGTGGTGGAATGAGAGGGAGGACACAAATAATTTTTATACAGTGGACTGGAAACATCATAAGAGTATTATATTCCACATTTTAGATCAATAGTATTAATACTTTTCGAAAAAAGCCGTTTATTGACAAATTGCGTTATTGTGTCATTTTGTATGCGAGGGAGTAGAAGGGATGGAGCGATTTTGCCCGTTCACGAACTTTTTTATCAAAAACGACGTGAATAAATTTTGAACTTTCTAGATCTACGCGTTCTCAAGCTAGAGAGGACACGAACGGACGAATAGATGGACGTTTTTGAGATTTTTGAGCGATTATATGAACTTCTGCATCATTCATTTTTTCCGCGAGCCTTATTTCTTGGCGTTACAAATTTTGTGGCAAACTTATAATACTCTCAGATTTCATCTAGAGTATAAACACACAACCTGAAATTTTTTGAATGAAATTTTAAGGTAGAAACTTGAAAATTTGCGAAGTGCATTTAAAAAAAATTTCTAAAAGTTGAAATATTAAATGGTCGAATATCTTTAAAACTTCTACCCCCTCTCATATTAAATTATTTTATCGATCATTTTTAAGAAATCAATTATCATCTAACTATTAAAAGTATAAATTTAAAATTTAGCATAAAAACTTTTCAAAATAGTTGAAATAAAATTGCGTCAAGTGTTTTGTGATCGCACTTGGCCTTCTACCCCCTCCCATACAACAATATGATTTCGACCAATTTCATTACACCAACTAATAACCAGCAAATTAAGAGCTACGAACTTGAAATTTTGTACGAGCACCTTACAGGAGAAAGGAAATAAAATTTCATCACAAATTTTATGAATCCCCTACCTCATCTACCCCTCCTATACAAATGTTTGGTTTCGTGAATGTAAAATACACCAAATCCTACGAAAATTCTATGCAACTTCGTCTGTGAAACTGACATTCTATACAGAGAATATTGGACGTGATTCAAGCAATCAATTGAAAAACTATTAACATCCATCCACTCTTACTATCACCTTCACCCTTCCCCTCATAAAAACTAAACTTTCATAAATAAACGAAAGAAATATTGATTATATGTACTGGAGCTTTTGAACGTTCCCGCAAAGTCTTAAATTGACAACTACCCTGCCCACGAACCCCCTTTCAATTAGTCTTCCCTAGCCTCTCTAACCTGCATATTGACTTTCCACGCATCCGCAACTTGTCCCAAGAATAATAAAGTTTCGCCCGACTTGTTGGCAGTTTATTTGCACTTGAATCCAAATGAAAAATTGCGTAAAACGCAGGATGAAGTGCGGATTCTGGCAGCGTGTGTGTGAAAATTGGACTTCCAGATTACGCCAGGTACGCGCCACCCGCGGCGACCACTTGCCTACACGGTTAAAAATATTTGTGTAAAAGATACAACTCGTCTATTCTTTTTATACTCTAGATGGAATCCGAGAGTATTATAAGTTTGCTCTAAGGTTTGTAACGCCAAGAAATAAGGCTCGGAGAAAAAAATGATGAATACAGAAGTTAATATTATCACTCAAAAATCTCAAAACCGGATGTCCGTCCGTCCGTCCGTCCGTCCGTCCGTCCGTCCGTCCGTCCGTGCGCTCTCTAGCTTGAGAACGCGTTGAGCTAGAAAGTTCAAATTTTGTACACGTCGTTTTTGACAAAAAAGTAAGGTCAAGTTCGTGAACGGGCCAAATCGCTCCACCCCTTCTACCCCCTCCCATACAAAATGACACAATTGCGCAATTTGACAAAGAAGAGATTTGCTCAAAAAGTATATAAGCTAATAACCTGAAATTTGGAATATATTACTATTATGATAATATCAATCTACCGTATAAAAATTATGTGTGTCCTACCCCTCCTTCTACCACCTCCCATACAAACTGTACTTTTCATGAATTATTCTAAGCCAATTTACTCAGTGCGTATAAAATTTAGCTAGCTGAAATTTTGCGCCAAATATTTATTTAAAATTGTTAGTAAGGCCAAAAAAAAATTAGACGATTAGCTTCACCCCTTCTACCCCCTCCCATACAAAATGACACAATTTCGCAATTTGACAATAAATGGATTTACTCGAAAAGTGTGAAAGCTGTTAATCTGAATTTTTGGATATATTACATTCATAATAATATAAATCTACAGTAGAAAAATTATTGGAGTCCTCCCTCTCCTTCCACCCCCTCCCATACAAACATCACTTTTTCGTGAAATGCTTTAAGACGATTTTCTCAGAACATATAACATTTATCGAGCTCATATTTTGTAATAAATTCTTAATTAGTATTATCACTAAGATCAGAAAAAAATATTTGATTAGCTTCACTGCTTCTACCCCCTCCCATACAATATGGCACAGTTTCACAACTTCACAAAAAATCGATTTTCTTGAAAAGTATGAATGGCACTAGTCTGAAATTTAAGGGATGTCAATTTTATAATATTTCTAGTTATTTCTGAAAAAATCACTAAAATCCCCCCACTCTTTCTACTACCTCCCATACAAACTGCACATTTTCATTAAATCTAACTCACTAATTTTCTCAGTTCCCATTCAATTTTTGGAGTAAGCATTTTGAATAAAACATTTTTATAGCTACCTTAGCATGATGGGGAGAAAATTAGTTCAATGCTATCCCTTCTAACATTCCACATACAATATTTCTTGGGGTCACAAAAAAATTCTATTTCATCTAGAGTATCGTAAGATTGCGCATTACGCGCAATCGTAGCCCTGTTATGTTTTTATTATAAAAGTCATGTATCTCATCATTCTTATGAAAAAACGATTATATAAAAATATTTTATATTAATTTTGTTTAAAGAGTATATGGATTTATATATAAAGATTTGCTTTTATTAGAGCAATATAAGTTTTATTCCAATATCCTTTTAGTTACTGAATGAATAAGGTAAATAATTAATAATTTTGTTTTATCTTCCTTTTAATATAAATTTGATCTTAAGAACTGGTTTCCTTATACTGACCGCAATAGATTTTTTAAAAACGTGAGATAATTTTTTTTGCCTAAAATCGTAAGAAGCAAATAAAATCGCCTAGTTGATTCTTTTATAGGGCGCGGGATGGGTTTCATACGTGTGATTGACAAATTTTTACCATGGATACGATTTTTGTATTTAATTCATTTTTTTATTATATTAATATATAATATTGATAAAATTTATTTGCTCTTCGAATTTACATCATAATTGGATTGATCCTGGACAACGTCAGTTTCTTTTTCTTGTTTAAATGCACAAAATAGTGCGGGTGGACATGTTAATTAGTGAAAAGTGCGCATAGAATAGATGTTTTGAATTCAAGTATGTAAAATATGCTTCCAAGTCTTACAGTACAATTATTTTCATATTCATAAATTTTCAAATCCCAGTGTGGAAAACGTTTTTACGCAATGTTCTTTATTTCTCTATGGAAACGGAAGAGAAATTGTAATGAAAATATGGGTTACCTTACCCACGATATTGTAGTCCAGTCGGATTAGATCAAAAAAGGTCTGTTTGGCGAAATGCAGCGATCTTGATGTTTTTTTTCAACCTCATTGTTTTTTTTGCGTAGATTACGATAAGAATATTGCGGACACTGGGGGAGTGGGGGAAAAACTCGAAAAATAGCAAAATTCGCAAATTTTCGTCTGTTTTAGAGGTTTTTTGAGTTTTTTTTTACGTCATACTAAACAATATTGAAAAACTAAAAATGAGGTTCGATTGCAGATACTTAGACCTTTTATTTGAGTGGTACATTGGTAAATTGCGTTCATTTCACCCTGAGATGTAGACTGTTATTCAAGACGATTTTGACAATTTTCAAAGAATCTGTGTTTTTGGAAGGAAATGAGTATCTCATAGACTGTAAAAAAGATATTCTACTAAAACGGGGCTTTAAGTTTAATTTGACTTATTCGGAGCCGAGATATCGAACGTTTTATTGCAGATTTTAAAATTTTTTTAATAATAACGTTATTTTTACTCGTAAAAAGTGCCTTTGAGAGAGGCAAACAGATTGTCCTTAAATTGCCGTGTAGCTACAACTTAGAGGATGGAAATGCAAGATTAAAGAAATGATTTGATTACATAAATGCGAGCTTAGCTCTTTTATTACTGGGCTGAAATTCAGAATTCTCTACTAATTCTACGGGTTCTTCGCTATTTTTGTCTTCGATTGTTAAGTTAGTGTTGTTTAGTATCTCAGTATCATCCTCTATTTCATTTTGTATTGCGTCTTTATTTAAACAATTATTGCCCAAAACATGGTTTACAGAAGGAATTGCATTTTACACCCACTTTTCTGCAACCGCATCTTTTCAGACACCCAGTTTTGCAGCCACATTTTTTCAATCAAATCTTGAGGGATTAAGCTTTCCTTGGAGAAAACGGGTTCAAGAATATTTCCATTTTTTGTCCACCCCCAGTTTTGTAGGTCAAGATTATTTTGCAACCAAAGCTGGCACTGCAAGTAAATCCTTAACGCGTGCTAGCGTAGGGCACCTTCGGTGCAAGGCAGTTCGCTTAAATCAATATTTCTTAAGGATCTGCAATATTCAAATCGAAATTCGTTCAATGTCATGTTACAATTATTCTTTTTAGAGGAGTATAGCGTTAATACTAGAGAGCAAGAAACTACAAATAACTTATTTACATCAGTTCAGGCGAGTTAAAAATTTCCACTCCTTGTTATAATTTGGCATTGTTATTCAGCATTTTCATAAACGTGGTATCACAGCCACTGAAAGCGTGAGCAAACAGAAATACCCTCTTCGATGATTTTATTTCCAAGCTTGATGGTCCATACGTAGCTGCAACTTTTGAACCTCTAGTAGGTTTTTTCAAATAAACATTTGGATTTTCGTCAGCTAGTTGTGTTAGTAGCACAAGTAAATCAACGTCTTCTCCAATAATGTAACTTCGAGTTTTATTATTGGATTTTAATATAGCTATTGTAACTATTAGCAAATCTGCGTCTTCCTCCGCTTGAAGAGTTTCTATATTTAACTGAGCAGACTTTTCCCTAAGCATCTATATTAAAAGATTTGTATTATTACTATTGCTAAGGAAGTTTTCTTGTCCTACTAGAACTGGTTTTTATTAATTTAAAAACAGCATTTGATTTGAAAAATGTTTACTTCCTCTTCTCGACCTTTCGTAACTTTTTGTGCTAGGCTCTAGAGAATATCCATCGAACACAACAATACACGGAGAATACAAATTAATGTATGTTAAATATTTGGCACAAATCGTTTCGCTTTGTATGGCTTGAATGCCAAATTACTTTATGGAGTAAGAAACCTCCATCTATAATATTAATTGATGAACCAGGTATAAAATCGTCTATAGATGTGAATAAATCATATATCTTTGATTTTTGTGTCTTGCGAAAACTAATTCCATCAAGAAGTGAAGCTGGATAAGGTGCGAGCTCAAAAGTAAGATAATTTTTCAAGTTTGCACGACTTTCATTCGATAAAATAATTCGTTCGAATATAAAATTTGGATTGACGGAATTCTCCTCTCTATCTATTACGATTTTCGACATCATGGCCTGGAGCGGTAAGACTCTGTCCTTTTTTTTAAACCTAACTTCGTATAATATTTGCCGACAATTCTATCGCAACATTGTTTTCCTATTTTTAATGTTTCGTGATAGTTAATGTTATCATTACCTCTTAAGCCACTTTCTATTGATATTAGGTACGGTAAAAAATATTGATTCAAGCACCGAAGGTACCCTCTTAGAGCACACGTTAAGGGTTTACTTGCAGTGCCAGCTTTAGTTACAAAATTACATTTCCATACCCTAAGTTGTAGCTACACGGCAATTTAAGAACAATATGTTTGCCTCCCTCAAAGGCACTTTTTACAAGTAAAAATAAAGTTATTATTAAAAAAATCTTAAAATCTGCAATAAAAAGTTCGATATCTCGGCTCCGGATAAGTCAAATTAAACTTCAAGCCCCACAAATTCTTTATCAGAATGTCCACAATAGAACGTGACTACAAAGGTTAGTTGGAAATTTCATTTAGTCCTTCTGCCTTAAAAAAGGAGTTAAGAAAAAATTTGCTCCAAAAGTCATTTTCTAATAAATCCATCAGGTGAAATTTCTATGAAACCGGCTAAATTTGGGCTGAATTTTGATTTAGTTATTTAAAATGCATTTATTTAGAGGCAATGCCGCAAGTTTTGGTAGAATATCTTTTTTACAGTCTATGAGATACTCATTTCCTTCCAAAAACACAGATTCTTTGAAAATTGTCAAAATCGTCTTGAAAAACAATCTATATCTCAGGTTTAAATAAACCGAATTTAACAGTGTACAACTCAAATGAAAGGTCTAAGTATCTGCAATTGAACCTCATTTTTAGTTTTTCGATATTGTTTAGTATAACGTAATAAAACTCAAAAAACCTCTAAAACAGACGAAAATTTGCGAATTTTGCTATTTTTCGAGTCTTTCCCCCACTCCCCCAGTGTCCGCAATATTTTTGTCGTAATCTACGTAAAAAAACAATAAGGCTAAAAAAAAACATCGAGATCGCAACATTTCATCGCAAAAATCTAATCCGACTGGACTATTGGAATGGAAAACCCATAAGGATAAAATTAGTTAGGAATCATTTCCAATAATATTGATGAAGACAATTTTTTTAATGCAGCAGTGCTTAAAGCATTTTCAAATATCAATATTTCTTAAAAAATAGACCATAGTCTATTCCAGAAAACTTTAAGAGGTAAGAATTTAATTTAATTTTGTCACTCTGCTAAGGCTTAAAAAAAATTGCAGATTGATGAACGCTGCCCTTCCTAAATCTGTTTCGATTACTACCACTTCCACCGAATGGAAACAAAAACTTGCCAACATATTAACGTATTGGCAAATGCGAAACACGTACTATTTTTATTTATTTAATTCATTCAAATACATATAATAATATAGGAAATCAATTCTTTATTAGGCTGGATAATGAAACTACGGTATAGCCTAGTGAGTAGCATGTTGGTCTAAGATGCCTAGGTCTGTGAGTTCAAATTCCGGTCGACACATGATTCCAGCACACTGCCTGCTTGAGTATACCTTGGTCACCTCAACCTACGAAAATGAAAATTCTTAGATAGAGGGTTGTGCGAAGGTCTAACACAATAAATAATGAAAAATGTTAAGGAACCTGAAAGTCAGGAGACCAAGGCCCGATTTGGGCTGTAGTGCCATTGTAGGAGAAGACGGATAATGAAACTAAGAAGAAGTATGTACGAAATTTGGTCAACTAATCGGCATACATTGTAGCAGTTAGGTATTGTTAGTCATATATAAGTAAATGTAGACAGATAATTTTATGATTAATAACATTATTTTATAATTTCTCGCACTCATTACAAAAACGTTCCAACAATTTTGGTTTTATTTTTAATTAATGATTCATAAAGATAAATTTTTATTTGCATTTTTGCTGGTAGAAAAAAATAACCCGTTATCTTAAGTTCAATGAGAATTTTGACAAGTTTGGAAACATCATTCAATTGCACATGATTTGCATTTCAAAAACGGTTTTTGCCTAATCTTGTATTATGAGTGAAAACGTTGTTGCTATTTAATACAACAACATCTTAACTATGATTTGACACTAAATACGTATGAGGAAGTTAAAATTTCTTTAATAAATAATAAAATGCGTTCGCTTTTAAAATTCAATCATTCGAATTACATAAAAATTGAATTAACGACAGTTTGTTTTCCTAACCTAAACATAGGAGGCTACATACATAGCATCGTAAAAATACTAATGTTGCTTAAAAGTGCTCGCATACTTTGAATGCTGTTTTATCTTGCAAATACCGGAAAATGAACCGAAATTTGAAAACTTTAAAACAGTTTCTTGGAAAAAAAATTTCTGGATTTCACACTGTTGAGTTCTATTAACCGTGACGTGTCTGTCTCTGCTGAGACCTGCTATTTGAAGAACTTTATCAAACTGTTTGATAAATGTTTTTAGCATAATAGAGTTGAAATCCGGAAATCTTTCCTTTAAAAATGTAGCTCTATAGCATTTTTATATATATACATATAAATATGAAATTTAATTTTGTATTATAAGATATTTCATTTTTTAATATCGAAATAAATTCAATGAAATGCTAAAGTTCTTTTTGATGAAACTGTGATTGAGAGGTAATGTTCTATATATACATTTTATCCGGATTACAAAAGTATAAAATTTATACTAAAGAGGTATGAAGATCTCTATAAGGTAAGGGATAGATTAAATCGCAGCTATGGGTAAATAGTGAACTTTTTTTCCTATTGATTTTATACATTTTTTCCTAGAATATTTTCATAAGTTCTGCGAATAGCGAAAATTTTATAAAATGGTTCTATAAAGCAAAGTATAAATTCAAATTCAATCGTTATAAAATCAATCGAGATGGATAATATTAATTTTATATATAATTTGTAAGGATTTATATGTATGTTATGTGGCTATAAAACTTACATCAAAATTTCTAACAGTAGAGTAGAGTTAAATAAAGTTAATTTCATGTACAATATATTAAAAACATTTTTCTGTATTTTATATCAATTTAAAATTTTCCGCTTCTGAAAAAAACACCCTATTTGCTAATGTAATGGGGGACCGAATGATTCAAAGCGAACAGTACATAACCCTTTTAGAAGTGAAACTTTTTCACTTTTACATCGGGTGCCCATTTAACTTCAATTAATTTTCCATTGCCAATAGCAACTGAAAAATTCGCGCTTAAAATATCTTACTGTCTGGATTGGGACTCGAACACATGACATTAGTCAATGTTACAGTCATGAAGTAGGGACGCTACCCACTACGCCAGAGAGGCCTCGATATTTATAATGCTTTGAAAGTTCGAAGGTGCAACATTTTCGAAATGCTTCACATTTCGCAACACTATTATTATGACCAATTGCTATACTCTTCTCATATTTTGCTAGTACTGGTTATTAAATGTCGCAAGTTACAATTATATATCTTAGGAACTAATCGAGATACTATTTTTTTTGTGCTTTTCTTTGGAAACCCCCTGACCGTCTTACAAGTATTGGCCTTCAATTATGGCCGATTTATATCCCGCCTAATTGGTTCTAAACTATAATCGTATTGTGTTAAATAATTTGAAAAACCATTTCGGTCAACAGTTGGTTCTTAATTCCCTTCCTTTTTGTATCTCACCGGATAAAAAAATTTACTTATTAATTTTTTTTTTTGGGTCGCACTGATATTTCTATGTATATAAATATTTCGTGCACAATTTCAGCTCGATTAATTTTATATGTACTAAGTAAATTGGTTTATACTACTATATGAAAAACTGAAGTTTGTATGGGAGGTGGTGGAAGGAGTACAATTTTTCGAAAGTAAAATCATCATAAAACAATATGTACAAAATTTCACTTCAATTACTTTAATACTTTTCGAGAAAATTCGATTATTGTTCTATTCCGAAATTGAATCATTTCAACAAATATTTCTGTTCACTTGGTGACTATGTGCAAGCAGTATTTCTTGGCCTTACAAACTTTAGAGCAAACTTAAAATACTCTCGGATTTCTTCAACTGGACAAGTTCAGAATTTCTAGAAATTTTTATTCTTCTTCCCATTTTACTTTATTATTATAATAATAAAGTATTGTGATCGACACAAAAAAAAAAAAAAAGTTTGCTACCCTGAAATTTTTTTTTTTCGCGTTTCATGACTAAATTAGCCTAAAAATGCAAAAAAAAAATCCGTCTGTCTGTACGCCGTCCGCCGTACGCCGTCCGCCGTCCGCCGTACGCCGTACGCCGACGTGTACGCTCAGCGCACATTAACTCCCAAACCCTTCAAGATAGGAAGTTCATTTTTGGAGGGTTTGTAGATAGTTGCGGATCTCAGGCGGATACCCATTTTATGGGGTGTACGGGTTCAGGGGGAGGCGGGGGGAGCACTTAAACCGAAAAATACGAATTCAAATATCTCAGCCATGGTTACAGCTAGGAAGCTAAAACTCAAAATACATATAGAGGAGTTTGTGGGACAACTTTTAAAAATAATTTAATTTTTTTATCCATTGGGGTGCGAAAAGGGGGGGCTAAGAACCAATTGTCGGCCGAATTTTTTTTTCAAATGACTATATCTTCGAAATTACTCAACGTAAAAAAATCATATTTAGAGACCGTCAAGGTGGTCTACAGTTCCATCGGAACCAGCTCAGAAAGTGGCTAATTATTGTAAGGGGGAGGGTCAGGGGGGGTGCAAAGAAAAACACTTAAAAATTAATATCTCAACTATCTTTTAAGCTATGTAATTGAAACTTAAAACATATATTAAGCTATACTAGGCAAATACAAAAAAAATATAACATGTTGAAATAATAGTAGTGGAGGGAAATGGGGAACATTTCAAAAATGGCGCACTTTTCAAAATTACAAATCCTTATATCTCAAAAAATAGTACAGATATTAAATCAAAAATTTGTCAGATTGTAGAACTACATAATGTTTAATTTTGGTAAAAATTTTAAGCTGGGAGGTGTAAGGGGAGGGAGGTGATAAGCGAAAATGTCGAAAATTTTGAGTGATATATTTAGGACTCTGTTGAAAGATACAAAGTTCAAATTTTGCATGTGAATACGTCTATTTGATGTACATTGAAAAATAATAATAACTTGATCCATAATTGTTATAATTATAATTGTGCACGTTAGACCGGGGGGTCGCGGTCTAACGTGCACAAGGTGTTTCATGTGCATTGAAAAAAACACATAAACTGAAAATTTTTGAGTGAAATTTTAAGGTAGAAACTTGAAAATTTGCAAAATGCATTTAAAAAAAATTGTTAAATATACGAAATATTAACTTGTTGAAAACCTTTAAAACTTCTACCCCCTCCCATACAAAATTATTTTTTCGACCATTTTCAAGAAATCAATTATCACCTAACCATTAAAAGCTATCAAATTCAAATTTTGCAAAACAACTTACAAAAATAATTAAAATGAAATTGCGTTCAAAGTTTTAAAATCGCGCTTGCCCTTCTACCCCCTCCCATACAAAAGTATGATTTCGACTAATTTCATTAAATCAACTGATAACCAACAAATTAAAAGCTATGAACTTGAAATTTCGTACGAGCATCTAACAACAAAAATAAAAGAAAATTGCATCACAAGTTTGACGATTCCCCTACCTCCTCTACCCCCTCCCGTACAAAATTATTTTTTCGAGCATTTTTAAGAAATCAGCTATCAGCTAACTCTTAAAAGCTATCACTTTCAAATTTGGCATAAAAAATTATAAAAATAATTCAAATGAAGTTGCTTTAAAAATCGCGCTTGCGCTTCTACCCCTCCCATACAAAACTATGATTTCGACCAATTTTTTTAAATCAACTAATAACCAACAAACTAAAAGCTACGAACTTGAAATTCTATACAAGCACCTTAAAAGAGACGCGAAATAAAACTGCGTATCAAATTTTACGATTCCCCTATATTCTCTACCCCCTCCCATACAAATGTTCGGTTTCATGAATGTAAAATACACCGAATTTTATGAAAATTCTATGCAACTTCGTCTATGAAACACATTCTATACAGAGAATATTGGACGTGATTCAAGTAATTAATTAAAAAGCTATTAACATCCACTCACCCTTACTATTACTCCTACTCCTCCCCTCATAAAAACCCAAACTTACAGAAACGAATAAAATATTGTTAAGAGTCCTGCCCAAGAACTCCCTTTCACTTAGTCTTCCCTAACCACTCTAACCTGCATATTGACATTCCACTCATCCGCAACTTGTCCCAAGAATAATAAAGTTTCGCGCGACTTGTTGGCAGTTTATTTAAGAAGTTAATTATCACGAAACCATTAAAAGCTATGAAGTTGAAACTTTGCAAAAATAATTATAAAAATATTTAGAACACATTTGCATCAAAAGTTTTAAATACACAATGCCCTACTTCCTCCTCCCATACAAAAGTATGACTTTTACCAATCCCAATAAATCAAAAAATAACTAAAAAATGAAAAGTTGCGAGTTTCAAATTTTGTACGAGCACATTAAACACACCGAATTTAACAGAATTTACTTCATCTATGATAAGACTGAGAAATTTAAACATGAGTCATGCAATCAATTCGAAAGAATTTGGGATAACATTTCTTCCGGTACATTAAACTCTCGGTTTACGTTATAATTCTATTGAGTTAGCATCAAAAAAACTGCCAACAATTCGGGTGCAACTTTTTTTTTTTGGGACAAGTTGAGGCATGGAAAGTCAATAATCAGGTTAGAGTGGTTAAGGAAGATTAAGTGGAACCTTTAGGGCAGGGCTGCTGTCAATTTAACACTTAATTGCGAATACGATCAATAGCTCCAGTACATGTAATTTCATTCGTTTATGCAAGTTTGAGTTTTTATGAGGGGAGGGGTGATGTCAATAATTTTTTAGCTGATTTATTGAATCACGTGCAATATTCTCTGTATAGAAAATCAGTTTCATAGACGAAGTTGCATAGAATTTTCATAAAATTCGGTGAATTTTATATTCACGAACCCAAAAATTTGTGTGAGAGGGGTTAGAGGAGGTAAGGGAATTGTAAAATTTGTGCTGCAGTCTTATTTCATTCCTCTTGTAAGGTGCTTGTCCAAAATTTCAAGTTTGTAACTTTGAATTTGTTCGTTTGTAGTTGATTTATTGAAGTTCGTCGAGATCATACTTTTGTATGGGAGGGCGTAGAAGGGCAGGCGCGACCTCAAATTTTTTGACACAATTTCGTTTCAACTACTTTCATAAGTTCTTGTGCAAAATTTCAAACTGATAAGTTCTAATAGTCAGGTGATAATTGATTTCTTAAAAATGGTCGAAAAAAATATTTTGTATGGGAGGTAGTAGAAGTCTTGAATGTATTCGACTACTTAATATTTCATACTTTTAGGGATTTCTTTTAAATACATTTCGTAAATTTTTAAGTTTCTACCTTAAAATTTCAGTCAATAATTTTCAGTTTATGTGTTTTTTTCATTGCACATGAAAGGCCTTGTGCACGCTAGACCCCCACTTCAGTGCATAACAATTGTGGAATAAATTATTATTTTTTTTCTATATCAAATATTTGTATCCACGTCCAAAAATTAAAATTTTCGACATTTTCCCTTACACCCCCAACTTAAAATTTTACCAAAATCAAAAATTATGTAGTTTTACAATCTTACAAAATTTCAATTTAATACCTGTACTCAGTTTTGATATATAACGGTTTGAAATTTTGAAATGTGCACCATTTTTGAAATGCTCCCCATTTCCCCTCACTACTATTATGTCCAAATTCTATATTTTTCTCATAATTCCCTAGTATAGTTATATATATTACTAGAGATCGCCCGCGACTTTGTCCGCGTAAGAATCGCAATAATAACATTTTTTGAGAATGTAGTTAGTAGTACATTATATCGGATGAATAATCTGCTTAGTTTGATGGCTCTTTGAACACAATGTTTTGTATTTTGTTGGAATCAGAACCATAAATTATTAAGAATGAGACCATGATACTCGCATTTGTATGGGACACGCTCATGATCAAATTAAACCCATGATTCGAGATCATATGTATTCGTGTTGAAGAGCGTTAAGGCCATGTGAATAGTTGTAGCTTGTGTTAATTAAAAAAAGCCCAAATAAAATGACATTAAGCTTAAATACATAACAGGACTTCAATTGTGCGTAAAGCCCAATTATATGATACTACCAATGAAATCGAAATTTTTGTAATCTTAAGAATTTTTGTGTGGGGAGTGATGTAAGGGATGAGAGTACTAAATTAATTTATTTCACATCATGCTAGAGTAGCTATAAAAATATTTTGCAGCTAAGTTAAGCTTGAAAAATTGAATAGGTAACTTGAGAAACCTAGTGCATTGGATTTAGTGAAGTTGTGCAATTTGTATGGGAGTGGGGGGTTTCCGGTAGTTTTTCTAGAAACAACTATAATCACCATTCAATTGATATCTTACAAATTTCGGATCAGTTAGATTCACACTTTTCAAGAAAATCGAGTTTTCGCACAGTCGTTGAATTGTGTCACATTGTAAGGGAGGGGGTAGAAGGAGTGGAGTTAAACGGTTAATTTTTCCCGACAATAGTAATAATGATAATTAGGGATTTAATACAAAATTGTAGCTCGATCAAAATTATACTTACTGAGAAAATTGATTTAGAGTATTTCATGAAAAAGTGCAGTTTGTATGGGACGTGGTAGAATGAGTGGGGGGTTTTTGCTAATTTTTCTAGAAACTACTATAATCATCATGCAATTGATATGTTTTAAATTGTAGATCAGTTAGATTCACACTTTTCAAGAAAATAGAGTTTTTGCAAAGTCGTGGAAGTGTGCCACATTGTATGGGAGGGGGTAGAAGAAGTAAAGGTAATTAGTTACTTTTTTCCTAATATTAATAACAATGCTAATTAAAGATTTAACACAAAATCTTAGCTTGATAAAAGTTATACCTACTGAGAAAATTGGAGTATAGTATTTCATGAAAAAGTTTAGTTTGTATGGGAGGTGGTGGAAGGAGTAAGGGCATTCAAATTATTTATATGCGTGAAGATTGCATTTATAATAGAAATAATATATTTTAAATTTTAATTTAATAGCTTTTATAGTTTCCATGAAAATTTGATTATTATAAATTTTTGAAAATGAGTCACTTTGTATGGGAGGGGGTAGAAGGAGTGAGGGAAGTAAAATAAAACCTAAAGCAAATTACTCCCCAAGGTAAACTTAATAATCCGTGAAAGTTTCATTACAATCGGTTAAGCCGTTTTTGCGTGATAACCGGAAAGACAGACAGACAGAGAAATTTTTTAAAAACGTTTTTTTCTGCTTAGTTATTGCAAAAATAAAGCAAAAAACTTATTTATAGCCATTTATAAACAAATAACAAACAGACACTTGTTATGTGTGACGAAATTCGCGCCATCTGTGGCCGATTTTTGTCTTAACGAAAACCCCCTAACCTATGCGCAATCGCTAAAATGGTCGGCAGAGACGTTCAGCAATAGAAACGTCACTCGCCGGAAATCTGGGTTTGGAGATGCCGGAAAACGAGGGGAGATGATCGTCGCGTGGGGAAAGAGCACGAGAGTTGGCGATCGGTGGATTTTTGTTTTCGTTATCGCCGATAAAGGGCCGTAGCCGAAAGTAAGCGCGGAAAATTAAAAACGCGGTTCTGAAAAAAAAACGTTAATCAGAAGAATACGTGAACAGACAGTAACATCAACA
Source organism: Chorisops tibialis (assembly GCA_963669355.1). Lineage (NCBI taxonomy): Eukaryota > Metazoa > Arthropoda > Insecta > Diptera > Stratiomyidae > Chorisops > Chorisops tibialis. The sequence goes on from OY770263.1 coordinate 145,103,025, forward strand.
ACAAAATAACAGTGACAATAAAATCGCGCCGAAGCATTTTTTTTTTTGTTGGTTTTCTCGAAAGACGAAACTCTCGTTTCCGACATATTCGGGTTGTCTTCGTCCGCGTTCAAGCGAAATTGAACGTAAAGTGTGCCTCCGCTACCCGCTGGAATATCGCATGTGGTTTTTTTTATAGCGAGTGGTGCGGCGCATGATTCCCTGGGCCTGTTTCGGGTGCAAAATACCCCGTTGCGATCGAGCCACAATTCTCGCGACTGAAGGAAGGAAGGTAAAATGGTGAAGTGGTGCTAAACGTCGAGTCTTCGTTTCTTTTAATTCTCACCAGAAAGCGAAGTAGAGAATTGGTGTCGATGCTGTTTTGGTTTGGTGTCAGAATTGCTAGGAAGACATCGGAAATCGGTGACGCTGTGTTTTTTTTTTGTCTCTTCAAAAAAAAACCGGGAAGTTCCTAAAGTGCGTGTTCATGCGTGAGTGCCCAACAACAACAAAGGTGTTTTACTTTTCCGTCCCCTTTCAAGGATAATTATAGGCCACGCATTAAATTTTCTCGCTCGATTAACAACAAATATAAAGTTCGCATGAAAGAAAAATACAATTCAGACGAAAACCTAATTGCACGACGCGATCGGCATCAAATATTTTAACTCGACAAAGAGAAGAAATGCCGCGTTAACCCTAACCTCAATCGGCTACATTCGGTGTTAATTCCAAATTTTTTTTTTTTTAGAAAAAGGGGAAATTTTCATCGCCTAAAAATTATTTGTTAATTTGTTCGTAACCTTTTTGTAACTTCCTGACGGTTCGCTTATGCCTAGATTTCGTCGTCTTATTGCAAAGTCTTATACCCTGCGATAAGTCCGAGGCTATTGGACGGATTTAATGTCCCCGTTTCCTGGTCCGGAGCAGTTTCGCCACAGTACGTATACTATGTCCACTCATCGCTTCAAGCTTCGAGCAGCAACGTGTGAGTATAATATTAAACAATGGACAACCAATTCTACAAGGAGATACTCTACCAGCAGCGAAACTAATTCCCGATTTGATTATCCTTCGTGATGCGTAACTTTGACAAATAATTTCACGATTATGTAGAAGGTGCGCGTCATCCTAAGTGGAGATGAGAAAAAAAAACAAACACTCTTAATCCAGAAGCCAATTCGAATTCAAACGCAATCCATCTTCGCAAATTTATTAAAAGCAACCTATTAAAACACGCATATGAGAATGAAATTGTTGAAAGATAGTTACGGAACATATTTAAAATTTGACTAAAAACTTTATTTTTGTCTTTTTCGAATAAACAAAAAAACCAGAAGTAGTAAACGATTCATAGCATAAATCTTTCGCGAAATAGCGTTCCGGCCATGGACATGTTGTCCACGTTTCTTCACCAGCTTTTTTCTGAAAAAAAAGAAAAAAAAAACGTAAACGAAAACAGTGAACCTATGTTTAATAGCGATCAGTAAAATAACCCAGCGAGGTTTTGTTTGAAAGACATTTGTTGAAATTTCATAAATTTGTTTTTAAATTTTATATTTTTTAAATACGCGTTTAAGTCCAAGTAAATAACAAAGCCATTCAACGAAATAGGAATTATTGATATAGAAATTAAATAAAAACAAAGCAAGTACCTAAGGAAAACACAATACCATTATAAAATATAATAAAAAAAAAAAAACTATATACAAAAAAATGAGCTCTTACTTACTTCAGATTATTTTCTCTTTGAATGCATTCAAATAATTTTAAGAATAACATAATATTGTTAGACAAAATCGATCATTTTTTTTGAGTTATGAATTATTTCGGCCTTTTTATTGGCAACGTTTGAAATTGATTGTATTAAGATTAAACTGGTTTGCGCGCACTTATGAAATTTTTGCAATCTAATTTTTTTTGTTCACTTGAATCAAACCACACATTTGATAGAAATTGAGTAATTGTTCAGTATTGGAATTTGGGCTTTGTCAGGATATGACTTATGACGAATAAATGGAAAAAATGAAGTGCTGAGGAGTTATTAATTGAAAACCTTCCTCTAATCTCCACGGATCCTCCTCCTCTTTCTTGGGGCCATACAATGAAGACTTCGAGGAAGAAGTATGGCTAAGTTTGGGTGGCCAGGATGGTGTCAAACCATCTGACGCCGTCGTCGAGGCATCTGGTCGGGTCAATATCCGTGACCAGTTGCAGTTCCTTTTTTTTTCGTTGTCCTTCCGACTTGGATAAGTCGACGCGGCGAGCTCACTACTCGCGATTTATTTTTGTTATGACTGGCCAGATGGGTTTCATGACCTTCTAGTGCAGCGAACCCCCCCACACGCCTACTGCTGCTAGACCCGGCATCAGCTAGCGCGTCGCACCAGCACATAGATTGTCACTGAGATGGATGTAGGTGAATCTCAGCCCTGTCTATCCCGAACCTTACTTTTCTTTTCAGAATTATTTTGGCTTTAGGGTCAAAATAATTCTCTCCTAGGCCTCCGTTACATAACAAAATGGCGCACAACGTGGGGCTCGAAAAGATCCTGCACGGACTCAAAACGATCTTCACGAGCGTGATACCGATCGCGCGATGCATGACACACGAGACGGAAAGATTCCGTGTAAAATTCGGTGCATCAAAGGACTCTGACTGTCGCCGGAGACAGTTGTTTTAGCCTGCACGGCACCTATAGTCCATCGTGTAAGCTTTTGGAATTCTGCTCGCTTGTTACGGAGGCGGAAGTGTTGCGGTTGAGGCTGAAATTTTCCCAACGAAGAACTCATTGGCAACCTTGAGGCGCCAATTTGGTTGAATTAAATATTTTCTGAATCCTTTTCCACCTGGTCGCGTGTTGACGCGATTAAATGTTTCGACGACACCTGTAAGGGAGAGGAGAAGATTTGTGGGGATACGGGGAGGTTCTTCTTAATATTTGAAGAATTTTTAAATTTTGATCAGCGTCGATTAAATTTGATTTTTCTCGATTTTTCTTTTTGCGTGCTTGATAAAAGATATAAATTTCCTTCTCATAGTGTTTACATACGAATCTAAAATTTGCCTGTATCAGTTACATCCGCCAAATTTGGCTAGATTTAAAGATTTCTCTATTTTTCGCTCAAACTTCAGCGATACCCTTACTGATTTTCGAAATATACTGTCCACGGACTATTCCCTGACAATCCTTCAGTTAATACTGATAGCAGAATTAGCCCTATTACAATTCATTTATTTTTGTTGAGATAGTCTGGTGTATTCTGGAACATGTCCTTATTTCGAACACCCGAAAGGACGTCGGAACCAGTATGTTCTGTGTGCATGGAAGAGGTGACGGCGGCTAATCAAATAATTACCAAGTGCGGTCACCACTTTCATGAGAAATGCATAGAAACGTGGGTGAACGAAAAACAATCGTGTCCACTATGCCTAAACCAAATAGGACCTTTGGACTATTGGTCTGTTTGGGGTGTGGAGGGCGCGACGGCTCGTTTTGGACCAGTAACCAGAAGCATGAGCAGGGCTCTGGATCCAAAACCTCGAAGTAGTGAAATTTCTCCCTTGGGGTTAAATGTGGATTTTCCGCAGGAGACGGGTTGACGTGCTCTCTATACTCCGGACGGAACAATGGTCCCAGACCCAAATTCATTTCTGCCTGTGCCACAGGACAAGACGCGGCTATCAACAGCTAGCGGTCGGTCGTCCATCGGAAGTGATCGCAGGAAACAAAATAATTTAATTGCGAATGACTTTATGCCTAGACAGCAAGACGGAACTTCGACAGATCGTTTGAGAGTGGATTATGGAGTTGGCGAGATCACTCATCTCATACGTAGTATACTGCGAGAGGAACGATCTCGTGAACTGCAGGAACCACCTTCACGATCGAATGAACTCTTAGATCGAGCCACACGGCCTCTTTTCATACCTCCTTCCGTGGAACAGCGTGAACTACATCCATCCGCTACAAGACGGAATTATCAACCAACAACAACTTCCTACTGACGACGACATAAAACCAGTCCCATCCGTTCATGGGGACTGAAGTATAATGGAGACAACTCAGTACTCCGAGCCGAAGAGCTAATATACCGAGCGGAATGTCTCGCAACGTCTGAGCTAGGCAGCCACACCGACTTCCTGGCCGGACATTTTCATCTTTCGTTGCAAGGCCGACCCAACAAATGGTACTGGATTTGGCATAGGTCAAATCAGGTTCCCACTTGGGCCGCCCTGAAACACGCCTTCTTACAAACCTGGGGAGAGAGGATGTCCGACTGGGATGTTCGGCGGCAAATGCTGGCCAGACGTCAAAATCCGAACGAACCATATCAGACATTCGAGCAAGATATGCTGGAATTTAGAACAATCTTACCAAACCCCATGAACGAGATGGAGTTTGTTGAGCTGGTGAGAGGAAACCTAACTGCGATTAACCAACAACAGTTGAGTCTACAGCAAGTTTGGTCACTAAACCACCTGAGACATTTAGTTTGCCGTATAGAGGACGTGCGCAAAAGCACTCGGTCCAGTTATTCTGCTTCTAATCCTGTAAGAGCACCTTATAGGTATGGAACGAATGCGAGAGTGACGGAGATTGACCGGCCTCTGGTTTCACCGGACGCGAGTTCGGATGTCGACGCCGAAGCCCGAGCAGAGGTTGCTGCGGTTGCTTCTCTAGTGTGTTGGAACTGCGATCAACCTGGTCACGGTTACAGACACTGTGGTGAAGTTCCCCAACGCATCTTCTGTTACGGCTGCGGAGCGAAAGAGGTATTAAGACCGCGATGTCCGACTTGTGTCCGGGGAAACTGGAGTTCGGACAGACGAGCCACGGGTCTCCCTCGTCCGGTTGTTCGAAACCCGCAAACACCTCCACCGACGCACAATTAAACCCGACTTCGTTCGATCCGTGCAGAGATTCTACCACTACACCTAAGGTAGAAATCTTGAAAAGACCGACCCCTACACCAGACTCAACCAACCCTATTACCATTTTACGCAATTCCTTATTACCTATTCCCGCCAAAACTGTACCTCGGAAGCCATACCACCTGCGGCTTCGAGATTACATAGAGGCTAGGGACAGAATTTTCCATACTCCCCCTCTTATTTCGCAAGTTTCATCTTCTTCCCAATTTCAACCTTCTACTTCCCCCAAACCTAAGAAAGCAATATTACGACTGCGCGAGTTTTGGCGTATAGTTCGGATGAGAAAGAAGGCTTTAGTGTCTTCAATTATACCTGAACCTTACGACATTCGTCCCTATGCTACGGTCTGCATATTTAATGTCAAGCTTAAGGGCCTACTCGACAGCGGTGCAAGTATTAGTTGCTTAGGATCCAATTCACTAGAACGCTTAGCGCGAGCGCAAGTGAATTGGAAGCCGCTTTGTAGCGAAGTGAAGACAGCTGATGGAGCTTCACAGAGAGTGGTCGGTAGCGTGACGACTGAAATTACATTTCGTGACGTCTCAAAACCAATCACCCTTTACATCGTGCCTAATCTCTCGCAAGACTTATATCTTGGAGTAGATTTCTGGCGGGCCTTCCAACTGCCCAAGCATCATCAGTTGTGTCGAAGAACTACACACTTCGCCACAATGTGAGACTAATACCACGCACACCTTAAGCAGAGCAGATGTTTTAAGGCTTGAGAACGCCAAGTCGAAATTTCCGTCATACGAAGTTCAAGGACTGGGAAAGACTAACGTTCTTGAACACGTCATAGATGTGGGAGATGCAACACCCATCAGGCAACGCCACTACCCGGTATCACCTGCGATTCAAAACCTCATATATGGCGAGGTCGATCGTATGCTGAAAATGGGAGTGATAGAAGTGAGCCAGAGTGCGTGGAGTTCGCCGGTCGTATTGGTGAGGAAACCTGGTAAAGTGAGGTTATGTTTGGATTCGAGAAACGAGGTGACGGTTAAAGATGCATATCCTTTAGCTCACATCGATGGCATTCTAAGCAGGTTGCCACGAGCCAATTTCATAACTTCACTTGACCTGAAAGACGCCTTTTGGCAGATTCCTCTTGAAACCAAGTCCCGAGAAATGACCGCATTCACAATCCCTGGCCGATCTCTCTATCACTTTACCCGAATGCCGTTTGGTTTGTGCAATGCACCTCAACGTATTTGCCGTTTGATGGATTGTGTCATCCCACTTGAAGGACCAAGTGTTTGTTTACTTGGACGACTTGTTGTTAATCTCGGAGGATTTCAATTCTCATCTCGATTTGCTCGCAAAAGTCGCGAAGAGCAAATTTTGTCTGAAGGAGGTGAAATACCTTGGGTACATAGTTGGGGATGGAGGCCTGAAGACGGATCCCGACAAAGTCTCGGCCATCGTCGATTACCCTTCGCCTAAGTCCGCACGGCAAGTCCGCCGCTTTCTTGGCATGGCAGGCTGGTATCGACGATTCATCTGCAACTATGCTGCCACTGTCTCACCAATTTCAGACACGCTCAAAAAGTGCGCCAAGTTCACATGGACTCCAGAGGCCGAAGCAGCGTTTCTGTCTGTGAAGTCCATGTTAACAAGGGCACCTGTGCTAATTAACCCAGATTTCGGTAGATCATTTACTATTCAGTGCGACGCAAGCAAGTCTGGGGTGGGAAGTGTACTCTTCCAAGAGAACGACGACGGGTCGGAATCTCCTGTTGCACACATGTCCCAAAAGCTCAATTCCACTCAGCGCAACTATCAATCAATCAATCAAATTCCTGTTAAGACCCCCTATAGGGGCATAGAACAGAAACAACTCTCTTCCACAAGGCGCGATCCTGAGCATCGGCTTTAAGCTGTTGCCAGGACTTGTTTATTCCTCTGGCCTCCTGCTCAACTGCTCGCTTCCATGTGTTACATGGTCGACCAACCCGACGTCTGCATTGAGCGTTATAATCCAGAGCCTGTTTTGCGATGTTTCGCTTTGGTTTCCTCAAAGTATGACCGATCCACTGGCACTTCCGCCTTTCAATCTCAATACCTATTTTAGTCTGGCCAGTTGTACTCCAAAGTTCGTCGTTGGAGATTACTTCTGGCCAGAATATTCCTAATTTTTCCATTATTCATTATTCCAGCGCAACTATAGTGTTACTGAACAGGAATGCTATGCTGCGGTACTGAGCGTGAAAAAGCTTAGAGCGTACGTGGAAGGGACATCGTTTAAGATTGTCACAGACCATGCAAGCCTAAAATGGTTGATGTCCCAAAAGGATCTCAGCGGGCGTTTGGCTCGCAGGAGTCTCAAGCTTCAGGGCTACGACTTCGTAATTGAACACCGTAGTGGAAGCCGTGTATGAGGAAGGATTAAATGCGCTGATTGACGTTGCCCCTTTAGTGGATTTGGATTCTTCAGAATTCTCTAACACAGAATATGAAGAGCTCAAGTCTACTATTAAAGTAAACGCTGATCGGCTTCCCGACATATGCGTGAGGGATGGCTTCGTGTACAAATGCACAGAGCCTCACAACGGTGACCCAATTGCGGAGGACCGAGCCTGGAAGCTTTGGATCCCATCGAGCTTGACGTCTGCTGTTATCGCTCAGGCCCATGAAGCGGATACCACGGTTCACGGTGGGTTCGCCAAAACGCTAGAGCGCATCAGACGGTACTTGTATTGGCCAGGGATGACTACACAAGTCCGCGAACGAGTTCTTTCGTGTGAGAAACGAAGTCCCCGAATCGTCCACTTAGAGCAGCAATGGGAGAGGCCTTCAAGACGCAGAGACCCTTCCAACATCTCTACGCAAACACGCAAATGAGAATGAAATGGTTAAAAGATAGTTACCGAACATATTTAAAATTTGACTAAAAACTTTATTTTTGTCCTTTTCGAACAAACAAAAAAACCAGAAGTAGTAAACGATTCATAGCATAAATCTTTCGTGAAATAGCGTTCCGGCCATGGACATGTTGTTCACGTTTCTTCACTAGCTTTTCTCTGAAAAAAAAAAGAAAAAAAAAACGTAAACGAAAACAGTGAACCTATGTTTAATAGTGATCAGTAAAATAACCCAGCGAGGTTTCGTTTGAAAGACATTTGTTGAAATTTCATAAATTTGTTTTTTAATATTATATTTTTTTAAATACGCGTTTAAGTGCAAGTATATAACAAAGCCATTCAACGAAATAGGAATTATTGATATAGAAATTAAATAAAAACAAAGCAAGTACCTAAGGAAAACACAATACCATTATAAAATATAATAAAAAAAAAAAAACTATATATAAAAAAATGAGCTCTTACTTACTTCAGATTATTTTCTCTTTGAATGCATTCAAATAATTTTAAGAATAACATAATATTGTTAGACAAAATCGATCATTTTTTTTGAGTTATGAATTATTTCGGCCTTTTTATTGGCAACGTTTGAAATTGATTGTATTAAGATTAAACTGGTTTGCGCGCACTTATGAAATTTTTGCAATCTAATTTTTTTGTTCACTTGAATCAAACCACACATTTGATAGAAATTGAGTAATTGTTCAGTATTGGAATTTGGGCTTTGTCAGGATATGACTTATGACGAATAAATGGAAAAAATGAAGTGCTGAGGAGTTATTAATTGAAGACCTTCCTCTAATCTCCACGGATCCTCCTACTCTCTCTTGGGGCCATACAATGAAGACTTCGAGGAAGAAGTATGGCTAAGGTTGGGTGGGCAGGTTGGCGTCAAACCATCTGACGCCGTCGTCGAGGCATCTGGTCGGGTCAGTATCCGTGACCAGTTGCAGTTCCTTTTTTTTTCGTTGTCCTTCCGACTTGGATAAGTCGACGCGGCGAGCTCACTACTCGCGATTTATTTTTGTTATGACAGGCCAAATGTGTTTCATGACCTTCTAGTGCAGCGAACCCCCCCACACGCCTACCGCTGCTAGACCCGGCATCAGCTAGCGCGTCGCACCAGCACATAGATTGTCACTGAGATGGATGTAGGTGAATCTCAGCCATGTCTATCCCGAACCTTACTTTTCCTTTCAGAATTATTTTGGCTTTAGGGTCAAAATAATTCTCTTCTAGGTCTCCGAAACATAACACACTACAATTATATTTATATAAGTAGATAAGTCTCAATTACGTAGCTTATGTGATATTAATTTTTAAGTGTTTTTCGTTGCTCCTCCCTGACCCCCCCCTAACAATAATTAGCCTCCTTTAAAGCTAATCCTGGTTGGTCTGTATACCACCTTAATGGTCCCGAAGTATGAATTTTTATTGTGAGTAATTTCGAAGATATAATCATTTGAGAAAAAAAACTCGGCGGGCAATTTGTTTTTAGGATATATATGTTGACTTTCACTTTTCCACCTGGAACCATGGTTCAGATATATGAATTCTTAATTTTCGGTCTAAGTGCTCCCCCGCCTCCCCCTGGGCTCTTACAGCCCCCAAAATGGGTATCCGCCAGAGATCCCCAGCTATCTGCAATCCCTCCGAAAATTAACTTTCTATTTTGAAGTGTTTGGGAGTTAATATACACTGAGCGTACATGTCGGCGGACGACGTTGCGATTGATGCGCAAAGAGTGCAACTGTCAATTTCGAAGCGCAAAGATTATGCTGCACTCAATCAATTCCAAAATATAATAAATTGAATTTTTAAGCCAATTTTGAAGCTGCTTCTCGAATGTTGATCCACTTTTAATTGGATAGATGGTCTGTGTGAAGTTTTGTTGAACAATGTAGTTCGTCGAATTAGCAGGCAAATTTACATGCTTACTCTAACGCTTAGGTAAACTTTTTTGTAACGCAATGATATGCTGGTTGAGTGTGAACCCAAAGCAGATGTTTATATTGCAACTGACCTCTTTTGATCAGCCGTCAGATAATACAGTCAGATACTAAATCAGCCTGTGTCGATGGTTAGCAGTTCTGTGCTTGTACCGTCCTGCCGTTTTGGGGAAACAGATCAACAGGGGTTAACTTTTTCGTTTAACCCTTATTGATCTGTTGTCTTTTAAAATTCTTTTACTCTATTTTAATAACAATTACGCTACCAACAAGGGTAGTAGAATGGCCCCGATTCGTGGTTTACGATCTATTAAATATTAAAATTATGCTGCCGCAGTACACATTCTTAAAGAAAAAACAAAACTAATCTAAGAACCTTTGAATGGTTCTTATTACATAAAGCAAAGGAAAATAAACTTACTTCTTTACTTAGTTCCTAATACAAAATATGAATTTAGTGCAATCGCTATCGCTTGTTATGCGCAGCATAATAACGCGTAGGATTACAATTCGAATAAAAATATTTAAAGAATGCTATGTGAAAACATTTCTGCTGATGGCGAAATCTTAGACTCTGCTGATGGCAACATTAAAGTTATGCGACAATTATGTTGTTTAAGAAAAGAGAAAATTATAATAATTTTTCTGATCGCAAACTTAATATTATAGAACTTTATGTTGACGAACAGCAGAAATAGTGCATTGTTTTTGCAAATGAAGTTGCACAGCACACATTTAATCAAAATCATGACTTTTTTGAATAAAATGAACAATCTGGCAATACCCACCGCTCCATTCCACTGGTGCCTCATTTCTCGTCGAGAGTAGAAAAATAAAGTCACAACGGCGGGCACTTGTACGTGATGTCGTCAAACAGTAAAATCTCTTTTAATGTTGTTGATTCCCAGATTAAAGGTGAAGCTCTAGACCAGGGAATGCCTTGCAGTCATCAGGGTGGGGAAGGGGGGGGGGGGGGGGAGAGGGGGGCGGTGAATATCATCGATGCGTGCAGAAGGTGTCCTGCTGTCGCTTAATACAAGCACTCTTCGATGTGAGCTAGGAATAACTTACAAACTTCATACTGATAGTATGCCAAAGCAATCGTATTATGGATAAAGTGGAAGCCGTTTTTAAATTCCTTCACATAAATGCAATCACTTTTGTATCATTTATATTTTTTTCCATGAACTTATACCCCAGGCGAACACCATTCACCGCAGGACTTATAATGCTATGTAGCTGGCTCCAGGCTCCACCGGGAGAACTAAAATTAAACCGGAAGTGTGTTGAAGTGTTATTTTTTAGGGAGGACCATTTAAAGGCATCCACAATTTGGAATCAGTATCCATTGGATGTGGTGTTGCCCCACATATGAGTCTTTGTCAGTAAATCTATCTAATATACACATACACAGACAATAGGTTGTGGCAGTAGCTTTTATTTGTGCTACGTACATGTGTATGGTTGTATAATTAAGTTAAGTGCATGACTTGTATCAAGGGACCACTATCGTATAATCTTATAATATCATCAGATCCACGTAAAATTCTTTTTATTTGCAATTGTTCAACATAAGGTGAAGAATGTAGTTTCTCCTGCTTTCTATTTGTTTTTCTGCTTAAAAAAATAAAATAAACGAATCTCTAAGCGAAACTTCTCTGTTAAACGATGTCATTGTCTATTAGAATCGAATGTGTATACGTAATACAAATTTAACTAAAAGTTATTACTTTGATACGTTCATAAAAAAAAACGTAACAGAATTGTGATAGGGCGTAAAGCCCAATCATATGATACTCTAGATAAAATACTTACTTACCTTTTGTTTGGGAGGTGGTAAAAGCAAAGAGGGAGGTTTGTAATTTTTGTATGTAACACTGAACATAGTATATAAAATATTTCATGCTGAATTTAAAGTTTCTTGCTTTCATAATTTTGAGGAACTTGAACAATTTTTGTCTGAATTTAAGGTATTTGTAGGGGAGGTGGCAGAGAAAGTGGGAGATTTTGGATGATTTTGAATCTGCTTACCACATCCTAATCACATTGCTTTGTTACAATTTTAATGTTGATAGCTCTCATATGTTCGAAGAAGAAAAACTTTTCTTGAATTTTCAATTCAAAAATTTGTATGGGAGATGCTAGAAGGAGTGAGGTGAAGGCGATATTTTTTTTAGCATTTATTACAGTTATTAAGGGACAAATTCTAGCAAATTTTCAAGCTTCTAATTCTTCTAGTTTCTATGAACATCGGTTAAATTCATTTACCAAAATTCTGCATTTGTATGGGAGGGGGTAAAAGGAATGTCCGAATTAAAACCAAATTTTTTGACATGAATTATATTTAAAATAGAATACTTTCCTCAAATTTTAAGTTGATAGCTTTGACGGTTTTGGAGAAAACTAATTTTATTGAAACTCCGAAATTTCGTAAAATTTGTATGGGATAGAAGGAGAGAGATAAAGTTGATAGTTTTTCTAAAATTAGTTACAATTATAATAAAACTAGCAGACCCCGCGACTTCGTCCGCGCTAAAATCGCATTAATAAGCTATTTTTGAGAATGCTGTTAGTAATACAATATCTGGGGAAATATAATCTGCTCACTTTAAACCTCTTTCTAAATCAATTGCAAGTATTTTTCAAATGAAAATAAATCGATTAGATATATTATTATTGAATGTTAAGGATTTACTTCAATTTAAAGAGAATTACTGCTGTTGACATAATTACACTGACATTGATTTGAACAGATCTCAGTTTGTTTCCTGTCATTGGAACAACAAAAATCACTTTTATTTTAAATAGATGTTGACATTAACAACAACGTTTGTTATGACTTCAAACAGAATGTTTTCAAATAATTTTTATAATCTAGATGAAATCTGGGAGTATATTGTGTTTGCCTTGCCGTCTGTTACGCTAAGAAATAATGCTCACACAGAGTCGTTAAGGGTACAGAATTATTTGTTTCCGATCAAAAACCTCGAATCCGAGTGACCGTCTCTCTGTCCGTTCACGAACTTGGCATCACTACTCAACAAAATCAGTGAGCACAAAATTTGGACTTTATAGTTCAACGCGCTGTGGAACTATAGAGCGCACGGACGGACAAACAGACAGACAGTTTCGAGATTTTCGAGCAAAAATATTGACTTCTGTGTCATTCTGTTTTTCTTCGAACGTTATTTCTTAGCGTTACAAACTTGAAAGAAAACATATAATACAGTCAGATTCATTCCATCCCGCTCCCCAATAAAACCCAAAAAACTCGAATTTTACCGAATTTTCTTGAGAAATATTTACACTATGGATCTGTAAATCATCATATTACAAATATATCATTTGCATAACAATGCTGGTCTATAAACGAAAATTGTATCGATATCCCATCACTTCTTATGCTCCCCCTTCGAATACCACCACTACGCCACGGAAGCCTCATACATATCCATATACATATTTTTGTATATATGTAAGTATATGTATGACCATGCGGCCGTGTGCTCCGATTTGCGTTTTTCCGGAATTCTTTTTTTTTTTTTGAGTTGAGATAGCAGAGATTATTCCGAAGAAAAAAAATTCATGCAAATCGGGTGAATAGTTGCGAACAACAAACGAAAAAATTTCTCCATACAAAATGTACTGAAAATGAAATTTTCCAAATTTTCCAATTTTCGGGGAAAATTTGCAATTTTTGGCTCCGTTAGGATCTAAGTTGGGCTTTAACAAACACAACAAAAGAAATTTGAGCCAAATCGGACGAACGGTTGCTGAGTTACACGTGTACACACTTATTTTTATATACATATATGTATAAGAAGATAAGAAATAGTTCGCATGATTACTTACGAATCACTACACATAAAAAAGAAATGCCGGAGGAACGCAAACCAAAACACACGGCCAAATGATCATACATTAACATATGCATCCATATGCTATCTTTACATAAAACAAAAAGAAATTCGTGCTTAAAAAATTCCCGTCTGGAGTGGGAATCGAACCTATGATCTATTGACTGAAAAGCAAGCACGCTGCCCACTACGCCACGGATGTCTCAAATATCGAATGAATAGTTGTGAATAACAAACGAAAAAATTTCCCCATACAAAATGTACTGAAAACAAAATTTTCCAAATTTTCCAATTTTCGTGGAAAATTTGCAATTTTTGGCTCCGTTAGTATCTAAGTTGGGCTTTAACGAACACAACAAAAAAAATTTGAGCCAAATCGGACGAACGGTTGCTGAGTGATGCGTGTACATACGTAGACCACTTATTTTTATATATAAGATATGTATAAAAAGATAAGAAATAGTTCGCATGATTACTTACGAATCACTACACATAAAAAAAAAATGCCGGAGGAACGCAAACCAAAACACACGGCCACATGATCATACATTAACATATGCATCCATATGCTATCTTTATACATAAAACAAAAAGAAATTCGTGCTTAAAAAATTCCCGTCTGGAGTGGGAATCGAACCTATGATCTATTGACTGAAAAGCAAGCACGCTGCCCACTACGCCACGGATGTCTCAAATATCGAATGAATAGTTGTGAATAACAAACGAAAAAATTTCCCCATACAAAATGTACTGAAAACAAAATTTTCCAAATTTTCCAATTTTCGTGGAAAATTTGCAATTTTTGGCTCCGTTAGTATCTAAGTTGGGCTTTAACGAACACAACAAAAAAAATTTGAGCCAAATCGGACGAACGGTTGCTGAGTGATGCGTGTACATACGTAGACCACTTATTTTTATATATAAGATATGTATAAAAAGATAAGAAATAGTTCGCATGATTACTTACGAATCACTACACATAAAAAAGAAATGCCGGAGGAACGCAAACCAAAACACACGGCCACATGATCATACATTAACATATGCATCCATATGCTATCTTTATACATAAAACAAAAAGAAATTCGTGCTTAAAAAATTCCCGTCTGGAGTGGGAATCGAACCTATGATCTATTGACTGAAAAGCAAGCACGCTGCCCACTACGCCACGGATGTCTCAAATATCGAATGAATAGTTGTGAATAACAAACGAAAAAATTTCCCCATACAAAATGTACTGAAAACAAAATTTTCCAAATTTTCCAATTTTCGTGGAAAATTTGCAATTTTTGGCTCCGTTAGTATCTAAGTTGGGCTTTAACGAACACAACAAAAAAAATTTGAGCCAAATCGGACGAACGGTTGCTGAGTGATGCGTGTACATACGTAGACCACTTATTTTTATATATAAGATTAATTATGACAAAAATTGGTTCATTTAGCTTTGCCAGTTGCAATGCAAACCGAATAAATGCATTTTTGAAAAGTGTGCATTTGTATGGGAGGTGGTAGAAGGAGTAAGGAGATCAGATCAATATTTTTTGATGTTAATGATATTTATATCAAACTCCGCCATAGACGGTCCCAAGCCCAGTTTGAGAAAGGAGGAGGGAACATGGAGTTAACCTGAATGGCCAGTAACACCAGTGCGTCTCAGGAAGTAGGCAAAAAGTATGGCATAGTTGGACTTGCAGCATAGCTGTGAGAACTCCAGCATGTCATATTTAGCTCAAAACTACCACCCTTTTTCTACTAGGGTGTAATAAATAAGTAGGACCGGTCCTCCAGGTCGGGGGTTGGGCGAGGCGCCGACAACGCATCACCGGAAAAAGAACACTATCCAGAAACCTGAAGAACAGCCTCGGAAAGGATGGACTCAACGGCAACGACCCTGCAAACGGAAAATGGACTACTCTATTGGATCTTGGAATGTTCGATCCTTATTTAGGACAGGAGCTCTGAAAGAGTTCCTCGAAGAAGTGGCAAAACACAACATCAACATAACTGCCATCCAAGAAACGAAATGGCTCGGTAGCGAAATCATGGACATGAGATCACACACAATCTATCCAAGTGGAAAATTGTCGGGAAGCAGAGAGTTTGGAGTCGCTTTTGTCGTTGACAAAAAATTTAAACAGCAGGTCACGAGCTTCGCACAAGTAAGTGAAAGATTGTGTGCAATCCGAATAAAGACTAAATTTTTCAACACTTGGCTGATCAACGTTCAAGCACCAACAGAAGACAAGGACGATATAACTAAAGACGAATTTTATGCCACCCTAGAGACAACCTATGATTCACTGCCCTCGAATGACCTAAAAATTGTCTTAGGGGATTTTAATGCAAAAGTCGGAAAAGAGGAGGCTCATAGAGGAACAACAGGAGGGCACAGTCTCCATGACATAACCAACGACAATGGCCAACGTCTTATTGATTTCGCAAGCAGCAAAAATATCATAGTAAGCTCTACGTGCTTCCCACATCGCGATATTCACAAACGAACGTGGGCATCACCAGACGGTCACACCTTCAACCAAATAGACCACGTTCTAATTGAGAAAAGGGCTGCATCCAGCATACTTGATGTACGAACTCTCCGCGGTGCGAATTGTGACTCTGATCACTATCTAGTCAGAGCTAAGTATCGATGCAAAATAGCTTGTCGTGGATATTCGAAAACGAGTAGAGCTCGCAAATTCAATGTCGACAAGCTTAACGATGAAACGGTGGCGCAGGCTTACATGTTAGCATGTAATAAACACCTGACACCAATATATGAAGATATCCAAAATATGCCAGTGGAGATTGCGTGGATGAAGATACGAGACGGCATCAAATCCTCCGGGGAAGAGGTATTAGGGTATCAAGCACGGCGAAAAAATAATGATTGGTTCGACCAAGAATGTCGCGACGCAATAGATAGAAAGAACGAAGCTTACAAAATTTTTACTGAACGACCAACACGAGCCAAAAAAGAAAGATATGACGAGCTTAGGCGATATGCGAAAAAGACCAGCAGACGAAAACAAAGGAAGTACCATAATGACAAAATACAAAAAATGGACGACGCCATGAGAAAAAATAAAACGCGGGACGCATACGCAATAGTAAAAGATCTAAAAAAAGGATATAAGCCAAAAACCAGTCTCTGCAAAGACGTGGAGGGCAACATCATTAGCGACGCACAAGAAATCAAAAGGAGATGGGCTTCCTACTTTGAACATCTTTTGAATCCCATTCCAGTAGCACCGATAACGACAGACAACATTTCAATTCAAGCCTCAACTGACAATGATGAACCATCATCGATACCACCCACGCTTGCTGAAATCAAAGCAGCCCTATGTGACCAAAAACGAAACAAAGCGCCGGGAATTGACAAGATACCAGTTGAACTTCTGAAAAACGGTGGAAACTGTGTCGCTGAAATACTGCACAGCATGATATGCAAAATTTGGACAGAGGAAATCATACCCGACGACTGGCGAAAAAGCATTATATGTCTAATTTACAAGAAAGGAGACAAACTCTGCTGTGAGAACTACAGAGGTATATCATTGTTGTGTACGTCCTATAAACTACTGACAAAAATTATTGAACGTCGTCTTAAGCCCTATACTAATGAAATAATTGGCGAATACCAAGGCGGATTCAGAACCGGACGATCTACAACAGACCAGATATTCTCGGTGAAACAGGTGCTTGAGAAATGCTGGGAATATAACACAGACGTGCACCAAATATTCGTAGATTTTAAACAAGCATACGACAGTATCGACAGGAGCGTACTGTACCAAATCATGCTTGACTTTGGAATTCCTCCAAAACTAGTCCGACTAACAACACTCACAATGACGAACACTGAATCCCTAGTGAGAATACAAACCGGTTCCACAACCAGCTTTCGAACGGAATGTGGTTTAAAGCAGGGAGATGGTCTAGCTCCTATGCTTTTCAACTTGGCACTAGAGTATGTCGTCCGAAAAATCCCAGTCGACACCAACGGGACACTACTATTCAAGTCCACCCAACTAGTAGCATACGCTGACGACATTAACATTCTAGCAAGATCCTTCCCTAGTGCTAAGGAGGTATTTGTCAATCTTGACTCCGCCGCAAAAGAAGTCGGGTTGCGCATTAATGAAAGCAAAACAAAAGTAATGACGTAAACAAGAAGGAGAACGCCAATCAGACAAAACATAACAATTGCGGAATATAATTTGGAGAGTGTGTACAACTTTATATATCTTGGGGCTAATCTAGCAAAGGACGGTAATGAAACAGACGAAATCAAACGACGGATAATACTTGCAAATAAGACGTATTATTCGGTACTTCCAATAATGAAATCCAAGAAAGTGCACAAGAACAATAAGCTGCGAATTTATAAAACTATTATACGACCTGTGCTCTGTTATGGCAGCGAGACGTGGACATTAACGCGAACTTCCGAAAAAGCAGTTAACGAATTCGAAAGAAAGGTCCTCCGAAGAATTTTGGGACCTGTGAAGGAAGGAACGGAATGGCGAATAAGATACAACCATGAGTTGTATCAACTCTACGACGAGCCAGAATCTTCAACGTTCATCAAGTTACGTAAACTGCAGTGGGCTGGCCATGTAGAGCGAATGGAAGACAGAAGAATCCCCAAACGTGCTCTTAAAGGCAAAGCGAGTGGTAATCGGCCAGTAGGCAAATCACGCAAGCGATGAACTCGGTTGATGAAGACAGCAAAGCCATTCTAAAAATTAGCAGATGGAGGACGCGGTCTTTGGATCGAGACGATTGGAGGCGACGACTTCAGGAGGCCAAGGCCCGATTTGGGCTGTCGCGCCATTGATGATGATGATATTTATATCATTATACTATGACCTAATTTTTAAATCAATAGCTGAAATGGTTTCGGATAAAAATCAATTTCATTAAATTTCGGAATTTCATGAAATTTGTATTGTAGGGGGTAGAAGGAGTAGGGGGATGTAGCCCGTTCACGAACTTAAAGTTACTTTTGTACTAAAAATGACATACAACAAATTTCAGTGCGATAGCTCAAAGCGTTCGAGAGTTATAGTGTAGACAGATGGACAGACAGCAACTCGGAATCGTGGTTTTTGAGAGACAACAAATATTTCTGTACCCTTGGCGGCTCTGTGCGAGCATTATTTCTTAGCGTTCCAAACAGTAAGGTAAACATAATATACTCTCAGATTTCATCTAGAGTATAAAAACATAAAACATAACAGGCCAACTATTGGGCGTAAAGCCTAATCATGCGATACTCTAGATCAAAAAGAAATTTGTTGATTTTAAGAAATTTTGTATGGTGAGTGGTAGAAGTGGTGATAGCATTGAACTGACTTTTCGAACATCGTGCTAGAGTAACTATCCGCGTAGCCGAATGACATCCACGGAACTAGGTGATAGCACAGTGACTGCACAGACCTATAGAGGATGTCCTCAATGTGGGGTACTATCCCCACTACTTTGGTCAATTGTGGTAGATGAGCTCCTGGACCGTCTAACAGACCAGGGATACGAGGCAATAGGATATGCTGATGACCTTGTCATTATCATTAGAGGCAAATATGATTCAATAATATCGGAAAGAATACAATCAGCCTTAGAGGAGATAATGAACTGGTGTCAGTCTAAAAACTTGAACATTAACCCAAGTAAGACTGAGATAGTACCATTCTCAAATAGAAGGATAAACCACATTGTACCTCCTGTAATAAATGGAACAACAATACCCTTTTCAGATGAGGTAAAATATCTAGGTGTTATACTGGATAACAAACTCAACTGGAACAAACATATAGAATGGACTCATGCCAAAGCACTAAAGGCATTTTGGGCCTGTAAAAGCTTATTTGGTAGAAAATGGGGATTAAAGCCCAAAATGATTTACTGGTGTTACAGAACAATCATTCTCCCTATAGTCACATACGGTTCAACGATATGGTGGACTAAAATATTACAAAGGAAAGCGCAACTTACGCTACAAAAAATCCAAAGGCTAGCTTGCCTTGGTATCACAGGTGCAATGAAAACCTGTCCGACAGCGGCAATGGAAATGTTCCTTAACATTCCTCCGATACATATCCAAATAAAAAAGGAAGCTATCAGGGGAGTGTTACGCATACAGGAGAAAAACAATTATAAGTCAGGGGATTTTAGAGGTCACCTTAAAATCCTAAAAGACACGAAAATGGAAGTTTTAACTTCCACATTATCGGACGCGATGCCGACAAAATTCAACTTTGAAACCCCCTTCAAAGTCATAATCAGGGAACGCAAGGACTGGCAATCCATGCTAACTGATATTGTAGAGGGAGCAACCATCTGGTATACAGATGGCTCCCGCACATCTGAGGGGACAGGAGCCGGAGTCAAAGGTCCTAACTTCTCGGTTTCAAAACCACTCGGTAAAGAAGCCACAATCTTCCAGGCCGAACTAATTGCAATGGAGCTATGCATCCAAGAAAATATAAGGAGAGCTCATCGCAATAAATCCATTTATATCCTATCGGATAGTCAGGCGGTTCTCAAAGCTTTAGCATCCAACAAACATGGATCGAAGATAGTATGGGAATGCCTTCAAAACCTAATCATCCTGGGAAAAAGGAATGATGTAACCTTAATGTGGGTACCAGGACACATGGGAATTGAGGGTAATGAAGAGGCTGATCGCCTTGCAAAAAAAGGCGCAGAAACAAATTTTATTGGTCCAGAGCCATTTTGCGGAAAACCAAAAGGGTACTTTAACCCCATACTCAAAATGTGGGTAGAAAACGAACATAAAATCTACTGGAATAGACTTCCAGGCTTGTCAATTTCAAAAAAACTGATCCTACCACAAAAAAACAAAGTGGAGGATATTTTAAAATTCAGCAAGAAGGATATTAGTATCCTAATCGGCCTAATGACGGGGCACAGTGGAGTAAACCACCACCTCAAAAATATGGGCTTAGCTGAAACCGACATTTGTCGCCTTTGTCTAGAGGATTCAGAAACGACAGTACATATCCTATGCCACTGTGAAGCAGTAGCTAGGAAAAGACACAGTCTTCTTGGAAAGAGCTTCCTTTCTACGGAGGAACTAGCCAATACGGCTCTCTTAAAGATTCTCAAATTGGCAAAAGCTATTGAGTTAAAATAGGGTGAAGGGGCTATAAACGCACAATAGGCCAAGAAGGTCGCAGTGCTCTCGCGCGTTCCCCTAGTAATAATAATAATAATAATAATAACTATCCGCGTAAAAATGTTTTATACGAAATTAGTTTATTTGATTTAGTGAAATTGTTCAGTCTGTATGGTAGGTGGAAGAAGGAGTGGGGAGTTCATAATAACTTTTGGAGAAACAACTATTATCATCATTGCTATATTTAAATTTTTAAATTTCAGATCAGTAACATCATAGTTTTCAAGAAAATCAAGTTTTTGTAAAGTTGTTAAAGTGCATCATATTGTATGAGATGGGGTAGAAGGAGTGCAGCTAATCGTCTTTTTTTCGGTGTTACTAACAATTGTAAATTAATATTTAGTGCATAATTTTAGCTCGACAAATTTCATATGTACTGAGTAAATTAGTTTCTAGTACTTCAAGAAAATGTGCAGTTTGTATGGGATGGAGCAGAAGTAGTGAGAGGATTCAAGTTTTTATACAGTAGATTGAAATCATTACAAAAACATAACAGAGCTACGATTGCGCGTAAGGCGCAATCTTACGATACTCTAGATGAAATAGAATTTTTTGTGATCACAAGAAATTTTGCATGGGAAGTGTTAGAAGGGATGATAGCATTGAACTTATTTTTTCCCCATTATGCTAAAGGAGCTATAAAAATGTTTTATACGAAATGCTTACTACAAAAATTGAATGGGAACTGAAAAAATTAGTGAATTAGATTTAGTGAAACTGTGCAGTTTGTAGTATGGGAGGTAGTAGAAAGAGTGGGGGGATTTTAGTGATTTTTTCAGAAATAACTAGGAATATTAAAAAATTGATATCCCTGAAATTTCAGACTAGTGCCATTCATACTTTTCAAGAAAATCGATTTTTTGTGAAGTTGTGAAACTGGGTCATATTGTATGGGAGGGGGTAGAAGCAGTGAAACTAATCAAATATTTTTTCTGATCTTAGTGATAATACTAATTAAGAATTTATTACAAAATATGAGCTCAATAAATGCTATATGTTCTGAGGAAATCGTATTAGAGCATTTCATGAAAAAGTGTAGTTTGTATGGGAGGGGGTGGAAGGAAAGGGAGGACGCAAATAATTTTTCTATCGTAGATTAAAATCAATATGAAAGTAATACATCCCAAAATTCAGACTAATAGCTTTTATACTTTTCGAGTAAATCCATTTATTGTCAAATTGCGAAATTATTTCATTTTGTATGGGGTAAAGCTAATCATCTAAATTTTTTTGGGCTTACTAACAATTTTAAATAATGAAAGAAAAGATTTCCGGATTCTACACTGTTACGCTTTATTATTTTGTGCCGTTTCGGTCTCTGCTGAGACCTTTATCAAACTGATCGACAATTACAAAATACAATTATTATTTAGAAGGAAGGGTAATTAAGGTTAAATTAGTTAATTAAGGTTAATTAATTAGTATCACGTAGTTAAATTAGTTAAGGATTTGTGAGTACGGATTTTGTTCTTACCAAATTTTAAGGCAGGTAGCCAAACTGCTGATAACTTGTATCCGGTGTCTCGGTTGAAGTTCTGTGGATGCTTCGAAATTTCTATTGCTTCTCGTACTATTCGTTGATAATATTGATTTGTCCTGGCCAGAATTTGCACATTGTCGAAATCGATTGTATGGTCCTCTGTCGTTGCATGTTCCGCGATCGCTGATGACTGTATTTGGTTTTTCCGTGTGCATCGTTGGTGCTCGTTGATCCTTGTTTGGACTGTGCGTCCCGTTTCTCCTATGTATACTTTATCGCATGAGCCGCATGGTACCTTGTATACTCCTTCAGTCTCCAATGGTTTTTTGTCCTTCTGGTTTCCTAAAATTCCTCGGATAGTAGTGGGGGTAGTGAATGTTGTTTTGATGTTGGATTTTCGAAGGATTTTTCCAATCTTATCCGTCGTACCCTGGATGTAAGGTAGTTTTACCCATAGTTTGTCTGCATTTCCTTCTTCAGTGTCTTCTCGTTCTGCTGTACTCGGATGCTTCGGTTTCCTCGCCTTGTTAATTTCGCTCGCTTTGTATCCATTTGCTGTGAATGCCCGATTTAACTGTTCCTTTTCCTTTCGTAGACTGCCCGGATTTTCTTCAGTTATACGTCGAGCTCTGTGTATTAGGGTCTTCAGTACGCTTGTTTTCTGGCTTGGGTGGTGATGTGAATGAGCGTGGAGATATCTGTTGGTGTGCGTTGGTTTCCTGTATACCCCGAAGCTTAGTGACGTATCATTCTTTTCGACGAGTACATCCAAGAATGGCAGTTTCCTGTTGCTTTCTGTTTCCATGGTGAACTTAATTTTCTCGTGGTGTGAGTTCAGGTGTGCTAAAAATTTGTCGAGCTCTTCCTTCCCATGTTGCCAAATGATGAACGTGTCATCCACATACCGTAGATATAATTTCGGTGTTAATGGAGCTGAGTCCAGGGCGTTCTTTTCGAATTCCTCCATGAAAATTTCAGCTACCACCGGTGAAATTGGAGATCCCATTGCCGCTCCTTCCGTTTGCTTCTAGAGTTTCCCTAGAGAAGAGCTCAACATATGTTATACGTACTGATTCATGAAAAAGTGCAGTTTATATGAGAGGTGGCGGGAGGAGTGAAGGAATTCGAAAAAAATTTACCATACTTTACAATTATGATCAAAATAATATTTTCCAAATTTCAAATTGTCAACTTTTATAGTGTCTAAGAAAACTTCATTATTCTAATTGCTCTAAAGTTTGTAACGCCAAGAAATAATGTTCGCACAGAGTCGCTAAGGTTGCGGGAAAATTTTTGTCGCTTAAAAATTTTAAAACCGGATGTCCATACGCCCACCTGTGTGCTCTCTAGCTTGAGAACGCGTAGAGGTAGACTGCTTAAATTTTAAATTTAAATTTTGTTGTTTTTGGCAAAAAAGTAAGGTCATGTTAGTGAACGACCCAAATCGATCCACCCCTTCTACTTCCCATACAAAGTGACTCTCAGTCTACCTCTACGCGTTCTCAAGCTAGAGAGCACACAGGTGGGCGTATGGACATCCGGTTTTAAAATTTTTAAGCGACAAAAATTTTCCCGCAACCTTAGCGACTCTGTGCGAACATTATTTCTTGGCGTTACAAACTTTAGAGCAATTTTATAGTACTGTCTGATTCCATCTAGAGTATAAATAAACTGCCAACAATTCGGGCCAAACTTTATTATTCTTGGGACAAGTTGCGGATGAGTGGAAAGTCAATATGCAAGTTAGAGTGGTTAGGGAAGACTAAGTGAAAGGGAGTTCTTGGGCAGGGCTGTTGTCAATTTAACAATATTTCATTCGTTTCTGCAAGTTTGGGTTTTTATGAGGGGAGGAGGAGGGATAACAGTAAGGGTGGGTGGATGTTAATAGCTTTTTATATAATTGCTTGAATCACGTCCAATATTCTCTGTATAGAATGTATTCCAGATTATTATTATTATTTATATTAGGGGAACACGTGAGAGCACTGCGGCCTTTTTTGGCCTATTGTGCGATTATTGCCCCTATACCCTACCATAACTCAATAGCTTTAGTTAATTTGAGTATCTGTAAGGGAGCCATGTTGGCTAGTTCCTCGGCGGAAATGAAACCTTTCCCCAGAAAATTATGCCTTTTCCTTGCCACTGCTTCACAGTGGCATAGGATATGTATTGTCGTTTCTGAGTCTTCGGGACAGAGACGGCAGATGTCGGTTTCAGCTAAGCCCATATTATTGAGGTTGTGGTTCACTCCACTGTGCCCCGTCATTAGGCCAATTACTAATATCGCTCTTTCTGAATTTCAGGATATCTTCCACTTTGTTTTTTTGTGGTATGATTAGTTTTTTTGAGGTTGATAAGCCTGGAAGTCTATTCCAGTGGATTTTTTGTTCTTGTTCAAACCACTTCTCATGTATTTCATAGACGAAGTTGCATAGAATTTTCATAAAATTCGGTGTATTTTACATTCACGAAACCGAACATTTGTATGGGAGGGGGTAGAGAAGGTAGGGGAATCGTAAAATTTGATATGTAGTTTTATTTCGCTTCTTTTGTAAGGTGCTTGTATAAAATTTCAAGTTCGTAGCTTTTAGTTTGTTGGTTATTAGTTGATTTAATGAAATTGGTCTAAATCATAGTTTTGTATGGGAGGGGGTAGAAGGGCAAGCGCGATTTCAAAACTTTTAAAGCAACTTTATTTGAATTATTTTTATAGGTTTTTGTGCAAAATTTGACATTGATAGCCATTAAGAATTAGGTGATAACTGATTTCTTAAAAATGCTCGAAAAAATAATTTTGTTTGGGAGGGGGTAGAGGAGGTAAGGGAATCGTAAAACTTGGGATGACATTTTCTTTCTTTTCTGGGTTTGGGTTTTTATGAGGGGAGGAGGAGGGAAAATAGTAAGGGTGAGTGGATGTTAATAGCTTTTTAATTAATTGCTTGAATGACGTCCAATATTCTCTGTATAGAATATATTTCATAGACGAAGTTGCATAGAATTTTCATAAAATTCGGTGTATTTTACATTCCTGAAGCCGAACATTTGTATGGCAGGGGGTAGAAAAGGTAGGGGAATCGTAAAATTTGATATGTAGTTTCATTTTGCTTCTCTTGTAAGGTGCTCACACAAAATTTCAAGTTCATAGCTTTCAATTTGTTCGTTATTAGTTGATTTAATGAAATTGGTCGAAATCATACTTTTGTATGGGAGGGGGTAGAAGGGCAAGCGCGATTTCAGAACTTTTAACGTAATTTCATTTCAATTATTTTTGTTAGTTTTTGTGCAAAATTTCAAATTGATAGCTTTTAATAGTTAGGTGATAATTGATTTCTTAAAAATGGTCGAAAAAATAATTTTGTGTGGAAGGGGGTAGAATTTTTCAAGATTTTTGACCAGTTAATATTTCGTATATTTAGGGATTTTTTTAAATGAATTTCGCAAATTTTCAAGTTTCTACCTTAAAATTTCACTCAAAAATTTTCAGTTTATGTGTTTTTTTCAATGCACATGAAACACCTTGTGCACGTTAGACCGGGGGGCTCGGTTTATAACAATTATGGATCAAGTTATTAGTATTTTTCTATGTACATCAAATAGACGTATCCACATGCAAAATTTAAACTTTCTATCTTCCACCAGAGTCCTAAGAAAATCACTCAAAATTTTCGACTTTTTTGCTTATCACCTCCCTTCCCTTACACCTCCCAACTTAAAATTTACCAAAATTAACCACTATGCAGTTCTATAATCTGACAAATTTTTGATTTGATATCTGTACTATTTTTTGAGGAATAAGGATTTGTAATTTTAAAAAGTGTCCTATTTTTGAAATGCTCCCCATTTCCCTCCACTACTATTATTTCAACATGTTATATTTTTCTTTGTATTTTCCTAGTATAGTTTCAAGATTCAATCACATCGCTTAAGAGATAGTTGTGATATTAATTTTTAAGTGTTTTTCTTTACACCCCCCTGACCCTTCTCCTTAAAATAATTAGCCATTCTTTAAGCTGATTCCGATGGAACTAATGGTCCCTAAATATGAATTTTTTACGATAAGTAGTTTTGAAGATATAATCATTTGAAAAAACAATTCGGCCGACAATTTGTTTTTAGCCCCCCCCCCCTTTTCGGACGCCAATGGATAAACAAATTAAATTAATTTTAAAGTTTGTCCTAGAACCCTCTCTACATCTCTACTGATTTTCAACTTTCTATCTGCTTTCGTGGTGGAGATATTAGCAAGTGTAGTTTTCGACTTTTTCCCTCCCCCCGTCTCCCCCTTCCACCAAACACCCCCCAAAATTTAGAAAATAGAGCTCACTTACAAAATCAACAATCCACCTAAAAACGAACATTCTACCTTTAACGGTCTCGGAGATATGAGTCCATATGTACGGCGTACGGCGGAGACGGATTTTTTTTTTTTGCATTTTTAGGCTAATAAAGTCATGAAACGTGAAAAAAAATATTTCAGGGTAGCAAATTTTTTTTCCTGTGTCGATCACAATACTTTATTATTAGAATAATAAAGTAAAATATAGTGATGACATATACGGGTTTTAGAAAATGTTTCCAATAGGAAATATCCAACGAGATTGAAATAATTTTGTTTGCAACTTCAAGTGCGCGACAATTTTTGTATATTTTCATACATATGAGAAGTTGACTATTGCTGCGGTATCAATTGAATATCAATAACTTGGTTCAAAATTCCTGTCTAATATCATCTTCCTTCACCTTCACAAAAAAGGTTTCAGGAGAACGTATTCCACACTCCTGCACGTTATAGAAAAATACACTCGGTTTCATATTTATAACCCACGTAGAAATTTTAGGTTATTCCCACTCGAAAAATTATTATACTCTAGATGAAATCTGAGAGTATATTGTGTTTGCCTTACCGTTTGTAACGCTGAGAAAGGACGCTCGCACAGAGCCGCCAAGGGTACAGAAATATTTGCTGTCGCTCAAAAACCTCGATTCCGGGTGACGGTTGTAACGAAAATCCGGCTGCGAAGCCGCATTCCCGTCGCAGATTTGTAATGGGGCTTCTTCGAGTTTTGCAGCACCTCCTGCCGGCTGCTCAGGAGCGTTGGGGGGTCAAATTTCCCGATGAAGCACCCATCCTAGTTTGGTGCTGTAAATAAATCTACTAGAGGTAGAGGAAAGGTCGGATTAATAGCCTTCCAAGTTGATGGGCAGCCTTAGGGCACCCATATGGCGGCCAGCTACTCCTCACTCATTATGCAAACTTTACGCGAAGCAATGGAAAAGAAGGATATTCGAATATATTCGCGATAAAAATAAAGAAAAAAAAAACTAATAGCCTGGTTCCTAAAAAAAAGGCACATGAATCTTCACACAGATAATTTATAAATAGATATTATGTTCAATAGCATATATTTAATAAAAATATAATAATTAAAACAGAATTCAATACTAATAATAATTAATAATTAAAAATGATTAAAAAACATAACAGGGCTACGATTGCGCGTAAAGCGCAATCTTACGGTACTCTAGATGAAACAGAATTTTTTGTGATCCCAAGAAATTTTGTATGAGGAGTGTTAGAAGGGGTGATAGCATTGAACTATTTTTTCCCCATCATGCTAAAGTAGCTATAGAAATGTTTTATACAAAATGCTTACACCAAAAATTGAATAGGAGTTGAGAAAATTAGTGTGTTAGATTTAGTGAAAATGTGCAGTTTGTATGGGAGGTGGTAGAAAGAGTGGGGGGATCTTAGTAATTTTTTCAGAAATAACTAAGAATATCATAAAATTGACATTTCTTAAATTTGAGACTGGTAGCATTCATACTTTTCAAGAAAATAGATTTTTTGTGAAGTTGTGAAACTGCGTCATATTGTATGGGAGGGGGTAGAAGCAGTAAAGCTAATCAAAAATTTTTTTTCTGATCTTAGTGATAATGCTAAATAAGTATTTATTACGAAATATGAGCTCGATAAATGTTATATGTTCTGAGAAAATCGGCTTAGAGCATTTCATGAAAAAGTGCAGTTTGTATGGGAGGGGTTGGAAGGAGAGGGAGGACGCGAATGATTTTTACACAGTATATTGAAATTATTATAAAAGTAATATATCCCGAAATTCAGACTAAAAACTTTTATACTTTTCGAGCAAATCTATTTATAGTCGAATTGCGAAATTGTGTCATTTTGTATGGGAGGGGGTAGAAGGGGTGAAGCTAATCGTCTATTTTTTTTTAGCCTTACTAACAATTTTAAATTAATATTTAGTGCACAATTTCAGCTCGCCAAATTTTATACCCACTGAGTAAATTGGCTTAGAGTAATTCATGATAAGTACAGTTTGTATGGGAGGTGGTAGAAGGAGGGGGCGGACATGCATAATTTTTATACGGATTGATATTATCATAAAAGTAATATATTCCAAATTTCAGGCCAATAGCTTTTATACTTTTCGAGCACATCCGTTTATTGTCAAATTGCGCATTTGTGTAATTTTGTATGAGAGGGGGTAGAAGGGGTAGAGCGATTTGGCCCATTGACGAACTTGACCTTACTTTTTTGTCAAAAACGACGTGTACGAAATTTGAGCTTTCTAGCTCAACGCGTTTTCAAGCTAGAGCGCGCACAGACGGACGGACGGACGGACGGACGGACGGACATCCGGTTTTGAGATTTTTGAGTGGTAATGTTAATTTCTGTATTCATCATTTTTTTCTCCGAGCCTTATTTCTTGGCGTTACAAACTTTAGAGCAAACTTATAATACTCTCAGATTTCATCTAGAGTATAAAAAACCTCGGTGGGGACCTTACTGCATCCAGATTTTTGATTCCTTCATCGCCTTCCGCCTCGTGGATTCTCGTTTTTTTTTTTTATTTATTATTATCACTGCTTGTTTATTTGTTATTTTTATTTCCAGATGTATTTATTCCTTTTTTCGTTTTTTTACTTATATGATTTATCGTCCACTTCTTTATGTTTTTTTTCTTTATGATCTTTTACTATTCTTTTTGGTCCAGAAAAATCGAAAAAAAAACACAACACAAAAAAAAAATTTTTATTATCGTGCACCGTCTCACAGCAGTCCTCAACCTCAACTCTCTGGCAAATTTTTTTTCTGCTCTCGTTTTTGGCGGGCAGACCAGAAGCCAAAAAAAGAAAAACCGGTTTTCTTGCATTCTGATCAGTGAATTTTGGAGCCAAAAAGATTTATTGCCCTGCTTGTACTTGTCCATGGTTTTTATTTCTTTTTTTGAAAGCCTTCCACCCTACACAGTTAGGCTGCAATTATTAAATCTCTTACCGCTTGGTTCTAGAAGAACTATGCTCACATCCTGTTTTACCTTAGATGTTTTGAATGGCGATATTAAGGTTGACCATATCTCAAATAAATTCAGACTCAATGACAATGCCAGGCTGACGAGACATTCAAAACCACTTAAGGAATATGCACATCGTACTGATTACGGACAAAATGAACCTATTAACAGATGCTGTAGAGTATTTAACAAATTCAGCGCCACTATACACCTCCAATAAATAAACTGACATATAAACTGAGACTACGCTCCGTTTTATAAGGTCCCCACATCCCGCTTAATCCTTCCACCAGTGTCTATCATATATCATATATGTATATCAAATTATGTTTAATTAATTAAGGTATATTTAAATATATTAGGATATATTAAAATAAATTAAATTAAGCAATCTATTTGTAAACTATCTTGTTATGATTAATAAATTAATTCTTCATATATTTCATACATAATGAAGTTACTTTCAACATGGTGACATAAATCCAAAAAATTTTTTTTTTCTTTCGTATTTAGGAACCAGCCAGAAAAAAATGAATTATCATAATAAGGGAAACGCGACTATGTGTACATTTGAGTAGTGAGTTTGAGGAGCAAACACCGAAATAAGAATTAAAATTTGGAACGAGAAAAAAAAATAGTAAAATAGTAAGATTCGCAACATTCGTGGGGACGACCCAACCCAGGAGAAAAGTCTCATAAGCTGGGCTTGGAATTGAACTATCGAATATAACGAACTCTCTGCCGAAAACTCGTTAGATCTTTATGTCCTTGCCGTGAAAAACGCCTAATAATTTGCCTGTTTCATTCTCTAGTTGATAGAATACGTTCCCAACTCGTTGTCGTATTCTGGCTTTAACAAATTTTGGGGCTAATTTAGAAGCAAAGCGATCAACAGCGTTGCTCTGTACGTGATTTCTAACAAAAACAATTTGACCTGGTTGATATATTTGCGGACGACTGTGCAAATTATATGAGGCTGCGCTCTTTTCGTACGCTCCTCTGATATTTCTCACGACCGTTTCTTGTAGTAAACGCAATCGTTCAATGAGTGGAGTCAACGATATCTCGCCTTCACTCAAGGAATTCAAAATTTTGAGGAGTTCATAATCTGAACCATGACGAATGGCGTGATAACCGAACATCAAGAAATGCGGTGAGAATCCTGTCGATCCATGAACTGTATTTCGCAATGCAGAACAAATCTCGAACAGACCTTCATCCCACTTCTGATGATCGTCGCCAATATACGATCTTATTGCAGCTAGTATAGAACGATTCACCCTTTCAGAAGCATTTGACTGGGGAGAATAATAAGGTGACAGAATGTGTTTGACTCCATAACTTTCGAAAAATCGTTTTATCAATTTGGAAATGAGTTGTACACCGTTATCGGAGTGAACAAATTCCGGCACTCCATATGTCAGGAACAATTCCTTTTCAAAGAATTGAATAACTTTCTCAGAGGTGGCACTGGATAAGGGGTTCAACCATACAAACTTTGTGTATTGGTTCAGTATGACAAAAACGAATTTATTTCCCTGACGAGATCTTGGGTAAGGACCAAGAAAATCGATGTACAATCGTGGCCTGACGATCTCTATCTGCTTACCCATCGGTGGTCGCATGGTGTAGTTGGGTAGCTTACTCTGCTTGCAAATATCGCACGAATTCACGTATTTGGTCACTTGTTGATGTAGACCTCGCCAGTGATAGAATCGTTGCAACAATTCAATCGTTTTCGCGATTCCACAATGTTACGACTAAGGGCTTGTGTGAAAAAATGCATTTTTCAAAATTATTCATTTGTATGAGAGGGGGTAGAAGGAGTGACGGGATCGGATCAATATTCAGTCATAGTAATAACATCTCTATCATAATACTTTGACCCAAATTTCAAATCGATAGCTTAAGTAGTTTCAAAGAAAAATCAATTTCTGAAAATTTCGGAATTTTGTGAAATTTGTATGGGAGGGGGTAGAACGAGTGGGGGAATGTGGCCCATTCACGAATTTAAAGTTACTTTTTTGCTAAAAATGACACACAACAAATTTCAGCATGATAGCTCAAAGAGTTCGAGAGTTATCCTGTAGACAGACGGACAGACGGACAGACAGCTACTCGGAATCGAAGTTTTTGAGCGACAACAAATATTTCTGCACCCTTAGCGGCTCTGTGCGAGCATTATTTCTTAGCGTTACAAATATACTCTTAGATTTCATCTAGATTATAAATATTTTTTTTTTGTCAGTCGAATAATTTCGTTGGATTATAGAGATCACATCAAAGATATCGTTCGAAATGTTTAAATCAAACATGATTTAGAATGGTCATTTCACCTCCCCTCCCTTTCCATATTCAAAAATTTCCTGTTTTGTTTCACCTTTTTTTTCTACTTTTATTCGAGAGCGAGAGGAAAATACACTTTTGACGTTACACAGTCTCAGGGAACCCAGTAAAATTACACTTGGTCTTTCTCTTATATTTTTTAGAAATTTTTTTTTGTTATATTCTCGATTTATTTTCGAAAAACAAACTATTTTTTTTATAACCGCGAAGGTATAAAAACGATTGAATTGTTGCAACGATTCCACAATGTTACGACAAAGGGCTTGTGTGAGTTTAGGCTATAAGCGATTCTGTGAGTGCATCTGGAATTCACAATTTCCAAACAGGAATATCCGTGGGAGTGGAGTGCAAACAAGATTTTAGAATATATATCCTATCGTTTTGAACTATTAAATTCTGAAAACGATCGGGTGCCTCCAAGATTTGCGAAATCAATTTCACATACTCTGCGTCCAGGAACGCGTCAGAGTTCAGATCCAGATGAGGAAGCAAATGGTCAAACGTAGATACGTTGGTACTAAACACTCGAGACAAAGCGTCAGGCACAATGTTTTGGGAGTCTTTCCGGTGTTCGATGCTGAAATTGAAGGACTGGAGTTTCAAACTCCACCTAGCTAAACGGTCCGATAGTTCCTTTTGGCTCATGAGCCATTTTAGACTAGCGTGGTCTGTGATGTGGTAAACTCCATTCCCTCAACATAAGCACGAAACCTCTTAACGCTTTGCACCGCCGCTAAACACTCCAATTCTGTTACGCTATAGTTGCGTTGAGCAGAATTCAGTTTTGCTGACATGAACGCGATAGGGTGCTCCTCGCCGGCATCTGATCTCTGGAACAGAACGCTGCCTATGCCTGTGGCACTTGCATCACACTGGATGAAGAAGGGCTTCGAAAAATCTGGATTGACTAATACTGGAGCTGAAGTCAGATAAGTTTTGATTTGTTCAAACGAAAATTGTGCCGCCTCGTTCCAGGTAAATGATTTTTTTCCTCTTAGCAAATCTGTGAAGGATGCAGCCGTTGAGGCAAATTTAGGAATGAACCGCCTATACCAACCAGCCATACCTAAGAATCTACGCACATCGCGCGCCGACTTTGGAACCGGATATGTCGTTATGCCGTAGGTTCTCTTAGGATCCGTCTTTAGGATTCCGTCCCCAACTACATATCCAAGATATTTGATCTCTTTTAGATGGAATTTACTTTTTTCAACATTGATCGTGAGATTGGCCATCTTCAAAAGTTGAGCAACTTCACGAAGAAGGCTGAAATGCTCGTCAAGAGTACTGGACGTAATTAAAAGTTCAGATAGACAAATATCTTGTCATGAAGCTGATGCGGAATCACTTTATGCATTAAACGACACATGGTATGCGGAGCATTGCACAACCCAAAAGGCATGACCGTAAATTGGTACAGTGGTCAGCCTGAAACAGCAAAGGCTGTTTTATCCCTGCAATCCACATCTAAAGGAATTCGCCAAAAGGCATCCTTCAAATCCAAGCTAGAAATATATCTTGTGGACTGAAGGCGCGCCAAAAGTCCTTCTATCAATGGTAAAGGATATGCATCCTTGACGGTAACGTCATTCACTCGACGTGCATCTAAACATAAACATGCTTTACCGGGTTTTCCGCAAGGGGGTAGTTGTAGTATGAGGTTTTACCAATTCCTGCAACTATCTTTGGAGTTAGCGACTCCACGTACCTGAGCTAACTATCCCCCTCTGGGATGGGGGCTGTAGAATTCACCCACAGCCAGTCATGCTTGCCCTAAAAATGGCAAATGGACACTCACTGGATCATGGGCTTATCACCCGTGATCTTAAGACCTAAATGATATGAGAAACGGATACATCGCCTCGGATACGGACTGATTCTACGGTAACGACTTTTGGCATTCGAAAACGGACTATGATTGGCTTCTGGAACGTTCGAACATTGAATGACGGGGGAAGAGCTGGGATTACTCGGTCCTTGCACCGCCAATCAGTGATCGACCGTGAAATGGAGCACTATAACATCCAAATCTTGGGCTTGAGCGAGGTCAGGTGGACAGGATCAGGAGAAGAACGAACCCCTAGCGGAAACACTATTCTGTACATTGGCCCTGAAAGTGAAGCCAGAAATGGCGTGGCGTTCGTCCTTACGCCGAGGGCGAGAAACAGTCTCATTAGCTGGGAACCAATCTCGGATAGGATTATCGTCGTCAGGCTCAGGACCAGTGTCAGAAACGTCACAATTCTGCAGTGCTACGCACCAACTAATACCGCAACATCTGGTGACAAAGAGGAGTTTTAAAGCCAACTGAGTGCCACCTTTGAACTTGTTCCAAGTGGTGATATTACTATCAGCTCGGGAGATATGAACGACCAGGTTGGATCAGACAACACTGGACTAGAACACGTCATGGGGAGGCATGGTGACCCTTGGGTCGACGCTTCACGACCTTGGATTAGGAGACCCGAAAACGGCGAATTATTTGTGGAGTTCTGTAGTACTCGGCAAATGGTCATTGGAGGGACCCTTTTTCCACACAAAAGTCATCATAAAACATCTTGGGTTTCCCCTGACAGTGTTACTCAGAACCATATCGACCATTTGGCTATAAGTCGCCGATGGAGAAGATGTCTCCTCGATGTGCGAGCGAAACGTGGAGCTGACGTGGGGAGCGATCACCACTTGATGGTTGCCTGCTTGAGATTGTGTACAGCAGCTATCCGACGACCACAAATTCTTCAAATGAAGCGCAAGCTTAATGTGGATAAACTCAGAGATCCCAACAAAAAAACTCGAATACACCACCATTCTACGCGAAAAGTCATCCAAATTGGGTGAACATGAAATGCGCACACTGGACGCCATTTGGGAGGCAGCCAGAAACACTTTTCTAACTAGTGCTGAAGAATCTGTGGGATATGCGCAAAGCGGTGAGAAATCCTGGATGTCGCAAGACACATGGGACAAGGTTGACAATCGGAAACAAGCCAAATTGGCAATCATCTCTCAACCCGATGTCAACCAACGAACGCCCGACTTGAGGCAGAACTACCGCGATGCTCATATACAGCTTAAAAAGGCTGTTAGACGCGGCAAGAGAAAGGCCATTGAAGATCTGGCAAACAAGGCAGAATCTGCGGCTTACCTTGGGGATATGGGTTCACTATTTCAAATCATGAAACAGTTTACGAACAGGAATTTCACCGCCAACCACCTGGTGAGAGATGTCGACGGAACTCTCCTTAATATGAGTGAACACCAGTTGCGACGATGGAAGGAATACTTCTCTGATATTTTAAACATCTTGTCAGAGGAAGATATTCCGGAAACAGAACAACTTCCAAACATCCAACCGCAACAATCCTCTATTAGGGACGATCCCCCAGATAAGGAAGAGATAGTTTCCGCCATTCGGTCAATGGCGCGAAGGAAAGCTCCAGGTATAGACGGACTACCAACCGAACTCCTCAAAGCGGACCCGAAAATAACAGCCGATATACTCCTCCCACTCTTCACTATGGTGTGGAATGATGGAAGATATCCGACTGAATGGAAGGAGGGCGTCATTGTGCAAATTCTGAAAAAGGGCGACCTTCGGGATTGTGGCAATTGGCGTGGTATATGTCTACTTACTGCCGTATCAAAAATTATGGCTAAGGTAATTCTCAATAGGATTAGTGATGTCGTCGAGAGCACTCTCGAAGTTTATCAGGCTGGATTCCGTAAAGGGTCGTCTTGTACCGACCACACAAATACCCTACGGATAATATTAGAGCAGTCAGCCGAAATGGGTTCGCCACTACATCTCATGTTTGTGGACTTCGAGAAGGCTTTCGACAGCGTTAAGCGAGATTACATATGGAATGCTTTGCGTAGGAGAGGTATTCCAAATAAGGTCATAGCTATGATTAAAGAATCCTACGAAGATGCAAGGTGTCGCGTCTTGCATAGAGGAGAGCTGTCCGAGAGCTTTCATGTGCGAACGGGTGTCAGACAAGGCTGCATATTATCACTAGCCCTGTTTCTGGTGGTAATAAATGACATCTTGAAAGCTGCACTGGAAGGTGGGGAAGGTAAAGGTCTTCAATGGAGACTATTTAACATCTTAAGTCACCTTGATTATGCTGATGAGGTGTGTTTGCTTGCACATACCCGTTCGGACTTAGAGTCAAATGTTCGCTCGTTGCATTCTAAATGCAAAGAGGCGGGACTGAAAATAAATATGCGTAAAACCAAGTACATATTATTTTATTTAATCTTAATGGACAGGATGTGGAAGAGGTGCAAGATTTTTGCTATCTTGGAAGCACTGTCAGCATGGACGGCGGAGCCGAAAAGGATGTTGAGGCTCGGCTAAATAAAGCTCGTCAGGCCTTTGGTATCCTTTCCCCTTTCTGGAGGTTAAGAGAGATCTCCCTTCGCACGAAGCTGCGAGTTTTTGACGCATGCGTCAAATCCGTGTTGTTATATGGTTGTACTACGTGGAAAGTGACCGTTCGACTTACCAAGAAACTACAGACTTTCGTAAACTAATGCCTCCGACGCATTTAAGGAATATTCTGGCCAGAAGTGATCTCCAACGACGAACTTTGGAGTACAACTCGCCAGACTAAAATAGGTAGGTCATACTTTGAGGAAACCAGAGCAAAACATTGCAAAACAGGCTCTGGATTATAACCCTCAAGGAAGACGTCGGGTTGGTCGACCATGTAACACATGGAAGCGAGCAGTTGAGCAGGAGGCCAGAGGAATAAACAAGTCCTGGCAACAGCTTAAAGCCGATGCGCAGGATCGCGCCTTGTGGAAGAGAGTTGTTTCTGTCCTATGCCCCTATAGGGGGTCTTAACAGGAATTTGAAATTTGATACCGGGTTTTCGTACGAGCGTAACTGGCGAACTCCATGAGCTATTGGATTCTTCGATAACTCCTAGGGAGAGCATTCGATCTAACTCATCATGCTTTTGGATATCCGGCGAAAATGCATAATGCCGTTGTTTAATCGGATTTCCGCAAATCCGATTAAACAACGGCATTATGCATTTTCGCCGGATATCCAAAAGCATGATGAGTTAGATCGAATGCTCTCCCTAGGAGTTATCGAAGAATCCAATAGCTCATGGAGTTCGCCAGTTACGCTCGTACGAAAACCCGGTATCAAATTTCAAATTCCTGTTAAGACCCCCTATAGGGGCATAGGACAGAAACAACCATGACGAATGGCGTGATAACCGAACATCAAGAAATGCGGTGAGAATCCTGTCGATCCATGAACTGTATTTCGCAATGCAGAACAAATCTCGAACAGACCTTCATCCCACTTCTGATGATCGTCGCCAATATACGATCTTATTGCAGCTAGTATAGAACGATTCACCCTTTCAGAAGCATTTGACTGGGGAGAATAATAAGGTGACAGAATGTGTTTGACTCCATAACTTTCGAAAAATCGTTTTATCAATTTGGAAATGAGTTGTACACCGTTATCGGAGTGAACAAATTCCGGCACTCCATATGTCAGGAACAATTCCTTTTCAAAGAATTGAATAACTTTCTCAGAGGTGGCACTGGATAAGGGGTTCAACCATACAAACTTTGTGTATTGGTTCAGTATGACAAAAACGAATTTATTTCCCTGACGAGATCTTGGGTAAGGACCAAGAAAATCGATGTACAATCGTGGCCTGACGATCTCTATCTGCTTACCCATCGGTGGTCGCATGGTGTAGTTGGGTAGCTTACTCTGCTTGCAAATATCGCACGAATTCACGTATTTGGTCACTTGTTGATGTAGACCTCGCCAGTGATAGAATCGTTGCAACAATTCAATCATTTTCGCGATTCCACAATGTTACGACTAAGGGCTTGTGTGAAAAAATGCATTTTTCAAAATTATTCATTTGTATGAGAGGGGGTAGAAGGAGTGACGGGATCGGATCAATATTCAGTCATAGTAATAACATCTCTATCATAATACTTTGACCCAAATTTCAAATCGATAGCTTAAGTAGTTTCAAAGAAAAATCAATTTCTGAAAATTTCGGAATTTTGTGAAATTTGTATGGGAGGGGGTAGAACGAGTGGGGGAATGTGGCCCATTCACGAATTTAAAGTTACTTTTTTGCTAAAAATGACACACAACAAATTTCAGCATGATAGCTCAAAGAGTTCGAGAGTTATCCTGTAGACAGACGGACAGACGGACAGACAGCTACTCGGAATCGAAGTTTTTGAGCGACAACAAATATTTCTGCACCCTTAGCGGCTCTGTGCGAGCATTATTTCTTAGCGTTACAAATATACTCTTAGATTTCATCTAGATTATAAATATTTTTTTTTTGTCAGTCGAATAATTTCGTTGGATTATAGAGATCACATCAAAGATATCGTTCGAAATGTTTAAATCAAACATGATTTAGAATGGTCATTTCACCTCCCCTCCCTTTCCATATTCAAAAATTTCCTGTTTTGTTTCACCTTTTTTTTCTACTTTTATTCGAGAGCGAGAGGAAAATACACTTTTGACGTTACACAGTCTCAGGGAACCCAGTAAAATTACACTTGGTCTTTCTCTTATATTTTTTAGAAATTTTTTTTTGTTATATTCTCGATTTATTTTCGAAAAACAAACTATTTTTTTTATAACCGCGAAGGTATAAAAACGATTGAATTGTTGCAACGATTCCACAATGTTACGACAAAGGGCTTGTGTGAGTTTAGGCTATAAGCGATTCTGTGAGTGCATCTGGAATTCACAATTTCCAAACAGGAATATCCGTGGGAGTGGAGTGCAAACAAGATTTTAGAATATATATCCTATCGTTTTGAACTATTAAATTCTGAAAACGATCGGGTGCCTCCAAGATTTGCGAAATCAATTTCACATACTCTGCGTCCAGGAACGCGTCAGAGTTCAGATCCAGATGAGGAAGCAAATGGTCAAACGTAGATACGTTGGTACTAAACACTCGAGACAAAGCGTCAGGCACAATGTTTTGGGAGTCTTTCCGGTGTTCGATGCTGAAATTGAAGGACTGGAGTTTCAAACTCCACCTAGCTAAACGGTCCGATAGTTCCTTTTGGCTCATGAGCCATTTTAGACTAGCGTGGTCTGTGATGTGGTAAACTCCATTCCCTCAACATAAGCACGAAACCTCTTAACGCTTTGCACCGCCGCTAAACACTCCAATTCTGTTACGCTATAGTTGCGTTGAGCAGAATTCAGTTTTGCTGACATGAACGCGATAGGGTGCTCCTCGCCGGCATCTGATCTCTGGAACAGAACGCTGCCTATGCCTGTGGCACTTGCATCACACTGGATGAAGAAGGGCTTCGAAAAATCTGGATTGACTAATACTGGAGCTGAAGTCAGATAAGTTTTGATTTGTTCAAACGAAAATTGTGCCGCCTCGTTCCAGGTAAATGATTTTTTTCCTCTTAGCAAATCTGTGAAGGATGCAGCCGTTGAGGCAAATTTAGGAATGAACCGCCTATACCAACCAGCCATACCTAAGAATCTACGCACATCGCGCGCCGACTTTGGAACCGGATATGTCGTTATGCCGTAGGTTCTCTTAGGATCCGTCTTTAGGATTCCGTCCCCAACTACATATCCAAGATATTTGATC
The DNA here is from genome assembly GCA_963669355.1 of Chorisops tibialis. Lineage (NCBI taxonomy): Eukaryota > Metazoa > Arthropoda > Insecta > Diptera > Stratiomyidae > Chorisops > Chorisops tibialis. The sequence goes on from OY770263.1 coordinate 145,142,575, forward strand.
TCTTTTAGATGGAATTTACTTTTTTCAACATTGATCGTGAGATTGGCCATCTTCAAAAGTTGAGCAACTTCACGAAGAAGGCTGAAATGCTCGTCAAGAGTACTGGACGTAATTAAAAGTTCAGATAGACAAATATCTTGTCATGAAGCTGATGCGGAATCACTTTATGCATTAAACGACACATGGTATGCGGAGCATTGCACAACCCAAAAGGCATGACCGTAAATTGGTACAGTGGTCAGCCTGAAACAGCAAAGGCTGTTTTATCCCTGCAATCCACATCTAAAGGAATTCGCCAAAAGGCATCCTTCAAATCCAAGCTAGAAATATATCTTGTGGACTGAAGGCGCGCCAAAAGTCCTTCTATCAATGGTAAAGGATATGCATCCTTGACGGTAACGTCATTCACTCGACGTGCATCTAAACATAAACATGCTTTACCGGGTTTTCCGCAAGGGGGTAGTTGTAGTATGAGGTTTTACCAATTCCTGCAACTATCTTTGGAGTTAGCGACTCCACGTACCTGAGCTAACTATCCCCCTCTGGGATGGGGGCTGTAGAATTCACCCACAGCCAGTCATGCTTGCCCTAAAAATGGTAAATGGACACTCACTGGATCATGGGCTTATCACCCGTGATCTTAAGACCTAAATGATATGAGAAACGGATACATCGCCTCGGATACGGACTGATTCTACGGTAACGACTTTTGGCATTCGAAAACGGACTATGATTGGCTTCTGGAACGTTCGAACATTGAATGACGGGGGAAGAGCTGGGATTACTCGGTCCTTGCACCGCCAATCAGTGATCGACCGTGAAATGGAGCACTATAACATCCAAATCTTGGGCTTGAGCGAGGTCAGGTGGACAGGATCAGGAGAAGAACGAACCCCTAGCGGAAACACTATTCTGTACATTGGCCCTGAAAGTGAAGCCAGAAATGGCGTGGCGTTCGTCCTTACGCCGAGGGCGAGAAACAGTCTCATTAGCTGGGAACCAATCTCGGATAGGATTATCGTCGTCAGGCTCAGGACCAGTGTCAGAAACGTCACAATTCTGCAGTGCTACGCACCAACTAATACCGCAACATCTGGTGACAAAGAGGAGTTTTAAAGCCAACTGAGTGCCACCTTTGAACTTGTTCCAAGTGGTGATATTACTATCAGCTCGGGAGATATGAACGACCAGGTTGGATCAGACAACACTGGACTAGAACACGTCATGGGGAGGCATGGTGACCCTTGGGTCGACGCTTCACGACCTTGGATTAGGAGACCCGAAAACGGCGAATTATTTGTGGAGTTCTGTAGTACTCGGCAAATGGTCATTGGAGGGACCCTTTTTCCACACAAAAGTCATCATAAAACATCTTGGGTTTCCCCTGACAGTGTTACTCAGAACCATATCGACCATTTGGCTATAAGTCGCCGATGGAGAAGATGTCTCCTCGATGTGCGAGCGAAACGTGGAGCTGACGTGGGGAGCGATCACCACTTGATGGTTGCCTGCTTGAGATTGTGTACAGCAGCTATCCGACGACCACAAATTCTTCAAATGAAGCGCAAGCTTAATGTGGATAAACTCAGAGATCCCAACAAAAAAACTCGAATACACCACCATTCTACGCGAAAAGTCATCCAAATTGGGTGAACATGAAATGCGCACACTGGACGCCAATTGGGAGGCAGCCAGAAACACTTTTCTAACTAGTGCTGAAGAATCTGTGGGATATGCGCAAAGCGGTGAGAAATCCTGGATGTCGCAAGACACATGGGACAAGGTTGACAATCGGAAACAAGCCAAATTGGCAATCATCTCTCAACCCGATGTCAACCAACGAACGCCCGACTTGAGGCAGAACTACCGCGATGCTCATATACAGCTTAAAAAGGCTGTTAGACGCGGCAAGAGAAAGGCCATTGAAGATCTGGCAAACAAGGCAGAATCTGCGGCTTACCTTGGGGATATGGGTTCACTATTTCAAATCATGAAACAGTTTACGAACAGGAATTTCACCGCCAACCACCTGGTGAGAGATGTCGACGGAACTCTCCTTAATATGAGTGAACACCAGTTGCGACGATGGAAGGAATACTTCTCTGATATTTTAAACATCTTGTCAGAGGAAGATATTCCGGAAACAGAACAACTTCCAAACATCCAACCGCAACAATCCTCTATTAGGGACGATCCCCCAGATAAGGAAGAGATAGTTTCCGCCATTCGGTCAATGGCGCGAAGGAAAGCTCCAGGTATAGACGGACTACCAACCGAACTCCTCAAAGCGGACCCGAAAATAACAGCCGATATACTCCTCCCACTCTTCACTATGGTGTGGAATGATGGAAGATATCCGACTGAATGGAAGGAGGGCGTCATTGTGCAAATTCTGAAAAAGGGCGACCTTCGGGATTGTGGCAATTGGCGTGGTATATGTCTACTTACTGCCGTATCAAAAATTATGGCTAAGGTAATTCTCAATAGGATTAGTGATGTCGTCGAGAGCACTCTCGAAGTTTATCAGGCTGGATTCCGTAAAGGGTCGTCTTGTACCGACCACACAAATACCCTACGGATAATATTAGAGCAGTCAGCCGAAATGGGTTCGCCACTACATCTCATGTTTGTGGACTTCGAGAAGGCTTTCGACAGCGTTAAGCGAGATTACATATGGAATGCTTTGCGTAGGAGAGGTATTCCAAATAAGGTCATAGCTATGATTAAAGAATCCTACGAAGATGCAAGGTGTCGCGTCTTGCATAGAGGAGAGCTGTCCGAGAGCTTTCATGTGCGAACGGGTGTCAGACAAGGCTGCATATTATCACTAGCCCTGTTTCTGGTGGTAATAAATGACATCTTGAAAGCTGCACTGGAAGGTGGGGAAGGTAAAGGTCTTCAATGGAGACTATTTAACATCTTAAGTCACCTTGATTATGCTGATGAGGTGTGTTTGCTTGCACATACCCGTTCGGACTTAGAGTCAAATGTTCGCTCGTTGCATTCTAAATGCAAAGAGGCGGGACTGAAAATAAATATGCGTAAAACCAAGTACATATTATTTTATTTAATCTTAATGGACAGGATGTGGAAGAGGTGCAAGATTTTTGCTATCTTGGAAGCACTGTCAGCATGGACGGCGGAGCCGAAAAGGATGTTGAGGCTCGGCTAAATAAAGCTCGTCAGGCCTTTGGTATCCTTTCCCCTTTCTGGAGGTTAAGAGAGATCTCCCTTCGCACGAAGCTGCGAGTTTTTGACGCATGCGTCAAATCCGTGTTGTTATATGGTTGTACTACGTGGAAAGTGACCGTTCGACTTACCAAGAAACTACAGACTTTCGTAAACTAATGCCTCCGACGCATTTAAGGAATATTCTGGCCAGAAGTGATCTCCAACGACGAACTTTGGAGTACAACTCGCCAGACTAAAATAGGTAGGTCATACTTTGAGGAAACCAGAGCAAAACATTGCAAAACAGGCTCTGGATTATAACCCTCAAGGAAGACGTCGGGTTGGTCGACCATGTAACACATGGAAGCGAGCAGTTGAGCAGGAGGCCAGAGGAATAAACAAGTCCTGGCAACAGCTTAAAGCCGATGCGCAGGATCGCGCCTTGTGGAAGAGAGTTGTTTCTGTCCTATGCCCCTATAGGGGGTCTTAACAGGAATTTGAAATTTGATACCGGGTTTTCGTACGAGCGTAACTGGCGAACTCCATGAGCTATTGGATTCTTCGATAACTCCTAGGGAGAGCATTCGATCTAACTCATCATGCTTTTGGATATCCGGCGAAAATGCATAATGCCGTTGTTTAATCGGATTTCCGCAAATCCGATTAAACAACGGCATTATGCATTTTCGCCGGATATCCAAAAGCATGATGAGTTAGATCGAATGCTCTCCCTAGGAGTTATCGAAGAATCCAATAGCTCATGGAGTTCGCCAGTTACGCTCGTACGAAAACCCGGTATCAAATTTCAAATTCCTGTTAAGACCCCCTATAGGGGCATAGGACAGAAACAACCATGACGAATGGCGTGATAACCGAACATCAAGAAATGCGGTGAGAATCCTGTCGATCCATGAACTGTATTTCGCAATGCAGAACAAATCTCGAACAGACCTTCATCCCACTTCTGATGATCGTCGCCAATATACGATCTTATTGCAGCTAGTATAGAACGATTCACCCTTTCAGAAGCATTTGACTGGGGAGAATAATAAGGTGACAGAATGTGTTTGACTCCATAACTTTCGAAAAATCGTTTTATCAATTTGGAAATGAGTTGTACACCGTTATCGGAGTGAACAAATTCCGGCACTCCATATGTCAGGAACAATTCCTTTTCAAAGAATTGAATAACTTTCTCAGAGGTGGCACTGGATAAGGGGTTCAACCATACAAACTTTGTGTATTGGTTCAGTATGACAAAAACGAATTTATTTCCCTGACGAGATCTTGGGTAAGGACCAAGAAAATCGATGTACAATCGTGGCCTGACGATCTCTATCTGCTTACCCATCGGTGGTCGCATGGTGTAGTTGGGTAGCTTACTCTGCTTGCAAATATCGCACGAATTCACGTATTTGGTCACTTGTTGATGTAGACCTCGCCAGTGATAGAATCGTTGCAACAATTCAATCGTTTTCGCGATTCCACAATGTTACGACTAAGGGCTTGTGTGAAAAAATGCATTTTTCAAAATTATTCATTTGTATGAGAGGGGGTAGAAGGAGTGACGGGATCGGATCAATATTCAGTCATAGTAATAACATCTCTATCATAATACTTTGACCCAAATTTCAAATCGATAGCTTAAGTAGTTTCAAAGAAAAATCAATTTCTGAAAATTTCGGAATTTTGTGAAATTTGTATGGGAGGGGGTAGAACGAGTGGGGGAATGTGGCCCATTCACGAATTTAAAGTTACTTTTTTGCTAAAAATGACACACAACAAATTTCAGCATGATAGCTCAAAGAGTTCGAGAGTTATCCTGTAGACAGACGGACAGACGGACAGACAGCTACTCGGAATCGAAGTTTTTGAGCGACAACAAATATTTCTGCACCCTTAGCGGCTCTGTGCGAGCATTATTTCTTAGCGTTACAAATATACTCTTAGATTTCATCTAGATTATAAATATTTTTTTTTTGTCAGTCGAATAATTTCGTTGGATTATAGAGATCACATCAAAGATATCGTTCGAAATGTTTAAATCAAACATGATTTAGAATGGTCATTTCACCTCCCCTCCCTTTCCATATTCAAAAATTTCCTGTTTTGTTTCACCTTTTTTTTCTACTTTTATTCGAGAGCGAGAGGAAAATACACTTTTGACGTTACACAGTCTCAGGGAACCCAGTAAAATTACACTTGGTCTTTCTCTTATATTTTTTAGAAATTTTTTTTTGTTATATTCTCGATTTATTTTCGAAAAACAAACTATTTTTTTTATAACCGCGAAGGTATAAAAACGATTGAATTGTTGCAACGATTCCACAATGTTACGACAAAGGGCTTGTGTGAGTTTAGGCTATAAGCGATTCTGTGAGTGCATCTGGAATTCACAATTTCCAAACAGGAATATCCGTGGGAGTGGAGTGCAAACAAGATTTTAGAATATATATCCTATCGTTTTGAACTATTAAATTCTGAAAACGATCGGGTGCCTCCAAGATTTGCGAAATCAATTTCACATACTCTGCGTCCAGGAACGCGTCAGAGTTCAGATCCAGATGAGGAAGCAAATGGTCAAACGTAGATACGTTGGTACTAAACACTCGAGACAAAGCGTCAGGCACAATGTTTTGGGAGTCTTTCCGGTGTTCGATGCTGAAATTGAAGGACTGGAGTTTCAAACTCCACCTAGCTAAACGGTCCGATAGTTCCTTTTGGCTCATGAGCCATTTTAGACTAGCGTGGTCTGTGATGTGGTAAACTCCATTCCCTCAACATAAGCACGAAACCTCTTAACGCTTTGCACCGCCGCTAAACACTCCAATTCTGTTACGCTATAGTTGCGTTGAGCAGAATTCAGTTTTGCTGACATGAACGCGATAGGGTGCTCCTCGCCGGCATCTGATCTCTGGAACAGAACGCTGCCTATGCCTGTGGCACTTGCATCACACTGGATGAAGAAGGGCTTCGAAAAATCTGGATTGACTAATACTGGAGCTGAAGTCAGATAAGTTTTGATTTGTTCAAACGAAAATTGTGCCGCCTCGTTCCAGGTAAATGATTTTTTTCCTCTTAGCAAATCTGTGAAGGATGCAGCCGTTGAGGCAAATTTAGGAATGAACCGCCTATACCAACCAGCCATACCTAAGAATCTACGCACATCGCGCGCCGACTTTGGAACCGGATATGTCGTTATGCCGTAGGTTCTCTTAGGATCCGTCTTTAGGATTCCGTCCCCAACTACATATCCAAGATATTTGATCTCTTTTAGATGGAATTTACTTTTTTCAACATTGATCGTGAGATTGGCCATCTTCAAAAGTTGAGCAACTTCACGAAGAAGGCTGAAATGCTCGTCAAGAGTACTGGACGTAATTAAAAGTTCAGATAGACAAATATCTTGTCATGAAGCTGATGCGGAATCACTTTATGCATTAAACGACACATGGTATGCGGAGCATTGCACAACCCAAAAGGCATGACCGTAAATTGGTACAGTGGTCAGCCTGAAACAGCAAAGGCTGTTTTATCCCTGCAATCCACATCTAAAGGAATTCGCCAAAAGGCATCCTTCAAATCCAAGCTAGAAATATATCTTGTGGACTGAAGGCGCGCCAAAAGTCCTTCTATCAATGGTAAAGGATATGCATCCTTGACGGTAACGTCATTCACTCGACGTGCATCTAAACATAAACATGCTTTACCGGGTTTTCCGCAAGGGGGTAGTTGTAGTATGAGGTTTTACCAATTCCTGCAACTATCTTTGGAGTTAGCGACTCCACGTACCTGAGCTAACTATCCCCCTCTGGGATGGGGGCTGTAGAATTCACCCACAGCCAGTCATGCTTGCCCTAAAAATGGCAAATGGACACTCACTGGATCATGGGCTTATCACCCGTGATCTTAAGACCTAAATGATATGAGAAACGGATACATCGCCTCGGATACGGACTGATTCTACGGTAACGACTTTTGGCATTCGAAAACGGACTATGATTGGCTTCTGGAACGTTCGAACATTGAATGACGGGGGAAGAGCTGGGATTACTCGGTCCTTGCACCGCCAATCAGTGATCGACCGTGAAATGGAGCACTATAACATCCAAATCTTGGGCTTGAGCGAGGTCAGGTGGACAGGATCAGGAGAAGAACGAACCCCTAGCGGAAACACTATTCTGTACATTGGCCCTGAAAGTGAAGCCAGAAATGGCGTGGCGTTCGTCCTTACGCCGAGGGCGAGAAACAGTCTCATTAGCTGGGAACCAATCTCGGATAGGATTATCGTCGTCAGGCTCAGGACCAGTGTCAGAATCGTCACAATTCTGCAGTGCTACGCACCAACTAATACCGCAACATCTGGTGACAAAGAGGAGTTTTAAAGCCAACTGAGTGCCACCTTTGAACTTGTTCCAAGTGGTGATATTACTATCAGCTCGGGAGATATGAACGACCAGGTTGGATCAGACAACACTGGACTAGAACACGTCATGGGGAGGCATGGTGACCCTTGGGTCGACGCTTCACGACCTTGGATTAGGAGACCCGAAAACGGCGAATTATTTGTGGAGTTCTGTAGTACTCGGCAAATGGTCATTGGAGGGACCCTTTTTCCACACAAAAGTCATCATAAAACATCTTGGGTTTCCCCTGACAGTGTTACTCAGAACCATATCGACCATTTGGCTATAAGTCGCCGATGGAGAAGATGTCTCCTCGATGTGCGAGCGAAACGTGGAGCTGACGTGGGGAGCGATCACCACTTGATGGTTGCCTGCTTGAGATTGTGTACAGCAGCTATCCGACGACCACAAATTCTTCAAATGAAGCGCAAGCTTAATGTGGATAAACTCAGAGATCCCAACAAAAAAACTCGAATACACCACCATTCTACGCGAAAAGTCATCCAAATTGGGTGAACATGAAATGCGCACACTGGACGCCAATTGGGAGGCAGCCAGAAACACTTTTCTAACTAGTGCTGAAGAATCTGTGGGATATGCGCAAAGCGGTGAGAAATCCTGGATGTCGCAAGACACATGGGACAAGGTTGACAATCGGAAACAAGCCAAATTGGCAATCATCTCTCAACCCGATGTCAACCAACGAACGCCCGACTTGAGGCAGAACTACCGCGATGCTCATATACAGCTTAAAAAGGCTGTTAGACGCGGCAAGAGAAAGGCCATTGAAGATCTGGCAAACAAGGCAGAATCTGCGGCTTACCTTGGGGATATGGGTTCACTATTTCAAATCATGAAACAGTTTACGAACAGGAATTTCACCGCCAACCACCTGGTGAGAGATGTCGACGGAACTCTCCTTAATATGAGTGAACACCAGTTGCGACGATGGAAGGAATACTTCTCTGATATTTTAAACATCTTGTCAGAGGAAGATATTCCGGAAACAGAACAACTTCCAAACATCCAACCGCAACAATCCTCTATTAGGGACGATCCCCCAGATAAGGAAGAGATAGTTTCCGCCATTCGGTCAATGGCGCGAAGGAAAGCTCCAGGTATAGACGGACTACCAACCGAACTCCTCAAAGCGGACCCGAAAATAACAGCCGATATACTCCTCCCACTCTTCACTATGGTGTGGAATGATGGAAGATATCCGACTGAATGGAAGGAGGGCGTCATTGTGCAAATTCTGAAAAAGGGCGACCTTCGGGATTGTGGCAATTGGCGTGGTATATGTCTACTTACTGCCGTATCAAAAATTATGGCTAAGGTAATTCTCAATAGGATTAGTGATGTCGTCGAGAGCACTCTCGAAGTTTATCAGGCTGGATTCCGTAAAGGGTCGTCTTGTACCGACCACACAAATACCCTACGGATAATATTAGAGCAGTCAGCCGAAATGGGTTCGCCACTACATCTCATGTTTGTGGACTTCGAGAAGGCTTTCGACAGCGTTAAGCGAGATTACATATGGAATGCTTTGCGTAGGAGAGGTATTCCAAATAAGGTCATAGCTATGATTAAAGAATCCTACGAAGATGCAAGGTGTCGCGTCTTGCATAGAGGAGAGCTGTCCGAGAGCTTTCATGTGCGAACGGGTGTCAGACAAGGCTGCATATTATCACTAGCCCTGTTTCTGGTGGTAATAAATGACATCTTGAAAGCTGCACTGGAAGGTGGGGAAGGTAAAGGTCTTCAATGGAGACTATTTAACATCTTAAGTCACCTTGATTATGCTGATGAGGTGTGTTTGCTTGCACATACCCGTTCGGACTTAGAGTCAAATGTTCGCTCGTTGCATTCTAAATGCAAAGAGGCGGGACTGAAAATAAATATGCGTAAAACCAAGTACATATTATTTTATTTAATCTTAATGGACAGGATGTGGAAGAGGTGCAAGATTTTTGCTATCTTGGAAGCACTGTCAGCATGGACGGCGGAGCCGAAAAGGATGTTGAGGCTCGGCTAAATAAAGCTCGTCAGGCCTTTGGTATCCTTTCCCCTTTCTGGAGGTTAAGAGAGATCTCCCTTCGCACGAAGCTGCGAGTTTTTGACGCATGCGTCAAATCCGTGTTGTTATATGGTTGTACTACGTGGAAAGTGACCGTTCGACTTACCAAGAAACTACAGACTTTCGTAAACTAATGCCTCCGACGCATTTAAGGAATATTCTGGCCAGAAGTGATCTCCAACGACGAACTTTGGAGTACAACTCGCCAGACTAAAATAGGTAGGTCATACTTTGAGGAAACCAGAGCAAAACATTACAAAACAGGCTCTGGATTATAACCCTCAAGGAAGACGTCGGGTTGGTCGACCATGTAACACATGGAAGCGAGCAGTTGAGCAGGAGGCCAGAGGAATAAACAAGTCCTGGCAACAGCTTAAAGCCGATGCGCAGGATCGCGCCTTGTGGAAGAGAGTTGTTTCTGTCCTATGCCCCTATAGGGGGTCTTAACAGGAATTTGAAATTTGATACCGGGTTTTCGTACGAGCGTAACTGGCGAACTCCATGAGCTATTGGATTCTTCGATAACTCCTAGGGAGAGCATTCGATCTAACTCATCATGCTTTTGGATATCCGGCGAAAATGCATAATGCCGTTGTTTAATCGGATTTGCGGATCCAGTATCTATATGGTGAGCCAGAAGCGTGGTTTTACCGAGACCAACTCGATTGAACGAAGGAAACGAGTTCAAAATGGATTGCATATCCTTTTGCTCAATCTCCGTTAGTTCATGAAACTTTGAGTCACTAAGGAGTGTAGGAGCCGAAAGTTCGGGTACATGTGCTGGAGCGCATCCCAGAAATCAACACCAGGGTATAATGGATTCATCAAAGTGGGAACTAAATGAAAACGCATCATGCGAGTGTGACCATTGTAAGTGACGAGAGTTCGTACATATCCTAGTACATTACTCTTCTCACCATTTGCCGAAATGATTTGGGTTTGAAGAGAATGTATGGGCAGGATAAGTTTGTCAATCAAACCTTTCGCGCCTGCGCCCAGGACACTGGAACTAGCGCCACTATCAAGTAATCTCCGAATTGCGTGACATTGAATGTTGATCACTACGTATGGAAGATGAATTATTGACTCCAGGCTCATTTTCTTCAGCTGACGTCGGAGTTGCCAGTAACGTCTAGAACGTTCCAGACGCCGAGTTGAAATATTTTTGAAACAATAAGGAACAGTCTGGGTTGACTGCTCAATACAATTTAAAGACAGGACGCAAGGGCTATGAATATTGGACTTGGCTGAATGTGTGAACGACTCATCATTGACAGTTCGGGATCGGTGTTGGAAGCCACTTCGGTCGTGTTCCGGTTGGATTTCCTCCAGTTCCAGATCTTCGACCCGCATGATATTGCAAAAATTAATACACAAAATGGAATTGCAAATCAAAGTGTTGATTAAAAATGTCAAACTATAATTTTTTTTTGTTCTTTTTTTATACATTCGCGGTTATAAAAAAAATAGTTTGTTTTTCGAAAATAAATCGAGAATATAACAAAAAAAAATTTCTATAAAATATAAGAGAAAGACCAAGTGTAATTTTACTGGGTTCCCTGAGACTGTGTAACATCAAAAGTGTATTTTCCTCTCGCTCTCGAATAAAAATAGAAAAAAAAAATGTGAAACAAAACAGGAAATTTTTGAATATGGAAAGGGAGGGGAGGTGAAATGAACATTCTAAATCATGTTTGATTTAAACATTTCGAACGATATCTTTGATGTGATCTATATAATCCAACGAAATTATTCGACTGACAAAAAAAAAATATTTATACTCTAGATGAAATCTGAGAGTATATTTGTAACGCTAAGAAATAATGCTCGCACAGAGCCGCTAAGGGTACAGAATTATTTGTTGTCGCTCAAAAACTTCGATTCCGAGTTGCTGTCTGTCCGTCTGTCCGTCTGTCTACAGGATAACTCTTTGAGCTATCGTGCTGAAATTTGTTGTGTGTCATTTTTAGCAAAAAAGTAACCTTAAGTTCGTGAACGGGCTACATCCCCCCACTCGTTCTACCACCTCCCATACAAATTTCACGAAATTCCGAAATTTTCAGAAATTGATTTTTCTTTGAAACTACTTAAGCTATCGATTTGAAATTCGGGTCAAAGTATTATGATAAAGATGTCATTGCTATGACTGAATATTGATCCGATCCCGTCACTCCTTCTACCCCCTCCCATACAAATGAATAATTTTGAAAAATGCATTTTTTCGAATTTCATTGAAACTAGCAAAGTTATAAAAACAAATTTTTGCCAGAATTAATTTTATTATTTTTATTATTATTTTATTTAATCAGCATTGAACAAATTATCAACTTCACCTCACTCCTTCTACCCCCTCCCATACGAATTTCACGAAATTTTGAAATTTAAATTAAATTATTTTTCTTCGAAACTGTTAAAGCTATCAACTTGATATTTTGCATAAAGTATAAAAATAGAAATATCAATAACGAGAAAAAAATGTGTTTTGATCCGTAACCTCCTTCTACCCCCTCCCATACAAATGGATAATTTTTGTTAAGTGCATTATATCGATTTCCATTAAAACTAGAAAAGTATAAACTTAAAATTTTGCCAGAATTTGTTTTTTAATAATTGCAATAAATGCTAAAAAAAACTATCAGCTCCTCTTCACACCTTCTACCCCCTCCCATACAAATTTCTGTAATATAAATTCAAGAAAAGCATTTCTCCTTCGAATATATTAGAACTATCGAATTTGAAATTGAATCAAAGCGTGGTGACAAGGATGATGAGCAGTTTCATAATCATCTTAAACGCTCCACTTCCTCTGCCACCTCCCATACAAATGCCTCAATTTCAGGAAAACTATGTCCAGTTGAAAATAATGAAAGCTACAAACCTTAAATTCAGAACGAAATTATTTGCTTACCACATTAGGTGTCATATCCAAAAATCACAAACCTTCCTCCTCTCCTTCTACGCCCAATCATAATTCTTTTATATTTTAATTTGTCTACAGACCCGATCTCTCGCGAGAGACCAAATCGAAGATTTATTTATTCGCTATACTGAAAAAGTGACGTTATTATTATTGGTCTTCTGGAGATGATCAACATCGACGCGTATTGCGGACAACAGATGTTTACGTCTTTCTTTCAGTAATTCTACAAGGAGGGATTTAATTCACAGCTGATCTAGCCCCGAAAGAGCGATGCATTTAAGATGCATTGGCCTCAAAAAACTAAAAAAAATTGAACGCGCGACATGAGTGAAATTGCTCAGACCACGAGAAAGGCTCATAAGAAAAATTTAATTAGAAGTTTGGTTAATCTATTTCAATTGAGTAGTGTAAGATTTTTTTTTTTCTTTCGGGTGGCAGAGAAAGTGGAAGATTTTGGATGATTTTGAATCTGCTTATCAACTTCCTAATCACATTGCTTCGTTACCATTTTAAAGTCGATAGCTCTCATATTTCTTGACCTTTCAATACAAAAATTTGTATGGGAGGTGGTAGAAGGAGTGAGGTGAAGGCTATTTTTTTTAGCATTTATTACAATTAGTAAGGGACAGATTGTGGCACAATTTTAAGTTTCTACTTCTTCTAGTTTCTATGAAAATCGGTTAAATGCATTTACCAAAATTCTGCATTTGTATGGGAGGGGGTAAAAGAAATACCCGAATCAAAACCAAATGTTTTGACATCAATTATATTTATAATAGAATACTTTTCTCAAATTTTAAAGTTGATATCTTAGACGGTTTTGGAGAAAACTAATTTAATTGAAATTCCGAAATTTCGTAAAATTTGTATGGGAGGGGGTAGAAGGAGTGAGGTAAAGTTGAAAGTTTTTCCAAAATTAGTTGCAATTATAATAAAATTAATTATGACAAAAATTAGTTTATTTAGCTTTGCTAGTTGCAATGCAAACCGAATAAATGGATTTTTGAAAATTGTGCATTTGTATGGGAGGTGGCAGAAGGAGTGAGGGGATCACATCAGTATTTCTTGAGGTCAATGATATTTATATCAATATACTATGACCTAATTTTTAAGTCAATAGCTGGAAAGGTTTCGGAGGAAAATCGATTTCCTTAAATTTCGAAATTTCATGAAATTTGTATGGGAGGGGGTATAAGGAGTGGGGGTATGTGGCCCGTTCACGAACTTAAAGTTACTTTTTGGCTAAAAATGACACACAACAAATTTCAGCACGATAGCTCTAAGTGTTCGAGAGTTATGTTGTAGACAGACGGACAGACGGACAGACGGACAGAAGGACAGACGGACAGACGGACAGACGGACAGACGGACAGACAGACGGACAGACGGACGGACAGCAACTCGGAATCGATGTCGATGTCGACAACAAATATTTCTGTACCCTTGGCGGCTCTGTGCAAGCATTATTTCTTAGCGTTACAAACGGTAAGGCAAACACAATATACTCCCAGATTTCATCTAGAGTATAAAAATCTAGTGAGTTAAGTGCGAAATAAACGAATTTGATATGAAGCGACATTTGTAAGGTTTAAACAAGATTAAACAAAAACTATCTAAGATTTAAACCCAACTTTAACAAATATTCATACCCGAATTTCACTAGTTGATAATTCGCGGAAACTATTTTAAAAGTTAATTGGCATAAAGTTAAACGTTTAATTCTCACTCACAAGATACATAACCTTTTCTCAAAAAAAAACTCAAAGCCAAAAACACATCGCCGAATTTATTTTTGAACATGCGCACTAGCATTGTTATGACCTAAAAAATTTAAAATTGCTCCATTAAATGAAATTAAAATTCGCACTCTTACGACCGCGACAAAGTACCGCACAAACGAAATTTCCGATACAAGCACCGTTCAAAAAAAATTGCACAGAAGTTAACCGGATTGAAGAAGAAGAAAACAAATCACCGCTGAAAAAAAAAATTTTGGGAAAGACGAAATGTAAATTGAATATAGAATTATTCATGAGCTGAAAATTATTAAGTGGGGAAAGGAAATAAAGAGAAATTTGCCGAAAAAGAAAACAAAAAGCCAAAATATTGGGCGCCAACTGTAACGAAAATCCGGCTGCGAAGCCGCATTCTCGTCGCAGATTTGTAATGGGGCTACTTCGAGTTGTGCAGCACCTCCTGCCGGCTGCTCAGGAGCGTTGGGGGGTCAAATTTCCCGAAGAAGCACCCATCCTAGTTTCGTGCTGCAAATAAATTTATTAGAGGTAGAGGAAAGGTCGGACCGATAGCCTTCCAAGTTGATGGGCAGCCTCAGGGCACCCATATGGCGGCCAGTCACTCCTCAGTCATTATGCAAACTTTACGCGGAGCAATTCGTAGATAGAGGATTGTGCGAAGAGCTAACAACTCTTCTGCAATAAATAATGAAAATGTTAAGGAACCTGAAGGTCAGGAGGCCAAGGCCCGATTTGGGCTGTAGCGCCATTGAAGAAGAACTATGAGCAGGGCAGCACTGCAATAAATCTTTTTGGCGCCAAAATTCACTGACCAGAATGCAAGAAAACAGGTTTTTTTTTGGCTTCTGGTATGCCCGCCAAAAACGAGAGCAGAAAAAAAAATTGCCAGAGAGTTGAGGTTGAGGACAGCTGCGAGACGGTGCGCGATAATAAAAAATTTTTTTTTTGTGTTGTGTTTTTTTTTTGATTTTCCTGGACCAAAAAGAAAAGTAAAAGATCATTACAAAGAAAAAAACATAAAAGCATTATGATTGGGCGTAAAGTTTCTCGTTTTTCTTTTATTTTATTTTATTATTATCACTGCTTGTTTATTTGTTATTTTTATTTCCAGATGTATTTCTTCCTTTTTTCGTTTTTATACTCTAGATGAAATCTGAGAGTATATTGTGTTTGCCTTACCGTTTGTAACGCTAAGAAATAAGGCTCGCACAGAGCCGCCAAGGGTACAGAAATATTTGTTGTCGCTCAAAAACTTCGATTCCGAGTTGCTGTCTGTCCGTCTGTCTACAGCATAACTCTCGAACGCTTTGAGCTATCGTACTGACATTTTTTGTGTGTCAGTTTTAGCAAAAAAGTAAGTTTAAGTTCGTGAACGGGCCACATCCCCCCATTCCTTTTACCCCCTCCCATACAAATTTCACGAAATTCCGAAATTTTCAAAAATTGATTTTTCTTTGAAAATATTTAAGCTATCGATTTGAAATTTGGGCTAAAGTATTATGCTATAGATGTCATTAATATGACTGAATATTAATCCGATCCCGTCACTCCGTCTACCCCCTCCCATACAAATGCATAATTTTGAAATATGCAGTTTTTCGATTTTCATTTAAACTAGCAAAGTTATAAAAACGAATTTTTTGCCAGAATTAATTGTATTATAATTCCAATCAGCATTGAAAAAATTATTAACTTCACCTCAATCCTTCTACCCCCTCCCATATTTATTTATAACCCTCCCATATTTATTTATAACCCTCCCATATTTATTTATAATTTCACGAAATTTTGAATTTTAAATTAAATTATTTTTCTTCGAAACTGTTAAAGCTATCAACTTGATATTTTGCATACAGTATACAAATAGAAAAAAAAGTGTTTTGATCCGTACACTCCTTCTACCCCCTCCCATACAAAAGTATAATTTTTGTTAAGTCCATTATATCGATTTCCATTAAAACTAGAAAAAGTATAAACTTAAAATTTTGCCAGAATTTGTTTTTTAATAATTGCAAAAATGCTAAAAAAAATTATCAGCTCCTCTTTACTCCTTCTACCCCCTCGAATATATTAGAACTATCGAATTTGAAATTCAATCAAAGCGTGGTGATAAGGGCGATGATAAGCAGTTTCAAAATCATCTTAAAAGCTCCACTTCCTCTGCCACCCCCCATGCAAGTGCCTCAATTTCAGGAAAACTATGTCCAATTGAAAATAATGAAAGCTCCAAACCTTAAATTCAGCACGAAATATTTTGCATACCACATTAGATGTCATATCCAAAAATTACAAACCTTCCTCCTCTGCTTCTACCACCTCCCATACAAAAACTACTATTAATTATTTAAAAGAATTGGAGGTGACATATTTTCCTGTACATTGAACTCTTTCTCATTTCATCTAGAGTATCATATGATTGGGCTTTACGCCCAATTTTCTGCTCTCGTTTTTGGCGGGCAAACCAGAAGCCAAAAAAAGAAAAACCGGTTTTCTTGCATTCTGGTCAGTGAATTTTGGCGCAAAAAAGATTTATTGCAGTGCTGCCCTGCTTATACTTGTCCATAGTTTTTATTTTTTTTTTTTTATAAATCATACAAAATGAAGTTACTTTTAACATGGTGACATAAATCCAAAACACAATTTTTTTTTCTTTCGTATTTAAGAACCAGCCAGAAAAAAAAATAAATTATCATAATAAGGGAAACGCGACTATGTGTACATTTAAGTAATGAGTTTGAGGAGCAAACACCGATATAAGAATTAAATTTTGGAACGAGAAAAAAAAATAAGGTGAAGCCGACGATGGAATAGTAAGATTCGCAACACCGTCTGTCCGTCTGTCTGTCTGTGCGTCTGTCTACAGCATAGCTCTCGAAAGTTTGAACTATAGTGCTAAAGAATTTTGTGTGTCATTTTTAGCAAAAAAGTAAGGTCAAGTTCGTCAACAGGCCAAATCGCTCCACACTTTCTACCCCCTCCCATACAAAATCACACAATTACGCAATTTGATAATAAACGGATTTGCTCGAAAAATATAAAAGTTATTGAACTCAAATTTGGAGCATATTACTTTTATAATGACTTCAATCTACCGTATAAAAATTATGTGTGTCCTCCCTCTCCTTCCACCACATCCCGTACAAACTGCACTTTTTTATGAAATGCTCTAAACCAGTTTACTCAGTGCATATAAAATTTAGCGAGCTGAAATTGTGCAAAAAATATTTATTTAGAATTATTAGTAAGACCAATAAAAATTAGATTATTAGCTTCACCCCTTCTACCCCCTCGCATATAAAATGACACAAATACGCAATTCGACAATAAACGGATTTGCTCAAAAAGTATAAAAGCCATTAGTCTGAAATTTTGAATATATTACTTTCGTGCGACTTCAATCTACCATATAAAAATTATGCATGTCCTCCTCCTCCTTCCACCACCTCCCAAAATTAGATGATTAGCTTCATCCCTTCTAATCCCTCCCATACAAAATGACAGAATTTCGCAACTCGACAATAAACAGATTTGCTCGAAAAGTATAAAAGCTATTGATCTGAAATTTGGAATGAAATACTTTTATAACATTTCAATCTACTGCATAAAATTTATTTGAGTCCTCCTCTTCTTTCCACCCCCTCCCATACAAACTACACTTCTTCATGCAATGCTCTAAACTAATTCACTCAGTACGTATAAAATGCATCGAGCTGAAATTGTGCATTAATAACTTATTTGGAATTATTATTCAGGCCAAAAAAAATTAAAAGATAAGTCTTACCCCTTCTACCTCCTCCCATACAAAATGGCGCAATTTTAGAATTCGACAATAAACGGATTTGCTCGAAAAGCATGGATGCTATTGATCTGAAATTTGAAGTATATTACTTTTATGATAATTTCAATCTATCATATAAAAATTATTTAAGTCCTCTCCTGTCTTCCACCATCTCTCGTACAAACTCTACTTTTTCATGAAATACTCCAAACAATAACTCAGTGTGTATAAAATCTATCGAGCTGACATTGTGCACTTAATATTTATTTAGAATTATTAGTAAGCCCAAAAAAATGAAGCTATTATCTATACTCCTTCGACCCCCTCCCATACAGACACAATTTCACAACTTTTCAACAGGCGGATTTTCCTGTAAAGTATGAATGCTATTGATCTACAATTTAAAACATGTCAAAAGCATGATTACGGACTCGCCCCTCCTTGTACCACCTCCCATACAAACTACACAAGTTGGATAAATCCAATAACCCAATTTTCTCAGAAACTATTAAATTTTTTCTTACTAAATTTTGTGTAAAACATGTTGATAGCAACTTTAGCGTAATGGGAAAAAATTAATTCAATGTCGTCAACCTCTGTACCACTTCCCCTACAAAATTTCTCGAAATCAAAAAATTTCTCTTTCATCTAGAGAGTGTCGCACGATCGTAGTCCTGTTATGTTATGTTTATGCTTTTGTATTTGATTGCTAAATGTAGAAAGCCTAGAGCTGAAATTATTGGTAGGTAAATTATTGCAAGAATTCGATATTTTTGAAACAGTTCCAGCTATTATACGATTTTTGCTCGTTTCATATATATAACTGAGTTGAAGTTTCCAACAAAATAAAGTATTTACTTCATATACATTTTAAATAACAAATTGTATACAAAAACTTAGTAATTAATAGGACCTCCTTTGGATTTTATGACTTCAAAAATCCTGTTTTCATCGATTTGGTTAATTTATTTAACATTTCAGGGTCAAGTTTCTGCAGCTTTCAAATCTGCCAATGATTCATACTGGCGATTTTTAGCATATACGCGTCTGACAAGAACCCCCCAAATATTTTCAGTGGGATTCAAATCGGGAAAACATGCCGGCCAGATCATCACCCTAATGGAGTTTATCTCCATCCAACCCATTGTTTCACGACTTGTATGAATTTTGGCATTATCTTGTTGGAAAATCCAGTTTTTTTCGCCATGTTCTGCCAGAAATGGCAGTTAACTGTTTTCGAGTACTTGGATGTGATCTCTTATGCTCATCCGCGATGAAATAAATTGTGTATCGAAACGTCTTGCTGCAGAAAATGCTCCCCGGAACATCACAGAACCGCCACCAAAATTCCTCTTCGAGAAATAGAGAGGTTCCTTCCTCAGATCGCGCCAGTAAGAATTATATCCGTCGGATCGATCTAAGTTCCATGTCTTTTCATCAGAAAATATCACCTGAAAATGAAATCTTGAGGTTAAACAATGAAGAATCACGAAAGTCAGTATGTCTTACAGAAGACCAATCTGTAGCCATGTGGTTTTCTGAGAATTCCATCCGAGCTTTCTTATGGGGATCAAATAGTCGTGAAGCACTCTTCATTTTACATCTAGAAATGTTAGGATTACGTTGAATCGTTCTCCAAACTGTTGTTTTTGACACCTTTGTTGGGACAAGAGCTGCCAATTTATTGCAACTTAGTGGCGAATTGCTTGCTGTCCGTACAATTTTCCTCTCTCACCGCGGAGACTGTTTCTTTTTTTTCCCTTTCGCTTCGTTTTCCCATTTAACTCCGGATATTTTAAAAAGTTTCGGATTACACGGCGAATGCGAGCAACTTTTCTCGAAATTTCAGTTATGTTGAAACCATCATTTTTGTGCGCTAAAATTTCATCCTTTTGGAAATCATTTAAAGACACACCGCGCAGCATTTTAAATAATAAGATTATTACAAAACGTTCTTGTAAACAACAACTAAACTGATTCAGTGTGTCGTTTTCTAACTGCACTAATCACCATGTGGGTTATAAATATGAAACGCACAAAAATGACGAATTTCCAAGAACTGCAGCAAAAAGAACGATAATGAGAAATGATTTACAGAAAAATCTTTGTTTCTCAATCATTCATTGTATTTAATTTGGGGCAAAATTATTTTGAGGCGAAAATAATTTCAAATTGGTAGATGGGTTATAAATATGAAACGGAGTGCATCTACATATGTACATATATAGAATAAGATAAAAAAGTTTATATTGCATTTATTAACTACACGAAGTTCTTTGATACAGTTAAGCACAATATGATATGGATATCGTTACATATCCATTCTAAAATCAATTTACAGGCACAGTACAGCAAGGGTTAAATTGTAAACTATTGGTCCGAAATTTGACTTGAAGAGGGGAGTTCGTCAGTGAGAACTAATATCGCCGAAGCTCTTCACAGCTCTCCTTGGAAGCATTTTTTGGAAGATTGGGACTCATTCAGACTTTGAATAGATGGAAGCAGAACAAAGCTCTTGACCACCGCGAAGAACTATTTTATTAAATGGATAAGCAATCGAATACGTTGACAAATACGTGTATTTAGGTCGTGTAATCTCCATGCAAAATAATACAACGTATTTCAGGGAATCTCCTAAATCTATGAGTGAACGCAGACTTTTCCTGTTTCGATTTTGTATGTTTCCTGTGAAAAGTACAGTTACCTCAAAAACTGCTCGGGCGAAATTAACGAAAGTCTGTGTGCCGAGTAGTAAACAAATACTTAATCGATAGGTGAAACAAAATCTGGAAACTATTTGATTCGTTTCGCTTTGTTAACATTGAAAACTAAATGACATCAGGTGAACGCACACTTTTTCTGCCTAGTGTACGAGGTTTTTGAAGCCTCCGGAAACATATTCCATATTCTTACTAGCTGTGTGAAAAATGAGCGCTCACCGATTATAGTTTAGTATTATTGTGGGATTCCAGGTCATATTTAGGGGAATTATTTCGTCAAATAGGTATCAAGGCGTTTTAGTAATTTTTTGGAAGAAAACCAAACCTACTAATTTTTAGTAGTTTGATATACATAGGATACCCCAGTATCGCGTTTTTATAAGGCGTGATGTGTTGAGAACACCGTTAGCTGAAAACATATATCACACAACCATTGAAAGCGATGTTTAACTTTTTGTCCCATATTGCATCCTGCTTGGTAAAGATGATGTTTCCGTATGTGAAGAAAGGGATTAACAATTAGATTAAGTCGGATCGCTAATGTCAAATCTTTGGAAGAGACTCAAAGCTGAGGTAGTGTTCCATAAGTTTTCCCTAGACAAGCCTTTTTGGTGTCCCAGCATTATAATAGTTTAAGCTATTTCGTCCTGGAAATTTTGATGTTAAAGATGCATATCTCTTTGGCCGTCCCATCACGGAAAAATTCGACGAAATTCTTCAAAAAGTGGATGGAAATTCACATGCAAACTTTTAGTAAATCTATGCGGAGCTAAACGTTGCTCAGAAAACTGTTTTAAATCATTTGCGTACAGCTGGATTTGTTAAGAAGCAATGAGTAGGTGCTGCATGAATTGAGTGCGAAAAATTTATTCTAGCAAATTCGCGCATGCAATCAGTGACCCGGACAAAACTGGAGGAGCTTGGTTGGGAAGTTTTAATTCATCCATCTTGTAGCCTGCACTTGAGACAATCATTTATTCCGATCTCTTTAAAACTCCCTACTGGAAAAAACAAATTAATTCAAAAAAGGACTGCGAAAAGCACATGTTGGCGTTTTTTGGCCAGAAATCACAAAATTTCTACGAGGATGGAATCAAAGCTCTAGCAGAAAGATGGCGATAGGTCACTGATAAGAATGAACAATATTTGGATTAATTATATTTATTTCAAGCAATGAAAAATACAGTTAAATTTACTCAAAAAATACGAAAAAAAAACTTCACCTTATAGATAAGGAACGCTGGGTTTCGGAAAAAAAGCCACCTCGTACTGCCAGTACGCGATTTTATGGAAAGTGTTGTAAATTAATTAGACTGGAGACCATATTAGGCCTTTTCGAGTGTTACCTATTATAAGCACTCCGTCGAACTATTCGAAGACACTGCTGCAGACAGCTCGCGGAATGCGCATACAAACAACTAGCAATATCTTTTCCAGCAGACTGTGGATATTCGGGAACCATTCACATTGAGCACTGCCTATACATATATGATATGGTAAAGCAAGCTGTTGCATAGGTGTCGTATGGAGTTAGAAGCGGCTTATCGGTTGACCAAAGAAAATTACTATTTTCACACGGTCTAAAAAAAAGGTCGAAGTTAAAATCACTATTGGCTTTCGAAAACAAATTGACCGGAATGATAATTTTTGTACTGTGTACTTGAAACTTTGGCATTTTCAAAAACAAGACTTATTGGGTTCCATTTAAAATAAAAGCTGAACGTTCGATCTTTCCACCGGCTGGAGATTGTTGGCGTGTCTGTGCAAGCAGTTCCAAAGAAGTGCAAGTTTCCGATTCGTAACCCACGGAAATTGGCCCTGGGAACGGAAAGGATTAAAAACAAAGTGATTCGTTCACAACGTTGGATAATGGCCAAATGCAAATTGCCACGTGTATTGTCTTGAAAAAGGAATTCCAAAAATATGATCAGTTCACACGCCGGATAACAGGACTCTACAATTTCTTAGGCAAAGGACTGCCTACTGGTTTGTTGTTATTGTCAGAAATCCATAGGCAAAGAAATAGTACTATTGTATAGTTTTATTGTACTAAATATATTTACTTCAAATACTTCTAATACTTACAGGTCCTCAATCCTTGTTTTATGTGGTGCATGACTCACAAACGGAATTACCACACAGTTGTCTTTAGCAACCGGATTGTATCTGACGACAATCATTAATCCCCCCGAAGGTAGCAGTTTGTACCATCTGCTGGGTCGGTAATCATACTGCTGGCTGCGAGACCTATCTAAATCTGTCACTAGTTATCTTCAGTTTCATCGGCTTACACCTCTATATTTACATCAATTTTCAACAAGTTTTCAACATTTTTGTAGGATCAGAGCCGATGCCAATAGTATGATTGAACTGAGTTCAATATACAAGACATCGACTTAATCCGTCCCACAGCTTGTCGGCTTTCGGAGCCAACGAATATAGTGTAATGAACCTTCTTTAAAAAGAAAGTTCAGTACACCAATCGTTAACTTGCTCCCCCCCCCCCAGTTGGATAAGTTTCGGAGCCGACACCGAGCTGCCGACTTGCTTAGTCATCAATGTATCGGCTTTATCAACGTGAGTTATTATTTGCTACTGTACCAACTGTGTTTCGCACACAATTACCATCAGTTGATCAGTCTTCCATTAATTTCAACCTAGTCAACATCAGTCAACTGATTTGCTACTTTGCCCTCTGCGTTTTGCAACTAGTTATCGTCAATTGCTTCAGTTTACAGCCATTGGTACAACAATTTGTTTCAACCTTTTGAACATCAGTAACATCGTGGCTACTTGCCATCTGCGTTTCTCACACTAGTTATCTTCAGTTTCATCGACTTACACCCCTATATTTACATCAATTTTCAACAAGTTTTCAACATTTTTACGCCCATAATTTCAACTTTTCCAACATCAGTTAACGTCATGACTACTTTGCTTATTTCGCTCAGTCATCCTCAGTTGCGTCAGTTCGTCCTCCAAGTTTCAACCTTATAAACATCAGTCAATATCATGGCGACTTACAAGGGTTTTCATACACTAATTGTCATCAGTTTCATCAGTTTCAACCAATATTGCACTACCTCAGTCAACATCGTAGCTACTTAACTGTCCCTTTTCGCAACTTGTTGTCATCAGTTTCAGCAATCGATGGGTTACGGGGCCGATGTAATATATTGCAATAAGTTCAATGAATTGAACTCAAGGCAACTACATCGACGGGTTCCCCCCATCTGCGATGGGTTTCGAAGCTGACACAATGCGCCCCCTCGGAATGACGCTAGTATGCGACTTCCCCATCTATAGACCTCTTAGTGTTACCCAGCTTGCACCATGGGGAGGTGGGTCTGCTTCGCAAGCCATCTAATACTTACAGAATAGAACCAACTAAAAACTCCGCCATAGACGGTCCCAAGCCCGGTTTGAGAAAGGAGGGGCGAACATGGAGTTAACCTGAATGGCCAATAACACCAGTGCGTCTCAGGAAGTAGGCAAAAAGTATGACATAGTTGGACTTGCAGCATAGCTGTGAGACCTCCAGCATGTCATATTTAGCTCAAAACTCCCACCCTTTTTCTACTAGGGTGTAATAAATAAGTAGGACTGGTCCTCCAGTTGGGGGAGTTGGGCGAGGCGCCGGCAACGCATCACCAGAAAAAGAACACTGTCCAGAAACCTAAAGAACAGCCTCGGAAAGGATGGACTCAACGGCAACGACCCCGCAAACGAAAAATGGACTACTCTATTGGATCTTGGAATGTTCGATTCTTATTTAGGACAGAAGCTCTGAAAGAGTTCCTCGAAGAAGTGGCAAAACACAACATCAACATATCTGCCATCCAAGAAATGGTAACGAAATCATGGACATGAGATCACACACAATCTATCCAAGTGGAAAATTGTCGGGAAGCAGAGAGTTTGGAGTCGCTTTTGTCGTTGACAAAAAATTTAAACAGCAGGTCACGAGCTTCAGACCAGTAAGTGAAAGATTGTGTGCAATCCGATTAAAGCCTAAATTTTTCAATACTTGGTTGATCAACGTTCACGCACCAACAGAAGACAAAGACGAATATTATGCCACCCTAGAGACAACCTATGATTTACTGCCCTCGAATGACCTAAAAATTGTCTTAAGGGATTTTAATGCAAAAGTCGGAGAGAGGGAGGCTCATAGAGGAACAACAGGAGGGCGCAGTCTACATGACATAACCAACGACAATGGCCAACGTCTTATTGATTTCGCAAGCAGCAAAAATATCATAGTAAGCTCTACGTGCTTCCCACATCGCGATATTCACAAACGAACGTGGTCATCACCAGATGGTCATACCTTCAACCAAATAGACCACGTTCTAATTGAGAAAAGGGCTACTTCCAGCATGCTTGATGAACGAACTCTCCGCGGTGTGAATTGTGACTCTGATCACTATCTAATCAGAGCTAAGTATCGATGACGAATAGCTTGTCGTGGATATTCGAAAACGAGTATAGCTCGCGAATTCAATGTCGATAAGCTTAACGACGAAACGGTGGCGCAGGCTTACATGTTAGCATTTAATAAACATCTGACACCAATATATGAAAATATCCAAATTATGCTAGTGGAGAATGCGTGGATGAAAATACGAGACGGCATCAAATCCTCCGCAGAAGAGATGTTAGGATATCAAGATCGGCGAAGAAATAATGATTGGTTCGACCAATAATGTCGCGATGCAATAGATAGAAAATCCGAGGCTTATAAAATTTTTACTAAACGACCAACACGAGCCAAAAAAGAAAGATATGACGAGCTTAGGCGATATGCGAAAAAGACCTGCAGACGAAAACAAAGGAAGTACCACAATGACAAAATACAAAAAATGGACGACAATATGAGAAAAAATTAAAACGCGGGACGCATATGCAATACTAAAAAACCTAAAAAAGGGATATAAGCCAAAACCCGGTCTCTGCAAAGACGCAGAGGGCAACATCATCAGAGACACACAAGAAATCAACAGGAGATGGGCTTCCTACTTTGAACATCTTTTGAATCCCACCCCATTAGCACCGATCACGACAGACAAAATTTCAGTTGAGGCCTCAACTGACGAAGAAGAACCATCATCGACACTACCCACGCTTTCTGAAACCAAAGCAGCCCTATGTAATCAAAAACTAAACAATGCGCCGGGATTTGACGAAATACCAGTTGGACTTCTGAAAAACGGTGGAAATTGTGTCGCTGAAATACTGCACAACATTATATGCAAAATTTGGACAGAGGAAATCACACCCGACGGTTGGCGAAAAAGCATTATACCTAGTCCTGCCATAAGTTCTGTCACATAATTTCTCACATTGGCAACAACTTTATTTTATGAGTGACATTTCAATATCGGCCAGTTTTATAAACGTCATAATGTTGTTGACAGTTGATGGTCATTTAAAGTGTGTTCGTTAACGTGTGAAGATGGAATGGGGTGTAATAGAAAACCGAACTGCAGTGATTGCACTACATAAGTGTGGAAAATCCGCGAGTGAAATTTTCAAGTTGTTGTGCCCGTTAAAAATAACGCAAAGATTTGTGTATCGTGCGATCCAGAGATATAACGCGATCCAGACTATTGAAGATCGACCTCGTTCTGGACGTCCGCGTGATGTACGTTCTTCTGCTGCCATCAAAGCGGTCGAGAGTCGAATTCGTCGAAATCCGCTTCGTAAACAACGAATCATAGCTCGAGAGATGAACATCTCCACCCGAAGTATGTCTCGCATCATAAAATCTGACCTCGGGATGAGTGCCTTTCGACGATCAACGGGACATTTGCTGACTGAGCAGTTGAAGCAAATTAGGAGCACCAGATCGAAAGAGCTCCTTCGGCGGTACGGCAACAACAAACATCGAGAAATTTTATTTACCGATGAAAAAATTTTTACGGTGGAGGAACATTTCAACCGCCAAAATGATAAGGTGTATGCCCACAGCTCCATAGAAGCCCGAGAAGTTGCCACTAGGGTACAGCGAGGACATCATCCAGCATCAGTCATGGTATGGTGGGGTGTCAGCTACGAAGGGGTCACCGAGCTTCATTTTTGCGAAAAAGGCGTAAAAACTGCAGCGAAAAATTATCAAACGGACATCCTGGAGGGATGTGTGAAGCCGCTGAACTCTACGCTATTCAACAATCGACATTGGGTTTTCCAGCAAGATTCTGCGCCAGCCCACAAAGCTCGAACCACACAAGCGTGGTTGGAAACCAATATTCCACAGTTTATAAGGGCGACGGAATGGCCTTCTGGGAGCCCAGATTTGAATCCCCTGGACTACAAACTGTGGGCGGAGTTAGAGTCCATGGTGTGCACGAGACGACACCCAAATATCGAGAGCCTTAAGCGATCTTTGACAGAAGCAGTAGCTAATTTTCCGCTAGAAACAGTGCGTACTGCTATCGATGACTGACCCAACAGATTAAAGAGCTGTGTTAAGGCTAAAGGCGGCCACTTTGAATAATTTGTTGCTTATTTTACTTCCATTAGTATGCCAAAATAAAATATATTTTCCTTTGTCAAAAGCTCTTTTTCATTTATACAAAAATTGCCCATATACGTGTGACAGAACTTATGGCACGACTAGGTATGTACAATTTACAAGAAAGGAGACAAACTCTGCTGTGAAAATTACAGAGGAATATCATTGTTGTGTACGTCCTATAAAATACTGAAAAAAATAATTAAACGTCGTCTTAAGCCCTATACTAATCAAATAATTGACGAATACCAAGGCGGATTCAGAACCGGACGATCTACAACAGAACAGATATTCTCGGTGAAACAGGTGTTTGAGAAATGCTGAGAATATAGTACAGACGTGCACCAAATCTTCATAGATTTTAAACAAGCATACGATAGTATCGACAGGAGCGTACTGTACCAAATCATGCTTGACTTTAGAATTCCTACAAAACTAGTCCGACTAACAAGAGTCACAATGACGAAAGGCAAAGCGAGTGGTAACCGGCCAGTAGGCAAGCCACGCAAGCGATGGGAAGACTCGGTTGATGAAGATAGCAAAGCCATCTTGAAAAGTAGTAGCTGGAGGACGCGCTCTTTGGATCGAGACAATTGGAGGAGACGACTTCAGGAGGCCAAGGCCCGATTTGGGCTATCGCACCATTGATGATGATGAGAACCAACTAAAAGTCTGCCAGAATGAAACACCTGATCAAAAGGTATGTGTGAAAATTTACATTACACCAATAATTTGATAATAAAGATGATAAGATTTAACGTTTAATCTACTAATAAAAAATATCGAAAGGGCAAGACAAAGTGAAGAACTCTGATATAGAATGTGGGACCTAACGATAGGTAGTTCATACTTAACTAGTGCTAACTCTAGATCTGAACTAATGTAGATATTTAAGGTCAGAACATATTTGATAGGATTAAACGCTGCAAGGCATAGAGTAGGAGACTAGCGAATATGCTCATTATGTTGTCTGAAAGAAGAAAACAAAAGAAATCAGATATAAATAATTCACAACACTAATATTGCAAGACCGAAAAGTAATAGGTGTTTTAGATGGAGTAAGTGATGGAAATTGGAAGCATTTTGACATCGTATACAAGAATTTAAATTAAACATATCAGAGCTACGATTGCGCGTAAAGCGCAATCTTACGATACTCTAGATGAAATAGAATTTTTTGTGATCCCAAGAAATTTCGCATGGGAAGTATTAGAAGGGATGACAGCATTGAACTAATTTTTCCCCATGATGCTAAAGTAGCTATAAAAATGTTTTGTACAAAATGCTTACTCCAAAAATTGAATGGGAACTGAAAAAATTAGTGAGTTAGATTTAGTGAAAATGTGCAGTTTGTATGGGAGGTGGTAGAAAGAGTGGGGCGATTAGAGTGATTTTTTTCAGAAATAACTAGGAATATTGTAAAATTGACATCCCTGAAATTTCAGACTAGTGCCATTTATACTTTTCAAGAAAATCGATTTTTTGTGAAGTTGTGAAACTGTGTCATATTGTATGGGAGGGGGTAGAAGCAGTGAAGCTAATCAAATATTTTTTTCTGATCTTAGTGCTAATACTAATTAAGTATTTATTACAAAATATGAGCTCAATAAATGTTATATGTTCTGAGAAAATCGTCTTAGAGCATTTCATGGAAAAGTGTAGTTTGTATGGGAGGGGGTGGAAAGAGAGGGAGGAAGCAAATAATTTTTCTACTGTAGATTCAAATTACTATGAAAATAACTTATCCGAAAATTCAGACTAATAGTTTTTATACTTTTCGAGTAAATCCGTTTATTGTCAAATTACGAAATTGTATCATTTTGTATGGGAGGGGGTAGAAGGGGTGAAGCTAATAGTCTAAATTTTTTTGGGCTTACTAACAATTTCAAATAAATATTTGGTGCACAATTTCAGCTCTCTAAATTGTATACGCAATGAGTAAATTGGCTTAGAGTAATTCATGACAAATACAGTTTGTATGGGAGGTGGTAGAAGGAGGGGGAGGATACGCATAATTTTTGTACGGTAGATTAATATTATCATAAAAGTAACATATTCCAAATTTCAGGCCAATAGCTTTTATACTTTTCGTGCAAATCCGTTTATTGTCAAATTGCGCAATTGTGTCATTTTGTATGGGAGGGGGTAGAAGGGGTGGAGCGATTTGGCCCGTTCACGAACTTGACCTTACTTTTTTGTCAAAAACAACGTGTATAAAATTTGAACTATCTAGCTCAACGCGTTCTCAAGCTAGAGCGCGCACAGACGGACGGACGGACGGACGGACGGACATCCGGTTTTGAGATTTTTGAGTGATAATATTAACTTCTGTATCATTCATTTTTTTCTCCGAGCCTTATTTCTTGGCGTTACAAACTTTAGAGCAAACTTATAATACTCTCAGATTTCATCTAGAGTATAAAAATTTTTAATCAAAAATTTTTATTAGATTAATTTTTAATATTTAAGTACCTCGGAATGATTAGTTTTAATAAAAATATAAAGAAATTATTATACTCTAGATGAAATCTGAGAGTATTATAAGTTTGCTCTAAAGTATGTAACGCCAAGAAATAAGGCTCGGAGAAAAAAATGATGAATACAGAAATTAATATTATCACTCAAAAATCTCAAAACCGGATGTCCGTCCGTCCGTCCGTCTGTGCGCGCTCTAGCTTGAGAACGCGTTGAGCTAGAAAGCTCAAATTTCGTACACGTCGTTTTTGACAAAAAAGTAAGGTCAAGTTCGTCAATGGGCCAAATCGCTCTACCCCTTCTACCCCCTCTCATACAAAATGACACAAATGCGCAATTTGACAATAAACGGATCTGCTCGAAAAGTATAAAAGCTATTGGCCTGAAATTTGGAATATATTACTATTATAATAATATCAATCTACCGTATCAAAATTTTGCATGTCCGCCCCCTCCTTCTACCACCTCCCATACAAACTGTACTTATCATGAATTACTCTAAGCCAATTTACTCAGTGGGTATAAAATTTAGCGAGCTGAAATTGTGCACTAAATATTTATTTAAAATTGTTAGTAAGGCTAAAAAAATAGACGATTAGCTTCACCCCTTCTACCCCCTCCCACACAAAATGACACAATTACGCAATTCGACTATAAATAGATTTGCTCGAAAAGTATAAAAGTTTTTAGTCTGAATTTCGGGATATATTACTTTTATAATAATTTCAATATACTGTGTAAAAATCATTTGCGTCCTCCCTCTCCTTCCAACCCCTCCCATACAAACTGCACTTTTTCATGAAATGCTCTAAGCCGATTTTCTCAGAACATATAACATTTATCGAGCTCATATTTCGTAATAAATACTTATTTAGCATTATCACTAAGATCAAAAAAAAAATTTTGATTAGCTTTACTGCTTCTACCCCCTCCCATACAATATGACGCAGTTTCACAACTTCACAAAAAATTTATTTTCTTGAAAAGTATGAATGCTACCAGTCTCAAATTTAAGAAATGTCAATTTTATGATATTCTTAGTTATTTTTGAAAAAATCACTAAAATCCCCCCACTCTTTCTACCACCTCCCATACAAACTGCACATTTTCACTAAATCTAACACACTAATTTTCTCAGCTCCTATTCAATTTTTGGTGTAAGCATTTTGTATAAAACATTTTTATAGCTACTTTAGCATAATGGGGAAAAAATAGTTCAATGCTATCACCCCTTCTAACACTCCTCATACAAAATTTCTTGGGATCACAAAAAATTCTATTTCATCTAGAGTACCGTAAGATTGCGCTTTACGCGCAATCGTAGCCCTGTTATGTTTTTTTATAATTTTTGATATAAATGTTTTATGAGTTACGGAATAATGACACCGTGCAACAGTCAAACATCAACCAGAATCCCATGTTACTTTTTGGCTTTCTTAGGAAGTAGAGAAACTTTTTCATAAGGAAATATACCCCACCATATGTTTTTTGCTATGAGCTATCAAAGCCCCCTTGGGACGGTTTCAATATTTTTCCTCGATAACGGCTCGATTTTCATAGATTATAGAGAATACACTAGATTTTGCGTTTTGGGTGAGGTATCTATCTTGTAATTTTTCTATCCATTTCAGCTATTTTAGATACACATACCGAGAATCCCGAATATGTGGATATGATGAGATGTGGATAAAAATTTGAAAATAAAAACTTTTCAGCGGAGCGAAAAAACTAACGATAGGATTTACACCAACCTTCCTAACTTTGAATTAATTTTTTGACAACTTTTACTCATCGGAAAAATCTGCGGTTCGTTTTATTTTGTGTTAAATTGAATAAAAAAACATAACAGGACTACGATTCGGCGTAAAGTTCAATCGTGCGATATTCTAGATGAAAGAGAATATTTTTTATTATAAGAAATTTTGTAGGGAAGTGGTAGAGGGGGTGACGACATTGAACTAATTTTTTTACATCATGCTACGTTATTTGTTTTCATTCATAGTTTTCAGGTAAATCGAATTTTTGCAAAGTTATTGAATTGTGACAAATTGTATGGGAGGAGGTAGAAGGAGTGAAGCTAATCGGCTATTTTTTTTTCGTCTTACTCAAATCAATAAAATTCCTGTTAAGACCCCCTATAGGGGCATAGGACAGAAACAACTCTCTTCCACAAGGCGCGATTCTGAGCGTCGGCCTTAAGCTGTTCCCAGGACTTGTTTATTCCTCTGGCCTCTTGCTCAACTGCTCGCTTCTATGTGTTACATGGTCGACCGACCTGACGTTTTCCTTGAGGATTATAATCCAGAGCCTATTTTGCGATGTTTCGCTCTAGTTTCCTCAAAGTATGACCAATCCACTGGCACTTCCGCCTTTCAATCTCAATACCTATTTTAGTCTGGCCAGTTGTACTCCAAAGTTCGTCGTTGGAGATCACTTCTGGCCAGAATATTCCTTAAATGCGCCGGAGGCATTGGTTTACGAAAGTCTGTAGTTTCTCGGTAAGTCGAACGGTTACTTTCCACGTAGTACAACCATATAACAACACGGATTTGACGCATGCGTCAAAAACTCGCAGTTTCGTGCGAAGGGAGACCTCTCTTAACCTCCCGAAAGGGGAAAGGATACCAAAGGCCTGACGAGCTTTATTTAGCCGAGCCTCAACATCCTTTTCGGCTCCGCCGTCCATACTGTCAATGCTTCCGATATAGCAAAAACCTTGCACCTCTTCCACATCCTGTCCGTTAAGAACAATCGGTGTGCTTGCGTTCAAACCCATGTGCATGTACTTGGTTTTACGCACATTTATTTTCAGTCCCGCCTCTTTGCATTTAGAATGCAACGAGCGAACATTTGACTCTAAGTCCGAACGGTTATGTGCAAGCAAACACACGTCATCAGCATAATCAAGGTGACTTAAGATGTAAAATAGTCTCCATTGAAGACCTTTACCTTCCCCACCTTCCAGTGCAGCTTTCAAGATGTCATTTATTATATATGTCCACCAGAAACAGGGCTGGTGATAATATGCAGGCTTCTCTGATACCCGTTTGCACAGGGAAGCTCTCGGACAGCTCTCCTCTATGCAAGACGCGACAACTTGCATCTTCGTAGGATTCTTTAATCATAGCTATGACCTTATCTGGAATACCTCTCCTACGCAAAGCATTCCATGTGTAATCTCGCTTAACGCTGTCGAAAGCCTTCTCGAAGTCCACAAACATGAGATGTAGTGGCGTACCTATTTCGGCTGACTGCTCTAATATTATCCGTAGGGTATTTGTATGGTCGGTACAAGATGGCCCTTTACGGAATCCAGCCTGATAAACTTCGAGAGTGCTCTCGACGACATCACTAATCCTATTGAGAATTACCTTAGCCATAATTTTTGATACGGCATTAAGTAGACATATACTACACCAATTCCCACAATCCCGAAGGTCGCCCTTCTTCGGAATTTTCACAATGACACCCTCCTTCCATTCAGTCGGATATCTTCATTCATTTCACACCTAAGTGAAGAGTGGGAGAAGTTTATCGGCTGTTATTTCCGGGTCCGCTTTGGGGAGTTCGATTGGTAGTCCGTCTATACCTGGAGCTTTCCTTCCCGCCATTGACCGAATGGCGGAAACTATTTCTTTTTTATCTGGGGGATCGTCCCTAGTAGTTGTTCTGTTTCCAGAATACCTTGGTCTGACAAGATGTTTAAAATATCAGAGAATTATTCCTTCCATCGCCGCAACTGGTGTTCACTCATATTAAGGAGAGTTCCGTTGACATCTCTCACCAAGTGGTTGGCGGGGAAATTCCTGTTCATCAACTGTTTCATAATTTTGAAAAGTAAACCCATATCCCAAAGGTATGCTGCAGATTCTGCCTTGTTTGCCAGATCGCCAATCGCCTTTCTCTTGTCGCATCTAACAGCCTCTTTAAGCTGTATATGAGCATCGCGGTAGTTCTGCCTCAAGTCGGGCGTTCGTTGGTTGACATCGGATTGAGACATGATTGCCAATTTGGCTTTTTTCCGATTGCCAATCTTGTCCTATGTGTCTTGCGACATCCAGGGTTTCTCACCGCTTTGCACATATCCCACAGATTCTTCAGCACTAGTTAGAAAAGTGTTTCTGGTTGACTCCCAATTGGCGTCCAGTGTGCGCATTTCATATTCACCCAATGTGGATGACTTTTCGCGTAGAATAGTGGTGAATTCGCGTTTTTTGTTGGGATCTCTGAGCTTATCCACATTAACCTTGCGCTTCATTTGAAGAATTTGTGGTCGTCGGATAGCTGTTGTACACAATCTCAAGCAGGCAGCCATCAAGTGGTGGTTGCTCCCCACGTCAGCTCCACGTTTCGCTCGCACATCGTGGAGACATCTTTTCCATCGCGACTTATAGCCAAATGATCGATCTGGTTCTGAGTAACACCATCAGGGGAAACACAATATGTTTTATGATGACACTTGTGTGGAAAAAGGGTCCCTCCGATGACCATTTGCCGAGTACTACAAAATTCCACAAATAATTCGCCGTTTTCGGGTCTCTTCATCCAAGGTCGTGACGCGTCGACCCAAGGGTCACCATGCCTCCCCATGACGTGTTCTAGTCCAGTGTTGTCTGATCCAACCTGGGCGTTCATATCTCCTGAGATGATAATGATATCACCTCTTGGAACACGTTCGAAGGTGTCACTCAGTTGGCTATAAAACTCCTCTTTGTCACCAGATGCTGCGGTATTAGTTGGTGCGTAGCACTGCAGAACTGTGACGTTTCTGACACTGGTCCTGAGTCTGACGACGATAATCCTATCCGAGATTGGTTCCCAGCTAATAAGACTTTTTCGCGCTCTCGGTGTAAGGACGAACGCCACGCCATTTCTGGCTTCACTTCCAGGGCCAATGTACAAAATAGTGTTTCCGCTAGGGGTTCGTTCTTCTCCTGATCCTGTGCACCTGACCTCGCTCAAGCCCAAGATTTGGATGTTATAGTGCTCTATTTCACAGTCGATCACTGATTGGCGGTGCAAGGACCGAGTAACCCCAGCTCTTCCCTCGCCATTCAATGTTCGAACGTTCCAGAAGCCAATCATAGTCCGTTTTCGAATGCCAAAAGTCGTTAAGTCCGTATCCGAGGCGCTGTATCCGTTTCTCGTATCATTTAGGTCTTACTAATAATTCTAAATCAATATTTAGTGCATTATTTCAGCTCGATAAATTGCATACGTACTGCGTAAATTGGTTTCTAGTATTTTATAAAAAAATGCAGTTTGTATGAGAGATGGTGGAACGAAGGGGAGGACTCATATAATTTATATACAGCAGATTGGAGTTATTATAAAAGTAATATGTTCCAAATTTCAGATCAATAGACTTTATGATTTTGGAAAAAGCCGTTTATTGTCGAATTGCGACATTGTGTCGTTTTGTATGGGAGGGAGTAGAAGAGGCAAAGCTAATCGTCTAATATTTTTGGTCTTACTATTTACTTACTAATTCTAAATAAATATTTAATGCACAATTTCAAATCGATACATTGTATACACACTGAGTAAATTGGCTTAGAGCATTTCGTGAAAAAGTGCAGTTTTTGTGGGAGGTGGTGGATGGAGGGGGAGGATACAAATAACTCTTACACATTAGAATGAAATTACCATAAAAGTAATTCATTCGAAATTTAAGATCAATAGCGTTTATACTTTTCGAGAAAAGCCGTTTATTGAAAAATTGCATAATTGTGTCATTTTGTATGGAAAGGGGTATAACGGGTGGCCCAATTTGACCGGTTCACGAACTTGACCTTACTTTTTTGCCAAAAACGACGTGTACAAAATTTTAACTTTCTAGCTCAACGAGTTCTCAAGCTAGAGAGGACACGGACGGACGGACAGACAGCGGGTTTTGTGATTTTTGAGTGATTATATGAATATCTGTATCATTAATTTTTTTCTCCGAGCCTTATTTCTTGGCGTTACAAACGTTGTGGCAAACTTATAACACAATTTTGTAAGGGTAGAGGGGGTGACGACATTGAACTAATTTTTTCACATGACGCTAAGGTTGCTATCAAAATGTTTTATGCAAAATTTATGATTTAAAATTTAATAGGTACTGAGAAAATTAGTGTATTGTATGTAGTGAAGTAGGGCAGTTTGTATGGGAGGTGATAGAAGGAGGGCCGAGTTTTTAATGACTTTTCAGAAACAACTATAAACATCATGCTTTTGACATGTTTTAAATTGCAGATGAGTAACATTCATACTTTTCAGGAAAATCGACTTTTTCTAAAGTAGTGAAATTGCGCCATTTTGTATGGGAGGGGATAGAAGGGGTAAAGCTAATCGTCTAAATTTTTTTGGACTTATTAATAATTATAAATAAATAGTTACTACACAATTTCAGCTGAATCAATTGTATACGCACTGAGTAAATTGGTTTAAAGCATTTCATGAAAAAGTGCAGTTTGTATGAGAGGTGGTGGAAGGAGGAGGAGGACACATGTAATTTTTATACAGTAGAATGATATTAATATAGAAATATTATATTCTAAATTTCATATCAATAGCATGTATACTTTTCGAGAAAAACGTTTATTGATAAATTGCGTGATTGTGTCATTTTGTTTGGGAGGGGGTAGAAGGGGTGGAGCGATTTGGCTCGTTCACGAACTTGACCTTACTTTTTTGTAAAAAATGACGTATACAAAAATTGAACTTTCTAGCTTAACGCGTTCTCAAGCTAGAGAGGACACGGGCGGACAGACGGACAGACAGACGGACGGACGGACGGACATCCGGTTTTGAGATTTTTGAGTGATTATATGAACTTCTGTATCATTCATTTTTTTCTCCGAGCCTTATTTCTTGGCGTTACATACTTTGTGGCAAACTTATAATACTCTCAGATTTCATCTAGAGTATAAAAATCTATAGTGTGACGTCGCACCGTTGAAGTGAAACTTATGGCACAAGAACATAGCCATGTGAGAGAAAAAGGGAAAGAATTGTGGAGTGCTTAATGGGCAAAAGGCAGACTAAAAAACATAAAAGAATTATGATTGGGCGTAAAGCCCAATGTAGCGGAAAATATGTCACCTCCAATTCTTTTAAATAATTAATAGTGACTTTTGTGTGGGAAGTGGTAGAAGCAGAGGAGGAAGGTTTGTAATTTTTTGATATGACACCTAATGTGGTATGCAAAATATTTCGTATTGAATTTAAGAAGCTTTCATTATTTTCAATTGGACATAGTTCTCCTGAAATTGAGGCATTTTTATGGGAGGTGGTAGAGGAAGTGGAGCGTTTAAGATGATTTTGAAACTGCTTATCATCATCTTTATCACCACGCTTCGATTCAATTTCAAATTCGATAGTTCTAATATATTCGAAGGAGAAATGCTTTTCTTGAATTTATAATACAGATATTTGTATGGGAGGAGGTAGAAGGAGTGAAGAGGAGCTGATAATTTCCTTTAGCATTTATTGCAATTATTAAAAAACAAATTCTGGCAAAATTTTAAGTTTATACTTTTTCTAGTTTTAATGGAAATCGATATAAAGCACTTAACAAAAATTATACATTTCTATGGGAGGGGGTAGAAGGAGTGTACGGATCATAACAAATTTTTTACTCGTTATTGACGTTTCTATTTTTATACTTTATGCAAAATATCAAGTTGATAGCTTTAACAGTTTCGAAGAAAAATAATTTAATTTAAATTTCAAAATTTCGTGACATTAAGTTAATAATTTTTTCAATGCTGATTGAAATTATAATAAAATTAATTCTGGCAAAAATTCGTTTTTATAACTTTGCTAGTTTCAATGAAAATCGAAAAACTGCATTTTTCAAAATTATGCATTTGTATGGGAGGGGGTAGAAGGAGTGACGGGATCGGATCAATATTCAGTCATATTAATGACATCTATACCATAATACTTTAACCCAAATTTCAAATTGATAGCTTAAATAGTTTCAAAGAAAAATCAATTTCTGAAAATTTTGGAATTTCGTGAAATTTGTATGGGAGGGGGTAGAAGGAGTGGGGGGATGTGGCCTGTTCACGAACTTAAACTTACTTTTTTGCTAAAAATGACACACAAAAAATTTCAGCACGATAGCTCAAAGCATTCAAGAGTTATGCTGTAGACAGACGGACAGACAGACGGACAGACGGACAGACAGCAACTCGGAATCGAAGTTTTTGAGCGACAACAAATATTTCTGTACCCTTGGCGGCTCTGTGCGAGCATTATTTCTTAGCGTTACAAACGGTAAGGCAAACACAATATACTTTCAGATTTCATTTAGAGTATAAACATAACAGAACTACGACTGGGCGTAAAGCCCAATCGTGCGATACTCTAGATGAGAGAGATTTTTTTTTATTTTAAGAAATTTTGTAGGAGAAGTAGTAGAGGGGGTAACGACATCGAACTAATTTTTTCACATCACTCTAAGGTTGCTATCAAAATTGTTTTATACAAAATTTAGGATTCAACAATCTAATAGGTACTGAGAAAATTAGTGTATTGATTAAGTGAAATCGTGCAGTTTGTATGGGAGGTGGTAGAAGGAGTGTGAATTTATTAATGACGTTTTTAGAAATAACTGTAAACATGATTTAATTAACATATTTTAAATTGCAAATCAGTAGCATTCATAATTTTCAGGAAAATCGTATTTTTGTAAAGTTGTTGAATTGTGTCAAATTGTATGGAAGGTGGGAGAAAAATTGAAGCTAATCGCCTAATTATACTCTAGATGAAATCTGAGAGTATTATAAGTTTGCTCTAAGGTTTATAACGCCAAGAAATAAGGCTCGGAGAATAAAATGAATGATACAGAAGTTAATATTATCACTCAAAAATCTCAAAACCGGATGCCCGTCCGTCCGTCCGT
Organism: Chorisops tibialis; assembly: GCA_963669355.1. Lineage (NCBI taxonomy): Eukaryota > Metazoa > Arthropoda > Insecta > Diptera > Stratiomyidae > Chorisops > Chorisops tibialis. The sequence continues at coordinate 145,181,283 of OY770263.1, forward strand.
TCGCTCTCTAGCTTGAGAACGGGTTGAGCAAGGAAGCTCAAATTTCGTACACGTCGTTTTTGACAAAAAGGTAAGGTCAACTTTGTGAACGGGCCAAATCGCTCCACCCGTTCTACCCCCTCCCATACAAAATGACACAAATGTGCAATTTGACAATAAACGGATTTGCTCGAAAAATATAAAAGGTATTGCTCTGAAATTTGGAAAATATTACTTTTATGATAATATCAATCTACAGTATAAAAATTATGCGTGTCCTTTCTCTCCTTCTATCACCTCCCATACAAACTGTACTTGCCGTGAATTACTATAAGCCAATTTACTCAGTGCGTATAAAATTTAGCGAGCTGAAATTGTGCACTAAATATTTATTTGAAATTGTTAGTACGGCTAAAAAAAATTAGACGACTAGCTTCACCCCTTCTACCCCCTCCCATATAAAATGACACAATTTCGCAATTTGATATTAAATGGATCGAAAAGTATAAAAGCTCTTAATCTGAATTTTGGGATATATTACTTACATAAAAGTTTAAATCTACAGTAGAAAAATTATTTGCGTTCTCCCTCTCCTTCCACCTCCTCCCATCCAAACTACACTTTTTCATGAAATGCTCTAAGACGATTTTCTCAGAACATATAGCATTTATTGAGCTCATATTTTGTAATAAATACTTAATTAGTATTATCACTAAGAGCAGAAAAAAATATTTGATTAGCTTCTGCTTCTACCCCCTCCCATACAAAATGACACAGTTTCACAACTTCACAAAAAATCGATCTTCTTGAAAAGTATGAATGGCACTAGTCTGAAACTTAAGGAATGTCAATTTTATAATATTCCTAGTTATTTCTGAAAAAATCACATTTCCCATTCATTTTGTATAAAATAATTTTGTAGCTACTTTAGCATGATGGGGAAAAAATTAGTTCAATGCTATCATCCCTTCTAACACTCCCCATATTTCATGGGATCACGAAAAATCCTATTTCATCTAGAGTATCGTAAGATTGCGCTTTACGCGCAATCGTAGCCCAGTTATATTTTTTTTTGTTCTTAATAATAATTGTAAATAATTATTTCGTGCGTAATTTCAGCTCGATAAATTTCATACGTATAGAGTATTTCATAGAAAAGTGCAGTTTGTATGGGAGGTGGTGGAAGGAGGGGGAGGACTCAACTAATTTTTATACAGCAGATTGAAATTATTATAAAAGTAATTTATTCCAAATTTCAGATCAATGGATTTCATGCTTTTTGAAAAAATCCGTTTATTGTCGAATTGCGAAATTGTGTCATTTTGTATGGGAGGGGGTAGAAGGGGAGAAACTGAATGTCTTATTTTTTTTCGGTCTTACTAACAATTCCAAAAAAAATTTTGTGCACAATTTCAGCTCGCTAAATTCTATACGCACTGAGTAAATTGGTTTGGAGTATTTCATGAAAAAGTACGGTTTGCATGGGAGGTGGTAGAAGGAGGGAGAAAACACGCATTATTTTTACATTTTTTTTTTACAGAATGACATGTGTTATAGGCAATTTTGGCCTTTATGTGCAATGCACAAACACAGTCATGGAGGGAAGGAATGTGACTAGGAAGGTAGAGGAAGAGGAGTGAGAACGACCGTAACGAGTGGAGGAGCTGGTATATTTTTCAGTTGTACTGGCGCTGTTGACAAATGTTTGCAGGTGTTATGGGGGACTGATAGAAAGCGAACAGAAACCATCTACTTAGTATCTAGGCCTTCTTGAAGTGGAACTGTTTCACTTTTACACCGTTTGCCCATTTTATTTCGAATAATTTTTCATCGCCAGTAGCAACTGAAAAATTCGTGTTTAAAAAAATCCCGTCTGGAGCGGAAATAGAACTCACGACCTATTGACTGAGAAGCAAGAACGCTGCCCACTACGCCACGGAAGCCTGGCAGATTGATATCATCATAATAGTTATATGTTCCAAATTTGAGACCAATAGCTTTTATACTTTCCGAGCAAATCCGTTTATTGCCAAATTGCGCAATTGTGCCATTTTGTATGGGAGGGCGTAGAAGAAGTGGAGCGATTTGGCCCGTTCACGAACTTGTCTTTGCTTTTTTGTCAAAAACGACGTGTACAAAATTTGAACTTTCTAGATCAACTCGTTCTCAAGCTAGAGAGGACACGGATGACGGACATCCGGTTTTAAGATTTTTGAGTGATTATATTACTATCTCCGAGCCTTAATTCTTAGCGTTACACACTGTGTGGCAAACTTATAATACTCTCAGATTTCATCTAGAATATAAACATAACGGAACTACGACACTCTAGACGAAAGAGAAATTTTTTGTTTTTTAAGAAATTTTATTGGGAAATTGGTGGAGAGGGTAACGACATTGAACTAATTTTTTCACATCACGCTAGCGTTACCATCAAAATGTTTTATTCAAATTAAGGATTCAAAAGTTTAATAGGTACTGAGAAAATTAGTGTATTGGATTTATTGAAATTGTGCAGTTTGAATGGGAGGTGGTAGAAGGGAGTGGCGAGTTCGTACTGGATTTTTCAGAAATGACTAAAATCATCATGTTTTTGATATGTCTGAATTTCTAAATCAGTAGCTAGATAAATTTTGTACGCACTGAATAAATTGGTTTTTAGCATTTCATGAAAAGTCCAGTTCGTATGGGAGGTGGTGTAAGGAGCGGGAGGACACTAATAATTTTTATACGATAAAATTGAATCATCCCAGAAGTAATATATTCCAAATTTCAAATCAATAGCTTTTAAATTTTTCGTTTATTGTCAAATTGCGAAATTGTATAATTTTGTGTGGGAGGGGTAGAAGGGGTGGACCAATTTGACCAGTTCACGAAATTAACCTTATTTTTTTGTCAAATACGGCGCATACAAAATTTGAACTTTCTAGCTCAACGCGTTCTCAAGCTAGAGAGGACGGACGGTAGATGGAGTGAAACTCATCGTGTAATTTTTTTTGGTCTTACTATTTCTTTTTTTTACAGAATGACATGTGTTATAGTCAATTTCGGCATTTAAGTGCAATGCACACAGTCATGGAAGGAGGCAATGGTATTTGGACGGTTGGGGAAGGGGGTAGAGAATGACCGAGTGGTGAAGCTAGTATATTTGTTCAGTTTTACTGGCTGCTACTGACAAATATTCGCAGATGTTATGGGGTATTGAATGATATAGAGCTAACAGAAACCATCTACTGAGTATATAGCACTTCTTAAAGTGGGACTGTTTCACTTTTACATCGTTTGCCCATTTTATTTCGTGTAATTTTTATTGCCAGTAGCAACTGAAAAATTCGTGCTTACAAAAATCTACTGTCTGGAGTGGGAATCGAATCCATGACCTATTGACTGTGAAGCAAGCACGCTGCCCACTATGCCACGAAAGCCTCAAGCCTAATTTTTTTTAGTCTTACTAATAATTCTAAATAAATATTTAGTGCAGATTCCAGCACGGTCAATTTTATACTTACTTACGATGGCGCTACAATCCAAATCGGACCTTGGCCTCCTGAATACTGTGCCTCCATCCATTTTGGTTCAGTGACCTCGTCCTCCAGTTAGAAAATCTTAGCAGTGATTTGCTGTCTGCTTCAATCGAATCCTCCCTGCTCTTCCGTGGTTTTCCGACCGGTCTTTGTCCATTGCCTTTATTTTTTGGGTGCGTTTGGGAATTCTTCTGTCATCCATCCGCTCCACATGACCAGTCTATTGTAACTTCTTAAATTTTATGAGGTTCGACGGCATACCATACTATTCTTTATTGTATCGTATTCTACCGATCGAGTCTTCCCTTACAAGTCCGAGGATTCTTCTGAGGACCTTTCTTTCAAAGGCGTTAAGTAGTTTTCCGGAAGCCTGAGTCAAAGTCTACGCTTCGCTACCATAGCATAGCACAGATCTTATGATGGTTATACTCTAGATGGAATCTGTGAGTATTATAAGTTCGCTCTAAGGTTTGTAACGGCAAGAAATAAGGCTCGGAGAAAAAAATGAATGATACAGAAGTTAATATTATCACTCAAAAATCTCAAAACCAGATGTCCGTCCGTTCGTCCGTCCGTCCCTCCGTCCGTCCGTCCGTCCCTCCGTCCGTCCGTTCGTCCCTCCGTCCGTCCGTCCGTCCCTCCGTCCGTCCGTCCGTCCGTCTGTCCGTCCGTCCGTCCGTCCGTCCGTGCGCTCTCTAGCTTGAGAACGCGTTGAGCTAGAAAGTTCAAATTTTGTACACGTCGTTTTTGACAAAAAAGTAAGGTCAAGTTCGTGAACGGGCCAAATCGCTCCACCCCTTCTACCCCCTCCCATACAAAATGACACAATTACGCAATTTGACAATAAACGGATTTGTTCAAAATGTATAAAAGATATTGGCCTGAAATTCAGAATATATTACTTTTGTGATAATATCAATCTATCATATAAAAATTGTGCGTGTCCTCCCCCTCCTTCTACCACCTCCCATACAAACTGTACTTATCATGAATTACTCTAAGCCAATTTCCTCAGTGCTTATAAAATTCAGCGGGCTGAAATTGAGCACCAAATATTCATTTAAAATTTTTAGTAAGGTCAAAAAAAATGAGATGATTAGCTTCACCCCTTCTACCCCCTCCTATACAAAATGACACAATTTCGAAATTTGACAATAAATGGATTTACTCAAAAAGTATAAAAGCTATTGGTCTCAATTTTGGTATATGTTACTTTTTTAATGATTTTAATCTACAGTACAAAAATTATTCCCTTCCTCCCTTTCCTTCCACCCTCTCCCATACAAACTACACTTTTTCCTGAAATGCTCTAAGCCGATTTTCTCAGAACATATAACATTTGTTGAGCTCATATTTTGTAATAAATATTTAATTAATATTATTACTAAGATGAGAAAAAAAATGTTTGATTTGCTTCACTACTTCTACCCCCTCCCATACAATATGACACAGTTTCACAACTTCACAAAAAATCGATTTTCTTGAAAAGTATGAATGGCACTAGTCTGAAATTTAAGGGATGCCAATTTTATAATATTCCTAGTTATTTCTGAAAAAATCATTAAAATCCCCCCACTCTTTCTACCACCTCCCATACAAACTGCACAATTTCACTAAATCAAACTCACTAATTTTCTCAGTTCCCATTCAGTTTTTGGAGTAAGCATTTTGTATAAAACATTTTCATAGCTACTTTAGCATGATGTCGAAAAAATTAGTTCAATGCTATCATCCCTTCTAACACTCCCCATACAAAATTTCTTGGGATCACAAAAAATTATATTTCATCTAGAGTATCGTAAGATTGCGCTTTACGCGCAATCGTAGCCCTTTATGTTTTTATATAGTTTTGTTTTCCTATGTACGTTCTTGTTTTTAATTATTCGAAGTACCGAATAATACGTCTTGTTTGTCATCATTATCCTTCTTTTGATTTCAATGGGCTCGCTTGCATTCTTCGATAGGTTCGCCTCTAGGTATATAAAGTTGTCTACGTTTTCTAGGCAATAGTTTCCTACTGTAATATATTGTCTGATTGGCGTCTTTTTCCTAGTTTGTGTCATAATTATACTCTAGATTAAATCTGAGAGTATGTTGTGTTTGCCTTACCGTTTGTAACGCTAAGAAATAACGCTCGCACAGAGCCATCAAGGGTAAAATATTTATTGTCGCTCAAAAACCTCGATTCCGAGTGACCGTCTGTCCGTCTGTATGTCTCTGCGTATGTCTACAGCATAACTCTCGAAAGCTTAGAGCTATAGTGCTAACAATTTTTCTGTGTCATTTTTAGCAAAAAAGTAAGGTCAAGTTCGTGAACTGGCCAAATCGCTCCACACCTTCTTCCCCCTCCCATACAAAACGACACAATTACGCAATTTGATAATAAACGGATTTGCTCGAAAAGTATAAAAGTTATTGTACTTAAATTTGGAGCATATTACTTTTATAATGACTTCAATCTACCGTATAAAAATTAAGTGTGTCCTTCCTTTCCTTCCACCACCTCCCGTACAAACTGCACTTTTTCATGAAATGCTCTAAGCCAATTTACTCAGTGCGTATAAAATTTAGCGAGCTGAAATTGTCCAAAAAATATTTTTTTAGAATTATTAGTTAGACAAAAAAAAATTAGATGATTAACTTGACCCCTTCTACCCCCTCCTATATAAAATGACACAAATACAATTCGACAATAAACGGATTCGCTCAAAAAGTATTAAGGCCATTAGTCTGAAATTTTGAATATATTTTTTTCGTGGCAATTTCAATCTACCATATAAAAATTATGCATGTCCTCCTCCTCCTTTCACCACCTCCCATACAAACTGTACTTTTTCATGAAATTCTCTAAACCAATTTACTCAGTTCGTATAAAATTTATCGAGCTCAAATTTAGCAGTAAATATTTATTTTGAATTATTAGCAAGACCAAAAAAATAAGATGATTAGCTTCACCGCTTCTACCCCCTCCCATACAAAATGACACAATTTGGCAACTCGACAATAAACAGATTTCCTCGAAAAGTATAAAAGCTATTGATCTGAAATTTGAAATAAAATACTTTTATGGCAATTTCAATCTACTGCATAAAATTTATTTGAGTCCTCCTCTTCTTTCCACCCCCTCCCATACAAACTACACTTTTTCATGTAATGCTCTAAACCAATTTACTCAGTACGTATAAAACGTATCGAGCTGAAATTGTGCATTAATAACTCGTTTGGAATTATTATTCAGTACAAAAAAAATTAAAAGATAAGTCTTACCCCTTCTACCACCTCCCATACAAAATGGCGCAATTTTAGAATTCAACAATAAACAGATTTGCTCGAAAATTACTTTTATGATGATTTAAATCTATCATATAAAAATTATTTAAGTCCTCCCCTGTCCTCCACCACCTCTCATACAAACTCTACTTTTTCATGAAATACTCTAAAACAATAACTCAGTGTGTATAAAATCTATCGAGCTGACATTGTGCACTTAATATTTACTTAGAATTAGGCCCAAAAAAATGAAGCTACTATCTATACTCCTTCGACCCCCTCCCATACAGTCTCACACAATTTCACAACTTAACAACAGGCGGATTTTCCTGTAAAGTATAAATGTTATTGATCTACAATTTAAAACAAGTCAAAAGCATGATTACGGACTCGCCCCTACTTGTACCACCTCCCATACAAACTACATAATTTGGATAAATCCAATAACCCAATTTTCTCAGCAACTATTAAATTTTTTAATCCTTAATTTTGTGTAAAACATTTTGATAGCAACTTTAGCGTAATGGGAAAAAATTAATTGAATATCGTTAACCCCTGTACCACTTCCCGTACAAAATTTCTTGAAATCAAAAAATTTTTCTTTCCAGGGCTTTATGCCCAATCGTAGTCCTGTTATGTTTTTTGTTTTGTTTTATTAATACGTAGTTCAACTTCCCTTGCTACCGAGTCAAGGTTTGCAAATACCTCATTAGCACTCTCCAGAGATCTTGCAGGGATATCTGTATCATCGGCATATGCTAAAAGTTCTGTGGATTTAAAGTGTTCGCTTGGTGTCAACGGAAAGTTTCCGAACATATTCGAGTGTCAAGTTGAAAAGCATTGGTGTGAAGCCGCCACCTTGCTTAAGGCCGTTGTCTGTTTTAAAACTGGAAGCTTTCTACTCGGTCATTGTCATTCTTGTCGAACCAGCTTCGGTGGGACTCCAATCTCCAACATTATTTTATACAGTATGCGCCTATCGATTCCGTCGTGTGCTCACTTGAAGTCAACAAATATTTGGTGCACATGAATATTATATTCCTAGCACTTTTCCAGCATCTGTTTAACTGAGTATATCTGGTCCGTGGTCGATCGTCCAGCTCAAAATCTGCCACCAATTACCTTGTCAGCATAGGGCTTAACTATCTTTTCTAGAATTTTCGTCAAGATCTTATAAGATGTACACAAATATTCCTCGGTACTGTTCACAGCAGAGTTTATCACTTTTTTTATAAATTGGACATATGATGGTCCATATGTCCGTGGCTAATCTACATATGTAGGAGATGCGCAATGCAAGTGTCGCCGGCTTTCAGAAGCTCAGCTGGAATTTAATCAGTGCCCTGCGCTTTGTTGTTTGGGTGGTTCCTCAGGGCTGTTTCTTCTTCTTCGAGTGTGGGAGGACTTAAAGCAGATCATTCATCAGCTGTTACATCAGTTATAGCTGCTATTGTGTCTTGTGTGCTACTGCTGTTCGTGTGGGTGATGGGCTCGGATTAAGAAGGTGTTCAAAGTATTGCGCCCATCTTAGTTTTATACCTTCCGGTTTACTTAAAATATTCCCTTCTGCATCCTTGCAAAGGGCTGTTTGCGGTTGGTATCTCCTCTTCATTCTTTCGGCAAGGGAATACGCGGCTCTTGTGTTGTGTAATTTAAGATGATCGTTCATGTTGTACTTCCGTTTTTTTTAGTCTGCTTATTTTGTTTGCAAATCGTCTAAGATAATTATATTTGTCGCGTTTGAGTCTTGTCGACCGTTCTGCTAATATTTTATAAGCTTGATTTTTTCGCTCTTAGGCATCTTGGCATTCGTTGTCGAACGAATCATTTCTTTTGCGCTAGGGTTGTTGTCCTATCACATCCTCTGCGATAGATGTAGTTCCATATTTGATTTTTTGCCAGATTTTTTTTATTGGCATGCTGGCGTAGTTGATCAGTATTGCAGCGAAGTACCTCTTTAAGGCTGCTGCGTCGATCAAATCATATTCCTGTTAAGACCCCCTATAGGGGCATAGGACAGAAAAAACTTTCTTCCACAACACGCGATCCTGAGCATCGGCCTTAAGCTGTTGCCAGGACTGGTTTATCCTCTGGCCTCCTGCTCAACTGCTCGCTTCCATGTGTTACATGCTCGACCAACCTGACGGCTTCCTTGAGGATTATAATCCAGAGCCTGTTTGGCGATGTTTCGCTCTGGTTTCCTCAAAGTATGACCAATTCACTGCCACTTCCGCCTTTCAATCTCAATACCTATTTTAGTTTGGCCAGTTGTACTTCAAAGCTCGTCGTTGGAGATAACTTCTAGTCAGAATATTCCTAAAATGCGTCGGAGGCATTGGTTCACGAAAGTCTGTAGTTTCTTGGTAAGTCGAATGGTCACTTTCCACGTAGTACAACCATATAACAACGCAGATTTGACGCTTGCGTCAAAAATTCGCAGCTTCGTGTGAGAGATCTCTTTCTCTCTTAACCTCCAGAAAGGGGAAAGGATACCGAAGGCCTGACGAGCTTTATTTAGTCGAGCCTCAACATCCTTTTCGGCTCCGCCATCCATTCTGACAATGCTTCCAAGATAATAAAAATCTTGCACTTCTTCCACATCCTGCCCGTTAAGAACAATTGGTGTGTGTCAAAAATAGCTAACCGTTGGGAGAGATTTAGAATTGAAAAGAAAGAAAGTTTAATTATAAATGTTAACAGTTTGTTATAGTTATTCGTTTATAGTTATTCGTGTTAACCGATCAAGAGTTGTGTGCGAACTGACCAAGAAGGTACAAATTCAGGCTAATAATTCAAATACAATTGTATTAGTAGAGCAAACTACGTTACATTAATAATTCATTGCGTTAGTATTTTTAGCATCCTCCGGAGCAGGGTTGATTTCCAAAGGGTAAACAAGTTGAATCGGTCTTCGTAATTGCGTTCCATTACTGAAACGCACCAAACAAGCTCGTATCTTGCCGTCTCGACCCGGATATGTCATCTGTACTGAAGCCAACTTCCATAAAACTCGAAGTGTTGCTTGATCGTATACCAAAACCACGTCGCCTTCTTTGATGGACGATGAAAACTGTCGGTAGTTGTTATGAACAGATCTCAGTTGTTGCACATATTCGGTTTTAAAACGTTTCCAAAATTGCTTCGTAGACCGCAGCCGCAATTTCCATTTCGATTGAATCTCAGCGTTTGTTGAAATAGCAGGTTCTGTGTTAATTGTAGAATAAATTCCGGCCAGAAAATGGGCCGGTGTCAACGGATTTAGGTCAGAAACGTCGTCACTGATGTATGTTATCGGTCTAGCATTGATAACTGCTTCCGCTTCCGTTAAAGTCGTTTCAAGCTGCTCGGTGGTTAGAGTGTTCCTACCTATGGTGGCTCGAAGGACCTCTTTAACACTCTTTACTAAGCGTTCATAAAACCCTCCCCACCATGGTGCACGTTCGACGATAAACTGCCAGCTGATACCGGAGTTCGATGTGTAGGATTGAACTTCTTCCGAAAATATAATGTCTCCGAATGCTTTAAATTCTTTAGCGGCTCTTTTAAACGTCTTGGCATTATCCGATATTATTAGCTTCGGCAAACCCCTTCGTGCTATGAATCTCCTAATGGCTGGAATATAGGACTCCGTACTCAAATTAGTCACAAGCTCTGTATGAATAGCTCGCACTACTCCACAAGTAAAGAGCACCACGTAAATTTTTCGACGAGGGTTTTCTTGGGATGGATCTTTCACGTAAAGTGGACCGGCAAAGTCTACGCCAGTAGTTTCGAACGGTCTTGTAGCTACCTGTCGATTTCTTGGTAATGGCGCAAGAGGCTGCGTTGCTGCTTTTCCTTTCAAGCGCTTACAAACTGTACAGTGATAAATGATAGACTTCACTAATTGTCGTGCTTTAATAATCCAAAACTTCTCTCTAATACGCGTTAAAACGACATTGACACCACCATGAAGAACTTGATTGTGTGTATGCCTCGCAATAAGCGTGGTTAAGTGGCTATGTTTAGGCAGGATTATTGGGAAAGATACGTCGGGATCGAAACCTGCTTGCTGGATTCGACTGTTTACTCTGATGATCTCATCGTCATCGAGTGTTGGATTTAACGTTAGTATCGTAGATGCGTTCGAAATCGGTTTTTTATTTCTTAGTGCGTTAATTTCATCTTTATACGAGATATCTTGAGTATACTTAACCCAGTAAATCTCTGCTTGTTGAAGTTCGTCCGCTGTTAGATATTTCCCTCTTAAATGGTTTCCACGAAGCAAGTTAACAAAACGTTTTACGTAAGCAGTGACACGTAAAAATTTTCTGTAGGATGAAAAGTTCTCTATTTTAAAGATTCCTTCGTTACTTGTATCTTGAGCAGAATGGAAACATGAGATAAATGAGAAAGTAACGTCATTCAACCCCTCGTTCGATCCTGGCCAATATCTTGGATCACTAGCTAACCAATTTGGGCCTTTTAACCACTCTGAAAAATCTCGCAGTCTTTTTCCGGTAACACCACGAGTAAGTAGATCCGCGGGATTTTTGTCTCCTGGGCAATGATTCCAATCAGTTAACGATGTCAAGTTACGAATTTCACTAACTCTATGCGTTACGTAAGGTTTCCAGCGACGAGGATCTCCTTCTATCCAATAAAGAGCGATTTTAGAATCTGACCATAGGAAAGACGAGTTGAAATTCACGTTTAAATTATTCGTTATGTATCTATAAAGACGAGATGCATGAAGTGCTGCAGTCAGCTCAAGTTTCGGCAGTGTAAGACTCTTGTCACCCCCTTTCTTTAGAGGTGCTACTCGATTTCTCGAACAGAGATACTGCACTAGAGTCGATCCGTCTTCATATTGACTTCTCAGATACGCAACGACTCCATATGCTGAGAGACTGGCGTCCGCAAATAAATGCAGTTGAATATTAGTCCAATTTGCGGACTCAAAAATGTATCTTGGAATGAAAATTTCTTTAATGTGTTTATAATGCTTAATACAGTCATTCCAGGTTGCTAATAAGTTATCGGTCAGGACATGGTCCAATTCCAATTTCAGACGCCATGTGTCTTGGAATAGGATTTTTAATTTCACAACAAATGGTCCAAGGATTCCCAATGGATCATAAATTTTTGCGATAAATTGTAATAGATTCCTTTTTGTAGCGGTGGCAGCCATATGTTCTACGTTATCATCCAAGCTTACAGATATTTCATCCGTTAAACAGTTCCATACTACGCCTAACTTTATGAACATTAGAAACTTCCTTTATAATAGTTGATCTCAAATATTCGTTGTTCGAGTTCCACTTCCGTATATTCATCGTTGCCTTCTCCATTATTCGGCGAGTCTCAGATATGAATTTTTTCGTAGAAGATAATCCATCTAAACTTACGATAAGATCGTCCATATAGAACGACCTTTTTAACACTTCACAGGTAGCAGGGTAATTGCTTGATTCAATATCAAAATGTTTACGTAGTGTTGCGTTAAAAAGTGCTGGACTGCATGTGATTCCGAACGTTTAAATAATATTTATTCATGAAATAAATGTTGGTTTTACATAATAAAATACATACGTTATATGATAAATTTAATTGTACGTTAATTACTACATTAGTATATTAAAACTAATTTCCCAGCAATCATCAGGACTTAGATTGGCTTAACATTATGGATGTTTAGTATTTTACATAATATATTTCCAGGGAAAAGTTTCAAAAACCTGGATTTCCTTAACTTGGTGAATAAATAGAAAAGAAAGAAAAGAGGAAAGAAGTGAAAAGAGGAGAGAAGTGAAAAGGTTACAACACAAAACATAGCTAAGGCTATGAACAAAGAGTATTGAATTTGAAATTTAGTTAAGTAATGGGAACAGTAATGAATATTATTGTTATTATTATCACTTATATATAGTTACATTTTGAGTAATGGACTTAGAACTAACAGAGAAAAGGGACAGAGTATATTACCGACCTAACGATATTAATTTCATTAGACTAAAAATTTTATTTTCATCATATATTTTTCAAAATTATGGTATGTCGAAGAGAAGACTCCATAACTTATTATAATCATTAAAACTTATTATTATTATTAATCTAATATTTTTTTAATTTTTGTACTACTTAGAGCTAACCGAACGACTTTTACAAAAAAGATAATGTTATCGAATATATCTCACTAACATAACTATTGTTATAATTTCAAGCTTTTATTTTTAAGCTATTTCAAATCAAGATATCAAATCATAGACAAAGTCATTGAGATTGTTGGAGTTAAACCTTCTATTATAAAATGTCAGGTTACAATTACTTAGGAATAATTTTTGTTTTAAGAAGAGATAGTAAAAGAAGGAAGGTGGAAAACTCTTGTATAAGAATTTTCCATTAGATTCATCATAAATTTGGCATAGGTATTCAGGGTCAATAATTTTCGTCAATTCGGGCAGATTACAAAACTCAATTTTACTAAGAAATCTAAGAAGCAATTTAACAAGGTAAGCATCAAGCCTAACGTAATTCTCAAATTTGGAGTATAGTTCCGTCTTAGGAATTCTAACAAAAATATCCTCAGTAGGGTCAAGACGAGAAAAGGCTATCGATGCAGGGAGACATCTGTAAAGTATTCTTCTCTCAAAGAGTCGCAATCTATTAATTTGTGCTGAGGAAACTGAGCACCAAGAAACGAATCCGTACGTTAAGATAGGTCTAATTATTTGTCTGTACAACAAGAACTTAGATTCACTTTTAAAAGATCTTTTTTTAAAGAGATTAAGAAGAGAGTGATACACGAGCCTGGCTTTATGAAGAACAATGTCTAGGTGTTTGATAAAAGAGACTTTTTTAGAGAAGGTAATTCCAAGATATTTGAGATCGTCTCGAGCATTGATGCGACCACCATTAACGGAAATCAAGATATTTTCATTAATCTTAAATTTTTTTTGACTATGTGTGATCATTTCGTCACTTTTCCTGAAGAGTACCGCCGTACATTTATCTGTATTAAGTTTGAGCTTCCATCTGGCAAGATATAAAGAAATTACTTCAAGATACTCATTAATGCCCCTTATAAGATGAGAAATAGTTCTACCAGCCTTAAAAATCAAAATGTCATCAGCAAAAAATATGGTTTTAAAATTAGTTCTATTGTCGACCGGAAAATCAGAAACGTAGATATTAAATAAAATAGGCCCCAGAATCGACCCTTGCGGAACTCCAGCGAGGATACCGAGAGAGTCAGACAAGGAGCAGTTGATTTTAATTCTCATTCTCCTGTCAGATAAGAAGCTCAGAATTATCCTACAGATATCCAGAGGGAAGCCAGCTGAAATTAATTTGAAAAAAAGACCATCAACCCAGAGAGTGTCAAAGGCTTTGGAGACATCAAGGGAGCATGCAAGAGTTGGGGCTTTGTTACAGAATCCTTCATGAAGAGATTCCGTAAACAGGCAAAGAGCCTGCGAAGTGGATTTATTAGGCATGAAGCCAAACTGGTATTTGGAGATAAGGTCATTCGAAGAACAGAAATCGATAATTCTATCCTTAATAATGCATTCCAGAATTTTACCCATATTATTGAGCAAAGATATCGGTCTATAATCGGATACATCAGTAGATGACGATGTGTTCTTTGAAATAGGCACAACCAAAGCTTCCTTCCAGGCAAGAGGGAAGTAACTATAATTTAAACAATTATTTATCAGGATTAAAAGGCAATTTACAAATTCATCAGACATTTTTCTGATGATGAAGTTAGGTATACCGTCAGGACCCGAAGACTTTTTGTTATTTCTTGACTTAATTACCGATTTGAGTGATTCAAGATTAATAAATTTGCTATAAACTGCATGACTTGATGTTGCGGAGCCATCCGCTTTAAAATGGTCACTGAAAAGGAAGGATGGAGTAAATTTACAAGTTCGAAACTCATTTGTTAGTAAAGTAATGGGATCATTATTGCTCGAAGATAAGGCAGCAGCTGAGTTATTATGTATCGAAGAGAAGTGGTTGGCAAAAGCACGAGAGCTATCAGCATCATCAGTGCAGTTATTCATAATAGGGACGGATTTGCGAGAAAACCCTCCAGAAAGAGATTTAGCTTCTTTAAAAAAATCTGGCCCAGGTCTACAATTTCTAGCTCTATCATTAAAATACTCGGTATATGCCATGGAAATGAGTTCGTTAATTATTTGTGAAAGTCTATTAATCAAGGATTTTAGGGTGTTATTATTTCTTCCCTGTCTATTCCAATTTCGTCTCATCTGTTTCTTTTTCTGCAGCAAGCTAAGTGTGCAATCATTCAGAATAATTAGATCACTGGTGTGAATGCGGACTCTGGGTATTGAGTCATTCATAATGGAAATAAGCAATAGACTCATATTATTTATGGCCTCCTCAATCTGAGAAATGGACAGGTTACGATTGGCACTGAGATTAAGGCCCACAAACTTCTCCGAGGCCAGTCTTCTCAATTTAGCCCAATTAATTTTTTTATAATTGAAAACGGAAATTGGGTCGGCAAGTTCATAAACTGGAAAGGTGACATAGAGTTCGACTGCAAGATGATCTGAATCAAAGTCTCTAACGTTAAGAAGGCCGCATTGATGGTTACTATGCATGTAGTGAATTTGAAATAATAAAAAATCCATAAGAGAGCTGGAGCCAGGGACCATCCTAGTAGGAGAATGAGAGTAAATATATTTTAAATCAAGAAGAGCAAGACTGTTAGTCATCCAATTGAAAAGTCGTACACCATTAGCATTGTTGACATAATTAAGCCAGGAAGTATGTTTGGCATTAAAGTCACCACCCAATATGATTCGGCCGTCAGAGTTATTGGGAGATGTGAGTATATCAAAATCGCTCGAGAAACTTAACCGGGATATAAACTGAAATAAGCGTCAAGGGGGAAGATCCGTTACATAATTTAATAGCTGTAAACTCAGTGGAAAGTATACCATGAAACATTATTTTTTTAAATTTATATTTGTCTTTTAGGAGTATAGCAGTACCACCCCCAGGAGTGAGTCTGTCATCTCTGATAAGATTATAGTTAGAAAATTTAGGTTTATAAATTGGATTTAGTTTAGTTTCGGATAGAAGTACAACATCAGGGTTATGTTCCTTAAGAAAGGAGTTAAGTTCATGCCTTTTGAGTTTTGATACAAGGGAGTTAACATTTAGCGAATAAACCTTAAGTTTATTTAGCTGAGACATGATTGGTTTCCATCATAAAAGAAAAGATTGCTTCTCGTTTTTCATCAGGATTTAAAGCATTGCCAAGTTTGACCAGGAATTTGTCAAACTTGACCTTGACTATATTGTAGGAGCAGCCAAAAACCTCCAGACAAACACTATCAAGGTATGGGACGAAGCCAAGAGATTTACTATCAGCAGATTGCCTAATTGGCTTAGGATCAGAAGAGGTGTTACGGCAGTTACTGTTAAAAAGATCAGCAAAGGACAGGCGGACAGGCCGGGGACAATAGGGTTGTCAATTCTTTTGGGGTTATTAGTATTTTGTCTATCTAAGATAGAATTCCTCTTCTCGTTTTTCTTTTTTATCATGTCCTTAAGTACCGGACAGCCTCTAAAATTGGCGGTATGATTAGAACCCTTGCATAAGACACAGGAAACTGGTAACTTAGATTCAGCAGTGACCTTGCACTTGCCTCTCTCATGACTATCCTGGCACTTAACGCATCTAGGAGGCATGTTACAGTTTAATGAGACGTGACCAATTCTCTGGCAATTAAAGCACTGAGTTACATCAGTCTTATTGAATTTTTCGATCTTTACAATTTGGTTAAGTATACATTTGGTTTTAAAATAATTACTCAATGGCGCTCCCGGTTTAAGCTTGATTATAAAATAATTGAACTTATTTATCTTGCCATGAAGAAGGGGTACAACTTTGAGAAAGTCACAAAGACCTTTATCTTTCAAGTCAGATTCAATGTCAGATTCATTGAAATTACCTGAAAGATTTTTAATAATCAGATTATGCCCAATCTCGTCTTTGTGGGCATGAGAAAAGTGCTTGCAATTAAGTTGCTTGAGTAAATTACAGACTTTAATATGGTAAGATCGATCACTAAGTAAAATGGAAAGCCTATCCTTATTTGTCCCATTTAACATCTTGAATGAAGTGATTCCATTATTAAGCAGGGTGCTTCTAAGGGTCTTTATGTTGACATTGTAAACAACGATAGGATTTGTTGATTTACTGGAGTTAATTAGTTTAGAAACAGAAGGGATGTTATGATTAACCTTAGGGCTATTACTTACTTTCTTAGTTTGACTAATCCTAGGTTTTGAAATCTCGCTTATTAAGGGGAACACAAACCGATCAGAATCGACGCCGGAGTCACGAATTACTTCAGCAGGTGGATCAGAAGCTAAATCCTTCGAATTACTACGATGAGGTACCGAATCCGTATAACCGCAAACTGAAGAGCCAGGAACCTTCACAGAATCGCTTCGCATGTCAATCTCTCCACTAATCGCCTCAGAATACCCTCGCTTGCGTACCACTGAAGAACTGTCATCTGACATAATAGTGTCCACTTGTTCATTAGTATTTTGGATATTTTTGCTTTTTATTTTACGTTTTTTTTTAACATCACTATTATTAGTTTTCATTTCATTATTTATTTTGGATAATTCATCATAATTTAATTTAATTTCACTATTAATTTTAGCTAATTCGTTATTTTGGGTTATTAAAGAGCTAATCTTTTCATTATATGCATTATTTTGCATAATTAACTGGTTAATCTTTTCATTTAGTTCACAGTTCATTAAAATTAATTTTTCGATTTCTAATTCCTTTTTATTGAGGTCAGCAGATCCACCAGGTATCAGCAAAGGACCGATATTGAGAGGATCATCCTCAACTTCATCACTGCTTGTCATTTTGGGTATGTTAAATAACTACCATGACAATAATTCAAAAATACAAAACTGTAATGTTGGTAAAGAGTTCGAATTGAATTTAATTTATCACCACTGCACGGAGGGTCCTGAATAATATGTGAGCCGCGAAGGCGACTCAATCACACACTTTTTGAAAAACAAATTCTATCTAAAGACAAATTTTTTTGAGGAGAACCTTCGAGCTCGAAGTCTGAACACTGATTTTGATTTTGATTCCGAACGTTACTCGCGTCATTCTATATTCGGTTCGCTTTGGAAGGTTACTTACGTCCTTAACTGGTGCGTCGAACCAAAAGAATCGATGATAATTACGATCGTGTTCATTCAGGAGGATCTGCCAAAATGCCTTCTCGATATCAGCGACCAAACCAATTTCACCCCGGCGAAAATTGAGTAAAATATTTAGTATATCCGGTAGTAGGTTTGGTCCAGGCGATATGTAAGCGTTGAGTGATAAATTATTTTTTGAGTGCGCGGAGGCATCAAAAACGATTCGCGTCTTGGTAGTCGTCTTATCTTCACGGTATATAGGCCGGTGTGGCATATAATATGATGCTACGTTCGATTCGCAAGCGTTGACCTTCTCGATTATTCCCTCTCTGTAGTATTCGCGGAACAGAGCGTCGTATTTGATTAATTTGCAGGGATTCCTAGCCAATTTGTTAACGAGTGCATCAAATCTGGTACTGGCTCCAATTTTATAATTGTCTAGCATTCCGTCCACATTTTTCCATATCAATGATGCCTCATATCTTAGTCCTTGTTTCGTAATATATTTGTAAACATCATCGATAGAAACATCTGAAGAATGGCAATTCGATATGCCTAAGCTCTCTAAATCCCAGGAACGCTCCACATTCGTCTCGTCAATTACGTTACTACATAACGCGGCCACCGACAAACTCAAAACCTGCTCCTGCATATTTTCTATTAATGGGCCTTGAATTGTCCAACCGAACATCGTCGATACAGAAACCAACTTTGAATTTAATTTTTCGAACCGATTATAAACTACATCCCAATAGTAGTCCGCCCCAATTAACAAACTAATACCGAGCTCTAGATCACCACCGGCACGATCATCAGCGAGCTTAAGATTACAAAATGTGGGGAGGTTTTGATTTGGCACCGGCAATACGTCGGCACAAATTTCGTACTTCGATCGCGATAACAACGATATCTTTATTGTCGTATTGACTTTTGACGCGCACTCTAACTCGGTTATAAACGACAGCACTTGGCAGTTCCGCTTTACCGAATGGGAGAATTCGCAATTTCACTTTGTCCACTATTTCGAGGTTAAGTTTCTTAGAAAGACATTCACGAACATATGTACGTTGACTTCCACCGTCTAATATGAGCCGAATAAATGCGGAAGAAAATTTATTACTCGTTGAATAAGCGAAAGCGCACGCAGTTTGAAGATATATTTCACCGAGAAACTTTGGAGAAGAGGAAAGTAAATTGACTGACTTTGTCGAACTGTCAGTTGCTGAACTACTCGATGAAACTTGTTGATTTGTTATTGTCTGCTTGGACGACGGACTGCGCGAGTAGTTTGGATCGCACATCGACGTTGCGTGACAACCACGGCAATTTTCACATTTAATATGCTTGTTGCGACATAACTTAGAGTTATGACCGCGCCTCGTGCACTTAAAACAGTGACGTTCAGATTTTAGAATTTCTTTTTTCTTCTGGAGTGAAAGAGAACATTTACACTGCTTGGTCGGATGAATTTTAGACTTGCAGAAAAGACAATAATCACTACTTTCACTGTGCTGCGTAAACAAACCCGCAGATGTGGATAAGTTTTCGTTCACTTTATTTGAACATCGGCTAGTAGTAGTGATTCGCTCGAGAGATTGCACTTCGCGTTTTAGAAATATTAAAATGCTTCTAACCTGCTTATCAACACTCTCCATTTTGAATTCGCGACAATGAGTTTCGATAATTTCCAATTAAACACTTTCTTCCCGGGTTTCGGCACCAATGTCAAAAATAACAAACCGTTGGGAGAGATTTAGAATTGAAAAGAAAGAAAGTTTAATTATAAATGTTAACAGTTTATTATAATTATTCGTTTATAGTTATTGTGTGCGAACTGACCAAGAAGGTACAAATTCAGGCTAACAATTCAAATACAATTGTGTTAGTAGAGCAAACTACGTTACATTAATAATTCATTGCGTTAGTATTTTTAACAGTGTGCTTGCGTTCGAACCCATGTGCATGTACTTGGTTTAACGCACATTTATTTTCAATCCCGCCTCTTTGCATTTAGAATGCAACGAGCGAACATTTGACTCTAAGTCCGAACGGTTATGTGCAAGCAAACACACGTCATCAGCATAATCAAGGTGACTTAAGATGTTAAATAGTCTCCATTGAAGACCTTTACCTTCCCCACCTTCCAGTGCAGCTTTCAAGATGTCATTTATTATACATGTCCACCAGAAACAGGGCTGGTTCCCGTTCGCACAGGGAAGCTCTCGGAGAGCTCTCCTCTATGCAAGACGCGAGACCTTGCATCTTCATAGGATTCTTTAATCATAACTATGACCTTATCTGGAATACCTCTTCTACGCAAAGCATTCCATATGTTATCTCGCTTAACGCTGTCGAAAGCCTTCTCGAAGTCCACAAACATGAGATGTAGTGGCGAACCCATTTCGGCTGACTGCTCTAATATTATCCGTAGGGTATTTGTGTGGTCGGTACAAGACGACCCTTTATAGAATCCAGCCTGATAAACTTCGAGAGTGCTCTCGACGACATCACTAATCCTATTGAGAATTACCTTAGCCATGATCTTTGATACGGCAGTAAGTATACATATGCCACACCAATTGCCAAAATCCCGAAGATCGCCCTTCTTCGGAATTTTCACAGTGACGCCCTCCTTCCATTCAGTCGGATATCTACCTTCATTCCACACCTCAGTAAAGAGTGGGAGGAGTATATCGGCTGTGATTTCCGGGTCCGCTTTGAGGAGTTCGGTTGGTAGTCCGTTTATACCTGGAGCTTTCCTTCCCGCCATTGACCAAATGGCGGAAACTATCTCTTCCTTATCTGAGGGATCGTCCTTAATAGACGATTGTTGCGGTTGGATGTTTGATAGTTGTTCTGTTTCTGGAATATCTTCCTCTGACAAGATGTTTAAAATATAAGAGAAGTATTCCTTCCATCGCCGCAACTGGTGCTCAATAATATTAAGGAGAGTTCCGTTGACATCTCTCACCAGGTGGTTGGCGGTGAAATTCCTGTTCGTCATTTCATGATTTTGCACAGTGAACCCATATCCCCAAGGAAAGCCGCAGATTCTGCCTTGTTTGCCAGATCTTCAATGGCCTTCCTCTTGTCACGTCTAACAGCCTTTTTATGTTAAGCTGTATATGAGCATCGCGGTAGTTCTGTCTCAAGTCGGGTGTTCTGTTTGGTTGCCATCGGTTTTGAGAGATGATTGCCAATTTGGCTTTTTTTCGATCACTAACCTTGTCCCATGTATGTTGCGACATCCCGAGTTTCTCAACGCTTTGCACATATCCCACAGATTTTTCAGCACTAGTTAGAAACGTGTTTCTGGTTGCCTCCCAATTGGCGTCCAGTGTGCGCATTTCATATTCACCCAATGTGGATGACTTTTCGCGTATAATAGTGCTGTATTCGCGTTTTTTGTTGAGATCTCTGAGTTTATCCCCAGCTTGCGCTTTATTTGAAGAATTTGTGGTCGTCGGATAGCTGCTGTACACAATCTCAAGCAGGCAATACGTCGTTCGCAACTATTTTCTATGTTTTCCTATGTCGAATTTAGGAATCGGTTATGCTTTTGGGTATCCTCGGTTTGCGATTCGACATCGGACCTTGGACTTTACCAAATAGTGATATGTGTCGAAACTAGCCCCTCGACATATTTGCACGTCGAGAATGCAGGATGCCGTGATTTTCTCTATTACAACGTGGTCTATTTAGTTGGATGTTTTTCCGTCGGGTGATGCCCACGTTCTCTTATGAATGCCACGATGCGGGAAGAATGTAAGAATAACTCTCTTCCAGGACTTGTTTATACCTCTGGCCTCCTGTTCAACTGCTCGCTTTCATGTGGTACATGGTCGACCAATCCAACACTTTCCTTGAGGATTATAATCCAGAGCCTGTTTGGCGATGTTTCGCCCGAGTTCTTCTGCCTTTGAATCTCAATATCTATTTTAGTCTGTCCAGTTGTACTCCAAAGTTCGTCGTTGAAAATCACTTCTGGTCAGAATATTCCTTAAATGCGTCGGAGGCATTGGTACATGAAAGTTTGTAGTTTCTTGGAAAGATGAATGGTCACTTTCCATGTAGTACAATTATATTGCAACACGGATTTGACGCATGTATCAAAAACTTGCAGCTTCGTGCGATGGGAGATCTCTCTTAACCTCCAGAAAGGGGAAAGAATACCGAAGGCCTGATGAGCTTTATTCAGACGAGCCTCAATATCCTTTTCGGCTCCGCCGTGCTGCACTTTCGCGTTAAGGTCACCTAATACTATTTTATTATCGTTCGACGGAAGGGAGTCGACTGTTGCTTTTAAGGTGCTGTAGAAATCATTTTTAACTTCGTCGTCTTTGTCTTCCGTTGCTGCATGGACATTAATAAGCCAAATATCAAAAAATGTTGTTTTGATGCGGATTGCACACAATCGTTCGCTCTCACTGCTCCTGCTCTGTACAGAAACCGCACGCTCCAAGATCCGAAGGAATACTCGATTTTTCTTTTGGATGATCGTTGCCGTTTAATCTATCCAGTCCGAGGCGGTGCTTCAGGTTTCGAAACAAGTCTGGTTTTTCCGAGGATAAGTTGTTAACACATTGCCCAACCCACAACTTGGAGGGCCGTATTAAAGTGCTAGAATTTTTCTGTTTCACTAGCACTTGCTGTATGTGGCCAGCCCTCTGTAGCTTTCGAAATTTGATGACAGTAGAGACTTCTGGGTCCGCGTAAATTAATTTTTTTTTATTGACAGAGACATTTTATTTCTAATTTTTACTTTTTTTTCTAATAATAAAGTATTATCATCGACACAAGAAAAAAAAATGCTACCCTGAAATTTTTATACTCTAGATGAAATCTGAGAGTATTATAAGTTTGCCACAAAGTTAGTAACGCCAAGAAATAAGATTCGGAGAAAAAAATGAATAATACAGAAGTTCATAAAATCACTCAAAAATCTCAAAACCGGATGTCCGTCCGTCCGTGCCCTCTCTAGCTTGAGAACGCGTTGAGCTAGAAAGTTCAAATTTTGTATACGTCGTTTTTAACAAAAAAGTTAGGTCAAGTTCGTGAACGGGCCAAATCGCTCCACCTCTTCTACCCCCTCCCATACAAAATGACACAATTTCACAATTTCACAATAAATGGATTTCCCCAAAAAATATCAATGCTATTGATCTGAAATTTGGAATATAAAACTTATATGATAATATAATTCTACTGTATTAAAGTTATTGAAGTCCTCTCCTTCCTTCCACCACCTCCCATACAAACTGCACTTTTTCATGAAATACTCTAAGCCAATTTACTCAGTGTATATAAAACTTATCGAGCTGAAATTGTGCATTAAATATTTAATTGGAATTAGTTGTAAGACTAAAAAAAATTAGACGATTTGCTGTAGTCCGTCTACCCCCTCCCATACAAAATGACACAATTTCGCAATTTCACAATAAATGGATTTGCCCAAAAAATATAAATGTTATTGATCTGAAATTTGGAATATAATACTTCTTTGATAATATAAATCTACTGTATTAAAGTTTTTTGAGTCCTCCTTTTCCTTCCACCACCTCCCATACAAACTGCACTTTTTCATGAAATGCTTTAAGCCAATTTACTCCGTGGATATAACACTTACCGAGCTGAAATTGTGCATTAAATATTAAATTGGAATAAGCAGTAAGAATAAAAAAAATTAGACGATTTGCTGTAGTCCGTCTACCCCCTCCCATAAAAAATAATACAATTTCGCAATGTCACAATAAACGGATTTGCCCGAAAAATATAAATGCTACTGATCTGACATTTGGAATATAATACCTTCATGATGATATAAATCTACTATATAAAAGTTATTAAAGTTATTGGAGACCTCCCCTTTCTTCCACCACCTCCCATACATACTGCACTTTTTCATGAAATGCTCTGAGCCAATTTACTCAGTGCGTATAATATTAATCGAGCTGAAATTGTGCACGAAATATTTTTTTTTAAAATTGTTAGTAAGACCGAAAAAAATTAGATGATTACATTCACTCCTTCTACCCCCTCCCATACAACCTGACACAATTTCACAACTTTATGAAAGGTCGATTTTCCTGAAAAGTATGAATGCTACTGATTTGCAATTTAAAACATGTCAAAAGCATAAAGTGTTTATTTCTGGAAAGTCATTAAAAACTTGCTTCTCCTTCTATCACCTCCCATGCAAATTGCACTATTTCACTACATCAAACACACTAATTTTCTTAGTACCTATTAAATCTTTGGATCCTAAATTTTATATAAAACATTTTGATACCAACCTTAGCCTCTTGTGAAAAAATTAGTTCAATGTCGTCACCCCCTCTACCACTTCCCCTACAAAATTTCTTAAGATCCAAAAATTCCTCTTTCATCTAGAGTATCGCACGATTGGGCTATACGCCCAATCGTCTCCTGTTATGTTTATACTCTAGATGAAATCTGAGAGTATTATAAGTTTGCTCTAAAGTTTGTAACGCCAAGAAATAAGGCTCGGAGAAAAAAATGATGAATACAGAAATTAATATTATCACTCAAAAATCTCAAAACCGGATGTCCGTCCGTCCGTCCGTCCGTCAGTCCGTTCGCTCTCTAGCTTGAGAACGCGTTGAGCTAGAAAGCTCAAATTTCGTACACGTCGTTTCTGACAAAAAAGTAAGGTCAAGTTCGTCAATGGGCCAAATCGCTCCACCCCTTCTACCCCCTCCCATACAAAATCACACAAATGCGCAATTTGACAATAAACGGATCTGCTCGAAAAGTATAAAAGCTATTGGCCTGAAATTTGCAATATATTACTTTTATGATAATATCAATCTATCGTATAAAAATTATGCGTGTCCGCCCCCTCCTTCTACCACCTCCCATACAAACTGTACTTATCATGAATTACTCTAAGCCAATTTCCTCAGTGCGTATAAAATTTAGCGAGCTGAAATTGTGCACTAAATATTTATTTAAAATTGTTAGTAAGGCTTAAAAAAATTAGACGATTAGCTTCACCCTTTCTATCCCCTCCCATACAAAATGATACAATTTCGCAATTCGACTATAAATAGATTTGCTCGAAAAGTATAAAAGTTATTAGTCTGAATTTCGGGATATATTACTTTTATAATAATTTCAATATACTGTGTAAAAATTATTTGCGTCCTCCTTCTCCTTCCAACCCCTCCCATACAAACTGCACTTTTTCATGAAATGCTCTAAGACGATTTTCTCAGAACATACATTATTTATCGAGCTCATATTTCGTAATAAATACTTATTTAGCATTATCACTAAGATCAAAAAAAAAATTTTTGATTAGCTTTACTGCTTCTACCCCCTCCCATACAATATGACGCAGTTTCACAACTTCACAAAAAATCAATTTTCTTGAAAAGTATGAATGCTACCAATCTCAAATTTAAGAAATGTCAATTTTATGATATTCTTAGTTATTTCTGAAAAAATCACTAAAATCCCCGCACTCTTTCTACCACCTCCCATACAAACTGCACATTTTCACTAAATCTAACACACTAATTTTCTCAGCTCCTATTCAATTTTTGGTGTAAGCATTTTGTATAAAACATTTTTATAGCTACTTTAGCATGATGGGGAAAAAAATAGTTCAATGCTATCACCCCTTCTAACACTCCTCATCCAAAATTTCTTGGGATCACAAAAAATTCTATTTCATCTAGAGTACCGTAATGTAGCCCTGTTATGTTATTCTTTCGCGTTTCATGACTAAATTATCCTAAAATGCAAAAAAAAAAATCCGTCCCGCCGTACGCCGTAGATATGGACTCATATCTCCAAGACCGCTAAAGGTAGAATATTCGTTTTTAAGTGGATTGTTGATTGGGTAAGTGAGCTCTATTTTCTAAATTTTGTGGGGTGTTAGGTGGAAGGGGGAGGAGGGGGGAGGGAAAAAGTTGAAAACTACACTTGCTAATATCTCCACCACGAATGCAGATAGAAGTTGAAAATCAGTACAGATATAGAGAAGGTTGTAGGACAAACTTTAAAAATAATTTAATTTTTTTATCCATTGGCGTTCGAAAAGGGGGGGCCAAAAACAAATTGCCGGCCGAAATGTTTTTCAAATGACTCTATCTTCGAAATTACTTATTTTAAAAAATTCATATTTTGGGACCATTAAGGAGGCTTATAGTTCCAATGGAATCAGCTTAGGGAGTGGCTAATTATTGTAAGGGGGAGGGTCAGGGGCGGTGCAAAGGAAAACATTTAAAAATGAATATCTCAACTATCTCTTAAGCTTTGTAATTCAAACTTGAAACGTATATTAAGCTATACTAGGAAAATACAAAAAAAATATAACATGTTGAAGTAATACTAGTAGGAGGAAATGGGGAGCATTTCAAAAATGGCGCACTTTTCAAAATTACAAATCCTTATATCTCAAAAAAGAGCACAGATATCAAATCGAAAATTTGTCAGATTGTAGAGCTATATAATAGTTAATTTTGATAGTTTTAAGTTGGGGGTGTAAGGGGAGGGAGGTGATAAGCAAAAATGTCGAAAATTTTGAGTGATTTTTTTAGGGGTCTGGTGAAAGATACAAAGTTTAAACTTTGCATGTGGATACGTCTATTGGATGTACACAGAAAAATAATAATAACTTGTTTCATAATTGTCATAAACTGACCCCCCCGGTCTAACGTGCACAAGGTGTTTCATGTGCATTGAAAAAAACACATAAACTGAAAATTTTTGAGTGAAATTTTAAGATAGAAACTTAAAAATTTGCGAAATGCATTTAAAAAAAATCATTAAATATATGAGGCTTCCGTGGCGTAGTGGGCAGCGTGCTTGCATCTCAGTCAATAGGTCGTGGGTTCGATTCCCACTCCAGACGGGATTTTTTTAAGCGCAAATTTTTCAGTTGTTACTGGTGATAAAAATTATTCGCAATTAAATGAAGAAACGGAGCAAAAGTGAAACAGTTCCACTTCAAGAAGGCCTAGATACTCAGTAGATGGTTTCTGTTCGCTTCTATTATTCAGTCCGCCATAACATTTGCAAATATTTGTCAGTAAGCAGCCAGTACAACTGAGCAATATACCAGCTTCTCCACTCGCTACGGTCGTTCTCATTCCCCTTCCCCAACCTTCCCAATCCCATTCCTTCCCTCCATGACTGTGTTTGTGCATTGCACATAAAGGCCGAAATTGCCTATAACACAGGTCATTCTGTTAAAAAAAAAAAAATTTACTGGTCGTAAACCTTTAAAACTTTTACCCCCTCCCTTACAAAATTATTTTTTCAACCATATTTATAATTTCAATTATCACCTAACTATTAAAAGATATCAATTTGAAATTTTGCAGAAAAACTTATAAAAATAGTTAAAACTAAATTACGTTAAAAGTTTTGAAATCGCGCTTTCCCTTCTACCCCCTCCCATACAAAAATATGATTTCGACCAACTTCATTAAATCAACTTATAACCAACAAATTAAAAGCTACGAACTTGAAATTTTGTACGAGCACCTTACAGTAGAAAAAAAAGAAAATTACATCACAAGTTTTACGATTCCCCGAGGGGGTACCTCCCATACAAAATTATTTTTTCGAGCATTTTTAAGAAATCAGTTATCAGCTAACTCTAAAAAGCTATCAATTTCAAATTTTGCTTAAAAACTTATAAAAATAATTGAAATGAAGTTGCTTTAAAAGTTTTGAAATCGCGCTTGCCCTTCTACCCCCTCCCGTACAAAACTATGATTTCGACCAATTTCATTAAATCAACTAATAACCAACAAACTAAAAGCTACGAACTTGAAATTTTACACAAGCACCTTACAAGAGAAGCGAAATAAAACTACATATCAAATTTTACGATTACCCTACCCATACAAATGTTCGGTTTCGTGAATGTTACTCCTCCTCCTCCCCTCATAAGCACCCAAACTTGCAGAAATGAATGAAATATTGTTAAGTTGACAACTGCCCTGCCCAAGAACTCCGTTTCACTTAGCCTTCCCTAACCACTCTAACCTGCATATTGACTTTCCACTCATCCGCAACTTGTCCTAAGAATAATAAAGTTTCGCCCGACTTGTTGGCAGTTTATGTTACAATTGTGGTAGACCTGGTCACATAGCACGCAAATGTTGATCTGGTGGTAGGCAATTCAATTCAAATCAAGGCAATCCTCATAATGCAAGTAATAGTTACAATGCGGATAGTCATAATTGGAATCAAATATCGAGTAAAAAAGCTAGTGCAAATTCAAAGCAACGTGGGTATAATGAAAATGAAATTAAATTAACTACCAACAAATCGAGCGCAACTTCATTAACTTAGTACAAAGGGGATTCTAGGGCAGGGCTATTGTCAATTTAACACTTAATTGCGAATACGATTAATAGCTCCAGTACATATAATCAATATTTCATTCGTTTATTTCTGCAAGTTTGGGTTCTTATGAGGGGAATTAGGAGGGGCGATAGTAAGGCTCGGTGGATGTTAATAATTTTTTAATTGATTGCTTGAATCACGTCCAATATTCTCTGTATAGAATGTCAATTTTATAGACGAAGTGGCATAGAATTTTCATAAAATTCGGTATATTTTAAATTCACGAAGCCAAACATTGGTATGGGAGGAGGTAAGGAAATCGTAAAATTTTTGATGTAGTCTTACTTCCTTTCTCTTGTAAGATGCTCGTACAAAATTTGAAATTGGTAGCTCTTAATTTATTGATTATTAGTTGATTTATCGAAATCATACTTTTGTATGGGAGGGGCAGAAACGCAGACGTGATCTCACAAGTTTTAACGCAATTTTGTTTTGTCCTTCCGTCTGTCCCTCTGTTCGCTCCCTAGCTTGAGAACGCATTGTGCTAGGAAGCTCAATCTTTGCACACATTATTTTTGGTGAAAAATTAAGGTCAAGTTCGTGAATGGACCGAATTTCTCCACCCTTTCTTCCTCCTCCCATACAAAATGACTCAATTTCGGAATTTTATAATAAACTGATTTTCTCAAGAAGTATGCAAGCTATTGATCCGAAAATGTAAACATATAATTTTGAAAGTAATATCAATCTACAGTATAAAAATTATTTGAATCTCCCACTCCCTCTAACACCTGCCATATGTGTTGCACTTTTTCATGAAATAATTTAAACCAATTTACTCAGTACGTATAAAATAGATCGAGCTGAAATTTTGCAGGAAATATTTATTTAAAATTATTAGCAAGGCCAGAAAAAAATAAGCGATAAGCTCCAGTCGTTCTACCCCCTCAAATACAATATGAAACAATTTCACAACTACGCAAAAAGTCGATTTTCGTGAAAAGAATGATCGCTACTGATCTGCAATTTAAAACATTTCAATTGAATGATGTTTATAGTTATTTAAGAAATATTCATTAAAAATTCCCAACTCATTCTATGACCTCACATACAAACTGCAGAATTTCACTAAATCGAATACACCAATTTCATTAATGACTAGCGATCGTCCGCGACTTTGTTCGCGTAAGAATCGCAAAATAAGCAATTTTTGAGAATGTAGTTAGTAATTCATTGTGTGGGATATATAATCTGCTTACTCCTTGAGCCTATACTTTGTATTTTATTGAAATCAGCCCTTAAATATTAAGATTGAAACCATGATACTCGCATTTGAATGGGACAGGCTCGTGATTAAATCAATCCCGTGATACGTATTGAAGAGCGTTAAGGACATGTGAATAGTTCTAGCTTGTGTTAGTTAAAAAAAAGCCCAAATAAAATAACATTAAGCTTAAAAACATTACAGGACTACGATTGTGAGTAAAGGCCAATCATACTAAGTATGAAATCGAAATTTCTGTACTCTTAAGAAATTGTATATGGGGAGTGGTAGAAGGGGTGACAGTACTGAACTGATTTGTTTCACATCATGCTAGAGTTACTATAAAAATGTTTTGTATCAAATTAAAGCTTCAACAATTGAATAGGTACTGAGAAACTTAGTGCATTAGATCGAAATTGTACAATTTCACTAAAGACTTTGGTGATTTTTCGAGAAAAAACTATAATGATCATGAAATTGCTGTTTTGAATTTCAGATTAATAACATTTTCACTTTTTGAGAAAATCGTATCTTAGAAAAGTCGTGAAATTGTGTCACGTGGCATGGGAGGGGTAGAAGGAGTGAAGCTAAGCGGTTAATTTTTTCCCGATATTAATAATAATGCTAGTTAAGGACTTAGTACAAAATTTTAGCTCGATGAAAGGTATACGTACTGAGAAAATTGGTGCATAGTATTTTATGAAAAAGTGTAGTTTGTATTGGAGGTGGTGGAAGGAGTGTGGGGATTCAAATAATCTATGTACGCAATGGTCGCTTTTGTAGTAAAAATAATATGTACCAAATTTCGAATTAAGAGCTTTTATAGTTTCCACTTTGAATGAGAGGGGGTAGAAGGCGTGAGGGAAGTGAAATAAAACCAAAATCAGATTACATCTCGGGGGATACCTAGCAAAGTGTGCAAGTTTCATTACAATCGGTTCAGCCGTTTGTGCGGCCGGACAGACAGACAGACGACAATATAAAAAACGTATTTCTATGCTTAGTTATATTGATAAAATAAAGCAAAAAAACATAATAGGATTACGATTGCGCGTAAAGCGCAATCTTACGTTACTCTAGATGAAATAGATTTTTTTCTGATCCCAAGAAATTTTGTATGGGGAGTGTTAGAAGGGGTGATAGCATTGAACTAATTTTTTCCCCATCATGCTAAAGTAGCTATAAAAAATGTTTTATACAAAATGCTTACTCCAAAAATTGAATAGGAGCTGAGAAAATTAGTGTGTTAGATTTAGTTGAAATGTGCAGTTTGTATGGGAGGTGGTAGAAAGAGTGGGGGGATTTTATTGATTTTTTCAGAAATAACTAAGAATATTATAAAATTGACATCTCTTAAATTTTAGACCAGTAACATTCATACTTTTGAAGAAAATAGATTTTTTGTGAAGTTGTGAAACTGTGTCATATTGTATGGGAGGGGGTAGAAGCAGTAAAGCTAATCAAATAATTTTCTCTGATCTTAGTGATAATGCTAAATAAGTATTCATTACAAAATGTGAGCTCGATAAATGTTATATGTTCTGAGAAAATCGGATTAGAGCATTTCATGAAAAAATGTAGTTTGTATGGGAGGGTTTGGAAGGAGAGGGAGGACGCAAAAAATTTTTATACTGTATATTGAAATCATTATGAAAGTAATATATCCCGAAATTCAGACTAATAGCTTTCATACTTTTCGAGAAAATCCATTTAGAGCCGAATTGGGAAATTGTGTCATTTTGTATGGGAGGGGGTAGAAGGGGTGGAGCTAATCGTCTAATTTTTTTTACCCTTACTAACAATTTTAAATGAATATTAACTGCAGAAATTCAGCTTGCTAAACTTTATACTCACTGAGTAAATTGGCTTAGAGTAATTCTTGACAAGTACAGTTTGTATGGGAGGTGGTAGAAGGAGGGGGAGGACACGCATAATTTTTATACGGTAGATTTATATTATCATAAAAGTAATATAGTCCAAATTTCAGGCCAATAGCTTTTATACTTTTCGAGCAAATCCGTTTATTGTCAAATTGCGCATTTGTGTCATTTTGTATGGGAGGGGGTAGAAGGGGTGGAGCGATTTGGCCCGTTAACGAACTTGACCTTACTTTTTTGTCAAAAACGATGTGTACGAAATTTGAGCTATCTAGCTCAACGCGTTCTCAAGCTAGAGAGCGAACGGACGGACGGACAGACGGACGGACGGACGGACGGACGGACATCCGGTTTTGAGATTTTTGAGTGATAATATTAATTTCTGTATTCATCATTTTTTTCTTCGAGCCTTATTTCTTGGCGTTACAAACCTTAGAGCAAACTTATAATACTCTCAGATTCCATCTAGAGTATAATTAACTTGTAGCCATTTATAAGCAAATAACAGACAGACAGTACAATTATATGTATATGTAGATTATTTAATTTTCGAATCTTAAATTTTGAATAAGACATTTATATAGCTACTCTAGCACGATCAGAAAAAATAAGTATAATGCCGCCACACCTTCTACCATTCAAAAACTTTACAACATTTTTTAACATCAAAAAAAAATGTCGCACAAGGCCGCCAAGGGTACAGAAATATTTGTTGTCGCTCAAAAACCTCGATTCCAAGTGACCGTCTGTCTACAACATAACTCTCGAACGCTTTGAGTTTTCGTGCTGAAATTAGTTGTATATCACTTTTAGCAAAAAGGAAACTTTAAGTTCGAGAACGGGCTACATCCGCCCACTCCTTCTACCCCCTCCCATACAAATTTCATGAAATTTCGATATTTAAAGAAGTTGATTTTTCTTCGCAACTATTTGAGCTATCAACTTGAAATTTAGGTCAAAGTATAGTGATATATATATATATATATACCTAGTCCTGCCATAAGTTCTGTCACATAATTTCTCACATTGGCAACAACTTTATTTTATGAGTGACATTTCAATATCGGCCAGTTTTATAAACGTCATAATGTTGTTGACAGTTGATGGTCATTTAAAGTGTGTTCGTTAACGTGTGAAGATGGAATGGGGTGTAATAGAAAACCGAACTGCAGTGATTGCACTACATAAGTGTGGAAAATCCGCGAGTGAAATTTTCAAGTTGTTGTGCCCGTTAAAAATAACGCAAAGATTTGTGTATCGTGCGATCCAGAGATATAACGCGATCCAGACTATTGAAGATCGACCTCGTTCTGGACGTCCGCGTGATGTACGTTCTTCTGCTGCCATCAAAGCGGTCGAGAGTCGAATTCGTCGAAATCCGCTTCGTAAACAACGAATCATGGCTCGAGAGATGAACATCTCCACCCGAAGTATGTCTCGCATCATAAAATCTGACCTCGGGATGAGTGCCTTTCGACGATCAACGGGACATTTGCTGACTGAGCAGTTGAAGCAAATTAGGAGCACCAGATCGAAAGAGCTCCTTCGGCGGTACGGCAACAACAAACATCGAGAAATTTTATTTACCGATGAAAAAATTTTTACGGTGGAGGAACATTTCAACCGCCGAAATGATAAGGTGTATGCCCACAGCTCCATAGAAGCCCGAGTAGTTGCCACTAGGGTACAGCGAGGACATCATCCAGCATCAGTCATGGTATGGTGGGGTGTCAGCTACGAAGGGGTCACCGAGCTTCATTTTTGCGAAAAAGGCGTAAAAACTGCAGCGAAAAATTATCAAACGGACATCCTGGAGGGATGTGTGAAGCCGCTGAACTCTACGCTATTCAACAATCGACATTGGGTTTTCCAGCAAGATTCTGCGCCAGCCCACAAAGCTCGAACCACACAAGCGTGGTTGGAAACCAATATTCCACAGTTTATAAGGGCGACGGAATGGCCTTCTGGGAGCCCAGATTTGAATCCCCTGGACTACAAACTGTGGGCGGAGTTAGAGTCCATGGTGTGCACGAGACGACACCCAAATATCGAGAGCCTTAAGCGATTTTTGACAGAAGCAGTAGCTAATTTTCCGCTAGAAACAGTGCGTACTGCTATCGATGACTGGCCCAACAGATGAAAGAGCTGTGTTAAGGCTAAAGGCGGCCACTTTGAATAATTTGTTGCTTATTTTACTTCCATTAGTATGCCAAAATAAAATATATTTTCCTTTGTCAAAAACTCTTTTTCATTTATACAAAAATTGCCCATATACGTGTGACAGAACTTATGGCACGACTAGGTATATAAATATATATATTGTTGAATCTGAAAACTTAAGAATTGAAAGACCCACTTCGGGTTGACGATAAAGAGTGACTATATTTGACTTAAAATTATCTTAGCTTTTATACAATAAAAATGCTTACAATTATTAATTAATTAGTTTGCTTGCAAGAAAATCATTGACCCGAATCAATAATTTTCTTGCACGCGTAAAACTTAAGCAAATAAAAAGTGCGCGTGTGACGAAATAATATGTAGAACATTGACTTTATGATATTGCATTGATTGTTGCAGTCATCATAAAGTTTATGTTGTACCTATTATTTTACAATAATGCTTACAAATTAATTTCTTATGCTAAGAATTTTTTCGGGTTAATGCTCTTTGACATCTTCCGCCACTTTGAAAGCTCGTATGGGAGTTTCAACGTTTAACTGTAATGTTGTTTCTGCCGTGGAAGTTTTGCGTGAGCGAAATTTTCGGTGTATGAGATATATTGATGCAGCTATTATGATGCTGAGACTTAAATGATTCAATTTGAAGCTAATCCGTTGGTGAGGTTTCGTTTGCTGATACATTTTGAAAGTTGGGTAAGACGAGTAATGTGCACAGCAGGATTTGCAACATCATACCCTTGCTCCTTTTTTTAGGCGGATCGTTGTTTTCCTTTGCTTTTTGGTTTGGGATTGATGCTGTCCAGTTGTTGTTTATTGGAAGGATTTTTCGTTTCTTATTTACTTCTACTCCGCTTAGTGCTACGCTTGTCATCACTGTTTCGATTGGCATAGGGCTAATAGTATGAATGGCTCTACGGAATTCTCCAGTTGATGTTTTAATATCTACTACTCTGGTTAAGTTATCCTTTCCTTGTACAGTACGTATAACTCGACCCATTCGCCATAGAAGTGGAGGTAGGTTATCGTCCTTTAGGATGACTAATCTTCCTGGTTCGATGTTTGTTTGGTTTTTTGCCCACTTGTATCGATTTTGCAGTTCTTGTAAATATTCTTTTGACCACCGCTGCCAAAACTCTGCATGTAGTGACTTTACTAGCTTCCAACGAGTTAGTAACGATGACTTGTGTGTTTCAATTTGCGGTTCAGGAAATGTTGTGAGAGGTTGGCCAATCAGAAAGTGTCCCGGTGTTAATACCTGTAGATCGTTTAGGAGTCAATGGTCGAGAGTTCAATATTGCTTCCACTTGACATATGACGGTGCTTAATTCTTCTTGTGTTAAGGAAGCGCCTTTAACGACTCTTTTCAAGTGGTATTTGGCTGACTTGATGGCGGCTTCCCATAGTCCACCAAAGTGTGGAGACCGGGGAGGGATGTGAAGCCACTCGACGCCTTCTCTGCTGCAAGTTGCTTGAATTTCTTTTTGTGTGTCGTGCTGATTGAACAGTTTAGCTAGTTCTTGAAGTTCAGATTGAGCACCCACAAAATTAGTGGCGTTATCGCTGAAGATTTCGGATGGTTGTCCCCTTCTAGCCATGAATCGTTTCAGAGCTCCAATAAATGCAGACGAAGTTAAATCTGATACCAGTTCCAGGTGAACGGCCTTTGTTGCAAAGCATACAAAAAGCGCAATGTATGTTTTAACAGGGCGAGTTCCAAGTATTTTGAAGTGTATTGTCATAGGTCCACAAAAATCAACGCCGACGTGCATAAACGGTCTTGATTTCTGGATTCTTTCAGCAGGTAGATCTCCCATTATCTGTGTTAAAAGCCTTGGTTTTGTTCGTGCGCATCGAACGCATTGACGTACTGTACCGGTCGCTAACGATTTGCCATTAAGAGGCCAGAATGTTTGGCGTAGAATGTATAATAGTGCTTGTGGTCCGGCGTGCATGTATTTGATGTGTAGATGATGAAAAATCAGTTTGGTGAATTCATGTGTCGAGGAAATCAGCATGGGGTGTTTTGCGTTAAACGAAAGCTTGCTATTTTTAATGCGACCTCCGACTCGTATAATGCCGCTGTCATCTAAAAATGGTGCTAAGCACAATAGTTTGCTGTTACTTGCTACTGTGTCGTGCCTTTTCAGATAATCAATGTCTGAACTAAAGTCTTGTCGTTGCATTGACAAAGCAATATTTTTTAATGCCAATTCTAGCTCCTTAGGATCTGGCCTGCCATATTGTCGAGAGTTTCTAGGCACTCGGCAATTGTTCTTGAATCGCAATATTAGGGCCAATACTTCTTGTAATCGCTGAAAGTTGTTGTTATGCCGTATCCGGAGTACAACGTCGTCAACAGATGTGCTACTGAGACAATAAGATATCTTCTTCATCTCTGGAATGTCTGTAATGCTGCTTGGTACTATCGGTAGTTCTTGTATTGTAGATTGTCTTAGGAAGTCTGGTCCCTCAAACCATAATTTTGAGCCAATTAACTCTGATGGTAGCATTCCTCGAGACACTATATCTGCTGGATTATCTAAAGTATTTACATGCTGCCAAAAACCTCCATTGGAAAAAGTTTGTATGGAGGATACTCTGTTGGCGACAAATGTTGTAAATTTTGATGAAGGAGATGAGATCCATTGAAGAACGATTGTAGAGTCCGTCCAGTAAAATGTTTTATTTATTGGCATTGTTAAGGCTGCTTTGACTTCCTTCATCAATTTGGTTAGCAAGTTAGCGGCACATAGCTCTAGACGAGCAACTGTGCTTTTCCTTGTAGGAGCGACACGACTCTTGGCGCACAAAAGTACAACTGCAATCTCGTTTTTTGTGCTTTCAGTACGTAGATAGATGCAAGCGCCGTATGCTCGCTCACTAGCGTCTGCGAAACCGTGTAGTGCGATGGTTTTCCTTTTAGAATAGACTATGGCATGTCGAGGTATCTTTAACGAATTGAGAAGTAGTAGTTGAGATCGGTAGTTTATCCACTTGTTCTGGAGGTTTTCAGGAAGTTGTATGTCCCAATCCAATTTCAGCTCCCAAAGTTGTTGGATGAAGATCTTTGCTAATACGATGACCGGATTCACTAGTCCTAGCGGATCGAATAATTGTGACATCTCAGAGAGCACAATTCTTTTAGTAATGTGTTTTGAGGATAATTCCGACATCTTCACGTGGAATTCATCCGAACTGGGGTTCCAGATGAGACCCAATGCCTTGATTACGTTCGTGTTTTCGAAGTCTGTGATGTCGACTTCTATTGCTCTGTCCCTTGGTGGTACAGCATGCAGCAATGTTTCATTGTTGAAACACCATTTATGTAGATGAAATCCTCCTTTCACCAGCATGTCCTTCAGTTGCTGGTGAAGTGCTTGTGCTTCTTGAAGATTATCTGTGCCCGTTAACAGATCGTCGACGTAAAAATCCCTTTTGACCTTTTCAGCGGCTATCGGAAATGATGGACCTTCGATTTCTGCTAGTTTTTGAAGGCATTTGGTAGCTAGATATGGTGCACTTCTTGTTCCATATGTAACTGTTTTAAGACGATATGTCTTTACCTTGTCATTGTGGTTGTCTTTCCAGAGGATGAGTTGAAAGTCCTGATCGTTTTCTGCGATCAAAACTTGACGATACATTTTTGCAATGTCAGCTGTCATAACGTATTTGTGTTGACGAAATCGGATGAGAATCGCAAACAGGTTGTCTTGAACAGTTGGTCCCGTTTTAAGAATATCATTTAATGATATATTTGTGGTTGTCTTGCAAGACCCATCAAATACTACTCTCAGTTTTGTGGTTTTGCTTTCTGGCCGAAGTACGCAGTGATGAGGAAGGTAGAAATGTGGCCTTGTTTCGTCTAAGTTTTCTACCAATTCCAAGTGCTGCAAGTTGAGATATTCATTTATAAATGTAGAATATTCTGTTTGCAGTCCTGGGTTTCTTGTAAATCGTCTTTGTAGACTGTTTAGGCGTTGTAGAGCAATTTGTTTTGATTCGCCCAAGACGCTTGGATTTTGAGCGAAGGGAAGATGCACTATGAATCTGCCTTCCTTGGTTCTTTTAACGGTTGAATCAAAGAATTCTTCGCACTCAGTTTCTTCTTCGGTTAGCCTTGTTGATGGAGCTTCCACTTCTTCTAACTGCCAAAAACGTTCAATTTGCTCGTCAAGATTTCTCGAGATGCCGCAAATTGATGTTCCATCATTTGTTGATTCCGTTTTTAGTTTGCCCAGAACGATCCAGCCAAGTCTTGTATTTTGAAGACTTGGTAGTGCTTCTCCGAAACGTAACTGCCCGTCGCAAAGTAACAGCGGAAATAATTCCGCTCCAAGAAGAACATCAATTTTTTGTGGTTGATTGAAATGCGGGTCAGCGAACGTAATGTTTCTCGGCAACGGCCATTTTCGAATGTCGATGTGTCTGTCTGGATGATTGGCCGTGATCTCATTAAGAACGAAGGCTTCAAATCGTAAGGAATAATCGCTTGTCTTTGATGTCAGCTCCAGGTTTAGTCGTTTATTGGTGCGTTGATTGGCATTGCCTATGCCAAGAATCCTTCGGACCTCCGAAGATCCCTTGAATCCCAGTTTTTTGTGTAACGCACTTGTTATGAAACTTAGCTGCGAGCCAGAATCCAGCAGAGCTCTGACGGTTATCCTTTCGCCATGTAAGGATGTAAGTTGAATGGCTGCCGTTCCCAAGAAAATGTGTGAATATGCTTCAGCTTTGGATTGAGCCGCAGCTAGAGTCAAGTCTGCTGATTTGTTTTCAGTAGAGCTTTTTTGTGGGTCATCTCTATGTAACAAGGTATGATGCCGTTTGTTACACTTCTGACAGCTACCTGATGAACAAATCTTTACGGTATGCCCTGGTTTCAGACAATTGAAACAATGTTCCCACTTGGTGATAATCTTTCTCTTCTCAGCTGTAGACATCTTTAGAAAAGTACCACAGTGATTCAATTGATGTACACCCGGACACAGTTTGCATTTGGACTCGCTGGTTTTCGCTGCAGCGAGTGTCGTATTTTTTGACGGTTTATAATTAAATGATGGCCGCTTTCCTTTGCTTCCTAAAGCTTCTAGAGACTGGAAGCGTAACTCTAGAAACTGAAGAAACTGTACCATTGTGGGAAGTTCCCGTGGTGATTTTAGGGACTGCTCGAACAATGTATGCGTTGTTTTATCTAATTTTTTTAATAGCAGAAATATTAATATAGGATCCCAATGATCCACTTCAATGTTCAGTGCCTGCAATCCCCTGATGCATTCCTGCGTGACGTCATGCAGACCCTTGATACTACATGATGAATCTTCGTTAGTTGATGGTTGCGATATCAACTTGTTCATAATCGAACTGACCAACAAACGCTTGTTTTGATAGCGCTCCTTGATGAGATTCCAGGCTGCATTGTAGTTTTTATCACAAACCGTCAGATGACGGATTAGCGATTCTGCTTCACCAATTAAATTTGACTTCAAATACCATAGCTTTTGTGCTGCGCCAAGGTTGCTATGGTCTATTAACTGGGAGAAGAGGTCGTGGAATTCTGGCCACGATAGATAGTCTCCATTGAACTTGGGTAGATCGATCCGCGGCAACTTTACATTTGTGGATGCCCCAGAAGTCACAGTGGTCCTCATAAGTTTAAGTTGGATGTCTTCAACCCAACTTT
Source organism: Chorisops tibialis (assembly GCA_963669355.1). NCBI lineage: Eukaryota > Metazoa > Arthropoda > Insecta > Diptera > Stratiomyidae > Chorisops > Chorisops tibialis. Next base: position 145,220,582 of record OY770263.1, read on the forward strand.
CCAGTTCAATGTGTTCGTTGACTTTTTGGTCGTCAAGAGAAGTGGAGATGTCTAGTATCTTCAGATGGTTCTCTTGAATTGAATTCCATTGCTTGTTGATAGAAATCAATTGAGAATCTATGAATTCCTAAGGCTGTTCTTCCTTAAGTCTGTCTTCCAAGCGTTTAAGGAGATGCCTTAGCGTTGTTGTCATGGTCCCTTGCTTGCTGATCAGAGAGGCCAAAATTGGAGCGTGCTGAATCATCTTGACGGCTTCCTGGTCCAGTTGAGATGTCGATGTTTTCCCTGGCGTAGTCATCGGTAGCTTCGTGAGAAGCTCCGTGATACAGCTGATGGTCCTTTGAACGATCGTTTCTATTTCACTAAAATAGTTATTAGTGAAATAGTCCTTCTCAGTCAGGTCTCCCGCTGAGTCCTGCAATGTTGTGTCGTTTTTTGTGAACTCCTCCCAGAGAGTTGTCAGACGGGCCATCCTTGTCTGCAAGTAGATTCCATCTTTTCGTTCTGCAGAGTCCTTCCGGAAGTTCCTAATTAATCGCTCGATTTCTCCTCCAAGGTCCAGTTTCTCGTCGTCTCGTCGCAGCGCTACAGCCCCTTTCGGGCCTTGGCTTCCCGTAACCGAAGTCTCCATCGATCTCGGTCCAGTGACCGCGTCCTCCAATTTTGAAATCCGAGCAGCGATGAACAGTCTTCGTCAACAGAGTCGGACCAGCGTTTCCTGGGTTTTCCCACTGGCCTCCGGCCCTCCGTTTTTCCCTCGAATACCTTTTTAGGTATTCGAGTTTCGTCCATCCTTTGTACATGGCCAGCCCATTGCAGCTTCCGTAGTCTGATGATAGTGGAAACCTCCGGTTCGTCAAATATATCATACAGCTCACTGTTGTATCTAATTCGCCATCGGTCACCATCACGTTTCGCTCCAATTATTCGTCTCAGGACCCGTCTTTCGAAAGCGTTCAACATATTTGCGGATGCTTGTGTAAGGGTCCATGTTTCGCATCCGTAGCAAAGCACAGGTCTTACTATTGATTTGTAAACTTGGAGTTTGGTCTTCCTGTGTACGCAGCTGGCCTTAAGAATAGCTAAGACTGAATAATACGTCCAGTTGCTGTTCCAAGATCTGCTCCATCATCACGTCGGGGTCACCAATGTTGAATCTGAAAACTTAAGAATTGAAAGACCCACTTCGGGTTGACGATAAAGAGTGACTATATTTGACTTAAAATTATCTTAGCTTTTATACAATAAAAATGCTTACAATTATTAATTAATTAGTTTGCTTGCAAGAAAATCATTGACCCGAATCAATAATTTTCTTGCACGCGTAAAACTTAAGCAAATAAAAAGTGCGCGTGTGACGAAATAATATGTAGAACATTGACTTTATGATATTGCATTGATTGTTGCAGTCATCATAAAGTTTATGTTGTACCTATTATTTTACAATAATGCTTACAAATTAATTTCTTATGCTAAGAATTTTTTCAGGTTAATGCTCTTTGACATATATCTATATTTATATATATGTATATACATATCATTAACGTCACAAAATATTGATTTGATTCCTTTACTCCTTTTACAAATGCTCAATTTTAAAAAATTGGTTTTTTCGATTTTCTAATGTCAATGAAAGCTGGAAAAACGAATTTCCGCCATAATTAATTTTATTATAGTTGCAATCAATTTTAAGAAAATTATCAACTTCATCCCACTTTTTCTACCGCCTCTCATACAAATCTTGCGAAATCTCGAAATTTTTATTTAATTATTTTTCTTTGAAACTTTTTGTGGAAAGTATAACAATAGAAATATCATTGACAACAGCAAATTTTTTTTTCTGATCCGTATACGTCTTCCCGCAAGGGGGTAGTTGTAGGATGAGGTTTTACAAATTCCAGTAACTATCTTTGGAGACTAGCGACTCCATGGACCTTAGCTAACTATCCCCCTCTGGGATGGGGGCTGAAGAGTTCACCCACAGCCAGTCCTGCTTGCATTAAAAATGGCAAATGGACACTCACTGGATCATGGGTTTATCACCCGTGATCTTAAGACCTAAATGATACGAGAAACAGATACATCGCCTCGGATACGGACTGATTCTACGGTAACGACTTTTTGCATTCGAAAACGGACTATGATTGGCTTCTGGAACGTTCGAACATTGAATGACGGGGGAAGAGCTGGAGTTACTCGGTCCTTGCACCGCCAATCGCTGATCGACCGTAAAATGGAGCACTATAACATCCAAATCTTGGGCTTGAGCGAGGTCAGGTGGACAGGTTCAGGAGAAAAACGAACCCCTAGCGGAAACACTATTCTGTACATTGGCCCTGAAAGTGAAGCCAGAAATGGCGTGGCGTTCGTCCTTACGCCGAGAGCGAGAAACAGTCTCATTAGCTGGGAACCAATCTCGGATAGGATTATTTTTGGAGTTTTGTAGTACTCGGCAAATGGTCATCGGAGGAACCCTTTTTCCACACAAGAGTCATCATAAAACATCTTGGGTTTCCCCTGATGGTGTTACTCAGAACCAGATCGACCATTTGGCTATAAGTCGCCGATGAAGAAGATGTCTCCTCGATGTGCAAGCGAAACATGGAGCTGACGTGGGGAGCGATCACCACTTGATGGTTGCCTGCTTGAGATTGTGTACAACAGCTATCCGACGACCACAAATTCTTCAAATGAAGCGCAAGGTTAATGTGGATAAACTTAGAGATCCCAACAAAGAACGCGAATTCACGACTATTCTACGCGAAAAGTCATCCACATTGGGTGAATATGAAATGCGCACACTGGACGCCAATTGGGAGGCAACCAGAAACACTTTTCGAACTAGTGCAGAGGAATCTGTGGGATATGTGCAAAGCGGTGAGAAACCCTGGATGTCGCAAGACACATGGGTCAAGGTTGGCAATCGGAAAAAAGCCAAATTGGCAATCATCTCTCAACCCGATGTCAACCAACGAACGCACGACTTGAGGCAGAACTACCGCGATGCTCATATACAGCTTAAGAGGGCTGTTAGACGCGACAAGAGAAAGTCCATTGAAGATCTGGCAAACAAGGCAGAATCTGCGGCTTACCTTGGGGATATGGGTTCACTTTTCAAAATCATGAAACAGTTGACGAACAGGAATTTCACCGCCAACCACCTGGTGAGAGATGCAAACGGAACTCTCCTTAATATGAGTGAACACCAGTTGTGGCGATGGAAGGAATACTTCTCTGATATATTAAACATCTTGTCAGAGGAAGATATTCCGGAAACAGAACAACTACCAAACATCCAACCGCAACAATCCTCTATTAGGGACGATCCCCCAGATAAGGAAGAGGTAGTTTCCGCCATTCGGTCAATGGCGGGAAGGAAAGCTCCAGGTAGCTCCTGTTTCTGGTGGTAATAAATGACATCTTGAAAGCTGCACTGGAAGGTGGGGAAGGTAAAGGTCTTCAATGGAGACTATTTAACATCTTAAGTCACCTTGATTATGCTGATGACGTGTGTTTGCTTGCACATAACCGTTCGGACTTAGAGTCAAATGTTCGCTCGTTGCATTCTAAATGCAAAGAGGCGGGACTGAAAATAAATGTGCGTAAAACCAAGTACATGCACATGGGTTCGATCGCAAGCACACCGATTGTTCTTAAGGGACAGGATGTGAAAGAGTTGCAAGATTTTTGCTATCTTGGAAGCATTGTCAGCATGGACGGCGGAGCCGAAAAGGATGTTGAGGCTCGGCTGAATAAAGCTCATCAGGCCTTCGGTATCCTTTCCCCTTTCTGGAGGTTAAGAGAGATCTCCCTTCGCACGAAGCTGCGAGTTTTTGACGCATGCGTCAAATCTGTGTTGTTGTATGGTTGTACTACGTGGAAAGTGACCGTTCGACTTACCAAGAAACTACAGACTTTCATGTACCAATGCCTCCGACGCATTTTAGGAATATTCTGGCCAGAAGTTATCTCCAACGACGAACTTTGGAGTACAACTGGCCAGACTAAAATAGGTATTGAGATTCAACGGCGGAAGTGGCAGTGGATCGGTCAAACTTTGAGGAAACCAGGGCAAAATATCGCAAAACAGGCTCTGGACTATAATCCTCAAGGAAGACGTCGGGTTGGTCGACCATGTAACACATGGAAGCGAGCGGTTGAGCAGGAGGTCAGAGGAATAAACAAGTCCTGGCAACAGCTTAAGGCCGATGCTCAGGATCGCGCCTTGTGGAAGAGAGTTGTTTCTGTCCTATGCCGCTATAGGGGGTCTTAACAGGAATTTGATACGTATTCCACCCGCACCCATACAAATGTACAATTTTGTTAAATGCATGACATCGATTTCAATTAAAACTGTGAAAAGTTCAAACTCAACATTTTGCCAGAATTCGTCTCATAATAATTTCCCTTAATGCAAAAAAAATTATTAGATTCACCTCACTCCTTCTACTCCCTGCCATACAAATATCTTCATTAAAAATTCAAGAAAGCATTTCTCCTTAGAACATTTGAGAGCTAGCGACTTTGAAATTTAAATAAAACATGGTGATAAGGATATTGAAAAGTAGTATCAAAACCATATAAATCCCTTCGCAGCCTCTGGCACCTCACATACAATTTCAGAAAAACTATGTACAATTTCTTTAAAAATAATGAACACTTCAAACTTTAAATACAGCATGCCATGTTCGATGTCATATATGAAAACTAAACCCCGCTCCCCTTCTTCTACCACCTCCCATACAAAAATATTCACTATTTAAATTTGAGATGACATATTTTCCGGTACATTAAACTCTTTCCCTTTTCATTCATAACCATTTAATTCATTTCAATCATAATTTTGTTATGTTTTTTAATTATAATAAGATAATAAGATTTCCAAGTTTCTACATTAAGGTTTTATTCAAAATTTTTCAATTTTTGAGTTTTTTTCATTGCACATGAAACACCTTGTGTACCTTAGACCCATCCTTTGGTGTATAACAGTTGTGGAACAAGTTATTACTTTTTCTCTATGTATATCAAATAGATGTACCCACATGCAAAATTGAAACTTTGTATCTTTCACCAGAGCCGTAAAAAAATCACTCAAAATGTTCGACATTTTTGCATGTCACCTCCCTCATCATAACCCTCCAAGTTAAATTTTTTTCCAAAATGAAAGATTATGTAGTTCTACAATCTGACAAAATTTCAATTTGATATTTGCACTCAGTTTAGAAATATAACGGCTTAAAATTTTGGTAAATGCACCATTTTTGAAATGCTCCTCATTTTCCCCCACTACTATTATGTCGAAATGTTATATTTTTCTCATATTTTACTAATATAGCTTAATATATGTTTATATTATACAGGGTGTTTGGTACTCCGTACATAACCTTGTAAGGGGTTATTCCTGGATATATTTTGAGCAAAAAATTATTCTACGGAGATGGCCAATTTTCAATATCCACGGAGATACAGGGTGATCAAGAAAAGTCCTTCGGACCTGTACCCTCACTCACTCAAAACGCTATATCTTGAAAACCAATAATCGCATTTCAAAGTGTTATAGCTTGTTTTTTAGGGAATCAAATTATCTTTCATTTAGTGTAATAGTCCGTATTGTACCTGTACCCAATCCTGAGGTATTTCCTTCAGACCACAAATTTTTGATACTTTGACCCTCAAAATTCTGTGATCAATGTAGTTTTTCTCAAGAAAACGCATTATAAAAATGTCATTTTAATGTTGTTTTTTTATGTGCCATATTCTTGCCTACAAAAGATGCACACATACTTATGACTTAGGTTTTCCCGTTTTCCAGGTAATAAGCGAAAATACATATGGCTTAAAAATAAAATATGCCATAAACCAACCCTCGTTCTAAAAAAACTACCTGAAATGTTGTTAAACTGAAATATTCTTTGTGTCCTTTAATTAATATTTAAATTATCAATGAATGTCCTTTAGGTAGTATTAAAATTATCGAGAAAATGAATTAAATTAAAATGAGTTTCAACACAACTAGGTGCAGCACTTTGCCCTTTTTAATGGGTTACCTAACAAAATGAAAAGCCTATAAAAGCAAACCATACTTCATATTTTTATCAGTTTTAGTTAAATTTGTAAAAGAACAAGGTGTCACTAAAATTTAGAAAAGAATTTCGAAATGCCTGAGTTCAAGAACGAAGAACATGCAGACATAATTTTCCTCTATGGAGAGTTTCAGGGAAATGAGCAAGCGGCGCGATCTTTGTATCATCACAGATTTTCCAATCGTCGAATACCTTACGCGAGAGTATTCCAACACGTTTACAGAAGGATTAGGGAAACAGGCAGTGTTAGGACAAGCAGAGTGAATGCAAATCCTGCGCCGGTAATCGCTGTTTCAATTGATCAACGAATCCTAGCTGCAGTTCAAAATGATCCATCAACTAGTATACGACGCTTGGCATTGCGGTTTAACGTCTCTACGTGGAAAGTTTGGAGTGTCCTGAAAGCAGAACGTTTGCATCCCTACCACCACACACCAGTGCAGGAGCTGTTACCCATTGATTTACCCAAAAGGATGGAGTTTTGCAATTGGCTCCTTGAACGACAAATAAGTGACGAGAATTTTATGAACAACATTCTTTGGACGGATGAGTCCCAATTCACCAGGGACGGTATCACAAACTTCCACAACTTACACACATGGGCTGAGAGCAATCCACATACAAGAAGAGAGGCATCATTTCAGCACAGATTCAGTGTCAATTTATGGGCAGGTGTGATTGGCAACGATTTTATTGGTCCTATTAGGCTTCCGCCTACCTTAAATAGTTCCAATTACTTGCATTTTTTGACAAATGATCTACAGGAGTTATTGGATGATATGCCACTGCAACGATTGGCTTCCATGTTTTACCAACACGATGGTGCTCCAGCTCATTACGGCCGACAGATCAGAGATTGGTTAAATTCCAATTATAGCAATCGCTGGATCGGTAGAAATGGACCGATACACTGGCCTGCAAGATCCCCTGATTTAACTATTATGGATTTCTTTGTATGGGGACGGATGAAGGACCTTGTCTACGCAACGGAAGTAGTAACGTTGCAGGATCTAAACACCAGAATCGATGCGGCAGCAACAGAAGTAAGGCAGCAGTTGAGGAGTATGAACACAAAGAGGACACTGGCAAAACGAGCTTTAGCATGCATTCAAAATGAAGGTAGCCATTTTGAACATTTATTGTAATTAAGGAAATTTGAAATAAACCGTAAAAACCATTCTTAAGTTCTTTTAGTTCAAGCGGAGAGTGTTGATCAACCTATTCTTGCTTTTTTGACAAAAGTGCTAAATTATTGGAATGATAATTTCTTCTAAACTATAAAACTTATGCAATGCAAGTGTATGCGTCTTTTGTAGGCAATAATATGACACAAAAGAAAACAACAATAAAATGACATTTTTATAATGGGTTTTTTAGAGAAAAACTACATTGATCTTAGAATTTTGACGGTCAAACTGTCAAAAATTTGTGTTCTGAAGCAAATATCTCAGAATTGGATACAGTTACAATGCGGACTATTACACCAAATGAAAGGTAATTTGATTCCCTAAAAAACAAGCTATAACACTTTGAATTGTGATTATTAGTTTTCAAGATATAGCGTTTTGAGTGAGTGAGGGTACAGGTCCGAAGGACTTTTCTTGATCACCCTGTATCTCCGTGGATATTGAAAATTGACCATCTCCGTAGAACAATTTTTTGCTCAAAATATATCCAGGAATAACCCCTTACAAGGTTATGTACGGAGTACCAAACACCCTGTATATATATATATATGGAAAGAAAAGATTTCCGGATTCTTCACTGTTACGCTTTTTTATTCGTGACGTTTTGGTCTCTGCTGAGACCTTTACCAAACTGATAAATCCGGAAATCTTTTCTTTCAATTCAAAATGCACTGTGAAAACATTCACCAAACCAATATAATTATATGTTATATATGTTTCAATTACATAGCTTAAGAGGTAGTTGAGATATTCATTTTTATTTACTTTTTACAATAATTAGTTTCTTTCAAGGCTGATTCTGATGGATCTGTACTTTACCTTAATGGTCCCAAAATATGAGTTTTTACGGTTAGTAATTTCAAAGATATAATCATTTTAAAAAAATTCAACTGACAATTTGTTTTTAGCCCCCCCGCCCACCTTACGGACCTTAATGCGAAAAAAAAAAAATTATTTTTAAAGTTTGTCCCCAAATCGTTCAATATATATATTAATTAATCGCTAGAACCATGGTTGAGATATTTGAATTCTTAGTTTTCGGTTAAAGCCCTTCCCCCGCCTCGCTCTTAACCCTTACACCTCCCAAAATAGGTATCCGCCTGAGATCTGTCAACCATCTGCAATCCACTCAAAAATGAACTTTCTATCTTAAAGGGTTTGGTAGTTAATGTGCGCTGTGCATACACGTACTGCGGACGGCGGCCAGCGTATGGCGTGTTTTTGCATTTTAGGCTATTTTAGTCATGAAACGCCAAGAAACAAAATTTCAGGGTAACAAGTTTTTTTTGTCCAAGTCGATCACAATACTTTATTATAAAAATAATAAAGTTAAATGAATTGGTAAATAGTCCATATATTTATAGTAATGTTGTGGGGAGTTGGTGGTAATCATATCCACTAACAAAATACACTCCACATATAATTAAAAAAAGATATAAAATTGGCAAACTATAATGATAAAAATAAATTGTTTTGATTAGAGAAAGTTAATTGTTATTAAATAATAATAATAAAACGAAAATCCATACCGAATTATAATTAATAAAATATTAAAACAACTAATGGTGGCATCGATAAAGGCATACGCCCGTTGCAAAAATAGTTTTCCAACAATTTGGTGACTCTCAACAACAGCAGCAACAGGCCCCACGCATTTAATTTTCAAAATTTTGAATTGATTTCGATTCAATTCAATCAATATCAAACTGCACACGATTCAAGACGTATTCTACGGATCCTAAAACAGCACACGGATTAGCACGTTCCTGATTTTTACAGACCTTACAAGAAACAAGTATTCACAAGCAGTATCGTCGCAATTAAGAATATCACAACACCAGTTTTTGTTCTCAAAAATCATCATATTCAACAGCATCAACTCAAGCACAAATTATTCATTATTAGGAATAACTAATCGACAAGTCCTGGCAACAGCTTAAGGCTGATGCTCAGGATCGCGCCTTGCGGAAGAGAGTTTTTTCTGTCATATGCCCCTATAGGGGGTCTTAACAGGAATTTGATTTGAATCGACTGAACCTTTATGAACAGAACACTACAAGCAGCAGGATTTTTGTTTTTGGTATTTAACTAATTATTTACTCCTCCTATATGATAATTCTTACTATATTTTCGCGGTTCGGTTACTCGAAAATTCTCGTAGATACAACTTTCGAAAATATTGTTGTTTTAATTGAATAATAATACATATGTCCTATAACGACATTGATAGTTCGGTATGAACCGGCGAAGTTAACGTGTCGCAAAGTTCCGAAATACAATTAGCTGCGGTTGCGATCCAGAAATTACCTTCCTGGACATCAAACCCGGCAGCATGGTTTCACATCATGAATGCGCTATTTACTGTACCGAATATATCAATTGAACTTACAAAGTTCAGTCATTATGCGCTCAGTATGTTAAGCGCAGCGAAATGCGAGCAGTCAGTGGACGACGACAGCATCCCAGCGGAAAACCCATGCACTTTCTTTAAAGATACAATGGTGAAGAAATTCGGGGAATCCGAGGATCACAAGTTAAAAAGACTTATGAACGGATTGGATCTAGGGGATTTAAGACCCACACAACTTTTAGGTCGAATCCGTTCCCTCGCAGGGAACAACTTTCCGGTGAATATATTCAAAAAGTTTTGGTTTCAAGGACTTCCGTCCAAAACATAAGCTATCTTAACGCTATTCTCAGGTTCAGTGAATTGACCGAGATTGCTGACAAGATAGCTGGCGCATTTTGTCATTCACAAATCACCAGTACCTCGTTTATTAAGTCGTTGAATTTGCACAAGCAAATTGCTGCCACAACGGTCAGTGAGCTAGCTCAAATTACGAGACAAAGTCGAAACTCTGATTGGTCTTTGAATGGTCAGCACGGTAAACGATATTCACGTAACCATTCGTAAAGCGGAACGCGATCGTCTATTGGTTTTTGCTTTTACCATTGGCCTTTTGAGGAATAAGGCCACTAAATGTTTTGAGCCTTGCAAAATGCCAAAAAAAAGAAACAAACTCGAGTGTTAGGAACGGCGGCATCTGACATGAGTCCGGACTCTAGTCGCCTCATCATACCGTATACAACTTCCAGATTCCGTTTTTAATTTACACCGATGCAGAAATTTCGGTTGTTCCCATGCCGATTGTTCGGTTGTTCCCAAACTAAATTTCGACCGTCTTAATATCAATCCAAACTTGGGTCTGACCGCTGCGGACTGCACCAAAATTTCAACTTATGTCTCGCGTAATATTACGTTTTCACTCAAACATCGACGTAATTTTGAGTGAAACTTTATTATCGCTGACGACACTTCGGCTTGATCGTGTATCTAAATACCGTTGTTAAATCGATCCGCTCACCAACGCCACCTCAACCGTAGGTCAGATTTTGAAAGGGCCTTCCACAGTATTATCTGTTTTGGCAGCCACATATGAGAGCCCACGAGTTCAATCACTACTAACTCAACACCGAACCATTTTGCAAGCAAGCAAAATAAATACACACACAATACACACAGTCCGTCATTTTATCGTTACGGAAGGACGACCAGTCTTCTCCAAACCTCGACGCCTTTCACCTACTCGCTCTGCAATTGCGAAGTCTGAGTTCAGCAAAATGGTTGACCGTGGTAGACCATCAGACCATCAGTCTTTGGACTTCTCCATTTCGTAAGAAAGATGTATGTTGGAGACGTTTTGGGGATTTTCGGGCGATTAATGCGCAAATAGTCCCGGATAAATATTCGATACCACACAATCAGGATTTTGCGCAGAAACTTGACCCTTGTTCTGTTTTCTCAACAGTCGATTTAGAACGTGCATATCATCAGATACCTCTGAACGAAAATGAAGTTCCTAAAACGGCTATTACAACACCTTTCGATTCGTATGAGTTTGTGCAATGACGTTAGGATTCCGCAATGCTGCACAAACCTTTCAAAGGCTTATCTGTTCGATTTTCAGGGATTTCGATTTTTGTTTCGCCTACATTAACGACATCTTGATTGCTTCAAAGCCCGAAGAAGAGCATTTCTTTCAAATCGGCACACTTTTTCAGCGACTTGAAAAACATGGATTAGCGATCAACCTATTTAAATGCCATTTTACTAAAGCTCAAATGATTTTCTTGGGACATTCCCTCAACTTGAATGTAATTTGTCAAATAACTTCTCCAGTCGAAGCTATTATCTCCTACCCACAACCAACTACTGTTTACGAGTTGAGGAGTTTTCCCGGTATGGCCAACTTCTACCGGAGGTTAATACCACATGCAGCCTCATCTTCATCTATTTTAGACAAGTTCACGGGAGGTAGCAAGGAAAAACGCGATTGGTCGGTACTTCAATGGAGTCCTGGGTTTTTAGAACCTTTCAATTGTTGCAAGAAACAATTAGCTCAGGCTGCAACTCTAGCGTATCCGTAGTACTTTCGCTTTTGGTCGATGCTTCGGGCACAGCCGTCGGGGTTGTGTTACAGCAGAAAGTTTCGAATGTGTCAAAACCTTTAGCATTCTTTTTGCGAAAACTTTCTGCAGCACAGCAAAAATACAGTGCTTACGATCGCGAGCTTTTAACGACTTATTTGCCTTAAAGCATTTCAGGTTCATGCTGGAAGGCAACATTTTTACTCTTCACAGATCACAAATCGCTCATCTTTGTTTTCAAGTAAAACGCAAAAAAAGCCTTCCCAGGCTAGCTTAGACATCTGGACTTTATCAGTTTGTTTACGACAGATATTCAACATAAATCCGGTTTAGATAATGTCGTCGCTGACGCATTATCCCGCATTGACGAGATTGGAATTCCTGGCACGGTGGATTAGTTTCAAACTGCTGACGCTCAGCTGATCGATGAAGAATTACCTTTTATCAAGAAACTAACAAGTTTGAAAATGTTACCTATTAACTGAATGGCTCATAAATGTGCTACGGCAAGTAGTTGGAAAATTTTGGCCTGTTAACAACGATTTGATTGATTGATAGTTTGTTGGCTTTCTAAATATGTACATAGTATAAAATACTTAAAAATATATTTAATCTGTTGATGTCTACCATTTTATCACCCTGTAAGAAACACTTGTATTGGGTGAAAGTTTTAAATAATATTAAATTAAACAGAATTTTTAAATCATTACATATTAAATAATAAAAATATATAAATAAAAACTGAAATAAGCAAAAATCAAGCAAAGATATTAAATTAGAAAATAAATTAAGAAATAATAATAATACATATTACAATACATAAGGGAAAATAGAACAAATACACTATTAAAAGTGAAAATTGATTAAACTAAAAATAATAAATAAAAGAAAATAAATTATAATATAAAAAAAAGAAAATAATACTAATTAGTTTCACAGTTTTTTCCTTTATCATTTTCAAATATATACATACTTCAATTATACATAAATAGTGGAATATTGTATGAAATTCGCACATGCTTAGATCCAGTAACCACCATTTCAACTTAATTTTAAAATTTTGGTGGGTGTAGCTCTAAAGTAGGCCTGCAGGTAAGGAATTATAAAATTTGGGGCCGAGGTACAGGAAATGTTTTTGCGTTATATTCGATTTGCTTTTAGAACTGTCATGTTTGTCTTATTTCTGGTGTTGTGATTATGATTTAAAAAAACTGGAGTTATCGTTTTTGGACATACATATACAGCATAACAGCTTTGGCGTATAAAGCTCATGGTCTTAAAACGTTGGTTATGGAATATAATTCTTCTGAAAGGAACCAAGGACGCAAATTCATCATTATTTTTAAGACACATCTGTGAGCCTCCATTAGTGCATCGATATATACCTTATATGTACCACCCCATGCAACTATTCCATATTGCACAATTCACTAGACCAATCCATAATAAATCGTTTTGAGTTCTTTGAAGGCGAGAATATTCCTGATAAAGCAAAAACTAGGGATTGTTTTTCGTATTTTCTTAGCTAGAAGATTGATATGGTCTCTCCAAGAGAGTCTGGAATCGATGTTAATACCAAGATATTTAATGGATTTCACAATTTGAATGATTTGACTACTGGACTTGTCTTGGTAGAATTATTGATATCGATTAGGGTAAACCTATATCGCTATTAGAGAACGCAATTGCTTGAATGAGACTGTGTCAAATGCCTTTTCTAGGTCCATGAATATGGTCATTGGTTTTAAACCGGTATCTATTTCTTTGTGAATGAATGATGATAGTTCCGCAATTGCATCATCCGTACTTAAACTGCTTCCGAAATCGTATTGGTTTGGTGATATAATGTTGTTATCTTCAAGGTATTGAGGCAGTCTCGATTTAATGTAATGTTCAAAATTTTAGTGATAGTAGGAAGTAGAGATAATGAGTCTACAGTCGTTTGTCTTATGTTTGTCCCCATTTTTGTGAATAGGTATTAAAATGGCTCGCTTAAATTGGGTAGAAAAGTGGCCTTCTTTTATACACTTATTGAATATTTATATAAAGTAATAATAATAATAATTTATTTCATCACAAAAATTGATTACTATATTTATGCACAGTTATGCATAGATGGAAACAATAAAACAGAATTAGGTACACAAAAATTTTAACTTTTTGCAAAATTCACATAATTAACCTCAAGAAAGCTGATTTACTTTATTATTCTAATAATAATTTGATCACGACCAAAAACTTCGGCGGAAGATCCTTCAGAGTCCAAAAGGCTCAAGATCTTTCTGGTCTTTTGTCAAAACGGTCAATAATAATTTCATCTCTTCATCAACACCACCACTCGTCGATGGCGACCGTACCGTTATTGATCCAGTTGAGAAAGCCAACCTATTGGCAGTAAGTTTCGCAAGAAACTCAACGCTATCGCATCACGATCAGGTTTTTCGCTGCCGCCGCTACATTCAAGTCCGCTGGCCCTGACGGTATTCCTCCCTTAAAATGTGCTCCTCTTCTCTGGCTAAACCTCTTGCTTGCACAAATACGGCGAAGGTCAAGTTCTTGCTCTTGACATTGCAAAAGCTTTTGACAGAGTTTGGCATGAATGTCTCCTTGTTAAGCTAAAGGCCATTCGATAGATTGGGAGCTTCCTATCTGAACGTACTATACGAGTCGTTTTAGATGGCATTTCTTCTTCTTCTTTCCCAACTAATTCTGGTGTTCCTCAGGGCTCTGTCCTATCGCCTACTCTGTTTTTAGTATTCATTAACGACCTTTTGTCTTCTAGTCTTAATCCAATCCACAGATTTGCAGATGACAGTACCGTAAATACCACCTTTGAATTTAACTCTGCTGCGGATTCTCACAAGCAATCAATTGCTTCCAAACGCAGGGAGTTATTCAGTTCGTCGGACTCCAACCTCGGCTTAATCCTGGAATGGGGCAGGAATAATAGAGTAGTGTTCAACGCTACTAAAACACAGGCGTGTCATCTTTCTCTTAAACGTGATGTTCCAGCGTCGTCGTGTAATTTAGCTTTTAATGGCGAACCAATTAGCCCTTTAGAGGAATTTATCATTTTAGGCGTAAAGTTATATAACCATCTTGATTGGAGCAAACATATCTATGATGTTGCACAAGATACCTCCAAACGCCTAGGTATTCTTCGCAAATGCAAAAACTATTTTACGCCTCACGACTTAGCTACCATCTACAAGCCTTACATTAGACCTCGCTTAGAGTACAATTCGCATTTGTGGGCTGGGGCTCCCAAAACGCACCTTGCGCTGCTCGATCGAATCCAAAAACACGCGTTCCGACTAATTGGAGATGACAACATCACGATTTCTATTGATTCCCTCGAGAATCGTAGGAACGTTGCAGTACTCAGCATTTAATATCGCTATTTTCATGATAAATGTAGCGCGGAACTTAGATCACTCATTACTCCACTTTACACCTTTCCCCGTAATACTCGTCAAGCTGAACGCGAGCACGAGCTTACTGTTAACCTTATTCCTACTCGTACAGTGAAATATAGGCAGTCATTCATCCCCCGAACGTCCAGACTTTGGAACGCATTGCCTGCTAGTATGTTTCGTAGCAAGTATAACATTCAGCATTTCAAAAATAATGTACATCGCCACTTCCGTCTCTCTCCCCCAAAATTCCCATAACTCTACCAAGTTTCATCTTCTTCCTATACCGACATAACTGTACAATGCATTAAAGGGTGACCCCCTAAATTATAATCGGTACCTTAAAAAAAAAAGTATTGTAATCGACACAGAAAAAAAATTTGCTACCCTGAAATTTTGTTTTTTCGCGTTTCATGACTAAATTAGCCTAAAATTGAAAAAAAAATCCGTCGTACGCCGTACGCCATCCGCCGTATATATGGACTCATATCTCCGAGACCGTTAAAGGTAGAAAGTTCGTTTTTGAGTGGATTGATGATTGAGAAAGTGAGCTCATATTCTAAATTTTGGGTGGAAGGGGGTGGCAGGAGGAGGGAAAGAGTCAAAAACTGCACTTTCTAATATGTCTACCACGAATGCAGATAGGAAGTTCAAAATCAGTAGAGATATTGAGAGGGTTGTGGGACAAACTTCAAAATTTATTTAATTTTTTTATCCATTGGCATCCGAAAAGGGGGGCTAAAAACAAATTGTCGGCCGAATTGTTTTTTCAAATGATTATATCTTCGAAATTACTTGACGTAAAAAATTCATATTTCGGGACCATTACGGTAGCATATAGTTCCACAGGAATTAGCTTAGAGAGGGGCTAATTATTGTAAGGGGGAGGGTCAGGGGGGGCAAGGAAAAACACTTAAAAGTGAATATCTCAACTATCTCTTAAGCTATCTAATCGAAACTTAAAACTTATATTAAGATGTACTAGGAAAATACGAAAAAAATATAATATGTTGAAATAAAAGTAGTGGGGGAAATGGGAAGCATTTCAAAAATTGCTCACTTTTCAAAATTACAAATCCTTATATCTCAAAACAGAGTACACATATCAAATCGAAAATTTTTCAAATTGTAAAAATACATAGTCGTTAATTTTGGTAATTTTAAGTTGGGAGGTGTAAGGGGACGAAGGTGATAAGCAAAAATGTAGAAAATTTTGAGAGATTTTTTAGGGCTCTGGTGAAAGATACAAAGTTTAAATTTTGCATGTGGATACATCTATTTAATGTAAATAGAAAAATGATAATTACTTGTTCTATAATTGTTATAAGCCGATCCCCATGGTCTAAAGTGCACAAGGTGTTTCATATGCATTGAAAAAAACACATAAACTGAAAATTTTTGAGTGAAATTTTAAGGTAGAAACTTGAAAATTTGCGAAATGCATTTAAAAAATCCCTAAATAAATGAAATATAAACTGGTCGAAAACTTTTTAGACTTCTACTCCCTCCCATACGAAATTATTTTTTCGATCATTTTCAAGAAATCAATTATCACCTAACTATTAAAAGCTATCAATTTTAAAGTTTGCACAAAAACTTTTAAAAATAGTTGAAATAAAATTGCGTCAAAAGTTTTGAGATCGCGCCTGTCGTTCTACCCCCTCCCATACAAAAGTGAATGATTTCGACCATTATTAAGAAATCAATTATCACCTAACTATTGAAAGCTATCAATTTAAAATTTTGCGCTAGAGCTTCTAAAAACAGTTGAAACAAAATTGTTTCAAAAGTCTTGAGATCGGGCCTGCCCTTCTACCCCCTCCCATACAAAAGTATGATTTTGACCAATTTCATTAAATCAACTAATAGCAAACAAATTAAAAGGAACGAAATTCAAATTTTGTACGAGCACCTTTCAAAAATATTGAAATAAAATTGTATCACCAATTTTACGATTCCCTTGCCTGCTCTACTCCCTCCCATACAAATGTTCGGTTTCGTGAACGTAAAATACACCGAATTTTTTGAAAATTCAATGAAACTTCGTCTATGAAACACATTCTATACAGAGAATATTTGTCGTGATTCAGGCAATCAATTAGAAAGCTATTAATATCCATCCATCCTTACTATCACCCCTCCCCCTCCCCCTCCCCTCATAAAAAGAAGAACTCTCTTTCACTTAGTCTTCCCAAATCATTCTAACCTATTGACTTTCCACACATCGGCAACTTATCCCAAGAATAATAAAGTTTCGCCCGACTTGTTGGCAGTTTATTTTTACTTGTGAAACACTCATGTGAAAATCCAATTGCGAGAAGAAGTTATTGAAATCTCTTTACATGAATGAAACTGGTTCATAAAACCCGTAGTTCGTGCGATGCTGCGGAATTCTACAAAGCTCATAATTTCGCAAAGGACGACATGGAACGTTGAATTTAATCATATACAGCAATTTGTCAGAGTCAATTAAGTGTGTAACTAATGAGTTTGGCAAGTTTCTTAATATGTAATTACTGTTGTTATTTTGTCATAACCAGGGCTGGTACTGTTACCTACAGATTTTATAGCGCTTTCCATTTCTGCGAATTTTCTCAGAAAGCAACTGAAGTTTAAACATGTATTTTTTTGGTTCGGAAAATGAACTAACGCAGGACTACTGTTATTTATAATTGATTTTGATATATTTTTTCTGCATTTAAAAAAAATACTTGTTTAAAATTGAGGCTATTTGAAGTGTATCTTCGTTTGTTTATTGTTTATTGATAATATTCCATAAACTTTTATTGCTTTTGTCTGAATTATTTATTTCATTACGAAAGTAGTTGATGCGAGACATTTTGATCACTCCAGTTAAAGTATTTCTGTATTTTTATAGTAATTTAAAAACTTTGTATTGAAGGGTTGCTCTAGAGTTTTAATTCTAATTTTATTTCTTTTACTTTTCGACCGAACAATACTTGGCGTCACCCACGGCTTGAATATTCTAATGTCTCTTTTGGTTATTAGTTTGATCTCTTCTGCTTTACAGATTTGATGTTTCAGGGTGGATAGAAAAATGTTGCTGTTATTATAAGCATTGTAATCGGAGAAGAGGGTGTTATATTCTCTGTTAAAATATGTTTAGTTTATATCGAAACGAGCAGTTGGAAGATATTTTATGAATGAATGGAAGGGTATAAGTTAGTTTTTTGCTTTTTTTAGCAATAATTAAGTAGAAACAAGCGTTTTAAAATTCTTCTCTGTCTGTCCGGCTTTCACGCTAAAACGGCTGAACTAATTCTAACAAAATTTTCACAGTTTATAAGGTATGCTCCGTGATGTAATCTGCTTTTGGTTTTATGTCACTCCCCTCACGCCTTCTACCACCTCCCATACAAAGTGACACATTTTCAAAAATATGTAATAGGCTATTTTTTTTCCGAAACTATAAGAGCTATTCATTTGAAGTTTGAAACATATAAATTCTATTACAAATTCGCAAATTATTTCAATCCCCCCACTCCTTCCACCACCTCTCATACAAACTACACATTTTCATGAAATATTATACACCCATTTTTTTCAGTACGTATAACTTCCATCGAGCTAAAATTTTGTACTGAATCCTTAATTGGCATCATTATAAATATCGAGAAAAAATTAATCGATTCGCTTCACCTCTTCTACTCCCTCCCATACAATGTGACAGGATTTTCTTCAAAAGTGTGAACGTTACTGATCTAAAAATTTAGAATATATCAATTTCATTATGATTATAGTTCTTTGTCGAAAAATTACCTGAAGCCCCCCACTAATTCTATCACCTCCCATACAAATTTCACAATTTCTTTAAATCCAATGCATTAAGTTTCTCAGTACCTATTCAATTTTTCAAGCTTAAATTTGGTACAAAACATTTTGATAGCTACTCTTGCATGATGTAAAATAAATGAGCTCAGTACTGTCACCCTTTGAACCACTCCCCATACAAAATTTCTTAACATCACAAAAATTTCGCTTTCATCTATAGTACCGTATGATTGGGCTTTACGCACAATCATAGTCCTGTTAAGCTTTGCGTTATTTTATTTGGTCTTTTTTTTAATTAACACAAGCTACAACTATTCACATGTCCTTAACGCTCTTTCAAACTTATATCGTGGTCTCATTTTTAATAATTTATGGTTCTGATTCCAACATTGTGTTTAAAGAGTCATTAAACTAAGACTGTCGACTCACGATAGATATGAAATCGTATTATCTCTCTTTTCGATATTAACTTGCGTTAATGTATATTAACTTAGATATTAAGTCCCGAGTTAATGTCGTTCTGTAATCTATATTGACTCGGCTAGCAAATACTCAATCCAAAAGAAACTTTCAACCGGGGAATTTACAATACGAAATAGAAGGAAATTTCGAGGAAATTTTGAGGAATTTACATTACAATGACCCTTTATTTCGTTGACATTACAAAAAAGAGACAAAAAACTTTACAAAAAGATAATTTAAAGAATTTAATAGTGCGTCCATGATTTATTTACGATACAAAATTTTTCATGATTTCACAAGGCGTAATACAAAACAATTCCAAAATTTATGTTTGATGTTTAAATGTGAAGGTTCACTCTGACGTAATGCCTAGAGCTTTCCTAGATTGATATAATACGGTATTTAAAAAAAACTGCCGTATGTCACATACAAAAGCTGTAGTGGCAGCTTTCATTTTAATACGATTTTTTCTCATGCGTGTGTCGGCAGCCTAAACAGATTATATATCTCACATAATGTACGTATTACTAACTACATTCTCAAAAATTGCTTATTTTACGATCCTTCCGCGGACAAAGTCGCGGACGATCGCTAGTATCATATAAATAGCAAACAAATATAAGGTAAAACTTTTTTAAAAACGAATGAAATTATGATTTTAAGATTCCTAACCCATTTTGTTCAATTAATTTTTTGCAGGTCGTCCATAGAAGTGATGAGATGAATTTTTCCTTCTTCTAACTTTCTGACGAGAATTTTTCCTTCAGATACCCATACGAATTCGATATCGCTCTCCTTGGCAAATTTTCGTATCATATGGAACCTTCTTGTAGTATCTGGTGAGTTTTTTTTTCACCAGAAACCGTGTAGTTGGCATATAGGAGTGTAGTGTATTACATTGTAGTCTACTTCTGTTTATCTTTGCCTTCGAAGCTTCTTCGCATTATTTTTATACTCTAGATGAAATCTGAGAGTATTATAAGTTTGCTCTAAAGTTTGTAACGCTAAGAAATAAGGCTCGGAGAAAAAAATGAATGATACAGAAGTTAATATTATCACTCAAAAATCTCAAAACCGGATGTCCGTCCGTCCGTCCGTCTGTGCGCTCTCTAGCTTGAGAACGCGTTGAGCTAGATAGTTCAAATTTTGTACACGTCGTTTTTGAAAAAAAGTAAGGTCAAGTTCGTGAACGGGCCAAATCGCTCCACACCTTCTACCCCTCCCATACAAAATGACATAATTGCGCAATTTGACAATAAACGGATTTGCTCGAAAACTATAAAAGCTATTGGCCCGAAATTTGGAAAATTATTTTTATGATAATATCAATCTACCGTATAAAAATTATGTGTGTCCTCCTCCTCCTTCTACCATCTCCCATACAAACTGTACCTGTCATGAATTACTCTAAGCCAATTTACTCAGTGTATGTGTATGTATGATTTAGCGGTCTGAAATTGTGCACTAAATATTTATTTAAAATTTTTAGTAAGGCCAAAAAAAATTATACGATTAGCTCCACCCCTTCTAACCCCTCCCATACAAAATGACACAATGACGCAATTCGACAATAAATGGATTTACACGAAAAGTATAAAAACTATTATTCTGAATTTTGGGATATATTACTTTCATAATGATTTAAATCTACAGTAGAAAATTTATTTGCGTCCTCCCTCTCCTTCCACCCCCTCCCATACAAACGACACTTTTCATGAAATGCTCTAAGACGATTTTCTCAGAACATATAACATTTATTGAGCTCATATTTTGTAATAAATACTTAATTAGTATTATCACTAAGACCAGAAAAAAATATTTTAATAGCTTCACTGCTTCTACCCCTCCCATACAATATGACACAGTTTCACAACTTCACAAAAAATCGATTTTATTGAAAAGTATGAATGGCACTAGTCTGAAATTTAAGGGAAAATCACTATTTTCCGAGTTAGGCAAAGTCTTAGGATTCAAACAAAGTAAAACTACTGCTTATAATCTCAAAGCTAATGGTGTGATAGAACGTTGGCATCGAGTTCTTAAAAGTTTTCTGATGTGCAAGGCTTCAGAAGGATGAACTCGCAAACTACCGGTCATTCTTCTCGGACTTCGCTACTTGATCAGACGAGATATTGATGCCACTCCAGCAGAATTAGTTTATGCCAAAAATTTACGTTTGCCATACGAACTTACATATATACGCAGATTCTAACACAACACAAACAATATCACCCAGCGACTATGTGCAGAGACTGCAAGAAGTCATGCAGTCGGTGAAGCCCAAGCTTCCAACCGCTCACACATCCACAAACACTTTCGTCTTTAATTCAATTAAAGATTATGACTGTTAAGGTCAAATTTAAAAATGATAGTTAATTTTCGAAATTCTCGTAACTTCAAATTTATTGTTTATCTTATCCTAAAAACATCATTTTATTTACATATTTAATTCTATTGGTGTGCCAATACATGTATGGCCTACTAGTTCTTTGTGTTTTGAACGTCCAGTACTGCTAGTTTTACAACAGGTCTCACTAGATTTTCGCTGTTAGTTCGTATCGTAGCTTTCCGAATTGACCGCCTCTTGACGCGACAGTCTCGATGACTACTCCTTTTTTCCACACGTTTCGCGGTTGGTTATGGTCGACAATGATCACCACATCGCCTTCTTTAATAGATTTTACACTGTGAAACCATTTAGTGTGCCTCATAAAATCCGGTAAATACTCTCGTACCCATCGACTCCAAAATGCATTTGATAGATGTTGCGTGATTTCCCAGTTGTTTCGCATAATCAAAACATTATCCTTGAACGTGTCTGGTGGTTTTATATCATTAGAACTTCCTAGAAGGAAATGATTTGGTGTAAAGGATTCATCATTGGCGCCTTCTATTGCAATATATGTCAACGATCGCAAATTTATGATATTCTTCACTTCCAAAAGTAGAGAACGAAATAATTCATCACTAGGTTTCGTCGTTGGCATTATACTCTTAGTGATTTCTTAACAGATCTCACAAGCCACTCCCAGCTCCCTCCCACATGTGGAGCTGCTGGTGGGTTGAAAATCCATTTGATCGGTAGACCGGGTAACGTTTCTTCTTGCAATCTATCGGTGTTTATCTTTTGCAGCTCTCATTCAACTTCTTCGTCAGTGCCGCGGAACTTTGTGCCATTGTCGCTGAGCAATCATCTTGGCAAACTTCTCCTTGCAGCAATGTTTCGAAGTGCCATAATACAAAAATCTGTTACAAAGGAGTAAACAATCTCAATGTATATTGCTCTTATTTTAACATAGGTGAATAGTGCTCCCCAGTGCTGCTTCTCGACTCGCCTGCCAACAGTAACGTACAAAGGTCCGAAATAGTCTACTCCGAGAAAAGTAAACGGTCTTGTAAAAGATACTAAACGTGCGCTTGGCAATTCGGCCATTAAAGGTGTTACAGAATCAAGTAACGCAATCCCAAAAGAAAAAAAATACAACCAACAGCACTTACAAAAACTATAAACGACTCGGAGTCCTCAGTGATCGAATGCAAGCCCCGTATAAGTACTAGGCCTATGCATGGGAACAGACAACATACAGAATTATGATGGGATAATCCGATGGCTTCGTGACCCCTTCGATGACGCGCACAAATTTAAAGTTTTGTAGTTAAAAAAAACAGCGCTCGCGGCAGAAGAATGATTAAACAGCGTATAAAGAATGAAATTAGCACTAAAAAAAAGGATAATGGAACAATAAATGGCGCGTATGAAATACAAAAGAGCAAGAACAACGTGAGAAGCTACTGCGCTGTGTTGTGCTCCGTTCCAGTCCTGCTTACAACGGACTCGTCAGTAAGGCTTGTGCAAGCGGGCCCTGCAGTAAAAGATAATGGAATACCGAGCAAGTTGTGCGATTAGATAAGGCCCAATCATGCGATACTCTATATGAAGAGATATTTTTTGATTTTAAGAAATTTTGTATGGGGAGTGGTAGAAGGGGTAGCGGCAGTGAACCAATTTTTTCTCATCATGCTAGAGTTGCTATCAGAATGTTTTGTTGAAAATTTAAGGTACTGAGAAAATTAGTGTATTGGAATTAGTGAAATTGTGCAGTTTGTATGGGAGGTGGTGGAAGGAGGGCGATTTCTTAAAGATTTTAATAACTATAATCATTATGCTTTTGATATGCTTTAAATTGTAGATGAGTAGCATTCACACTTTTCAAGAAATTTTTGCAAAGGTGTGAAATTGTATAAGATTGTATGGGAGTGGTAGAAGGTGTAAACCTAATAGTCTGATTTTTTTGGCCTTACTAACAATTCTAAATAATTAAATAATTTCAGCTCGAAAAATTTAATACGCACTGAATAAATTGGCATAGAGTATTTCATGAAAAAGTTCAGTTTGTATGGGAGGTGGTGAAAAGAAGAGGAGGACTTAAATAATAAGTATACAGTAGATTGAAATCATCATAGAAGTATCCGTATCCGTTTATTGTCGAATTTCAAAATTGCGTCATTTTGTATGGGAGGGCGTAGAAGGAGTAAAGCTAATCGTCTATTTTTTTTAGCCTTACTAATAATTCTAAATAATTTATTAGTCCACAACTTGAGCTCCACAAATTGCATATGTGAGTAAATTGATATAGAGCATATCATGAAAAGTGCAGTTTGTATGGGTGGGGAAGGAAGGAGAGAGGACAAAATAATTTTTCTACGGTAGATAGAAATTTGAAACTAATAGTTATTATGCTTTTCGTACAAATCCGTTTATTGCCGAATTGCGAAATTGTGTCATTTTGTATGGGAGGGGGTAGAAAGAGTAAAGCTAATCGTCTAATTTTTTTTTGGTCTTACTAATAATTCCAAATAAATATTCATTATTTATTTTATTTAATTTCAGGTCGCTAAATTTTATACGCACTGAGTAAATTGGTTTAGAGTATTTCATGAAAAAGTACAGTTTGCATGGGAGGTGGTGAAAGGAGGGGAAGAACCCATATAGTTTTTATCGGATGGATGGGAATCACCATAAAAGTAATATATTTAAAATTGCGAAGCAATAGCTTTTACACTTTTCGAGAAACCCGTTTATTTTCAAATTGCGAAATTGTATCATTTTGTAAGGGAGGGTTAGAACGGGTGGAGGGATTTGGCCTTTCACGAACTAGACCTTACTTTTTTGTGAAAAATGATGTGTACAAAATTTGAACTATTTAACTCAATGCATTCTCAAGCTAGAGAGCGCTCGGAAGGACGGGCGGACGGACATCCGGTTTTGAGATTTCTTAGTGATTATATGAACTTCAGTATTATTCATTTTTTTTTCAAAGCCTAATTTCTTAGCGTTGCAAGCTTTAGGGTAAACTTATAATACTCTCAGATTGAGTATAAAAATTAACGTGGATTGTTCGTTTAGACAATGTTCTAGAATAGTCCAGAATAACACTCAAGACTTGCAGGAGTCTTCTGCGTTCTAAAAAGGGGTAAGTGCTAGAGTATGTGGATTACGTCCCAGTACTAATATCTACCTCAGTACGCATGAACTATCTACTGGTTTTCAAGCGTTTTCGTAAAAGTTTAATTTCGCATATCTTCTTCTTCCTTTTTGGTGGGATATCACTCAGTACTTAAAAAATGAAATGTGACTAAAATCACGGTGCGATTCTGGAAATCGGTATCAGGCAATGAGCATACTAAGCTTTTTTCCAAAACATTGGTTTAAAATAACTTCTGGATATTTACAATTTAACAGAAATGAGAATACACTCTTGGTGGGTGGCCTAACTGGACACTGCAACACTCTCAGATTTCATCTAGAGTTTAAAAATATTGTCAAATATCTGCGGGCAACCAAGCGAAGTAAGGATTAGGGAAACTAATATTATCAAAATTAAAATATCTGCCAACAAGTCGGGCGCAACTTTATTACTCGTGGGACGAGTTGAGGATTTGTGAGCGATTGTTTGGGTTGTGGATTGTATGGGAGCGGCTATTGCAAAAATTGGGTTGAAGTTTCTGATTTTTTGATTGATTGTTTGAGTTCCGTTCAGAATTTTGGTTTCAGGAAAGAAGCAAATTTTGAGAAATTCAGTTTATTTTATATTTATTTTATATTAATGAATCCATACATTTGTACGGGAGCTAGAAGGGTTGTGAACATCTCATAACTTGTAATGCATTTTTCCTTCGTTTCTTACACGAATTTTCAAATTCTTTGCTCTTAATTTGTTGGTTATTGATGCAACTTTGATGTAAATATTTTAAAAAGTGCTGGTACATAGCTTCAAGCCAATAGCATTCAATGGTGTCGTGATAATTGATTTCATAGAAATGGTCGAAAAAATACTGTTGTATGGAAGGGGCTAGCAATTTTGAAGATAATCTACCAGTTAATATCTTTAACTGCAGTAGAGAACGGATAAGTGCACATTGCTCCAGCATTTCATTTCGTGCACTAATGTGGTCTGTGCACTAATCCATAAGTGTACCTATTTCAATAATCCGTAAGTGCATCATACTTTTCAGTAAAATATGATTGAACTTGAACTACAATAATATAAATACAATTTAATTCTTAAAGCTAAGGCTAATTATATAGAAAATCAAAGTTCAAATTCTTTTTAAAAACTCTTGAAAAATAATAAAAAAATTTAATATCACATTTATTTCAATAAAATAATATGTATGCTCGTACATAGCATATAAATAAAGTAATTTTGTATAAAAAACAAAACAGGGCTACAATCTTACGATACTCTAGATGAAATAGAATTTTTTGTCATCCCAAGTACAAAATGCTTACTCCAAAAATTGAATTGGGACTGAGAAAACTAGTGAGTTAGATTTAGTGAAAATGTGCAGTTTGTTTCGGAGGTGGGGGAAAGAGTGAGGGATTTTAGTGATTTTTTCAGAAAAAACTAGAGATAGGGGTAGAAGCAGTGAAGCTAATCAAATATTTTTTTTCTGATCTTAGTGATAATACTAGTTAAGTATTTATTGCAAAATATGAGCTCTATAAATGGTATATGTTCTGAGAAAATCGTCTTAGAGCATTTAATGAAAAAGTGAAGTTTGTATGGGAGGGAGTGAAAGGAGAGGGAGGATGCAAATAAATTGTCTATTGTAGATTTAAATCATTATGAAAGTAATTTATCCAAAAACTCAGACTAATAGCTTTTATACTTTTCGAGTAAATTAATCTATTGTCAAATTGCGAAATTGCGTCATTTTGTATGGGAGGGGGTAGAAGGGGTGAAGCTAATCGTCTAATTTTTTTTGGCCTTACTAACAATTTTAAATAAATATTTGGTGCACAATTTCAGCCCGCTAAATTTTATACGCACTGAGTAAATTGGCTTAGAGTAATTCATGACAAGTACAGTTTGTATGGGAGGTAGTGGATAGCATACCGTAGATTAACATTATCATAAAAGTAACATATTCCAAATTTCAGGCCAATAGCTTTTACACTTTTCGAGCAAGTCCTTTAATTGTCAAATTGCGCAATTGTGTCATTTTGTATGGGAGGGGGTGGAAGAGGTAGAGCGATTTGGCCTATTCACGAACTTGACCTTACTTTTTTGTCAAAAACGACGTGTACAAAATTTGAACTATCTAGCTCAAGCTAGAGTCCAGAGTCTTGACGTTCGAGAAATGAAGGACTACCTAAATTTTACTTGAAAAATTCGTAGAAAGAGTGTTGTGCGAATGGCTACAACCCTTCCTCAATAAGTAATGAAAAATATTAAGGAACCTGAATGTCAGGAGGCCAATGTCCGATTTCGGTTGTAGCGCCATTGTAGAAGTTGCACTCCAAAGTTCGTCGTTGGAGATCATCTTTCATCTTCTTAGGATTCTTTAATCATAGCTTTGACCTTATCTGGAATACCTCTCCTACAGAAAGTATTCCATATGTAATCCCGCTTAACGCTGTCGAAAGCCTTCTCGAAGTCCACAAATATGAGATGTAATGGCGAACCCATTTCGGCTGACTGCTACAATATTATCCATAGGGTCGGTACAAGACGACCTTTCACGGAATCCAGCCTGATAGAGTTCGAGAGTGCTCTCCACGACATCAAGAATTACTTTAGACTTTCTTGGGAATTGGCTGAACATTTGCAACTTACCGCATACGTGGAAAGCACCCAGAAGAATAGGAAAGTTAGAAAAATTTGTGAAGAGATTTAGCTAAAGAAGAATAGCACTTTTTAATGGTAGTGGGGGGAATACCATCCGAACCAGCAGATTTATGAATATTGAGCTCTTGAAGGATTCTAGAAATAAGTCTGTGCGAAAATGCAGTGTGGACAGCGAGAAACCAGAATCATTTAGAGAGGGAGGCAATTGATTTGAAGATGGAAGTCGAGAGTTTCTCGCGAAACTTGCAATAAAATATAATTTTTGTCCTTTTCTTCTAAACAAATGTGGACTGCTTAATTCTTCATTTCCTCTCTAACAGAAGTAAATTTTGAGGTGAAATGGAAATTCAATTCAAATAATTTCGAATTGAAGTTTGAGCCGCCAAAGGTACAGAAATATTTGTTGTCGCTCAAAAACCTCGATTCCGAGTGACCATCTGTCCGACTGTCTGTTTGTCTGTCCGTCTGTGCGTCTATCTACAACATAACTCTCGAAAGCTTTGACCTATAGTGCTAAAAATGTTTGTGTGTCATTTTCAGCAAAAAAGAATGGGCTACGCCGTCCGCCGTACGCCGTACATATGGAATCATATCTCTGAGACCGTTAAAGGTAGAATGTTCGTTGTTAGGTGGATTGTTGATTGGGAAAGTAAGCTCCATTATCAAAATTTTGTGGAGTGTTAGGTGGTAGGGGGAGGCGGGGGAGGGAAAGAATCAAAAATTCACTTGCTGATATCTCCACCACAAATGCAGATAGGAAGCTGAAAATCTGCAGAAGTACGAAGAGGATTGTAGAACAAACTTTAAAAATAATTTAATTTTTTTATCCATTGGCGTCCGAAAATGGGGGGCTAAAAACACGGCCGAATTTTTTTTCTTCAAATGATTATAACTTCGATATTACTAATCGCAAAAAATGAATATTTTAGGATCATTAAGGTGGCACGCAGATTCACCAGAATCAGCTTAGAAAGAGGCAAATTATTGTAAGGAGGGTCAAGGAGGGGTGCAAAGAAAAACACATAAAAATGAATATCTCGACTGTCTCTAAAGTTATGTCATTGAAACGTTAAACGTATACTAAGCTTTACTAGCGAAATATGAAAAAACTATAATATGTAGTGGGAGGAACTAGGGAGCATTTCAAAAATAGCGCACTTACCAAAACTACAAATCATTATTTCTCAAAATTGAGTACAGATATCAAATCAAAAATTTGTCAGATTCTAAAACTAGATAGTTTTTAATTTTTGTAAAAAATTGAAGTTGGTAGGAGTAAGGGGAGGGAGGTGAAAAGCAAAAATGTTGAAAATTTTGAGTAATTTTTTTAGGGCTATGGTATAAGATACAAGGTTTAAATTTTGCACGTCGATACATCTAGTTAATATACATAGAAAAAAAATAATAATTTGTTTCAAAATTGTTATGCACCGAAGTGGAGGCTAACGTGCACAAGGTGTTTCATATATGTACAATGAAAAACAAACACATAAAATTACTTTAAAAGTTTTGAAATCACGCTTGCCTTTCTACCCCCTCCCATACAAAAGTATGATTTCAACCAATTTCATTAAACCAACAAATTAAAAGCTGAGAACTTCTAATTTTTTACGAGCACCTTACAAGAGAAAGAAATTAAAATTGCGTCAAAAATTGTGCGATTCCCCTACTTCATTTACCCCCTCCCATACAAATATTTGGTTTCATGAATGTAAAATACACTGAATCTTATGAAAATTCTGTGCAACTTCGTCTATGAAACTGACATTTTACACAGAGAATATTGGACGCGATTCAAGCAATCAATTAAAAAACTATTAACATCCACCCACCCTTACTACCACCCCTCACCCCTCCCCTCATAAAAACTCAAACTTGCATTAATAAACGAACGAAATATTGATTATATGTACTGGAGCTTTTGAACGTTTCCGCAAAGTGTTAAACTGACAACTGCCCTGCCCAAGAACCCCCTTTCACTTAGTCTTTCCCAGCCCACTCTAACCTGCAAATTGACTTTCCATGCATCCGCAACTTGTCCCAAGAATAATAAAGTTTCGCCCGACTTTTTGGCAGTTTATTTTATTAATTGCAATAAATGCTAGAAAAAATTATCAGTTCTACTTCACTCCTTCTACCACCTCCCATAAAGATATCTGTATTATAAATTCAAGAAAAGCATTTCTCCTTCGAATATATGTATAAGAGCGATCGACTTTTAAAAATCATCTTAAACGCTTCACTTCCTCTGCCACCTCCCATACAAATGCCCCAATTTCAGGAAAACTATTTCCAATTTCTTTACAAATGAAAACTAAAAACTTTAAAATCAGCACGAAACATTTTGCATGCCATGTTCGGTGTCAAATGCAACCGTTCCTCCCTACTTCTACATATATACATTGTGACAATAAAGTATCGAGACTTTGTAATAAAAATTATTCTGGGAAATAATATTTGAAACAATTTTTTTTGATAAGCAAGTTGGACTGTCCTCAATTATTGTGCTAAAAAAATAGCGCGGTCTGTTACTTAGTTTGTATACAGCAGCTGGTTGAATGGGTACACCTAAGTAGTCCACAGCGATTTTTATTTTATGTCTTCGATCGACTAAAAATGGGTTCTTCTACTTCTACAATGGCGCTACAGCCCAAATCGGACCTTGGCCTCCTGACATTCAGGTTCATTAACATTTTTCATTACTTATTGTGGAAAGGTTGTTAGCCCTTCGCACAGCCCTCTGTCTACGATTTTTTTTTTTTCGTAGATTGAGGTGATCAAGGTATATCCAAGCAGGCAATGTGCTGGAATCATATATTGCGTCGACCGAGATTTGAACTCAAAACCTTCGCATTACAGGACCATCACGTTACCCACTAGGCTACACCCTAGCTGTTCTACGGAGCGGTAATTTCAGTTTCGAGGATAGGAAAAAGTCACACAGCGTCAAATGTGGTGAATACGATGTTTCATTGAAGCAATTTGTTGCTTTTTTGGCCTAAAATTCGGTTACAATTGAGGCTCAATGGAAAATCCGTGAATTCTCCTTCCATAACTCCGGCCGTTTTTTACGGAATTGCTCACGCGAATGCTTCTATATACATATGTAGTCAAACAGTACTCTATATTGACCATATGCTCGTTCGGAATGAATGGTTGACCACCTCGAATATCGAAAAAGAAGCAGTGTGTATCTTGTTGATTTTTGAGCGGATTTTTCGTGGTTTTTTCGGTTTCGGCTCATTTTTTTCCTCCATTCCGATGATTGTTGACTGGTTTGCATGCCAAACTCATAGACCCCTGTGTCATCACCAGTTGCAATGCGCTACATTAATGTGGAATCAGAATTCGCACAATTAAGCATGTCCAAAGTGACCTGTTTACGGTACGTTTTATACTCTAAATGAAATCTGATTGTATATTATACCGTTTGTAACGCTAAGAAATAATGCTCGCACAGGGCCGCCAAGGGTACAAAAATATTTGTTCTCTCTCAAAAACCTCGATTCCGAGTTGTTGTCTATCCATCTGTCTACAACATAACTCTCGAACGCTTTGAGCTATCGTACTGAAATTTGTATTGTGTCATTTTTAATAAAAAAGTAACTTTAAGTTCGTGATCGGGCTAAATCCCCCCACTCCTTCTACCCCCTCCCATACAAATTTCATGAAATTTCGAAATTTAAAGAAATTGATTGAATGCAGCTATTGATTTGAAAATTAGGTCGTAGTATAATGATACAAATATCATTAACTTAAAGAAATATTGATCTGATCTTCTTACTCCTTCTACCACCTCCCATACAAATGCACACTTTCAAAAATGCATTTATTCGGTTTGCATTGCAACTAGCAAAGCTAAATTAACCAATTTTTGTCATTATTAATTTAATTACAATTGCAACTAATTTTTGAAAAACTTTCAACTTTACCTCACTCCTCCCATACAAATCTTACAAAATTTTGGAATTTCAATGAAATTAGTTTTCTCCAAAACCGTCAAAGCTATCAACCTTTAAAAGTATACTATTTTTTAATATAATTTATGTGAATAAATTTGGTTTTGATTCGGATATTCCTTTTACCCCCTCCCATACAAATGTAGAATTTTGGTAAATGCAATTAACCGATGTTCATAGAAACTAGAAGAAGTGGAAGCGTGAAAATTTGCCAGAATTTGTCCCTTAATAATTGTAATAAATGCTAAAACAAATTATCACCTTCACCTCACTCCTTCTACCACCTCCCATACAAATTTTTGTATTGGAAATTCAAGAAAAGTTGTTCTTCTTCGAATGAGAGCTATCAACATTAAAATTATAACAAAGCAATATGATTAGGATGTTGATAAGCAGATTGAAAATCATCCGAAATCTCCCACTTTCTCTGCCACCTCCTATACAAATACCATAAATTCAGACAAAAATTGTTCAAGTTCCTCAAAATTATGAAAGCAAGAAACTTTAAATTCAGCATGAAATATTTTATATACTACGTTCAGTGCTACTTACAAAAATTATAAACCTCCCCCTCTGCTTTTACCACCTTTCAAACAAAAGGTAAGTAAGTATTTCATCTAGAATATCATATGATTGGGGTTTACGCCCAATCATAATTCTGTTATGTTTTTTAAGAAAATTTAGCTTTATTGAAACAGTCGCGTTTCATGGCCAAAGCATGCACCAAAATAAAACGAACGGAATTGCGAGAGATGTCGGGCTCTCCTGCTATCTCGATAACACTGGTACGATGATTTTCGAGCACCATTTCCTTCACTTTTTGAATGTTTTCGCCAGTTGAATAGGTCGGAGGTCGCCCAGAACGAGGCATTTCTTCAAGGACCGTCTTTAACCCCTTGACTTACAATTAAAATGCGCACCGATGCATCCGATGTGATTTTGTTTATCGCAAACTGTTGAAAGGGGGAAAACATCTTAAACAAAACAGAATCAAGCCAGGACTGTAGAAATTAAAGAACCTAATAATATACTGCGCGGCGTTCGCCGAAGAAATTTCTTGCCGTCTTGGAGACGTCAAAGACTACAATGACACATGAAATGAAAGACGTTTGGGAGACGTCATTGTAAGTATGTCAAGGGGTTAAAAGCATTGAACTTATCGAAGGCTCGTGTTTTTGATTCTAGTGAATTTCCAACATTCGCAACTATTCCGCACACGAAATTTAGTTGGAAACACAAAATTTGAGACAAATCTCTTGTTCCATATTTTTATCCAGTTTATAAATCGTCGTGGACCACTGAGGTGTATCGATTCAACCAGCTGCTGCAAACTGTTTAACAGACCGCGCTAATTTTTGGGATAATAATTAACTACCTTCTAACCAAAAAAAATGTTCAAATATCATTTCCCGGAGTAATTTTGTTTACAAAGTCTCGATACTTTATTGTTACAATGTATGTACATATATCGTATAGCTCAACAATCCGACAAAATACAGCTTTTTTTTACGGAATGACCTGTGTTAAAGGCAATTTCGGCCTTTATGTGCAATGCACAAACACAATCATGGAGGGAAGGAATGGGATTAGGAAGCTAGGGGAAGAGGAGTGAGAACGACCGTAACAAGTGGAGAAGCTGATTTATATTTTTCAGCTGTACTGGCTGCTACTGACAAATATTTGCAGATGTTATAGGGTACTGAATGATAGAAAGCGAACTGAATCCATCTACTGAGTATCTAGGCCTTCTTGAAGTTGTGTGTGTTTCACTTTTACACCGTTTACCCATTTTATTTAGAATAATTTTTCATCGCCAGTAGCAACTGACAAATTTTTGGTTAAAAAATCCCGTCTGAAGTGGGAATCGAACCCACGACCTATTGACTGAAAAGCAAGCACGCTGCCCACTACGCCACGGAAGCCTCAATATCTGCATTAAGTTTTGGTAAATAATGGTTTGAATTTTGAAAAGTGCACCGTTCTTGAAATACTCCCAGTTTTTCTCTCTACGGTTGCTTACTTGGGTTCTTTTACCCAAATCGAATCTATGAGTTATTAGTTAGGGCTCTTGTTGTCGTAACTAGCTGCTTAATGCTGAATTAGCACATAAACCAATTAACCTTATTTTGAATGAATTGAAACAACGTTTAACTTACGTATGCTTAGCTTTTTATTAATTATCTCAGTCTTATATACTAATTTTCTTACGGAACTACTTAATAACAAAAACAATAACAAAAATATCGAACAATACAACGAGTGCAAGAAAAAAATGTAAATACTGAATAATATTAATTAATGCATGCAAAAGTGAAAACAGTGAATAATTGCAATACAAAAATAATGCGGCATGTGTAATCACATTTATGCCATTCTTATTAAATAACATAATAATTCTTTAAGGTCGACATTGAATAATTCGTTCTTATGACATAATTGTACTTATGCTAAATTATTGCTACGATTGAACAACGGTTATTAGGAAATAGTATATTTTTGTCATATTCCGCTAGTATAGCTTAATATATGTTCCGAGTTTCAATTACGCAACCTAAGAGATAATTGAGATATTAATTTTTAAATGTTTTTAGCACCGCTCTCTTACTCTCTCTCTCTCTTTCTCGATCTTACGTATATTGGCCTCCATCTTAGTCAGTAATAGTGGAGCTTTACACCATCTAAGTGGTCCTAAAATACAAACTTTTAGCATTTTGTAATTCCAAAGATATAATCATAAGAAAACAAAAATTCGGTCGATAATTTGTTCCTTGCCCCGATGACATCGAAATTAAATATGGCATTTATACTGCAGAAAATGAACTATGTTGAAGAACTATAAAATCGCATCTACTGTCAAAATGTACATGGACTAGAAAATTCTACAATTACCACTAGCATTGTACTATGAGAATCAAAAGTGATGGCACACTTCAAAATTTTGTTTTTGACCTAATATATTTTTATAATTCTAAGTTATAGAAAACAGTCTTATGTCTCAAACTAAAGCTTTATTCATCACATCATTTTATATGAAGAAACATGGTAACGGTGCTATTTTTATGAATAAACATAACAGGTCTACGACTGGGCGTAAAGCCCAATCGTGCGATACTCTAGATGAAAGAGAATTTTTTTTTTAAGAAATTTTGTAGGGGAAGTGGTAGAGGGGGTGACGACAACTAACTAATTTTTCCTCATTACGCTAGAGTTGCTATCAAAATGTTTTATACAAAATTTAGGACTCAAAAATTTAATAGGTACTGAGAAAATTAGTGTATTCGATTTAGTGAAATTGTGCATTTTGTATGGGAGGTTGTAGAAGGAGTGTGAACTTATGAATGATGTTTTGAGAAATAACTGTTAACATCATTTATTTGACGTATTTTAAATTGCAGATCAGCAGCATTCGTATTTTTCAGGAAAATCGACCTTTTGTAAAGTTGTTGAATTGTGTCAAATTGTATGGAAGGTGGTAGAAGAAGTGAAGCTAATCGCCTAATTTTTTGTGGTCTTACTAATAATTCTAAATAATTATTTAATGCATAATTTGAGCTCGAAAAATTTCATACGTGCTAAGTAAATTTATTTAGAGTATTTCATAAAAAAGTGCAGTTTGTATGGGAGGTGGTAGAAGGAAAGGGAGGGCTTAACTAATTTTTATACAGCAGATTAAAATTATTATAAAAGTAATACATTCCAAATTTCAGATCAATAGCTTTCATACATTTGAAAAAATCCGTTTATTGCCGAATTGCAAAATTGTGGCATTTTGTATGGGAGGAGGTAAAAGGAGTGAAACTAAATGCCAAATTTTTTTTGGACTTACTAACAATTTGAAATAAATATTTAGTGCACAATTTCAGCTCGCCAAATTTTATACGCACTGAGTAAATTGGTTTAGAGTAGTTGATGAAAAAGTACAGTTTGTATGGGAGGTGGTAGAAGGAACAAAAGGACACGCATAATTTTTATACGGAAGATTGATATCATCATGAAAGTAATATGTCGTAAATTTGAGACCAATAGCTTTGATACTTTTTGAGCAAATCCGGTTACTGCCAAATTGCGCAATTGTGTGATTTTGTATGGGAGGGGTAGAAGGGATGGAGCGATTTGGCCCATTCACGAACTTGGCCTTACTTTTTTGTCAAAAACGACGTGTACAAAATTTGAACTTTCTAGATTAACGCGTTCTCAAGCTAGAGAGGACACGGACGGACAGACGGACGGACATCCGGTTTTGAGTGATTATATGAACTTCTGTAACATTCATTTTTTTCTCCGAGCCTTATTTCTTAGCGTTGCAAACTTTGTGGCAAAATTATAATACTCTCAGATTTCATCTAGAGCATAAAAAGTAATGGCACACTTGTACATAACAGCTAAAAATAAAACTTTGCTTAAAGCTAATATTTTGTTTGAGCCCGTTTTGTTTTTCTTACAGCTTGCAGGCGTCTCGGCATGGGTTGTACAATGTTCTTTGTAACGTCTGGCGATATAACTTCCCATTCTTCAAGCAAGGCGTTCTTCAAATCTTCTTCGTTCGAGATTTGCCTTTGCCGAACCCGCTTATCCAAAATGTCCCACAAATGATCTATGAGATTAAGGTTTGGAGACTGAGGAAGGTGATTGAGGGTCTTCAATACCCAGCCCATTATTGCGAATCGACTGTTTCGCCATCTGCTGTGGCAAATTGAAAGATCGACTACTATACCGACCGGTAGAGGCACTAAAAGCGATTCAAAGGAGGAGAATGACCGCAGATAATGGCTCATATTTATGGTGCACTCATATTTGCTGAAGTAAGTGAGGCGTTTCATACTCGATTAGTAAATTGAATAATCGGTTCTGATTGCTCGGTTGATAGACAAAAAACTTGGTCAGTCGAATAGCAATATTACTGACATCGTGATCACCGTGATACGAATATCGGAACAGAGAGAAATCTTTCTCAAGTACAGTTTGGAAGCATGATGTAATCAATCCTTCGTAGCTTAGTTGTTTTGCGCTCGGCTCAGTATTTTCACGCGCTCGAGTTCGAAGCTCCATTGCGTACAAATTTTTCTGTTTTTGATCAATCGATTTTTTCAAAGATTTTTAAATATGATAAAACATGAAACCATGGGAAATTTTGGTTTCGATTTTATTTTTCGTTTATTTATCATTTTATGATAAACAGTTAAAAACACTTTACGAATATCCCCCGTGCGATTGAAATGCATCTTTAAAAATTGTCTGTTTCATGTAAAATGAGATAATAAACTAAGAAAATTATTTAAATATTTGAAAAAAGAAAACGAAGATAAATAAAATAAAAACGGCCTCGCACCAATGCTTTTCAACTTAACACTCGAATATGTTGTTCGGAAACTTCCCGTTGACACCAAAGGAACACTATGCTTCAAATCCACACAACTCGTAGCATATGCCGACGACATAGATATCCTTGCAAGATCTCTGGAGAGTGCTAAGGAAGTATTTGTAAACCTTGACTCGGTAGCAAGGGAAGTTGGACTACGTATAAATGAAAATAAAACAAAAATTATGACGCAAACTAGGAAAAAGACGCCAATCAGACAAAATATAATAGTAAGAGACTATAACCTAGAAAACGTAGACAACTTTATATACCTAGGGGCGAACCTATCGAAAGATGGAAGCGAACCCATCGAAATTAAAAGAAGAATAATTATGGCAAACAAGACGTATTATTCGGTACTTCCAATAATTAAAAAAAAGAACGTAAACAGAAAACCAAAACTTAAGTTATATAAAACGATTATACGACCTGTGCTATGCTATGGCATCGAAACGTGGACATTAACTCAGGCGTCCGGAAAACTACTGAACGCCTTTGAAAGAAAGGTCCTCAGAAGAATCCTCGGACCTATGAGGGAAGATTCGATCTGGAGAATACGATACAATAGAGAATTGTATGCCATCTTCGACAATCCAGAAGTGTAAACCCTCATAAAATTTACAAAGTTACAATGGGCTGGTCATGTGGAGCGGATGGATGGCGGAAGAATTCCCAAACGCAAACTAAAAGGGAAAGTCAACGGACAAAGACCGGTCGGAAAACCACGAAAGCGCTGGGAGGATTTGATTGACGCAGACAGCAAATCACAGCTAAGATTTTCAAACTGGAGGACGCGGACACTGAACCGAGATGGATGGAGGCAAAGCATTCAGGAGGCCAAAGTCCGAATTGGACTGTAGCGCCATCGTAAGTAAGTAAAGTAAGTAATTAGAAATGTTATAGGAACTTACTTTTTTGAAACCAATTTTTTTGATAATCGCCGTGTGCTCGGATTCAGTATTCGTCCACCGGATATTCTAACTTTTCGACCCATATTACTTTCAAACAACACCTTTTCCCAATAATTTTCAAATTTAGTCTACCAAACTCTAGCTTGTTACCACTTTTCAGTAAGATAAAAGAATGATCGCATCATGAATGAGTGTCAAATGAGATCACACAAATAAACACATAGTAGTATTATGTACTCCTAACGCGGTGCTGGAACCATCCTTTTTGTTAATAGATATATAAAACATAATCCGATTGCTACTTGATATGGCAATAGAAATTTATTTACATACATAATATAATAATTCCAGGTCATAAAATTAATTTTTGAATGGTGATGCCACTGAGATCATACCTGCTTTACAGCTTATTACGCTTCGCACGCGGGTCACCAGAGAATTAAGGGTAATAATGTAATGCTCGAAACTCATTCTGAAATTTTCCTATGCAAATGCCTAAGTATAAATTTCGCGTTGATGGCATATAGTTCGAAGGCCATAAAATTAATTTTGAATGAATGCACTGCTTTTTAAGTTTCACACTCAGGTCAGCAGAGAATCTAAGGTGCTAGCGTAGAACTGCGTAGTGAAAAAATTGGTCCCTCTACAACCAATATGCATACCAACCCCCAACGGTCGGACAATCACGTAAACTGAAAGAAGAGGCGATAGATCGGCCATATCTTCAGAATACTGCAGAAAATCACGGTTAAAAGCATCCCGACATTACAAAATTCGTCGAGTAGATTGATTACGTCACAAAAAGGGAAAAACTATCAAG
The DNA here is from genome assembly GCA_963669355.1 of Chorisops tibialis. Classification (NCBI taxonomy): domain Eukaryota; kingdom Metazoa; phylum Arthropoda; class Insecta; order Diptera; family Stratiomyidae; genus Chorisops; species Chorisops tibialis. Next base: position 145,259,128 of record OY770263.1, read on the forward strand.
TCGTAAGGCAGGAAAATATAAAGGTTCTCTCGAAAGTCGGCATTTCGAAAGAAAATTTTATGAAAACATAACTCATTCACAGATGCTATGTACCGAATGCGAAATAGACGAAGCACGATGATCGTCGGGTATTATTCGCGCATAAGAGTCCAAGCTAAGCATGTAAACTCGGAGATGTAAGTGGCAATGTATCGGTCACAGTCTGAATACTGCAGCAATTCATGACCAAGAGGATCTCGAATTAAAAAAAATCGTCGAGTAGATCGACTGCTTCATTGAGGAAAAACATTCGAGTCGTAAGGCAGAAAAATAAAAATGTTCTGTCGAAGTAGTGGGTATAGGGGGATCCTGGACCGGAAGTGAACTGTCAGAAATGAGCTTTCGCGTGAACTGTCAGAAATGAGCTTTCGCGGTTTTATTATTGTCAGAAATGAGCTTTCGCGGGGAAGTGAACTGTCAGAAATGAGCTTTCGTTGTTTATATTGTGAAATAGGTTGATCAGCATGTCTAGTTTTATGAATTAGGTGTCATATACATATGATGAAAATTGATATTTACATTAACAGGAATAAACACGATTGTGCGTTATCAATTGAAATTTAAGTTTTGTGGTTTTAGGTTTCATATATGCTAAAATTAGCGATTGAATTCTGTGTGAGTAAAAGAAAATATATATAGATAAGAGTTTTTTGTTATGATAGGTTGTTTATGAATAATTGTCGAGAAGGCTTTCGTTGTTTATATTGTGAAATAGGTTGATCAGCATGTCTAGTTTTATGAATTAGGTGTCATATACATATGATGAAAATTGATATTTACATTAACAGGAATAAACACGATTGTGCGTTATCAATTGAAATTTAAGTTTTGTGGTTTTAGGTTTCATATATGCTAAAATTAGCGATTGAATTCTGTGTGAGTAAAAGAAAATATATATAGATAAGAGTTTTTTTGTTATGATAGGTTGTTTATGAATAATTGTTTATAGTTTTGCGGTTCTTTGTTCTTATGGAAAAAGATATCCTTGCTGTGTGGTCAGCATATTTCCGATTGTTCTTAATGGACATCTCATCTCGGAAGCATTGTCAGCATGTATCTTATATAAAAGCAAATGTAAAAGCTTGAATTATTCATTAGTATTCATGGAACGCGAAATAAATGAACGATCTGGAGGTGAGGTCGGCCTCTACCTCAAAAGAAGACAAAGACAACGAGAGGAGGAGGAGCGGCAAGAAGAACAACAACAACAACAGCAACAACAACAAGAGGAGGAGGGGGATCGATGACATGGAGGAAGAAGAGGAAGTCATTGATTTGACGAAGGATGAATGAAAAAAGGATGGAAAAAAAAAAAAATATATACATTTATTATATACATAATAAAAAATTCATTATTTTATAAATTAGAAAATATAAAATAAAAAATTAGAAAAATTAAAAGCTTAAGCCAACACTTACTGTGAGCATTTTCTATATGTCTTTTCAGACCACCAACCGTCGAGAAAATCACTCCACACACTTTACAAATTATAGACTCCATTTTTTTAAATATATAAAAATCACTTGATTAACTTCACTTGACGAATTTCTAAGACAACCTATAGCCGATGAGGTTGTTGCTGTTCTTTTTATACTAAAAATCATACAACCGAGAAAGCTCAAAGTCCAATTGATAGCGAACGATCGTGTTTATTCCTGTTAATTTCTGTTAATATCAATTTCATCATCGAAAATATGCTGACCACGCATACAAGCAGAATGGATCTTTTTCCATACAATCAGAAATATGCTGACCACGCACACAAGCATAATGGATCTTTTTCCATACAATCGGAAATATGCTGACCACGCACACAAGCAGAATGGGTCTTTTTCCATACAATCGGAAATATGCTGACCACGCACAATAATATTAAGTAGAAAAAAAAGAAAATAATGTAATTTATAAAATAATGAATTTTTTATTATGTATATAATAAATGTATATATTTTTTTTTTTCATCCTTTTTTTATTCATCCTTCGTAAAATCAATGACTTCCTCTTCTTCCTCCATGTCATCGATCCCCCTCCTCCTCTTGTTGCTGTTGCTGTTGTTGTTTTTCTTCTTCTTGCCGCTCCTCCTCCTCTCGTTGTCTTTTTCTTCTTTTGAGGTAGAGGCCAACCTCACCTCCAGATCGTTCATTTATTTCGCGTTCCATGATTACTAATGAATAATTCAAGCTTTTATATTTGCTTTTATATAAAATACATGCTGACAATGCGTCCGAGATAAGATGTCCATTAAGAACAATCGGAAATATGCTGACCACACAGCAAGGATATCTTTTTCCATAAGAACAAAGAACCGCAAAACTATAAACAATTATTCATAAACAACCTATCATAACAAAAAAACTTTTATCTATATATAATTTCTTTTACTCACACAGAATTCAATCGCTAATTTTAGCATATATGAAACCTAAAACCACAAAACTTAAATTTCAATTGATAACGCACAATCGTGTTTATTCCTGTTAATGTAAATATCAATTTTCATCATATGTATATGACACCTAATTCATAAAACTAGACATGCTGATCAACCTATTTCACAATATAAACAACGAAAGCCTTCTCGACAATTATTCATAAACAACCTATCATAACAAAAAACTCTTATCTATATATATTTTCTTTTACTCACACAGAATTCAATCGCTAATTTTAGCATATATGAAACCTAAAACCACAAAACTTAAATTTCAATTGATAACGCACAATCGTGTTTATTCCTGTTAATGTAAATATCAATTTTCATCATATGTATATGACATCTAATTCATAAAACTAGACATGCTGATCAACCTATTTCACAATATAAACAACGAAAGCTCATTTCTGACAGTTCACTTCCCCGCGAAAGCTCATTTCTGACAATAATAAAACCGCGAAAGCTCATTTCTGACAGTTCACGCGAAAGCTCATTTCTGACAGTTCACTTCCGGTCCAGGATCCCCCTATACCCACTACTTGTCGAACCATAAATCATCGTATTTTGCCAAAGGTCAATGTAGATGATTAATAATAAATATCCAACATACCCAATATTAAATACCAAATGCGTGGTTTCCAAATTTCACTTCAAAGCACGTACGTTGTTCGTACTCTGATTTGTAAAAAGTAGAAACAAGAAAAGACCATCTCAAATCCCTGAAACGTGCTATACAAATATATGTCACGTATTTGATCACGCATGCTTGTATCGAAATCTCAGAATTGTTTCTAGTGTATTTTCTACAAATTTCTCCAGGTAGTTGTTCTGGTTGTTTATTTTATGATCTTCCCATCTTTCTGCTCTTTCCTGTTTCCAAAAACGATTGCATGGTCCACAGGTCTAGCGGGCGCTACCTAACTTTTTGTTTTTTTCTGCACTTGGTTCGAGTCTAGACAAAAAGACAGTTTTTTGTTTTATTTATGTTTATTACTGTACTCATAAAAGGATAATGCACTAAAGGACAAAAATTCCAAACCTAAATTTCCCATGGTTTCATGTTTTATCATATTCGACAATGTTTGAAAAAATCGGTTGATAAAAAAAAAAATTGTACGCCATAGAGTTTCGAACTCGCGTGCAAAAGTGTGCGAAAATACTGAGCCAAGCGAGAAACAACTAAGCTGCGAAGGATTTAACAGACCGTTCTTCTAAACCTTACTTGAGAATGATTGAGAATATTCATATTTTAAATTTGGTTTGCAATATCAATATGTGCAGCACCTATGTGACGAGACCGACATCTTGTGGTAAGAGGGATAAACTATTTGACGTAAGAAATCCGGAAATCTGAAATTATCGGATGTTCGTCTCTTTATAATTAGATTTTAACATTAATATTATATGTTTTAACAAGGAGTGAACAGCGATATATTTTTGAGTGTTGTGCGAATGTCCCGTGGCCATAACTCCGCAAATTTCGTGTCATGTGAAGTGAAAAATATGTGAACGAAAATTAGTAGTTTGGATTCGAGTTTTTTCCGGCTTGATTTTACAACAAACGAAAACAGTAAATAATAAAACTATGGGGTTGGGACCTTTTGTGTGAATAGACAAAGCGATAGCCAACTAAACTTATAATGAAAATTGTCAAAAAACCGCGTAACTCGATAAACCGTTTCTCCATACAAATTCGAAAAAAATTCAAAATGGCGGTAGTCGGTATTGAAGACCCTTAAGTTGGTATGGTGTCCGGTACAAAAACCAGTTTCTTACCAAGCGAGAAGTATGTTTAGGGTAGTTATCTTGTTGAAAGAACCACGCCTTAGGTAGCTGCGATTTTTTGACACTGGGAGCCAAATTTTGTTGTGAAATGGAGAGGTACTTCTCCTTCTTCATTATACTATCAATGAATACAAGATTTCCAACCCCTGAAGCTGCCATACACACCCATACCATGATCGGATCTCCCCAACGCTTCACTGTCGAAGTGAAGGTTTTTTCTGCAAATTCCGAATTTTTAGTCCGCCATATTTTTGGAGATTTCTTAACTCCGAAAATCTTTCAGAATTCAATTCCATAGTTTTTAAACTTATTTGCATATTTCCGCCGCTTCCGTTTGTTTGTGTCCGATATGAAAGGGTTTTTTCTTTGTGCTCGCCTATGTAAACCATTTACATTCAGTACCTTACGGTCCATACGGGCACTTACTAACTTCTCTGGATCACTGCTAATATTTTCTGCAATCTCAACTGCACTTGCTCCTGGATTATTTTTCACTTCCTTAATGATGTTCTTCACTTGTGCAGTATCCCATTTTCTGGGTCGACCAGACCGCGGTAAATTTTTCAATTTTCTGCAATATTTGAACTTTTCAATTCTATTTATCACTGCAGAACTATGCCTTTTGACTATTTTCCCAACTTCACGAATAAGACCTGCCCTTCTGCCATAAATTTAAAATTATTTTTCTTGTCTCTAACTGAGTTTCACTCCTCATTTTGCACGAATACGTTTAATAGTGACCACAATTTAAGTACTTCAGACACGATCACTAATTTACTGATAAGAGTACAGCTAGGTTCAGTGCCAACGTACCAGCAAGCTGTGAGAAAAGCAAAAGGAGCGGTAATCTCGCTACCTAACAATTTAGTTTCTTGGAGTGCAATTACATATGTTTATATTGTATTTGGCTGCCAGTTCCAGAAGCGCTATCACTGCTCCTGCTCTGTACAGGGATCGCACGTTCCAAGATCCGAAGGAATAGTCCATTTTTCGTTTGCGCGGTTGTTGCCGTTGAATCAATCCAATCAGATGCGGTGCTTCAGGTTTCAAAACAAGTTTGGCTTTTTCAAGGATGCGTTGTTAACACATCGCCCAATCCCCAACTTGGAGGGCCACATTATAGTGCTAGAATTTGTTGTTTCATTAGCACTCGCGCGCATCAGCTCAGCAAGTCAAGTCCGGATAGACAAAACCAGTACCCGGTAGCTACTACGTGAAGGTATTATGAGCACAATTGATGTGTATATGATAGTTACAAAACTGAGTGTCGCCTAATGATGCCGATCAGATGCCTACCCTATCTTTACTCATCCAACGATCGCTCTCTATTACTTAGAATTGACATTACTTTTGATTCTCATAGTATATAATACACCTTACTATGATAATACACCTTACTAAAATTAGAAGGAAAAAACAACAGTAGAAAATTCCATTGAATAGCCTGAAAACAACAAAACCATGAACTCAATAAAAGAGTTCCAAGATTTGCATTTCGGTTCTTTATTTGTAAATTTTCTTTTGAGCAAAGTAACTCCTTCGAACTTTTTTTATTTGACATTGATGGACAAGGATATGCTCACTTGGGTATTTCGTTACAAGCAGGAAACTTTTTTCTTGCGAGTGAGTCTTGAATTCATAAACTTTAGCAATTTATTTTTCGCCTAAAAATGATTCTTGAGAAAGTGTTTTCTCCAGTACCAAATACATATATCTTTTAATGCTGAGTTGAAATCTTTTCGAGTGAAAAGTTTACCAATGTATTACAATATAAAAAGTTTAAATAATTTAACCAAATTTTATACATTTTATTAGTATGAAAATATTATGATCCGTTTAACTTCTAAACTGAAAAGAAGTATAAGTCAATTAATGAACGTTTTCTTAATATCATAGAGGGTAATTCATATGTTGTTGCATCTACATTACTACATTACTGTTATGAATTCATCGAAAGCTTCCAGTAGCTTAGTAGGATCTATGTTTATAAATATAATTGTACAGTCTAGCTGTTATTTGCTTGTGATTAGTTAGTGTTTTGCTTTATTTGGACAATAACTGCGCATAAAAAAACGCTTTTGCGATTTTTGTCCGTAGGGTTTTCAATCCGAAATTAACTCAAAAATGGCTCCACCGATTGTGATGCAACTTTCACAGTTTATTAGGTATGCTTGGAGACATAATCTGGTTTTAGTTTTATTTCAATCCCCTCGCGCCTTCTATCCCCTTCCATACCAAATGACTCATTTTCAAAAATATACATTAATCAAATTTTCTTGGAAACTATAAGAGATCATAATTTGAAATTTTTAATACATTCATTTTATCAAAAATGTAATGTAAGGTATAGAGATTAATTGATTTCCCCTCTTCTTCCACCACCTCCCATCCAAACTGCTCTTTTTCATGAACTATTAATCAATTTTCCCAGTATTTAAAACATTTATCGAGGTCAAATTTAGTACTAAACATAACAGGGCTACGATTGCACGTAAAGCGCAATCTTACGATACTCTAGATGAAATAGAATTTTTTGTGATCCCAAGAAATTTTGTATGGGGAGGGTTAGAAGGGGTGATAGCATTGAACTAATTTTTTCCCCATCAGTAGCTATAAAAATGTTTTATACAAAATGCTTACTCCAAAAATTGAATAGGAGCTGAGAAAATTAGTGTGCTAGATTTAGTGAAAATGTGCAGTTTGTATGGGAGGTGGTAGAAAGAGTGGGGGGTTTTAGTGATTTTTTCAGAAATAGCTAAGAATATCATAAAATTGATATCCCTTAAATTTTAGACCAGTAACATTCAAACTTTTCAAGAAAATAGATTTTTTGTGAAGTTGTGAAACTGTGTCATATTGTATGGGAGGGGGTAGAAGGGGTGAAGCTAATCAAATATTTTTTTCTGATCTTAGTTATAATACTAATTAAGTATTTATTGCAAAATGTGAGCTCGATAAATGTTATGTGTTCTGAGAAAATCGGCTTACAGCATTTCACGAAAAAGTGAAGTTTGTATGGGAGGGGTTGGAAGGAAAGGTTGGACGCAAATAATTTTTATACTGTATATAGAAATCATTATGATAGTAATATGTCCCGAAATTCAGACTAATAGCTTTTATACTTTTCGAGCAAATCCATTTAGAGTCGAATTGCGAAATTGTGTCATATTGTCTGGGAGGGGGTAGAAGGGGTGAAGCTAATCGTTAACTTTTTTTTAGCCTTACTAACAATTTTAAATAAATATTTAGTGCTCAATTTCAGCTCGCTAAACTTTATACGCACTGAGTAAATTGGCTGAGAGTAATTCATGACAAGTACAGTTTGTATGGGAGGTGGTAGAAGGAGGGAGAGGACATGCATAGTTTTTATATGGTAGATTGATATTATCATAAAAGTAATACAATCCAAATTTCAGGCCAATAGCTTTAATACTTTTCGAGCAAATCCGTTTATTGTCAAATTTTTGTCAGAAACCACGTGTACGAAATTTGAGCTTTCTAGCTCAAAGCGTTCTCAAGCTAGAGAGTGAACGGACGGACGGACGGATATCCGGTTTTGAGATTTTTGAGTGATAATATTAACTTCTGTATCATTCATTTTTTTCTCCGAGCCTTATTTCTTGGCGTTACAAACTTTAGAGCAAACTTATAATACTCTCAGATTTCATCTAGAGTATAAATACTTAAATATAATAACATTGGACAGTAAAGCTAATTTTTTAAACGATTTCGACAGTGTCATCTTAAAACAAACAATTATTCCGATTCCATAATTCAAACTTTATTATTTCTTTCTGGCCTGTTTTGCATTATATAACTACCAGCATTTTGCACTACATAAAATTTGTAATTACCATTAAATATCAAAAATTTTGCTGTATCATCTGTCTCGTAATCGATCTTTCATTCAATAAGATCGGATAAAATTAAATCTCAGGTTTTCATTATTTCGCAGCATCCCAACATCATATTTATCAATCTCGTTTTACTTTATTATTTTAATACAAAGTATTGTGATCGACTCAATAGAAAAAAATTGCAACCCCGAATTTTCATAGCTAAATTACCCTAAAAATGCAAAAAAAAATCCAGCTGTTGGTACGCCATCCGCCGTACGCTGTCGCCGCACGTGAGTTACACTTACATCCCATGCATGACTCATATATGTAAGTTAACACCAAAGGTTCCCACAAGAATTCTTCAATTGCAAACGCCAGCAATATCTGGGTCACAAGGCAAAACAACTGAAACATCATTTTCTCACGACGCGATTCTGCTGACAGCATGTCTGCGACACCTGAGACCAACGTTTCCTTTTAAGTAAATCACATTTGTTAATATAGTCTTAAAAAAGCTCTAGAACAATAAAGTTCTCTAAAAATCGTAAACAAATTGTTTTTTTTATTCTAATGTAAAAAGAATTTGTTAAATGGCGCCCGAGCAGGGACCCGCTAGTTTAATCGAAAGTTACCAACGCTAAGTTTACTGAAAGTGTACGCAGTGCTACAGAAGGCTAAAACGCCAAGTTTAACCGAAAGTGTAACCAGTGCTACAGAAGGATAAAACGCAAGTTTAACCGAAAGTGTATGCAGTGCTACAGAAGGATAAAACGCAAGTTTACTGAAAGTGTACGCAGTGCTACAGAAGGATAAAACGAGGGAACGAAAGGCAAAAACTCTGCGGGCAACAAAATCCAACAACCGTGACGAGAAACGAGGCCCCCTTGTAACCAGGACTGGAGGAAAAGGAGTCGGCAAGACCGGCAGCCGCTCGACCAAATGTGGATTTTAACATTGTAAAGAAATTATTAATTTCTATATTTTTATATTTTTCTCCTAGGAATTAAGCTAAGAAAATTTAATAAATAAGTAAATCGAAAGTAAAAAAAAAATCCTGCAAATCGAAAATGAAAATAATTTAAAATTTTTTTAAGTGATTATAATTTGTAGTAAAGTAAATTGAAAGTGATAAATCTCAAAATCAAGTGATCGAGATCATTTAACCAAGCAAATTAAAGCTAAAGTGAAACTAAACAAAATTCAATTAATCATATTACCATAAATTCCATTTCCATAAAAAATGGCAAATCCCGGAAATTTAGTGCGTCCCCCTAGACTTGAGTTCAACCCCGAGGTTCCTCCCGCTGTTCCCGCAGCTAACACGAGCGAACAAATTGAAACTCTCGTCTCACGATACTTAGCGAGGGAATGTCCACGAATAATTGAAGAAACCCTAAACCCGAATATCAACTCAGGTCTTGAAATCGATCAACCGATAAACGAATATCAATTGGGAAATTTATCCGATATGGATAGAATTCCCGATGTAATCAAAAATTTACGCGATTTCTCGGGACAACCAGGCGAATTTAGCTCCTGGAAAAAAGTGTCGAAAGAATTCTTAGATTATATGAGTCGAAACGAGGAACTCCGCAATATTACGGAATCCTCAATGTTATTCGTAACAAAATTATCGGCCAAGCAGACGTCGCCTTAGAATCGTATAACACACCTCTTAATTGGGAGAGAATTTCCAAGTGCCTGACACTGCATTACGCAGACAAGCGAGATTTGGGAACTCTTGAGTACCAAATGACTTGTCTTATTCAGGGCAACGACACAATTCAAGGATTTTATCAATCCGTTTACTACTATCTGTCTCTGATCTTAAATAAAATTTCTTGTATGGAAATGAGCACCAAAGCAATGAACAGCATGGTTCGTTCTTTCAGAGACAAAGCTCTAGACACCTTCATAAGAGGATTGAAGGGTGACCTGCCCAAACTTCTTAGCATGAGGGAACCGGCGGATTTACCGCAAGCTCTTCATTTGTGCCTAAAGCTGAAGAACGTGAACTATCGCACGCAACACGCAAATAATAGCAATGTGAGGCGAATTAACAGTTACGCACCACCACCTATTCCTCAACCGAGAAGAATCCTTCAACACCCACCGTTTCCTGTACCAAGACCTCTGTTCCACTCCCATCCGTTCCAACAACCCCAAATACATACCCCAATTTTGCTAACCACACACCTAATTTTCCTAATAGAAATCACTTCCAGCCAAACTATTCCTTTCCTACTCAACTCCAACAATTCCATTTCCAACAACGACAAAATCAACTTCCACCTAAGCCTCAACCCAGAGCTGAGCCAATGGATATTGATCATTCGAATCATTCACGAGCCGTCAACTATCAAAATAGACCTCCCCAAAGATTCACCACCAAGAGACCAATCCCAGTTTCCGTCCAAGCACATTATCCTAACAAACAACAACGCACCTTTTTAACTCAAACTTCCGACTCATTACCTGAGAGCACCGAATACAACGATGCACTAAACGAAGAAGATAACGCGAATGATCAAACTCTAATCGACTATATGGGAATAGAAGATACAGAAACCTATCAATATCCTCCATACCAAGAGCCCGAGATACTCGAACCAGAATATGATCAGCAAGTCCAGGAACCACAAGACATTCATTTTTTAGGCTAACGAGCTCTTCGCTTCCTTACTTCGAATACAAGGCGAAGAGCGGTGACATCTTAAAATTTCTTATCGATACCGGTTCAAACAAAAACTATATCCAACCGAACTGTGTACGGACACATCTCCCCAACGAAAACCCATTTTCGGCAAATTCAGTCGGCGGAAATATAAAAGTAACGCATCATGCGATATTAAACCTTTTCGGCCCTTCAGTTCCTAATTTAAAATTCTTTATCCTTCCCACTTTAAAATCATTTCACAGAATTCTCGGAAATGACAGCCTGAAGTAACTTGGTGCAATCATTCACACTGCTGAAGATTCTATCAGCATCAAAAATAACATCCGTATTCCCATCAAACAGCGCATCTCTCAATCAGTCAACAGTATCGATGTGAGAACAGCTCACCTTACCGAAAACCAGACAGCGAAGCTTTTTCATGTCCTAGAGAGACATCCAAATTTGTTTTCCGAGCCTAATGAAAATCTTACCTACACCACCGTGGTTAAAGGCGAAATCCGCACCACCGATAACAATCCAGTGTACTCCAAAACATATCCCTATCCCATGGCTCTGAAACCCGTAATAGACAATGAAATAACTAAACTACTCGAGGACGGTATAATCAGACCATCGAGATCACCATATAACGCCCCAATTTGGGTAGTCGCTAAGAAAATGGATGCGTCTGGTGAAAAAAAGTATAGAATGGTCATCGACTATAGGAAGCTGAACACGGTAACCGTCCCTGACAGGTATCCTATACCCGAAATCAACGAAGTAATGGCCAATTTAGGAAAAAAAAATTATTCTCAACAGTCGACCTAAGAAGCGGTTTCCACCAGATTCCATTAAAAGAATCAGCTATTGAGAAAACTGCATTCTCTGTAAACAATGGAAAATACGAATTTACTCGTCTTCCCTTTGGTTTAAAGAATGCTCCGTCCATTTTCGAAAGGACTCTCGACGACATCCTTAGGGACCATATAGGCGTCAGATGTTACGTTTACATTGACGATATTGTCATATTTGGCGCTAACGAGGAAGAACATCTAAAAAACATCGATCTCGTATTCAAAACATTAGAAAATGCGAATATGAAAGTCCAAATCGATAAATGCGAATTTCTAAAAAGTACTGTAGAATTTCTTGGCTTTGTTATGTCTGAAAATGGGATAACAACGAATCCTCAAAAGGTTGAAGCAATAAATAACTTCCCTGCCCCAAATACGCTAAAGGATCTTAGATCATTTCTCGGCATGGCAGGATACTACCGTCGCTTCATACGTGATTACGCAAAGCTAGCAAATCCCCTAACATCTCTTCTAAGAGGGGAAGATGGACGCATATCCAAAAATCTCTCAAGTAAAAAGAAAATCTACCTAAACGAAGAAGCTTTGGAAACTTTTCAAAAAATCAAAAATTCTCTTACTTCTCAAGACGTAATGCTACATTTTCCAGATTTCGACAAAGAGTTCGAACTTACAACTGATGCGTCGAAGTACGCTATCGGTGCAATTCTATCGCAAGATGGCAGACCTATAACATTCTTATCAAGAACTTTAAGCAAAACAGAAGAGAATTATGCAGGAAACGAGAAAGAGATGTTGGCCATAATATGGGCCCTGAACTCCTTACGAAATTTTCTCTACGGTTCTAGAAAGGTCAAAATATTCACAGACCATCAGCCACTCACTTACTCATTAAGCGATAAAAATAATAATGTGAAACTGAAACGATGGAAGGCCATCCTGGAGGAGTATAATTATGAAATAAAATACAAACCCGGAAAAACCAATATCGTGGCAGATGCACTCTCCAGACCACCTATCAAGGAAAATGTTAACTCTCTGACAGCCACTGCACACAGCAACGAAAGCTCTTCACACAATCTAGTACCATCCGTCGAAACTCCGATTAACGCATTTCGTACCCAAATCATTTTGAAAATCGGAGAAGGAACGAGCTATCAACTCGAAACACCTTTTCCTAATTATTGGATACATACTTTCACCGAAATCGAGTACACCAGAGAAAACTTGATAGGAATCTTCAAAAGATATCTGAACCCAAAACTATCAACGGCATTAAAACCTGCGAAGAAATAATGGGAAAAATCCAAGAGATATATCCTTTGTACTTTAGAAACTACAAAATTCACTCAAGTTGAGGTTCAAAATGTACAAAATGAACAAGAACAAGAAGATATCATTCTAAGATTCCACAAAAGAGCACATCGAAATTCCATTGAAAATAAATTACAAATTATTGAAAAATTCTATTTCCCCAAGATGAGCTCGAAAATCCAACGCTTAGTGAAACAATGCACTACCTGCGTAGAAAACAAATACGAAAGGCATCCCAATAATCCAATTTTAAAACCTACCCCAATTCCAGAATTCACAGGTCATACTTTGCATATAGACATCTACTTGACAGAAAAATATCTAGTATTAACTGCGTTAGATAAATTTACCAAATTCGATCAAGCAAAGATTCTTAAATCCAGGGCTATCGAAGATGTACGCACACCATTGAGAGAACTGCTATTCTTTTTCGGCGTTCCGAAATGTGTCGTAATAAACGGTGAAAAATCTCTTAATTCGGCATCCATTACATTTATGATGAGGGATCAATTAAAAATTTAAATCTACAAGACCCCATCATACAAGAGCGAGGTGAATGGTCAAGTCGAAAGATTTCACTCAAATCTGACAGAAATAGTGAGATGTTTGAAAACAGAAGACATCCACAGATCCTTCGAAGAACTGCTTGAACGATCCCTATATAAATATAATTCTTCTATCCACTCCGTTACTGGAAAAAAACCAATAGAGTTATTCTACGATAGAATCGTCTCGACAGACCCCGAACAACTAGAGAAGTCGAGAAAGGATAACATAGAACTACTCAAACAAAAACAACAAAAAGACCTTAAATCTCATAATAAAAACAGAAAATCACCCAAAGAGTACGAAATTGGTGAGACAATTTACGTAAAAAATAACAAACGTGTAGGAACAAAATTAACAGCTAGATACAGGAAAGAAATCGTAAAAGAAAACAAACCTACTTTAGTAATAACAGAATCAGGAAAGAAAATTCATTAAACCGATATTCGAAATTAAATCCCTCATTTATTTCAGATTTATAATCACCGCCGTAAGCGCAGAAGTCCAAATCCTCGATTATTCCAATTTTATATATCTTTATAGTTTCTGCATGGAAGTGGATCGCTTGAAATCCCGACCGCGATGATTTTGTTTTAATTAAAGATAAAATTAATAATGTATTAGAAAATAATAATAAACCAATTTTGATAAACAGCGAACATAATGAGAGACTAAATAAGATCAAAAAAACCAATGAAATTTTAAATACAATAAAAAAGGATAAAGTTTTCGAAAATACATTAGCTCTAAGTACTCAATACAAAATTAAAATTGTTAAAGAAGAACTAAAAAATATTATACAATCAATACAATTGGCAAAGGCCAATATTGTAAATTCAAATGTACTTTCCAAATCCGAAATTGAAATAATTATAAAAAATTTTGATAAATACATGATTCCCTATTCAAATATAGAGGAAGCCTTAGAAATTTCCGAAGTCAAAATAGCACAAAATTCAACATATTTGATTTATATAATCGATGTACCAATAACTTCTAATATAACTTTTGAAAAATTGTTGCTCAAACCAGTAAAAAGAAATAATATCATAAATAAAATTTCATATAAATATATATTGAAAAAAGATAAAATTATATTTGGTGTAAATGGGAAATGTAAAAATCTCAATGAAATCGCAATTTGTAAAAATATCAATATTATCGATATAAGCGAAACAACTTGTATTCCAAATTTGTTAGAAAATAAGATCATAAAATGTAAAAAAACTAATAGCCATCATGTCCCATCAGTAGAGGAAGTCACACCCGGAATCGACCTTTTAAACGGTTTCAACGGAAAAATTCAGATCAACGATACAATGCAACATCTGAAAGGAACTTACCTTATATCATTCAAAAACGAGTCGATCATCATAAGCAACCAGAAATTCACAGCAAAGGAAGTGACAACCGTCCAGTTCTTGCCACCATTACTGCAGACAGAAATGGGCAAAAGCGATCTCGAGGAGATATTATCTTTAGAGATGATGAAAGAGATTTTCTTGAACAGCACCAAACAAATCAGCCTTCTCAAAACCGAAAATAACATCAACGAATTGGTCAGCTATGGACTGTTTGCAACAATCCTCATAGTCCTACTTACCTTTAAGACCATCGAACTCCTGAAAAGGCCAAAAGGACCAGATATCACCATAAGAACGGCAACACCACTCATACCGGCTCCAGCGGTCCACATCGAAGCTGATGAATCTCCTAGGCAAGGCCACGGAAGCCTTTACACATACATCCCATTTTTTTAGTCGAATGAGGGCATTCAACCTAAGAGGGGAAGAGTTAACACCAAAATTTCCCACAAGAATTCTTCAACTGCAAACGCCAGCAATATCTGGGTCACAAGGCAAAACAACTGAAACATCATTTTCTCACGACGCGATTCTGCTGACAGCATGTCTGCGACACCTGAGACCAACGTTTCATTTTAAGTAAATCACATTTGTTAATTTAGTCTTAAAAAAGCTCTAGAACAATAAAGTTCTCTAAAAATCGTAAACAAATTGTTTTTTTTATTCTAATGTAAACAGAATTTGTTAACTTATACAATGCAAGTAAACACTTAATTCTAAGATACAAATCAATAGATAAGTAAACTGAAATGCATGACTCATATACAATGCAAGTAGACACTTAATCCTAAGATACAAATCAATAGATAAGTAAATTGAAATGCATGACTCATATACAATGCAAATAAACACTTAATTCTAAGATACAAATCAATAGATAACTAAACTGAAATGCTTGCAACATTCTTTTCTAAGACAAATATACACTTTATAAAAGAAGAAGGATCGGACTAAAGGCCGATCAGTTTGAAGAAGACCTTTGAATAAAACACTACAAGAAAAACTTGTGTTGTTTTTATTCTTTGTTAACGAAAGATAAATTTCGTAACTGGCGCAGTCGTCCATCTAAGGAGGGAGGAACCACTTAGATTCGAACCTTTAAAAACGTAGATCCACTAAGTACTTTGTATAAGGATCATTCGTCCGCTAATAATTCAACAAAATTAAAAAGTGCAATTTTATAATTCAAGGGATATTGCAAAGCCCTAGGCTGAATTTTAAGAGAATTCGCCTCTGACCTCTTTATTTAAAAAGTGATTCAGAATAATAGAAAACAGTGCTAACCCAGAATTAAAAAAAACGAATTTGAAAATCAAATTCTAATAAAAATATTAATAAAATAAATCTTTAATTAATAAGGGATATTGCAAAGCCCTAGGCTGAACTTTAAGGGAATTCGCCTCTGATCTTTTCAAACGAATCGAATCGTTTATTAAATTTTTTTTATAATAAATAGTGAATACATTTTACTCAGAACGATGGCGGAACCAATTCCAATTGTCATGAGTTTCGAGGATCTCATAAGAAAAGCCAGAAGAATACCAATCTTTGATGGAGATAACGAGAAGACCGCGATCCAAACATGGATACGAGAAGTAAACGACCTCCTAATACTTACGCAGCAAGGACCACAACGAAGCTATAGATTCAACATAGCCCTTACAAAACTACAGGGAGAAGATAGACACGCAATTCAGCGAGCAAGTCAACAATCATGGGACCAGATTCGAACGATTCAAATCAATAGTTTTGGGGTCACGCAGACATATAGTAGCATCATCAACGAGGTACATCAAGTAAGATTCAATAAAAATATTGATATTGTATATTATAAGTTAAGTGAATTATTAAATAAATTGAATACGAAGTTTATACTTACTTACTTACGATGGCGCTACAGCCCAAATCGGACTTTGGCCTCCTGAATGCTTTGCCTCCATCCATCTCGGTTCAGTGACCGCGTCCTCCAGTTTGAAAATCTTAGCAGTGATTTGCTGTCTGCGTCAATCGAATCCTCCCAGCGCTTTCGTGGTTTTCCGACCGGTCTTTGTCCGTTGACTTTCCCTTTTAGTGTGCGTTTGGGAATTCTTCCGTCATCCATCCGCTCCACATGACCAGCCCATTGTAATTTTTTAAATTTTATGAGGGTTGACACTTCTGGATTGTCGAAGATGGCATACAATTCTCTATTGTATCGTATTCTCCAGATCGAGTCTTCCCTCACAGGTCCGAGGATTCTTCTGAGGACCTTCCTTTCAAAGGCGTTAAGTCGTTTTTCGGACGCCTGAGTTAATGAATACGAAGTTTATGCAAGATCAAAACGCAGAACAAAATAGAGATTTTAGTCCTTCAAGAAATGAAAGTTTAGTGTTAAATTGATTCAAATCGTGCATTGTTGAGTATAAGTCATTCCTAATTGAGACTAGAGGTTACCAAAAGTGAGGCATATTACCTACTAAAAAATATTCAGCAGTCACATTCTGAATCAATGGCTGTTGATATGCAAAGAAAGTTTAATTGTAATCAAGATTTCAATAGAATTTCCAAAGACTTTAAACAAAATATTAATAACAACCAAAATCGAAATTATTATATCATCGAAAATCAAAATCGATTCCATAAATTCAACAACAACAATAATAATTATTATAACCACCACAATTCACAAAGAAGTAAAATAAATTTTCCAAGATACAGAAATAATCATCAAGGTTTTGGAATAAGTAATTCTACACAACAACGCTTAAACCAAAACAGGGATAATTATTATCAACACATTAGGGTAGAACCAATGGAAATGGACAAAATTTACTGAGACCATCGAATGCGAGTATAATTTAGGGGAAGGTCTTATGATAATTAATAACAAAAAAATTAAAATTCAATTACGCAATACCAGAAGAAATAAATTATCAAACCGAATTGCAAGGAAATAACAACATACTAGATGAAAAATTAAATGAAGAATTAAACTTGGAAGAACAGCAAACATTGAGTAGATTATTGAAAAATACTAAGGACTTATTCTATCAAGAAGGATCTAATTTAACATGCACAACGCAGACTAAACATGAAATAATCACCAAAAAAAACAAAGCACTTTACTCAAAAACATATCGTCTTCCCCAAGTACACGAGAAAGAAGTGAATTCTCAAATAGGGGATATGCTCAAACAAGGTATCATCAAAACTTCTAGTTCACCTTATAATTCACTCATTTGTATAGTACCCAAAAAAAAATGACAATTCAGGAGTAGCGAATAGTTATTGACTATAGAAAGTTAAATGAGGAAACAGTCGAGAAAAAATTTCCGATTCCGAACATAGAAAGTATGTTTGATAAACTAGGTAAAGCGCAATATTTTACGACCCTGGATTTGGCTAAGGGATTTCACCAAATACTTGTAGATGAAAAGGAGAGAGCGAAAATAGCCTTTTCTACACCTAATGGACATTTCGAATTCGTACGAATGCCATTTGGACTTAAGAATGCACCCGCAACTTTTCAGCGAATGATGAATGAAATACTAAAAGAATATATTAATAAGATATGTGTCGTATATTTAGATGACATTTTAATATTTGGAACATCCCTTCAAGAAATGGAAATTAATACAAGGAAAATATTTGATGCTCTTCGGAAATATAATTTGAAAATTCAACTAAATAAATGCAAAAGAAACTGAATATCTAGGACATGTTTTAACTGTAGAAGGAATAAAACCAAACCCAGACAAAATAAAAATAATCCAGAAGTTGAAAATAGCAGATACAACGAAAGGAATTAAATCATTTTTAGAAATTACAGGATATTATAGAAAATTCATACATAATTATGCAAAGATAGCGTCACCATTAACAGATGCTTTGAAAAAGAAAAATTCAATAAATCACTATGACCACGAATATATTACAGCCTTCGAAAAAAATATTTAATTACAAACTATCCCTTATTAAAATATCCGAATTTCAAAAAGAAATTCATATTAACTACAGACGCAAGCAATAATGCAATTGGAGCAGTACTCTCACAAGAGAAACACCCTATCTCATATGCGAGTAGAATCCTTAACGAACATGAGAGGAATTATTCGACTATAGAAAAAGAGCTATTATCAATCATTTGGTCAACACAATATTTTAGACCATATTTATATGGAGTTAAATTCGATATACGAAACTGACCATAAACCACTTGTATGGTTAAGTAATTTAAAAGAACCAAACAGCAAATTGCAAAGGTGGAAAATTAAATTAAATGAGTATAATTACAATATAGAATATGTTAAAGGAAAAGATAACAAAGTAGCCGATTTTCTGAGTAGGATAGATGTAGATAACAATGAATTTAATATAATGAATGAAGAAGATTCCGAAGTAAGTAATATTGCAACAGTTCACTCCGGAGAAGAAGATCAAAATGAATTTATCTCAATTAAAGAAGGAATTGCTAATATTTACAACACTTAAATAATAATAGTAAAGAGGAAACAAAGAGAACTATGCACCATAAATAAGAAAAAAAAAATTTACATAGATGAAAGAGATATAAATGACGACCATTTAATAAACGATATTTTAAGAAGGAAAGGAACTATCGGAATTTATTCGGATCCAAACGATCATCAGTATCATCATCAATGGCGCGACAGCCAAATCGGGCCTTGGCTTCCTGAAGTCGTCGCGTCCAGTCGTCTTGATCCAAAGACCGCGTCCTCCAGCTGCTAATTATACTCTAGATGAAATCTGAGAGTATTATAAGTTTGCTCTAAAGTTTGTAACGCCAAGAAATAAAGCTCCGAGAAAAAAATGAATGATACAGAAGATAATATTATTACTCAAAAATCTCAAAACAGGATGTCCGTCCGTCCGTCCGTCCGTCTGTCCGTCCGTCCGTCCGTTCGCTCTCTAGCTTGAGAACGCGTTGAGCTAGAAAGCTCAAATTTTGTACACGTCGTTTTTGAGAAAAAAGTAAGGTCTCACGAACTTGACCTTACTTTTTTCTCAAAAACGACGTGTACAAAATTTGAGCTTTCTAGCCGGCCAAATCGCTCCACCCCTTCTACCCCCTCCCATACAAATTGACACAATTGCGCAATTTGACAATTAAAGGATTTGCTCAAAAAGTAGAAATGCTATTGGCCTGAAATTTGGAATACATTATTTTTATGATAATATCAATCTACTGTGAAAAAATTATACGTGTCCTTCTCCTCCTTCTACCACCTCCCATACCAACTGTACTTTTCATGAATTACTCTAAGCCAATTTACTCAGTGCGTATAAAATTTAGCAGGCTGAAATTGTGCACCAAATATTTATTTAAAATTGTTAGTAAGGATAAACAAAATTAGACGATTAGCTTCACCCCTTCTACCCCCTCCCATACAAAATGACACAATTTCGCAATTTGATATTAAGTGGATTTACTCGAAAAGTATAAAAGCTATTAATCTGAATTTTGGAGTATATTACTTTTTTAATAATATAAATATGCAGTAGAAAAATAATTTGCGTCCTCCCTCTCCTTCCACCCCCTCCCATACAAATCACACTTTTTCATGAAATGCTCTAAAACGATTTTCTCAGAACACATAACATTTATTGAGCTCATATTTTGTAATAAATACTTAATTAGTATTATCACTAACATCAGAAAAAAAAATTTGATTAGCTTTACTGCTTCTACCCCCTCCCATACAATATGACACAGTTTCACAACTTCACAAAAAATCGATTTTCTTGAAAAGTATGAACGGCATATGTCTGAAATTTAAGGGATGTCAATTTTATAATATTCCTAGTTATTTCTGAAAAAATCACTAGAATTCCACCACTCTTTCTACCACCTCCCATACAAAATGCACATTTTCACTAAATCTAACACACTAATTTTCTCAGCTCCTATTCAATTTTTGGAGTAAGCATATTGTATAAAACATTTTGTAGCTACTTTAGCATGATGATCATGATCATAAAAGTAATATATTCCAAATTTCAGATCAATAGCTTTTATACTTTTTGAGCAAATTCGTTTATTGTCGAATTGCGAAATTGTGTCATTTTGAATGGGAGGGAGTAGAAGGGGTGAAGCTAATCGTCTAATTTTTTTTTTCTTAATAACAATTCTAAATAAGTTATTATTGCACAATTTCAGCTCAATACATATTATACGTACTGAGTAAATTGGTTTAGAGCATTTCATGATAAAGTGCAGTTTGTATGGGAGAGGGTAGAAAGAAAAGGAGACTCAAATAAATTTTAGACAGTAGATTGAAATCATCATAAAAGTAATATATTCCAAATTTCAGATCAGCTTTTGTACTTTTCCAGCAAATCCGTTTATTGTCGATTTGCGAAATTGTGACATATTGTATGGGAGGGAGTAGAAGGGGTGAAGCTAATCGTCTATTATTTTTTTTGGTTTTACTAATAATTCTAAATAAATATTTAGTTCTAAATTTGAGCTCGTTAAATTTTCTACACAATGAGTAAATTGGTTTAGAGTATTTCATGAAAAAGTAGAGTTTGTATGGGAGGTAGTGGAAGGAGTAGGAGGACACGCATAATTTTTATGCGCTATGTTTATCATCATAAAATAATATATTAAAAATTTCAGTCTAATGGCTTTAATAGTTTTCGAGCAAATCCATTTATTGTCAAATTGCATAATTGTATCATTTTGCGTGGGAGGGGGTAGAAGGGGTGAAGCGATTTGGCCCGTTCACAAACTTGACCTTACTTTGTTGACAAAAATTTCATATACAAAATTTGGACTATCTAGTTCAACGCGTTCTCAAGCTAGAGAGCGCAAAGACGGACGGACGGACATCCGGTTTTGAGATTTTTGAGTGATTATATGAACTTCTGTAACATCTTTATTTTCTCCTAGCCTTATTTTTTAGCGTTAAAAACTTTGTGGTCAACTTGTAATACTCTCAGATTTCATCTAGAGTATAAATATTTATCAACAATTCGGACGCAGCTTTATTTTTTTTGGGACAAGTTGAGTATGCGTGAGAAGTGAATATACATGTTAGGGTGCATAGACAAGACTTAGAAGAAGAGTGCTATTGTCTATTGTTAAGCACTTAACTTGCGATTAGAATTAATAGCTCCATTTACGTAGAATTAGTACTTTATTCGTTTATTTATGCAAGTTTGGATTTGCAAAGAGGTAAGGGGGTGCTAGAATAATAATAATTTGTTAACTACCTATTCAAGTTGAAAATTCTCAGTAGAGAATATTACCTTCGTAGATGGAGTTTGATAAAATTTCTACTTCCGTATATTTTATCGCATATTTATTTAAGAAAACATGCATGGAACAGGAATCGTAAAATTTGTGATGCAGTTTTATTTCGTTTCTCTTTAAAGAGAAATTATTATTTTTCCAAAATGTATTTCAAATTGATGTATGCACCCGCAAAGTTTGAACTTTTTATCTCTCACCAGAGCTCTAAAATAAACATTTTCCGACATTTTAACACCTAACCTCTCTCGCCTTACACGCCATAAGTTAAAAATTTCACTAAAATTAAAGGTCATATAGTTTCAACTTATCATCTGCATGCATTTTGAGATATAACGGTTTGAAATGCGCTCCGTTTTTGAAATATTCCCCATTTTCGTCCACTACCTTTATTTCCAAATATTATATCTTTCTCATAAATGTTATTAGTTTCAATTACATAGATTAAGAGATAGTCCATATTTTTATTTTTAAGTGTTTTTCTTTGCACCCCCTTCTGCCCCCTGCCCCTCCCTTACAATAATTCGCCTCCATATAAGTTGCTTTTGGTAAATACGCCTTTTTGGTCTCAAAAAAATTACCGTAAGTAATTCTGAAGATATTTTCATTTGAAAAAACAATTCGGCCTGCCATTTGTTCTTAGCTACTCATTTTCGGACCCCAATGGAAAAACAAATTAAATTATTTTAATAGCTTGTCCCACAAACATGTTCGTCGAACACGATAACCATGTTTGAGATCAAATTGGTATTTTTTGGTTCTAGCGCTTCGCCCGCCTCCCCCTTAACCCGAATACTCCCCAAAACTATGTAGTATCTACAATCCATCCGAAAATGAACTTTCTAACGTCAAGTGCGAGTTACGAAATTTATCTTTCGTTAACAAAGAATAGAAACAACACAAGTTTACCTCGTAGTGTTTTATTCAAAGGTCTTCTTCAAACTGATCGGCCTTTAGTCCGATCCTTCTTCTTTTATAATGTGTACATTTGTATTAGAAAAGAATGTTGCAAGCATTTCAGTTTAGTTATCTATTGATTTGTATCTTAGAATTAAGTGTTTATTTGCATTGTATATGAGTCATGCATTTCAGTTTACTTATCTATTGATTTGTATCTTAGGATTAAGTGTTTACTTGCATTGTATATGAGCCATGCATTTCAGTTTACTTATCTATTGATTTGTATCTTAGAATTAAGTGTTTACTTGCATCATATACAACTCATATACAAGTCATGCATGGGATATAAGTGTAACGCCTTCCTCATTTAGAGTCTTGTTGTCCTCAACAATGTTTTTTTTTCAGAGTTCCTTTTTTTTTTTAGTGGTTTATAATTTTTTAAGCCTAGAGAAATAAATGCGATAAATATAATTATTGCAATAATCGTTATAAATCTTGCTGTTATGATCGAGGAATCTTTAATAAAATTTTTTAATTTCTTTTATTTTCTCCAAATTTTTTATGTTCTCAAGTTGCAAGTCCTTTACATTAATTTCTTTTCTTATATATGATACATTAATAATTGGTTCTAATACTAATGTTTGCGAAAACTTCGTTATTTTATTTGTGTAGAGTACGTTAAAAATTTGTGTGTTGCAGTTATTAAATTTTATAATACAATTTCCTTTTAAGAGGTGCGATTTTTTGTTGCAATTTTGAAAAATTTTTTCGTTTACATTAATTGCCAATAGTAATCCTTTTTCATCTCTTTTATCTTAGTAACATTGTCATATTCTTTCGTCATACAATTTGTTTCTTTTGTGCATTCAATTTTCTTTAAATTTTTAAACATTTTAGTATATTTGTAGTAATATCCATTGTAGTATATAACATTATTTTCTTTTATATCTAACACTTCGTTATTCTTATTTGGTAATTTTCTAACATAATATGATAAAAGGGGTGCAGTATATATTGGTATATTGATAACAAATATTAAAATTTCATTTTTAATTAGTGCAATAATTTTAATTTCCTTTAACTCATCAAATGTTACATTATTTTGTTCAATTTCATCTGAACTCAAAATTGATCGTGTCATCAAACCGTGTATTGCTGAATTTATGTTATCTATTATTTTTTCAACTTCATCTTTAATTATATCAATATTGTGATTGATATGTACATTTAATAAAATTGTATTGTATTCAAAGAATTTCTCATTATTATTCCTAATTGTTTCTTGTATAATTTTGTTAGTGTAATTTATATTGTCTTGAATTTTGTTTAAATTTTCTTAAAAAATATTATTAATGTAAATTTGTTTGTTCATACTGTCAATTAGATTGTGATTATTCGATTCAATTAAATTTAAGTGTTCGTTAATTTATTTACTATCATTAATATCCATGGTTCCGAAAAGAAATCTGAATCCGTTGCCGACAATATCGAGTAATGTTCTTTTATATTTTTTTTTAGTTGATTATTAAAATAGTCTATAAATAATTTTCAGGGGTTTTAAATTCATTATCATAAGGTTGGTTATTAATTTTAAAATTATTCTGAGATTTTAACATGTATAATTAACTTTTAATAGTTTTTACGGGTTTTTTTTTAGGCATATATATATATATTTCCTGTTGAATATTTTTGTAATTGTAAAAGTATATCTTCATACTCTGTGAGATTGATATGGTGATATATTCTTTTATAGTTTTTTATTATCATTTCGGCTTCCTTTTTTATAAGTATTACTCCTGTGTCTGACTTTACTTCTTCAATTTGAATTTCTGTTTGTACTGAGTTCGTTAGAAATATCAAGATTATCATTATTAACTTGATCAGCGCTTCGATTTTGTGTTTTCTTTTGTTTCCAATAGCTTTTTCTTTGGGGTAAGTTCGTTTCCTTGGGACCAGTTAAAAATTTTTTTAATCGTTTAATTCTTGTTGGGTGTATTTTGTTAATGGGTTTGTCATTTCTAATGTGTATAACTTCATCATTTACTTAAATTACTTTTTCTTTCCTGTATTTCGGTTCCTCTTTATGTCTTTCATTCACATAGTTTTTAATATACACTTTGTTATGCGTAATATCTTGCTTTTGTTCTCTATTTTTGTTATGGTAATTAATCCATTTTTCCTTATTTTCTATCATTATTTTATGTATTTTCCTTTTATCTGTTTCCCTTGTAATACGTCTATTGGTCTACATTCAATTCTGACATCTCACGAAATTGACCTTACTTTTTTCTCAAAAACGACGTGTACAAAATTTGAGCTTTCTAGCCGGCCAAATCGCTCCACCCCTTCTACTCCCTCCCATACAAAATGACACAATTGCGCAATTTGACAATTAAAAGATTTGCACAAAAAGTAGAAATGCTATTGGCCTGAAATTTGGAATACATTACTTTTATGATAATATCAATCTACTGTGAAAAAATTATACGTGTCCTTCTCCTCCTTCTACCACCTCCCATACCAACTGTACTTTTCATGAATTACTCTAAGCCAATTTACTCAGTGCGTATAAAATTTAGCAGGCTGAAATTGTGCACCAAATATTTATTTAAAATTGTTAGTAAAATCAAATTCCTGTTAAGACCCCCTATAGGGGCATAGGACAGAAACAACTCTCTTCCACAAGGCGCGATCCTGAGCATCGGCTTTAAGCTGTTGCCAGGACTTGTTTATTCCTCTGGCCTCCTGCTCAACTGCTCGCTTCCATGTGTTACATGGTCGACCAACCCGACGTCTTCCTTGAGGGTTATAATCCAGAGCCTGTTTTGCGATGTTTTGCTCTGGTTTCCTCAAAGTATGACCGATCCACTGCCATTTTCGCCGTTGAATCTCAATACCTATTTTAGTCTGGCGAGTTGTACTCCAAAGTTCGTCGTTGGAGATCACTTCTGGCCAGAATATTCCTAAAATGCGTCGGAGGCATTGGTTTACGAAAGTCTGTAGTTTCTTGGTAAGTCGAACGGTCACTTTCCACGTAGTACAACCATATAACAACACGGATTTGACGCATGCGTCAAAAACTCGCAGCTTCGTGCGAAGGGAGATCTCTCTTAACCTCCAGAAAGGGGAAAGGATACCGAAGGCCTGACGAGCTTTATTTAGCCGAGCCTCAACATCCTTTTCGGCTCCGCCGTCCATGCTGACAATGCTTCCGAGATAGCAAAAATCTTGCACCTCTTCTACATCCTGTCCATTAAGAACAATCGGTGTGCTTGCGTTCGAACCCATGTGCATGTACTTGGTTTTACGCACATTTATTTTCAGTCCCGCCTCTTTGCATTTAGAATGCAACGAGCGAACATTTGACTCTAAGTCCGAACGGGTATGTGCAAGCAAACACACGTCATCAGCATAATCAAGGTGACTTAAGATGTTAAATAGTCTCCATTGAAGACCTTTACCTTCCCCACCTTCCAGTGCAGCTTTCAAGATGTCATTTATTACCACCAGAAACAGGGCTGGTGATAATATGCAGCCTTGTCTGACACCCGTTCGCACAGGAAAGCTCTCGGACAGCTCTCCTCTATGCAAGACGCGACACCTTGCATCTTCGTAGGATTCTTTAATCATAGCTATGACCTTATTTGGAATACCTCTCCTACGCAAAGCATTCCATATGTAATCTCGCTTAACGCTGTCGAAAGCCTTCTCGAAGTCCACAAACATGAGATGTAGTGGCGAACCCATTTCGGCTGACTGCTCTAATATTATCCGTAGGGTATTTGTGTGGTCGGTACAAGACGACCCTTTACGGAATCCAGCCTGATAAACTTCGAGAGTGCTCTCGACGACATCACTAATCCTATTGAGAATTACCTTAGCCATAATTTTTGATACGGCAGTAAGTAGACATATACCACGCCAATTGCCACAATCCCGAAGGTCGCCCTTCTTCGGAATTTTCACAATGACGCCCTCCTTCCATTCAGTCGGATATCTTCCATCATTCCACACCTTAGTGAAGAGTGGGAGGAGTATATCGGCTGTTATTTCCGGGTCCGCTTTGAGGAGTTCGGTTGGTAGTCCGTCTATACCTGGAGCTTTCCTTCCCGCCATTGACCGAATGGCGGAAACTATCTCTTCCTTATCTGGGGGATCGTCCCTAATAGAGGATTGTTGCGGTTGGATGTTTGGAAGTTGTTCTGTTTCCGGAATATCTTCATCTGACAAGATGTTTAAAATATCAGAGAAGTATTCCTTCCATCGTCGCAACTGGTGTTCACTCATATTAAGGAGAGTTCCGTTGACATCTCTCACCAGGTGGTTGGCGGTGAAATTCCTGTTCGTCAACTGTTTCATGATTTTAAATAGTGAACCCATATCCCCAAGGTAAGCCGCAGATTCTGCCTTGTTTGCCAGATCTTCAATGGCCTTTCTCTTGTCGCGTCTAACAGCCTTTTTAAGCTGTATATGAGCATCGCGGTAGTTCTGCCTCAAGTCGGGCGTTCGTTGGTTGACATCGGGTTGAGAGATGATTGCCAATTTGGCTATTTTCCGATTGTCAACCTTGTCCCATGTGTCTTGCGACATTCAGGGTTTCTCACCGTTTTGCGCATATCCCACAGATTCTTCAGCACTAGTTAGAAAAGTGTTTCTGGTTGCCTCCCAATTGGCGTCCAGTGTGCGCATTTCATGTTCACCCAATGTGGATGACTTTTCGCGTAGAATGGTGGTGTATTCGAGTTTTTTGTTGGGATCTCTGAGTTTATCCACATTAAGCTTGCGCTTCATTTGAAGAATTTGTGGTCGTCGGATAGCTGCTGTACACAATCTCAAGCAGGCAACCATCAAGTGGTGATCGCTCCCCACGTCAGCTCCACGTTTCGCTCGCACATCGAGGAGACATCTTCTCCATCGGCGACTTATAGCCAAATGGTCGATCTGGTTCTGAGTAACACCATCAGGGGAAACCCAAGATGTTTTATGATGACTCTTGTGTGGAAAAAGGGTCCCTCCGATGACCATTTGCCGAGTACTACAGAACTCCACAAATAATTCGCCGTTTTCGGGTCTCTTAATCCAAGGTCGTGAAGGGTCGACCCAAGGGTCACCATGCCTCCCCATGACGTGTTCTAGTCCAGTGTTGTATGATCCAACCTGGGCGTTCATATCTCCCGAGATGATAATAATATCACCTCTTGGAACACGTTCGAAGGTGGCACTCAGTTGACTATAAAACTCCTCTTTGTCACCAGATGTTGCGGTATTAGTTGGTGCGTAGCACTGCAGAATTGTGACGTTTCTGACACTGGTCCTGAGCCTGACGACGATAATCCTATCCGAGATTGGTTCCCAGCTAATGAGACTGTTTCTCGCTCTCGGCGTAAGGACGAACGCCACGCCATTTCTGGCTTCACTTTCAGGGCCAATGTACAGAATAGTGTTTCCGCTAGGGGTTCGTTCTTCTCCTGATCCTGTCCACCTGACCTCGCTCAAGCCCAAGATTTGGATGTTATAGTGCTCCATTTCACGGTCGATTACTGATTGGCGGTGCAAGGACCGAGTAACCCCAGCTCTTCCCCCGTCATTCAATGTTCGAACGTTCCAGAAGCCAATCATAGTCCGTTTTCGAATGCCAAAAGTCGTTACCGTAGAATCAGTCCGTATCCGAGGCGATGTATCCGTTTCTCGTATCATTTAGGTCTTAAAAATTGTTAGTAAGGATAAACAAAATTAGACGATTAGCTTCACCCCTTCTACCCCCTCCCATACAAAATGACACAATTTCGCAATTTGATATTAAGTGGATTTACTCGAAAAGTATAAAAGATATTAATCTGAATTTTGGAGTATATTACTTTTTTAATAATATAAATATGCAGTAGAAAAATAATTTGCGTCCTCCCTCTCCTTCCACCCCCTCCCATACAAATCACACTTTTTCATGAAATGCTCTAAAACGATTTTCTCAGAACACATAACATTTATTGAGCTCATATTTTGTAATAAATACTTAATTAGTAATATCACTAACATCAGAAAAAAATATTTGATTAGCTTTACTGCTTCTACCCCCTCCCATACAATATGACTCAGTTTCACAACTTCAAAAAAAATCGATTTTCTTGAAAAGTATGAACGGCACTAGTCTGAAATTTAAGGGATATCAATTTTATAATATTCCTAGTTATTTCTGAAAAAATCACTAGAATTCCACCACTCTTTCTACCACCTCCCATACAAAATGCACATTTTCACTAAATCTAACACACTAATTTTCTCAGCTCCTATTCAATTTTTGGAGTAAGCATATTGTATAAAACATTTTGTAGCTACTTTAGCATGATGGGGAAAAAATTAGTTCAATGCTCTCATCCCTTCTAACACTTCCCATACAAAATTTCTTGGGATCATAAAAAATCTATTTCATCTAGAGTATCGTAAGATTGCGCTTTACGCGCAATCGTAGCCCTGTTATGTTTATACTCTAGATGAAATCTGAGAGTATTATAAGTTTGCTCTAAAGTTTGTAACGCCAAGAAATAAGGCTCGGAGAAAAAAATGAATGATACAGAAGTTAATATTATCACTCAAAAATCTCAAAACCGGATGTCCGTCCGTCCGTCCGTCCGTCCGTCCGTCCGTCCGTCCGTCTGTGCGCGCTCTAGCTTGAGAACGCGTTGAGCTAGATAGTTCAAATTTTGTACACGTCGTTTTTGACAAAAAAGTAAGGTCAAGTTCGTGAACGGGCCAAATCGCTTCACCCCTTCTACCCCCCCCCATACAAAATGACACAATTGCGCAATTTGACAATAAGCGGATTTGCACGAAAAGTATAAAAGCTATTGGCCTGAAATTTGGAATATGTTACTTTTATGATAATATCAATCTACCGTACAAAAATTATGCGTGTTCTCCCCCTCCTTCTACCACCTCCCATACAAACTGTACTTGTCATGAATTACTCTAAGCCAATTTACTCTTTGCGTATACAATTTATAGAGCTGAAATTGTGCACCAAATATTTATTTGAAATTGTTAGTAAGCCCAAAAAAAATTTAAACTATTAGCTTCACCCCTTCTACCCCCTCCCATACAAAATGACACAATTTCGTAATTTGACAATAAACGGATGTACTCGAAAAGTATAAAAGCTATTAGTCTGAATTTTCGGATATGTTATTTTCATAGTAATTTTAATCTACAGAAGAAAAATTATTTGCTTCCTCACTCTCCTTCCACCCCCTCCCATACAAACTACACTTTTTCATGAAATGCTCTAAGACGATTTTCTCAGAACATATAACATTTATAGAGCTCACATTTTGTAATAAATACTTAATTAGTATTAGCACTAAGATCAGAAAAAATATTTGATTAGCTTCACTGCTTCTACCCCCTCCCATACAATATGACACAGTTTCACAACTTCACAAAAAATCGATTTTCTTGAAAAGTATAAATGGCACTAGTCTGAAATTTCAGGGATGTCAATTTTACAATATTCCTAGTTATTTCTGAAAATCACTCTAATCGCCCCACTCTTTCTACCACCTCCCATACAAACTGCACATTTTCACTAAATCTAACTCACTAATTTTTTCAGTTCCCATTCAATTTTTGGAGTAAGCATTTTGTACAAAACATTTTTATAGCTACTTTAGCATGATGGGGAAAAATTAGTTCAATGCTGTCATCCCTTCTAATACTTCCCATGCAAAATTTCTTGGGATTACAAAAAATTCTATTTCATCTAGAGTATCGTAAGATTGCGCTTTACGCGCAATCGTAGCCCTGTTATGTTTTTTAAGATGGCTTTACTATTATCATCAACCGAGTCTTCCCATCGTTTGCGTGGCTTGTCTACTGGCCGGTTACCACTCGCTTTGCCTTTCAGAGCACGATTGGAGATTCTTCTATCTTCCATTCGCTCTACATGGCCAGCCCACTGCAGTTTACGTAGCTTGATGAACGTTGAAGCTTCTGGCTCGTCGTAGAGTTGATACAACTCATGGATCTATCTTACTCGCCATTCCGTTCCTTCCTTCACAGGTCCTAAAATTCTTCGGAGGACCTTTCTTTCAAATGCGTTAATTGCTTTTTCGGTCATCAGTATAATAGAGTACAATTAAAAATAATCGAATTATATAGCGGAAACATTCAATTAAAGTTTATAAAATGTACCAATCACGCAGCAGATTTATTTAATGAGGAACAATGTTACGGCAAAATGAATGAAATTCATGAAAAAGGTAACCATAGAGGTATAATGGAGAACTACGAAGATATAAAAATAACTACTATTTTCGTTGATTAATCAAACTAATAACTAAATATATAAATAATTTATCGAAATATGATCGTGAACCTGTCAAACCTATATTTAGGAACACAGAAACCCCTGAAGATATAAATGAAATAATGCAGTTATATATATTTTTAATAGGAAAAAAGATATTCTTCACTGGAATCGACAAATTCTCAAAACACATGTATACAAAGGAAATTACTGACAGAAATGCTGTGACATTTATTCAATACATACGCGAAAGAAATGCAATATTAGGAAAACCCAAGAAATTAATAGTGGATAATGAATTTAATATGGTAAATTTAAAAGATTATTTGCGCAATGAAGGAATAGAAGCTCACTTTAATTAACCTAAATCACACACGGGAAACGCAGATATGAACAGAGCTCATAATAGTTTATTAGAAAAAATTAGAACACTAACTCTAACAGAACCTGTTTTGAACATTACGGACAAAATGTTAAAGGCTACGGAATTCTATAATAATACGATTCATTCCAGAATTGAATGTAGACCAATAGACGTATTAGAAGGGAAACAGATAAAAGGAAAATACATAAAATAATGATAGAAAATAAGGAAAAATGGATTAATTACCATAACAAAAATAGAGAACAAAAGCAAGATATTACGCATAACAAAGTGTATATTAAAAACTATGTGAATGAAAGACATAAAGAGGAACCGAAATACAGGAAAGAAAAAGTAATTTAAGTAAATGATGAAGTTATACACATTAGAAATGACAAACCCATTAACAAAATACACCCAACAAGAATTAAACGATTAAAAAAATTTTTAACTGGTCCCAAGGAAACGAACTTACCCCAAAGAAAAAGCTATTGGAAACAAAAGAAAACACAAAATCGAAGCGCTGATCAAGTTAATAATGATAATCTTGATATTTCTAACGAACTCAGTACAAACAGAAATTCAAATTGAAGAAGTATAGTCAGACACAGGAGTAATGCTTATAAAAAAGGAAGCCGAAATGATAATAAAACATAACAGGGCTACGATTGCGCGTAAAGCGCAATCTTACGATACTCTAGATGAAATAGAATTTTTTGTGATCCCAAGAAATTTCGCATGGGAAGTATTAGAAGGGATGACAGCATTGAACTAATTTTTCCCCATCATGCTAAAGTAGCTATAAAAATGTTTTGTACAAAATGTTTACTCCAAAAATTGAATGGGAACTGAAAAAATTAGTGAGTTAGATTTAGTGAAAATGTGCAGTTTGTATGGGAGGTGGTAGAAAGAGTGGGGCGATTAGAGTGATTTTTTTCAGAAATAACTAGGAATATTGTAAAATTGACATCCCTGAAATTTCAGACTAGTGCCATTTATACTTTTCAAGAAAATCGATTTTTTGTGAAGTTGTGAAACTGTGTCATATTGTATGGGAGGGGGTAGAAGCAGTGAAGGTAATCAAATATTTTTTTCTGATCTTAGTGCTAATACTAATTAAGTATTTATTACAAAATATGAGCTCAATAAATGTTATATGTTCTGAGAAAATCGTCTTAGAGCATTTCATGAAAAAGTGTAGTTTGTATGGGAGGGGGTGGAAGGAGAGGGAGGAAGCAAATAATTTTTCTACTGTAGATTAAAATTACTATGAAAATAACATATCCGAAAATTCAGATTAATAGCTTTTATACTTTTCGAGTAAATCCGTTTATTGTCAAATTACGAAATTGTGTCATTTTGTATGGGAGGGGGTAGAAGGGGTGAAGCTAATAGTAAAAATTTTTTTGGGCTTACTAACAATTTCAAATAAATATTTGGTGCACAATTTCAGCTCTCTAATTGTATACGCAATGAGTAAATTGGCTTAGAGTAATTCATGACAAGTACAGTTTGTATGGGAGGTGGCAGAAGGAGGGGGAGGATACGCATAATTTTCGTACGGTAGATTGATATTATCATAAAAGTAACATATTCCAAATTTCAGGCCAATAGCTTTTATACTTTTCGTGCAAATCCGTTTATTGTCAAATTGCGCAATTGTGTCATTTTATATGGGAGGGGGTAGAAGGGGTGGAGCGATTTGGCCCGTTCACGAACTTGACCTTACTTTTTTGTCAAAAACGACGTGTACAAAATTTGAACTATCTAGCTCAACGCGTTCTCAAGCTAGAGCGCGCACAGACGGACGGACGGACGGACGGACGGACGGACGGACGGACGGACGGACATCCGGTTTTGAGATTTTTTAGTGATAATATTAATTTCTGTATTCATAATTTTTTTCTCCGAGCCTTATTTCTTGGCGTTACAAACTTTAGAGCAAACTTATAATACTCTCAGATTTCATCTAGAGTATAAAAACTATAAAAGAATATATCACCATATCAATCTCACAGAGTATGAAGATATACTTTTACAATTACAAAAATATTCAACAGGAAATATATATATATATGCCCAAAAAAAAAAACCCGTAAAAACTATTAAAAGTTAATTATACATGTTAAAATCTCAGAATAATTTTAAAATTAATAACCAACCTTATGATAATGAATTTAAAACCCCTGAAAATTATTTATAGACTATTTTAATAATCAACTAAAAAAAAATATAAAAGAACATTACTCGATATTGTCGGCAACGGATTCAGATTTCTTTTCGGAACCATGGATATTAATGATAGTAAATAAATTAACGAACACTTAAATTTAATTGAATCGAATAATCACAATCTAATTGACAGTATGAAGAAACAAATTTACATTAATAATATTTTTTAAGAAAATTTAAACAAAATTCAAGACAATATAAATTACACTAACAAAATTATACAAGAAACAATTAGGAATAATAATGAGAAATTCTTTGAATACAATACAATTTTATTAAATGTACATATCAATCACAATATTGATATAATTAAAGATGAAGTTGAAAAAATAATAGATAACATAAATTCAGCAATACACGGTTTGATGACACGATCAATTTTGAGTTCAGATGAAATTGAACAAAATAATGTAACATTTGATGAGTTAAAGGAAATTAAAATTATTGCACTAATTAAAAATGAAATTTTAATATTTGTTATCAATATACCAATATATACTGCACCCCTTTTATCATATTATGTTAGAAAATTACCAAATAAGAATAACGAAGTGTTAGATATAAAAGAAAATAATGTTATATACTACAATGGATATTACTACAAATATACTAAAATGTTTAAAAATTTAAAGAAAATTGAATGCACAAAAGAAACAAATTGTATGACGAAAGAATATGACAATGTTACTAAGATAAAAGAGATAGAAAAAGGATTACTATTGGCAATTAATGTAAACGAAAAAATTTTTCAAAATTGCAACAAAAAATCGCACCTCTTAAAAGGAAATTGTATTATAAAATTTAATAACTGCAACACACAAATTTTTAACGTACTCTACACAAATAAAATAACGAAGTTTTCGCAAACATTAGTATTAGAACCAATTATTAATGTATCATATATAAGAAAAGAAATTAATGTAAAGGACTTGCAACTTGAGAACATAAAAAATCTGGAGAAAATAAAAGAAATTAAAAAATTTTATTAAAGATTCCTCGATCATAACAGCAACATTTATAACGATTACTGCAATAATTGTATTTATCGCATTTATTTCTCTAGGCTTAAAAAATTATAAACCACTAAAAAAAAAAAGGAACTCTGAAAAAAAAACATTGTTGAGGACAACAAGACTCTAAATGAGGAAGGCGTTACACTTATATCCCATGCATGACTCATATACAATGCAAGTAAACACTTAATTCTAAGATACAAATCAATAGATAAGTAAACTGAAATGCATGGCTCATATACAATGCAAGTAAACACTTAATCCTAAGATACAAATCAATAGATAAGTAAACTGAAATGCATGACTCATATACAATGCAAATAAACACTTAATTCTAAGATACAAATCAATAGATAACTAAACTGAAATGCTTGCAACATTCTTTTCTAATACAAATGTACACATTATAAAAGAAGAAGGATCGGACTAAAGGCCGATCAGTTTGAAGAAGACCTTTGAATAAAACACTACGAGGTAAACTTGTGTTGTTTCTATTCTTTGTTAACGAAAGATAAATTTCGTAACTCGCACTTGACGTTAGAAAGTTCATTTTCGGATGGATTGTAGATACTACATAGTTTTGGGGAGTATTCGGGTTAAGGGGGAGGCGGGCGAAGCGCTAGAACCAAAAAATACCAATTTGATCTCAAACATGGTTATCGTGTTCGACGAACATGTTTGTGGGACAAGCTATTAAAATAATTTAATTTGTTTTTCCATTGGGGTCCGAAAATGAGTAGCTAAGAACAAATGGCAGGCCGAATTGTTTTTTCAAATGAAAATATCTTCAGAATTACTTACGGTAATTTTTTTGAGACCAAAAAGGCGTATTTTCCAAAAGCAACTTATATGGAGGCGAATTATTGTAAGGGAGGGGCAGGGGGCAGAAGGGGGTGCAAAGAAAAACACTTAAAAATAAAAATATGGACTATCTCTTAATCTATGTAATTGAAACTAATAACATTTATGAGAAAGATATAATATTTGGAAATAAAGGTAGTGGACGAAAATGGGGAATATTTCAAAAACGGAGCGCATTTCAAACCGTTATATCTCAAAATGCATGCAGATAATAAGTTGAAACTATATGACCTTTAATTTAAGTGAAATTTTTAACTTATGGCGTGTAAGGCGAGAGAGGTTAGGTGTTAAAATATCGGAAAATGTTTATTTTTGAGCTCTGGTGAGAGATAAAAAGTTCAAACTTTGCAGGTGCATACATCAATTTGAAATACATTTTGGAAAAATAATAATTTCTCTTTAAAGAGAAACGAAATAAAACTGCATCACAAATTTTATGATTCCTGTTCCATGCATGTTTTCTTGAATAAATATGCGATAAAATATACGGAAGTAGAAATTTTATTAAACTCCATCTACGAAGGTAATATTCTCTACTGAGAATTTTCAACTTGAATAGGTAGTTAACAAATTATTATTATTCTAGCACCCCCTTACCTCTTTGCAAATCCAAACTTGCATAAATAAACGAATAAAGTACTAATTCTACGTAAATGGAGCTATTAATTCTAATCGCAAGTTAAGTGCTTAACAATAGACAATAGCACTCTTCTTCTAAGTCTTGTCTATGCACCCTAACATGTATATTCACTTCTCACGCATCCTCAACTTGTCCCAAAAAAAATAAAGCTGCGTCCGAATTGTTGATAAATATTTATACTCTAGATGAAATCTGAGAGTATTACAAGTTGACCACAAAGTTTTTAACGCTAAAAAATAAGGCTAGGAGAAAATAAAGATGTTACAGAAGTTCATATAATCACTCAAAAATTTCAAAACCGGATGTCCGTCCGTCCGTCTTTGCGCTCTCTAGCTTGAGAACGCGTTGAACTAGATAGTCCAAATTTTGTATATGAAATTTTTGTCAACAAAGTAAGGTAAGTTTGTGAACGGGCCAAATCGCTTCACCCCTTCTACCCCCTCCCACACAAAATGATACAATTATGCAATTTGACAATAAATGGATTTGCTCGAAAACTATTAAAGCCATTAGACTGAAATTTTTAATTTATTATTTTATGATGATAAACATAGCGCATAAAAATTATGCGTGTCCTCCTACTCCTTCCACTACCTCCCATACAAACTCTACTTTTTCATGAAATACTCTAAACCAATTTACTCAGTGTGTAGAAAATTTAACGAGCTCAAATTTAGAACTAAATATTTACTTAGAATTATTAGTAAAACCAAAAAAAATAATAGACGATTAGCTTCACCCCTTCTACTCCCACCCATACAATATGTCAAAATTTCGCAAATCGACAATAAACGGATTTGCTGGAAAAGTACAAAAGCTGATCTGAAATTTGGAATATATTACTTTTATGATGATTTCAATCTACTGTCTAAAATTTATTTGAGTCCACCTTTTCTTTCTACCCTCTCCCATACAAACTGCACTTTATCATGAAATGCTCTAAACCAATTTACTCAGTACGTATAATATGTATTGAGCTGAAATTGTACAATAATAACTTATTTAGAATTGTTATTAAGCCAAAAAAAATTAGACGATTAGCTTCACCCCTTCTACTCCTTCCCATTCAAAATGACACAATTTCGCAATTCGACAATAAACGAATTTGCTCAAAAAGTATAAAAGCTATTGATCTGAAATTTGGAATAAATTACTTTTATGATGATTTCAATCTACCATATATAAATTATTTAAGTCCTCTCCTTCCTTCCATCACCTCCCAAGCAAACTGTACTTTTTCATGAAATACTCTAAAAAAATAACTCTGCGTATAAAATTTATCGAGCTGAAATTGTGCACTTAATATTTATTTAGAATTATTAGTACGGTTAAAAAAAAGGCTATTAGCTGTACCCGTTCTACCCCTCCCATGCAATCTGATACAATTTTACAACTTTACAAAAAGTGAATTTTCCTGTAAAGTTTGAAATTCAAATCCTATCAAAAGCATGATATTTATAGTTATTTTATGAAAAATTCATTAAGGACTCTCCCCTCTTTCTACCACCTTCCATACAAACTGCACAATTTGGCTAAATCCAATAAACTAATTTTCTCAGTACCTATTAAGTTTTTAATCCAAATTTTGTGGAAAACATTTTAATAGCAACTTTAGCGTGATGGGAAAAAATTAATTCAATGTCGTCAACCCCTACAAAAATTCTTGAAATTAAAAAATTTCTCTTTCATCTAGAGTATCGCACGATTGGGTCTTATGCCCAATTATTGTCCTGTTCTGTTTTATTTTACTTTTTGATTTCTCGTTTTTAACATAAATTCGTCTGTTCTCTACCTTATGAGCAAGACAAATGGGCGAAGTTCGATTACCCTGGAGATCTTAATGGTGGGTAACTCTTTTCGATGACCAACACGGTCGCCGTAAACCTTTGGATATATAAAATAACTAAAGCTATACATTTTCGTAGGTTTGACTGAATGGCTGACATTCTGGTCACTTTGTAAGTGACTCGTTCTTGAAAGTGAAAGGTTCTCTGATGCAGAGTATTTTTCAACACCTACTAAATTGACGGAAACACTAAGAAAGTAGTAATGGTAGTAATGAATAGCACTTCCAGTAACTACAATCAGTCTATTTCATTATTAATTTCACGTTACGTTAAGGTACATTTTTAAGTGCATATAAGCTCTCTCTGCGATATTGAAAACACACAATAGAGAGTTTAAGATCTATGTAATTTATAGTTTGCCAAAGGCAGGCGCATCTTTGCCCTTTACTAACCATTGGAAGCAAGAAATAAATTGCGGAAGCATTACTTCTCAACATATTGATGAACATACTGGATACTACCACCAAGGCCGAATGGAAGGATGAAATATCTCTAAACTCTAAATTCCGATTTCCAGCTTGGGAAGAATTTAGCCCATTTCTCGAGAAAAGGCTCTAATTGTTACGATTTCTGGAAGCCAACAACGTAGAGAGAAGGCATCCAATACGCTAATGAAATCTTCATCAGCCGTGATCAAACTCAGAATTCTAACCGCGACCAATCCACATTCATTGCAGCAGCAAGCAATTTGACTACCACATAGGAATTTCAGTTCTGTTCATAACCACGACATTCATTATTTCGGTGCTCAATTCTCCAGCTGCGAGGTTTCAAGAAGCAAAAAGGTTTAAGTTGTACCTTAACTAATTAAGGTTCGGGCACTCTGTGAAGTCATGCTACTCACAGAATAAATGCCAACGGTATAATGGAAATGATCACACTTTACTGCAAAGAGACACTCCGACAACCACTTACATTGGATCACATCAAACATCGCATAACAACAATTATAAATTCAAAGTAGTCAAACGCAATCTTCAGTCACTTTCAATCAATTAAGTTCCTTTTAAGACTCCCTATAGAGGCATAGAACACAAACAACTCTCCTTCACAAGGCGCAATCCTGAGCATCGGCCTTAAGCTGATACCAGTACTTTTTTATTTCTCTGGCCTGCTCAAATGCTCGCTTCCCTGTGCTATATGGTTGACCAACCCGACGTCTTCCTTGAGGATTATAGTCCAGAGCCTGTTTGGCGATATTTCGCTATAGTTTCCTCAGAATGTGACCGATCCACTGCCACTTCTGCCTTTAAATCTCAATACCTATTTCCGTTCAGTTGTATTCCAAAGTTCGTCGTTGGAGATCACTTCTGGCCAGAATATTCCTAAAATGCGTCGGAGGTATTGGTTCACGAAAGTTTGTTTTTATACTCTAGATGAATTCTGGGAGTATACTGTGTTATCCTTACCGTTTGTAACGCTAAGAAATAACGCTCGCACAGAGCCGCCAATATTTGTTTTCGTTCAAAAACCTCGATTCCGAGTGACCATCTGTCCGTCTGTCTGTCTGTGCGTCTGTCTACAGCATAACTCTCGAAAGCTTTGAGCTATACTACTAAAAAATTATGTGTGCCATATTTAGCAAAAAAGTAAGGTCAAGTTCGTGAACTGGCCAATCGCTCCACCCCTTCTACCTCCTCCCATACAAAATGAAACAATTACGCAATTTGATAATAAACGGATTTGCTCGAAAAGTATTAAAGTTATTGAACTCAAATTTTGAGCATATTACTTTTATAATGACTTTAATCTACCGTACAAAAATTATGTGATTCCTCCCTCTCCTTCCACCACCTCCCGTACAAACTGCACTTTTTCATGAAATGCTCTAAGCCAGTGCGTATAAAATTTAGCGAGCTAAAATTCTGCAAAAAATATTTATTTAGAATTATTAGTAAGACCAATAAAAATTAGATGATTAGCTTTACCCCTTCTACCCCCTTCCATATAACATAACACAAATACGCAATTCGACAATAAACGGATTTGCTCAAAAAGTATGAAAGCCATTAGTCTGATATTTTGAATAAATTACTTTCGTAGCAATTTTAATCTACCATATAAAACTTATGCATGTCTTCCTCCTCCTTCCACCACCTCCCATAGAAACTGTACTTTTTCATGAAATACTCTAAACCACTTTACTCTATGCGTATAAAATTTATCGAGCTCAAATTTAGCATTAAATATTTATTTAGAATTATTAGCAACACCAAAAAAAAATTAGATGATTAGCTTCACCGCTTCTACCCCCTCCCATACAAAATGACACAATTTCGAACCTCGACAATAAACAGATTTGCTCGAAAAGTATAAAAGCTATTGATCTGAAATTTGGAATATAATACTTTTATGACAATTTCAATCTACTAAATAAAATTTATTTGAGTCTTCTTATTCTTTCCACCCCCTCCCATACAAACTACACTTTTTCATGCAATGTTCTAAACCAATTTACTCAGTACGTATAAAACGTATCGAGCTGAAATTGTGCATTAATAACTTATTTAAAATTATTATTCAGGCCAAAAAAAATTAAAAGATAAGTCTTACCCCTTCTACCACCTCCCATACAAAATGGCGCAATTTTAGAATTCGACAATAAACGGATTTGCTCGAAAAGCATGGATGCTATTGATCTGAAATTTGAAGTATATTACTTTTATGATGATTTCAATCTATCATATAAAAATTATTTAAGTCCTCCCCTGTCTTCCACCACCTCTCATACAAACTCTACTTTTTCATGAAACACTCTAAAACAATAACTCAGTGTGTATAAAATCTATCGAGTTGACATTGTGCACTTAATATTTATTTAGAATTATTAGTAAGCCCAAAAAAATGAAGCTATTACCTATACTCCTTCGACCCCCTCCCATACAGTCTGACACAATTTCACAACTTTACAACAGGCGGATTTTCCTGTAAAGTATGATTGCTATTGATCTACAATTTAAAACATGTCAAAAGCATGATTACGGACTCGCCCCTCCTTGTACCACCTCCCATACAAACTACAGAATTTGGATAAATCCAATAACCTAATTTTTTCAGCAACTATTAAATTTTTTAATCCTAAATTTTGTGTAAGACATTTTGATCGCAACTTTAGCGTAATGGGAAAAAAGTTAATTCAGTGTCGTCAACCCCTGTACCACTTCCCCTACAAAATTTCTTGAAATCAAAAAATTTCTCTTTCATCTAGAGTATCGCACGATTGGGCTTTATGCCCAATCGTAGTCTATCGCACGATTGGGCTTTATGCCCAATCGTAGTCCTGTTATTTTTTTATTTATTTTGTTTAGGGGAACACTTGAGAACACCGTGACCTTTTTGGTCTATTCTGCGTTTATGGCCCCTTTACCCTACTATAACTCTATAGTTTTGGGTAATCTAAGTATATCTAAGGGGCTTTATCAGTTGTAAGGAAACCGTTTCCTAGAAGATTGAATCTTTTCCTTGCTACTGCCTCGCAGTGACATAGGACATGCCCTGTCGTTTCTGAGTCTCTGAGACAGAGGCGGCAGATGTCGGTTTACTCCACTATGACCCGTAGGCTGAGTTTTAGAATATCCACCACTTTGTTTTTTTGCTCTTGTTCAAGTTTGTAGTTCCTTAATAAGTCGAACGGTCACTTTCCACGTAGTACAATCATATAAGAACACGGATTCCACGCATGCGTCAAAACTCGCAGCTTCGTGCGAAGGGAAATCTCTCTTAACATCTAGAAAGGAGAAAGGATACCGAAGGCCTGATGAGCTTTATTTGGACGAGCTTTAATATCCTTTCCGGCTCCGCCGTCCATGCTGACAATGCATCCAAGATAACAAAAATCTTATACCTCTTTCACATATTATCTGGTAAGAACAACCGGCGTGCTTGCGTTCGAACCCATGTCCATGTACTTGGTTTTAAGCATATTTAGAATGCAACGAGCGACTCTAATTATTTGCAAACAAACATACGTCATCAGCATAATCTAGGTGACTTAAGATGTTAAATATTCTGCATTGAAGACCTTTATCTTCCCCACCTTAAAGTGCAGCTTTTAAGATGTCATTTTTTACCACCAGAAACAGAGCTGGTGATAATATGCAGGCTTGTCTGACACCCGTTCGGACAGGAAAACTCTCGGGCAGATCTCCTCTATGCAAGATGCAACACCTTGCACCTTCGTAGGATTCTTTAATCATAGCTATGACCTTATCTGGAATACCTCTCCTACGTAAAGCATTCCATATGTAATCTCGCTTAACGCTGTTGAAAGCCTTCTTGAAGTCCACAAACATGAGATGTAGTGGCGAACCCATTTTGGCGAAATGGTCGATGCAAGACGATCCCTTACGGAATCCAGCCTGATAGACTTCGAGAGTGCTCTCTACAACATCGCTAGTCCTATTGAGAATTACCTTAGCCATGATTTTCGATACGGCAGTAAGAAGACATATACTACGCTAATTGCTCCAATCCCGAAGGCCATCCTTCTTCAGAATTTTCACAATGACGCCCGCCTTCCATTCAGTCGGATATCTTTCTTCATTCCAAATCTCAGTTAAGAGTAAGAGGAGTACATCAGCTATTATTTCCGGGTCCGCTTTGAGGAATTCGGTTGGTAGTCCGTCTCTACCTGGGGCTTTTCTTTCCGCCATTGACCAAATGGCGGAAACTATCTTTTCTTTATCTGGGGGATCGCCACTAATAGAAGATTGTAGGTAGTTGTTTTTATTTTCTGGAATATCTTCCTCTGACAAGATGTTTAAAATATCAGAGAAGTATTCCTCTCATCGCCGCAACTGGTGCTCACTTATATTAAGGAGAGTTCCGTTGACATCTCCCACCAAGTGGTTGGCGGTGAAATTCCTGTTCGTCAACTGTTTCATGATTTTAAACAATGAACCCATATCCCCAAGGCAAGCCGCAGATTCTGTCTTGTTGGTCAGATCTCCAGTGGCCTTTCACTTGTCGCATCGCGTGATCGCTCCCCACGTCAGCTCCACGTTTCGCGCGCACATCGAGGAGACATGTTCTCCATCGGCGACTTATAGCAAAATGGTCGATTTGGTTCTGAGTAACACCATCAGGGGAAACCCAAGATGTTTTATGATGACTGTTGTGTGGAAAAAGGGCCCCTCCGCTGACCATTTGCCGAATACTACAAAAATAAGAAATAAAGTTTCAATTTTGAAATAATTTTTATGTTTGGGTATAATTTTCTGTCGTGTGCTTTTGTGCGCCAGTTGGTTTCATGTAGTTATATGTCGTCTCTCCGTCGCTTGATCTGCCTTCCCGTTTTACTTTTTGAGTCCATCGGGATGTCAGGATCTATTCTGTTGAGAGTCGCGTCCATCTATTGTCGTCCCTTTTCAATTTTTTTGATTTCGGTTTCACATCTATAATCTGGTGTGCAATCCGAATAAGACTAAATTTTTCAAAACATGGTTGATCAACGTCCCCGCACCAACTAAAACAAGTAAAGACGAATTTTATAC
The DNA here is from genome assembly GCA_963669355.1 of Chorisops tibialis. Lineage (NCBI taxonomy): Eukaryota > Metazoa > Arthropoda > Insecta > Diptera > Stratiomyidae > Chorisops > Chorisops tibialis. Next base: position 145,302,818 of record OY770263.1, read on the forward strand.
CACCCTAGTGCAAACCTATGATTCACTGGCTTCGAATGACCTAAAAATTGTCTTAAGTGATTTTAATGCAAAGGTCGGAAAGGAGGAGGCTTATAGAGGAACAACAGGAGGGCACAGTTTCCAAGGCATAACAAACGACAATGGCCAAAGTCTTATTGATTTCGCAAGCAGCAAAAATATAATTGTAAGTTCTAGGTGCTTCCCACATCGCGATATTCACAAAACCAACGTGGGCACCACCAGATGGTCACACCTTCAACCAAATTGACCACGTTCTAATTGAGAAAATGGCTGCTTCCAGCATACTTGATGTACGAACCCTCCGCGGTGCTTGATCACTACCTAGTCAGAGCTAAGTATCGATGCTGAACAGCTTGTCGTGGATATTCGAAAACGAGTAGAGCTCGCAAATTCAATGTCGATAAGCTTAAAGACGAAACAGTGGCGGAGGCTTACATATCAGCATGTAATGAACACCTGACACCAATATATAAAAACATCCAAAATATGCCAGTGGACAATGTGTGGATGAAAATATGAGATGGCATCAAATCCTCCGCAGAAGAGGTGTAAGGATATCAAGATCGGCGAAAAAATAATGAATGGTTCGACTTTTGTAGTCTTTTATTAAAACACGCTTTAAGTCAATTTTCAATTCTATTAATTTATTAATTAAACACCAATTCAATTTGTCACATAAGATTTCCTTTTCTATTAATTATTATTAATTTAAACACCAATTCAATTTGACACTTAAGATTTCCTATTCTATTAATTATTATTAATTTAAACAACAATTCAATTTGACACATAAGATTTCCTATTCTATTGATTTAACCGCGTCGAAGTCCGTTGGTCAACTCGTCGAGCGTTTTCTTTTGCTCCATCGAAACCTCTGAAATTGCTTGAATTTTCCATTTCGTGCGACCTACATTAAAGGTGGCTCACCTCGCAGGTCGCGTAAACAAAAAATACAATTATGCACAATTATACTGGCAATATTCTTAAGTTAATGCCCGTATAATTGCGCACTTCTAATTTCAAAGCCCAATCAAATTTTGCTTTGCGACCCTTCACACATTATAATTTCTTACAACATATGTTAGATCGCATAAGCAAAATTCGCTCGTTTCAATGGAATTGTACCATACTTTCGGCACCTCGCACTATGAAAGCATGTCAGGTCATTACACTGAAAGTGCAATGCACCTGTATGTTGCAATTTCAAAGGGCGAGAAGTGCCGAAAGTCACACTCAACCTTCCTTGATGAATCGCAAATTTCGAATCTTATTACACTTTTTTATACTCTAGATGAAATCTGAGAGTATTATAAGTTTGCTCTAAGGTTTGTAACGCCAAGAAATAAGGCTCGGAGAAAAAAATGAATGATACAGAAGTTAATGTTATCACTCAAAAATCTCAAAACCGGATGTCCGTCTGTCCGTCTGTCCGTCTGTCCGTCTGTCCGTCTGTCCGTCCGTCCGTCTGTCCGTCTGTCCGTCTGTCCGTCTGTTCGCTCTCTAGCTTGAGAACGCGTTGAGCTAGATTGTTCAAATTTTGTACACGTCGTTTTTCACAAAAAAGTAAGGTCAAGTTCGTGAACGGGCCAAATCACTCCACCCCTTCTACCCCCTCCCATACAAAATGACACAATTGCGCAATTTGACAATTAAAAGATTTGCTCGAAAAGTATATAAGCTATTGTCCTGAAATTTGGAATATATTATTTTTATGATAATACCAATCTACCGTATAAAAATGATGCGTGTCCTCCCCCTCCTTCTACCACCTCTCATACAAAATGCACTTTTTCATGAATTACTCTAAGCCAAATTACTCAGTGCGTATAAAATTTGGCGGGCTGAAATTATGCACCAAATATTTATTTAAAATTGTTAGTAAGGCAAAGAAAAGTTAGACGATTAGCTTCACCCCTTCTACCCCCTCCCATACAAAATGACGCAAATTCGCAATTTAACAATAAATTAATTTACTCGAAAAGTATAAAAGCTATTAGTCCGAGCTTTGGGATATATTACTTTCATAATGATTTAAATCTACACTAGAAAAATTATTTGCGTCCTCCGTCTCCTTTCACCCCCTCCCATACAAACTACCCTTTTTCATGAAATGCTCTAAGACGATTTTCTCAGAACATATAACATTTATAGAGCTCACATTTTGTAATAAATACTTAATTAGTATTATCACTAAGATCAGAAAAAAATATTTGACTAGCTTCACTGCTTCTACCCCCTCCCATACAATATAACACAGTTTCACAACTTCACAAAAAATCGATTTTCTTGAAAAGTATGAATGGTACTGATCTGAAATGTAAGGGTTGTCAATTTTATAATATTCCTAGTTATTTCTGAAAAAATCACGAAAATCCCCCAACTCTTTCTACCACCTCCCATACAAACTGCACATTTTCAGTAAATCTAACTCACTAATTTTCTCAGTCCCCATTCAATTTTTGGAGTAAGCATTTTGTATAAAACATTTTTATAGCTACTTTAGCATGATGGGGAAAAATTAGTTCAATGCTATCACCCCTTCTAACACTCCCTATCCAAAATTTCTTGAGATTACAAAAAATTCTATTTCATCTAGAGTATCGTAAGATTGCGTTTTATGCGCAATCGTAGCCCTGTTATGTTCTTTTGTGTGTTTAAACAAAATAAGAGCGTCATACATTTACATTGTCTAATTTTAGCATATTTTTGTTTTTATATCTTTTGCTTTTTTTTTTGTTTTTGTAAGCAGGAATAATCTTTATGTAGTTTATTATAATTAACTTCTTCATTATTATCATGCTCTTTTTTTTGTATTACGTCTTATATTTATCATTATTATACATATATGTATACTTGAACTGAATGCTATGATCTGAAAATAGTCGTAAATAATTTTTACATTTTTGATGCAAACGTATTTTTGTATGTAAGAATTTTGTAAGAATTTAACATTAGATATAAAATATGTCTTCATTAAGACTATATAGCAGATCTTACATTAAATGATGTTGTTTATAAACAATTGTTGGCACTATAGTTAACTTAAAGATATAGGCGATAGATACATTTATAATTTTTGATTTTATTGTATGTTTTTCTCTTAACAGCTAATATTTTGAACACGATATCTAAACCAAAGGATATACTGCAATTTTTAATTTATTTTCGATATTTATTTATTGTTATTTTATTTATTTATTATTAATATATATTTATATATATAAGTTAACACATTCCTAATATTCCGAATGACCCGTGTGGCATTCACCTTACACGCGCATTCCCCATTTCGTAATTAAACACCTTACAAAAGCATTTTCCATGCACCCATTCCAAATTCCACTCAAAGTACCTGCTTGGCAACTTATCGCGGTGTCAACTTTCGCTTACTGCACTTTCAACTCGAGTAGTATATTTTATATTTATTTTATGCAAGTTTGCATCTTGCACTTTTAATTCGGCTAGATAATAAAATTGTGTAGATTTAAGTTTAGTTGTCACAGATCCACGAAATAAATAAGACTAAAAATCTAAAATTCAAAGCTTCGTTGTTTTCTTTCAAATAAGTCTGACAAATAGACTTAACTGTCGCCCGAGCTAAAAAAGTTACAAGTTACGCGTTATAATAAATATATGAGGAACAGTTCGTACAAAAAAGTCACGCGTTATAAAAAAATACATAATAAAGTGACGTGCAAAAAATTTTTGAGTAACATTTTGATAAAGTTGTAAGAAACATAATAGAGGTAATTAAAACAGTGAACGGTGCTACAACGGCCAGGGATCCAATCCGTACCGCAGTAGGGCTAACCAATTATCAACAGCTAGTACCAAAAAGGACACCACGGACGATCCGTCAAAGGCTATTACCAAAAATGGTCAACATCGTCATCATCTTGTAAGACATCAACCTTTTTGTTTCCAAATTAAAATTATCATTAAGTTAACCTTTTGCCTTTTTTTTTTGCATATTCGAAGTAACTAAAATAAATTAAAGTAAATTAACATGAGAAAAAATTGTGAAAATCGATGTAAATCGAGTTGATTGTGTATTTTCCTACCAAATTTTTATTTTATTTTATCTCTCGTTGCTCGTTCACCTTTTTTCTTTTTCTGCGATCAAGTTGCTATCACAGGTGCTCCTTCTTGCAACCCTTACACCCCTACTTGAAACATGAAAAGCTTCGAAGCGACGATCAGGCAACTCACCGGGGCTGTTAACGCACAGATCGAGCAGATTAAAAGGGTCGAAATAAGATTAACCCAACTTGAGGACAAATCTTAATCTTCGCCTCCGGACCTAACCGGTGCTTTTAACGCTCAAATCGAGCAAATGCAAAGAGTTGAGGCAAGATTATCTCAACTCGAGACCATATCTCAAAAATTGCCTCCGGATCATTCAGATCCACCATTCGCATTAACAGAGAAGGATCTCGAAGAGATTAGGAAGCTCCCCGACTGTGTTAGGGACCTTCAAGTATTTGACGGCAACCCAATTCAATATATTTCTTGGGTTCATAGCGTTGAAACAATATTGCGAGACTACGATATAGTCAAGACCAAACCAATATTTAGGGAAGTTTTGCGTCATATTCGACAGAAAATCAGAGGTCCAGCTGACATTGCGCTTGTCTCCTACAATATTTTTTCTGACGATTGGACGTCTATAAAAAAATGTTTATCTCTTCACTACTCGGATAAACGTGATGTTCGAACGCTTGAACATCAATTACATAACATGTTGCAAAGAAACAAAAGTCTGGATGAATTTTATGCAGCAGTAAACCACCAACTCTCACTATTAATTAACAAAATTAAAACGGAGGAGTATTCTCATGAAACGGTTGCAGCTCTGACTGAAAATTATAGAAACAGCGCTTTAGATGTTTTTATAAGAGGTTTAAATGGAGACCTCCCTCGGTTACTTATCATTCAAAAGCCCAAAACGTTACCAGAGGCATACGCCTCATGCCTCGAGGTACAAAACGTAAACTTTAGAAATTTTTCAATCCACAAAAGGAATGTTCATAATACGATTTCAGCACCCATTAATCAAATATTTACTCCACCCTCCCAAATACCTCAAACCTACAGACAATTAAGCCTTCCTGAAAAGAATCGGGCTTACAACATACAATATGGTTCCCAAACCCAATCAAAACCTACTAACCACAATTCCCCACCAAGACCCATCCAACCCAAACCTTCAGTTCCGATGGAAGTCGACGAATCAATCCAAACACATAGAGTCAATTATATGAACAGGCCATCGAACACGCAATATAAAAAACGCACAAACGATTCGGGAAATCAACCAAGGAAATTCCAACGCTTGTACAACCTGCAACCACAGGAGGAATTAGAGCGAACCCAAGAAGAACCTCAATACGTTCAATATGATCAATATGATCAATACGACGAATACGACGAATGTGCCGATCCAGAGTACCAAATAAATTTTACGATAGACGCCTCTCTAGCGTACCATACATTTTTAGTAGACACAGGCGCGAATAAAAACTTTATCTCAACCAAGTTAGGAACTAACGCAAAAGCAGTAACCTCTTTCGTCATACAATCAGGTGCAGGCGAGATTTCCATAACTAAAAAAATTACAGGGAAATTTTTCGCAAGTATAGGAAACAATACGCCTTTAGAATTCTACGTATTGCCAGGATTTAAGTCTTTCGACGGCATAATCGGAGACGACACCCTGAGGGAACTAGAGGCTGTAATCGATAGGAAAAATAATATTCTATCGATCAAACCCAACATCAAAATTCCTTTAAAATCAAAGGAATTCAAACAGGTCAACAACATCGAAATTCCCTGTGATCACTTAAATTATAAAACGAGGAAGAAACTACAAACTTTAGTTAACGAATACAAAACTATTTTTGGCCCCATAAGTGACAAGGAAATTATAAAAACGAATGTTAAAGCAGAAATTAAAACCTCAACAGCCGAGCCAATTTACACCAAATCATACCCTTATCCCGTGAACATGCGAGTAGAAGTTGAGACGCAACTAACCAAAATGATTGAAGACGGAGTTATACGTCCATCAAAAAGCCCATACAATTCGCCTATTTGGATCGTGCCCAAAAAACCAAATTCTGACGGAACAAAATTATACAGGCTAGTTATCGATTTTAAACGATTGAACGCTGTAACGATCTCAGACACATACCCAATCCCCGATATAACAAACACACTCGCCAGTTTCGGAAAATCAAAATTCTTTACAACCCTTGACTTAACCTCTGGATTTCACCAAATCAAGATGAAAGAAAGTGACATCCCGAAAACCGCCTTCTCAACCGCCAACGGGAAATACGAATTTACAAGATTGCCATTTGGTTTGAAAAATGCACCCGCAATTTTCCAAAGAATGACGACGTACTGAAGCCATTAATTGGAAAGATTTGTTACGTTTACATCGACGATATTATCATCCTCGGTGAGTCGGAAGAAAAGCATTTGGAAAACTTGAGAACTGTGTTTGCTAAACTTCAAGAAGCAAACCTTAAAGTTAATCTTGAAAAATCAAAATTTTTAAAAACTCGAATTGAATTCTTAGGTTATATCATATGTCCCGAAGGAATACTCCCAGACCCTAAAAAAATGTCTGCAATCAAAAACATCAAACCTCCGGAAAATCTGAAAGATTTGAAGGCTTTCCTTGGCTTAGCTTCATACTACAGGAAATTCGTGAAGGACTTTGCCAAAGTAGCGAAGCCATTAACTTCAATGACAAGAGGAGAGAATGCGCAAATCAAAGCCAATCAGTCAAAGAAGAAACAAGTAAAGTTTGGAAAAACAGAACTGAACGCATTTAACAATCTAAAGGAACTACTAACTTCCTCTGAAATATTAACTTTCCCAAATTTCGAAAAACCCTTTATCCTAACGACTGAAGCATCAAATCACGCAATTGGAGCCGTCTTGTCCCAGGGAGAAACTGATAAAGATAGACCAATCATCTACATCTCAAGGTCGCTAAATAAAACCGAAGAGCACTATGCCACCTGCGAGAAGGAAATGTTAGCGATAGTTTGGGCCCTTGACAAACTGAGGACAAAAAAAAAAAGTGAAAATTTTAACCGATCATCAACCACTTACATTTGCACTGAGCAATAGGAACCACAACGCCAAACTTAAAAGATGGAAATCGAGAATCGAAGAATTCAACTACGAGCTGATTTGCAAACCAGGGAAAACGAATCATGTAGCGGACGCTCTCTCTAGATTACCGCTTGAAGTAAATGCCTTAACTTCCTCCAGTACAAATACAGCACATAGCGCAGAAGAGGACGCTAGTGATCTCATTCCTCACTGCGAAGCACCACTTAATGTGTTCAGAAAAATTTATCACGGTCATCGATAAATTTTCAAAATTCGCAAAATTTTTTCCAATAAAAAACAGATCAGTTTTGCATCTTCACGACAAAATTACGAAAATATTACACTATTTCACTGTCCCAAAAGTCTTAGTTACAGACAACGAAGGAAGTTTTATTAGTCCGATAATCCAAAATTACATTGAAATGTTAGGAATAACATTGTACCTGTCACCGCCTCAGAAAAGCGAAGTAAATGGTACTATCGAGCGAGCTCATTCAACAATTCTAGGAATTATAAGAGTAAGGAGTATTCGGATCTTTCTATGAAAGAAATCGTGAATATCTCTGTTGACAGATATAATAACACATTTCATTCTGTAACCAGATTGAAACCAGTGGACATATTTTTTGGAAGATCACAACGCATCAACTATCAGAACTTAGTAGATTTCCGGACTAAATTAAATGAAAATCTTAAGCAAGAAATAGCGAAAAAACAGAAAAAAACAAATTCAAAACCATAACTCCAAGAGAACCAAGCCTAAGAACTACAAACCCGGCGATATCGTCTATAAAATTAACAAACAAATTAAATCAAAAAGCAAACCATTATTCGAAAGAGAAACAGTCGCCAAAAATAACCGAGTAACCATTATCACAGCTTCAGGAAAGAGAATACACAAATCCCACTTAAAAAATATTCCTTCTATTTCAGACTGATCTCATGGAGCGCACAAGCCTCAGTAGATGTTTACGAATTCAATAGCCCACTAATAACAATGTGACAAGGACTCGGAAAGATTACCAATGGAGACTTCAAAATTATCCACAAAATTAACTTGGAGAATTATGACACAATAGCGAAGGGAATGAAATTAAAGATCAATCATCATATCAACCGTTCCAGCATTTTAACACCTCAACTCCACCATCAACTCTCTCAGATCGAAGAACTTTTAGATCAACTACACAATAAGATGCCAGCCAAAATTACCAAAAACAAAAGATCAGTCAACTGGATAGGCTCAGCCTGGAAATGGATCGCAGGAAACCCAGATGCCACTGACTGGGATAGTATTCTAAAAAGTCAAAACGCGTTAATGAACAACAACAACGAGCAGTATAAAATTAATCAATATTTAACCAAAATATACTCAACTTGTTGATAGCTTTAACAGTATCACATTAGAAATAAACACTCGCAACAGCGAGAAATACGATCAAATGATATTCAACCAAATGTCAATCATTAAAGAAGAAATCCAAGAAATCGTTCTAGCTGGCCAACTTGCAAAAAAGGGCATAGTTAACACGAATTTGTTAGACAAACCCGAAATTAACGAAATCCTTTCCCGAATCGAAACTCTACCGTACGAAAATGAAATTCAGGCGATCGAGTATGCAGAACCACTGATGCTTGTAAAAGACCCTATCCTTTTGTATGTCATACGTCTACCTAAAACTGAAAACACAAACTTCAACCACATTATTATCCGGCTAACCATTAAAATAGTAAAATGATTCATTCTGACTACTCCAGCCTATTCGTAACGCAATCAGATTGATATGGCATAAAGGAAAAGTGCACCAATATACAAGAAACAACTATTTGCCGAAGAGATCAACTTACAAAACTTACCCCCTCCGATTGCCTTTCACAACTCTTAGATAGAACAAGCGCAAAATGCGATTACGAGTTTCACGATAAACCTATAGTGGAACTCATCAGCGAAAATGCAATATACTTAACAAACTTCCAAGGCAAACTTCAGTACAGAAATGTTTCCAGAATCCTTAACGGAACCTTCCTCATCAATTTCCACAATGATACACTCCTTCTTAATGATATTGAGTACACCAGTGCAGAAAAAAAAACATTACACTTTTTACCTCCTATCCTGCAAAGTAATATAACCGAAAAAGAAATGAAGTTGGATTTACAATACCTGCATAAACTCCAGCTAGATAATGTAAAAAAACTCGAAAATTTTTCCTTAAGCAACATTGTTTCATTATCCTCCGATATAACAATAATTACCTTGATCGCGCTCATTATAGCAATTTTTTTAACGCTTTTCTTTCGGCATAAAAATTCATTTCCAATACTACAGGCAAACTTTTCTTATACTTACCCTAATCCTGTAACATTGCCGTTCTAATCTGTGGGACACAGATTCTTTAAGGAGGGAGGAGTTAACACATTCCTAATATTCCGAATGACCCGTGTGGCATTCACCTTACACGCGCATTCCCCATTTCGTAATTAAACACCTTACAAAAGCATTTCCCATGCACCCATTCCAAATTCCACTCAAAGTACCTGCTTGGCAACTTATCGCGGTGTTAACTTTCGCTTACTGCACTTTCAACTCGAGTAGCATATTTTATAAGGTATTTTATGCAAGTTTGCATCTTGCGCTTTTAATTTGGCTAGATAATAAAATTGTGTAGATTTAAGTTTAGTTGTCGCAGATCCACGAAATAAATAAGACTAAAAATTTAAAATTCAAAGCTTCGTTGTTTTCTTTAAAATAAGTCTGACAAATAGACTTAACTTATACAGGGTGTTTGGTACTCCGTACATAACCTTGTAAGGGGTTATTCCTGGATATATTTTGAGCAAAAAATTGTTCTACGGAGATGGTCAATTTTCAATATCCACGGAGATACAGGGTGATCAAGAAAAGTCCTTCGGACCTGTACCCTCACTCACTCAAAATGCTATATCTTGAAAACTAATAATCACAATTCAAAGTGTTATAGCTTGTTTTTTAGGGAATCAAATTACCTTTCATTTGGTGTAATAGTCCGCATTGTAACTGTACCCAATTCTGAGATATTTGCTTCAGAACACAAATTTTTGACAGTTTGACCGTCAAAATTCTAAGATCAATGTAGTTTTTCTCTAAAAAACCCATTATAAAAATGTCATTTTATTGTTGTTTTCTTTTGTGTCATATTATTGCCTACAAAAGACGCATACACTTGCATTGCATAAGTTTTATAGTTTAGAAGAAATTATCATTCCAATAATTTAGCACTTTTGTCAAAAAAGCAAGAATAGGTTGATCAACACTCTCCGCTTGAACTAAAAGAACTTAAGAATGGTTTTTACGGTTTATTTCAAATTTCCTTAATTACAATAAATGTTCAAAATGGCTACCTTCATTTTGAATGCACGCTAAAGCTCGTTTTGCCAGTGTTCTCTTTGTGTTCATACTCCTCAACTGCTGCCTTACTTCTGTTGCTGCCGCATCGATTCTGGTGTTTAGATCCTGCAACGTTACTACTTCTGTTGCGTAGACAAGGTCCTTCATCCGTCCCCATACAAAGAAATCCATAATAGTTAAATCAGGGGATCTTGCAGGCCAGTGTATCGGTCCATTTCTTCCGATCCAGCGATTGCTATAATTTGAATTTAACCAATCTCTGATCTGTCGGCCGTAATGAGCTGGAGCACCATCGTGTTGGTAAAACATGGAAGCCAATCGTTGCAGTGGCATATCATCCAATAACTCCTGTAGATCATTTGTCAAAAAATGCAAGTAATTGGAACTATTTAAGGTAGGCGGAAGCCTAATAGGACCAATAAAATCGTTGCCAATCACACCTGCCCATAAATTGACACTGAATCTGTGCTGAAATGATGCCTCTCTTCTTGTATGTGGATTGCTCTCAGCCCATGTGTGTAAGTTGTGGAAGTTTGTGATACCGTCCCTGGTGAATTGGGACTCATCCGTCCAAAGAATGTTGTTCATAAAATTCTCGTCACTTATTTGTCGTTCAAGGAGCCAATTGCAAAACTCCATCCTTTTGGGTAAATCAATGGGTAACAGCTCCTGCACTGGTGTGTGGTGGTAGGGATGCAAACGTTCTGCTTTCAGGACACTCCAAACTTTCCACGTAGAGACGTTAAACCGCAATGCCAAGCGTCGTATACTAGTTGATGGATCATTTTGAACTGCAGCTAGGATTCGTTGATCAATTGAAACAGCGATTACCGGCGCAGGATTTGCATTCACTCTGCTTGTCCTAACACTGCCTGTTTCCCTAATCCTTCTGTAAACGTCTTGGAATACTCTCGGGTAAGGTATTCGACGATTGGGAAATCTGTGATGATACAAAGATCGCGCCGCTTGCTCATTTCCCTGACACTCTCCATAGAGGAAAATTATGTCTGCATATTCTTCGTTCGTGAACTCAGGCATTTCGAAATTCTTTTCTAAATTTTAGTGACACCTTGTTCTTTTACAAATTTAACTAAAACTGATAAAAATATGAAGTATGGTTTGCTTTTATAGGCTTTTCATTTTGTTAGGTAACCCATTAAAAAGGGCAAAGTGCTGCACCTAGTTGTGTTGAAACTCATTTTAATTTAATTCATTTTCTCGATAATTTTAATACTACCTAAAGGACATTCATTGATAATTTAAATAGTAATTAAAGGACACAAAGAATATTTCAGTTTAACAACATTTCAGGTAGTTTTTTTAGATCGAGGGTTGGTTTATGGCATATTTTATTTTTAAGCCATATGTATTTTTGCTTATTACCTGGAAAACGGGAAAACCTAAGTCATAAGTATGTATGCATCTTTTGTAGGCAATAATATGGCACATAAAAAAACAACATTAAAATGACATTTTTATAATGCGTTTTCTTGAGAAAAACTACATTGATCACAGAATTTTGAGGGTCAAAGTATCAAAAATTTGTGTTCTGAAGCAAATATCTCAGAATTGGATACAGTTACAATGCGGACTATTACAGTAAATGAAAGATAATTTGATTCCCTAAAAAACAAGCTATAACACTTTGAAATGCGATTATTGGTTTTCAAGATATAGCGTTTTGAGTGAGTGAGGGTACAGGTCCGAAGGACTTTTCTTGATCACCCTTTATCTCCGTGGATATTGAAAATTGGCCATCTCCGTAGAATAATTTTTTGCTCAAAATATATCCAGGAATAACCCCTTACAAGGTTATGTACGGAGTACCAAACACCCTGTATATAAATATTTTTTTTTTTTATTTATTATTTCGCTTGGACCTGTGCTGTGGGGAAAACTTTTACAATACTTGGACTAATCGAATTCGAGAATTCATATCACTCGGTTCAACGCTAGACGACTGATCCCTCTCCCTTTGATCTTTAGCTATGGTTGGTATAGGAAGCACGATCTTTTGCGGCTTGTTATTGGCTTGTTCTGAAATGCGCAGTTCAATATTTTCTAATATGTTGCTGCCCTTCTTCTGGGTTCTTAGCACACCTGAACTCACACCACGAGAAAATTAAGTTCACCATGGAAACAGAAAGCAACGGGAAACTGCCATTCTCGGATGTACTCGTCGAAAGGAATGATACGTCGCTAAGCTTCGGGGTATACAGGAAACCAACGCACACCAACAGATATCTCCACGCTCATTCACATCACCACCCAAGCCAGAAAACAGGAGTACTGAAGACCCTAATACACAGAGCTCGACGTATAACTGAAGAAAATCCTGGCAGTCTACGAAAGGAAAAGGAACAGTTGAATCGGGCATTCACAGCAAATGGATACAAAGCGAGCGAAATTAACAAGGCGTGGAAACCGAAGCATCCGAGGACAGCAGAACGAGAAGACACTGAAGAAGGAAATGCAGACAAACGATGGGTAAAACTACCTTACATCCAGGGTACGACGGATAAGATTGGAAAAATCCTTCGAAAATCCAACATCAAAACAACATTCACTACCCCCACCACTATCCGAGGAATTTTAGGAAACCAGAAGAACAAAAAACCATTGGAGACTGAAGGAGTATACAAGCTACCATGCGGGTCATGCGATAAAGTATACATAGGAGAAACGGGACGCACAGTCCAAACAAGGATCAACGAGCACCAACGATGCACACGGAAAAACCAAGTACAGTCATCAGCGATCGCGGAACATGCAACGACAGAGGACCATACAATCGATTTCGACAATGTGCAAATTCTGGCCAGGACAAATCAATATTATAAACGAATAGTACGAGAAGCAATAGAAATTTCGAAGCATCCACAGAACTTCAACCGAGACACCGGATACAAGTTATCAGCAGTTTGGCTACCTGTCTTAAAATTTGGTAAGAACAAAATCCGTACCCACAAATCCTTAACTAATTTAACTACCTGATACTAATTAATTAACCTTAATTAATTAATTTAACCTTAATTACCCTTCCTTCTAAATAATATTTGTATTTTGTAATTGTTGATCAGTTTGATAAAGGTCTCAGCAGAGACCGAAACGTCAGGAATAATAAAGCGTAACAGTGTAGAATCCGGAAATCTTTTCTTTCATTTCGAAATGCACTGTGAAAACATTCACCAAACCATGAAGTATGAAGTTGCATGAACTGAACTTTTTCTGACCGCGACTTTTGAAGTTCAATATCCTGTTTTTGCAAATCATTTATTTCATGGGTATTGCGACGGAGAATTTCATTTGTGTTTCCATCTTTCAATAAAACCATTGAGGTTTTCGGTTGATTAAAAAGTGTTGACAATATGGCGTCGATGGAATTGTTTAAATAATTATTTGGAATGCTTAAGGGGTCGGGTTGAAATATTTTCATTTGTTGGTGATCCTCATCCTCAAATATTTCATTTGTTGCTTGTTTATTTGAAGATTGCAGGGTTCGTTTAGGACTAAAATACCATTTGAGGAGATGGTGGAACTATGAAATTTGTCCTGGCATGTGATTTGAATTTTCTCTGGCAAAGAAAATGAATACAGCCAACTTTTTCTAGTGGTTAATTTGATTAATAGTTGATGGAAACTTGGTCGTATTAAGTACTCATACGTAGGAACTTAGTTACAAGGATTGAAAATAAAATTTATTGGACATGTGTATATATGCTTGATACTTCTCCTTTAAGAATAGGAGTTCTTAGGGGCGCCAAATACAATAACTCGGTAAGGCTAATAGTTTTTTTTTTTTAGAATTAATTCATTGTTACGTAGCAAAATGAACGCATGGGTAGCGGTATTATTTGCTATGTAACTATGCTCTATATTGAGTAGAAATGAGTAGTTGTTAGATATGGATATTGGAAAAAGATATAATTGTTGTAACGTAAACGGTGGGAGGTTAAATATGGGAAGTATGATTTTTATTACTAGGCCATCATGGATAATTTTCGTTTTTATTGTTAGACTTTGGGTTAAAATGTTGATGTCTTGATGTGTTTCTCTCCTTTTAGAATGAGCTCTATAATATACACATACTCAAAAAAGTCTGCGTACATCTCATTAGCAAATTTTGAATGATGTTGGAATCGTATGAATCAATAATGTGATCTTGATTTAATCATCTCGATAAAAAGCCTAAGCTGCAAGAAATGTATTGAAGCAGGTTTGATTCAAAAATTCCCAAAATTAACGAAGATATGGTAATTTCAATACATGGAAGTCTGTGAGCGGCCCCAAAAAAGTCTGCGTACACAACACAAAATTTGAGGATTCCCCGAAATGTGTAGTGGTTATGTCCACTTTTTAGCATTGATACGCGTGACGATACTTCATTGGAAAATTGATTGAGAGTTTTGAGTGAATTAAAGACTATTCTTTAATATGGAAGTTAAAAATAAGGAAATCAGTGTACGTGAGCGTAAAGTGATAGTAAAATTCCGTGAAAACGGGAAAAGTTTTCGTGAAATCGCAAAGTTAGTTAGAAGAATCATTCCTCGGTACAAAGGGTTGTTGCTAATTACGAAGAAACCGGTTTGATTATTTCACGGCATCGATCAGGACGTCCTTCTAAACTTACAGCACGTGAACGTCGAAGTATTATTAATGCTGTGAAAAACAATCCCAGATTAACGGCGTTCCAAATTGTGCAGGGCATAAAACAGAAATATAATAAAACAATATGCGATGAAACAGTGCGCATAATTCTCAGAAAAGGCGGTTACCATGGTCGAATCGCCCGTAAAAAGCCGTTCATATCGGAACGAAATCGTCGAAAGAGAATGGAATCCGCCAAAACTTATATAACTATGCCAAAAGAATTTTGGGAAAGCGTTCTATTTTCGGACGAAAGTAAGTTTTGTATATTTGGGATTAAAGGACGCAAATTAGTATGGAAAAAACGCTCGACACAAATCAACAAAAAAAATTTAATTCCCACTGTAAAGCATGGTGGCGGCGGTGTGATGGTTTGCGGGTGTATGGCTGGCAGTGGAGTGGGGTAACTAGTTTTCATAGAATCCACAATGGATAAATATGGGTACCTTAATATCTTAAAAAATAATGTTAAGCAAAGTGCTGAGTAATGGCGGCTGGGGAACGCATTTTACTTTCAGCACGATAATGACCCCAAACATACTGCTGAAATAAATAGGCTTTGGTTGACCTACAACGTCCTAAAACTCTTAGGTACACCTCCTCAATCACCAGATGTAAACCCAATTGAACATTTGTGGGATTTACTTGAAAGAAAAATTCGACAGGATGACATAACAAGCAAAGAATCATTAAAAAATTTTATTTTGAACGAGTGGAACAAAATAACGGCCGAAGTAACATCAAAGCTTGTTCACTCCATGCAAAATAGGCTAAAGGAAGTTACTTATAGGAAAGGCTATGCTACTAGATATTAACGTTCTTAATCTGATAAGCTAATATAGTGCATTTCAAATAAATTGAATAAATTTCTTCAGGTGTACGCAGACTTTTTTGGATGCATTTTGATGACTTCTTGGAAGAAACTTTTTTATTTTGGTTATTCTAAACAGCGAACGAGTACTCAGTTATATATTTATCTACCATATAGTTTACTGAAAGTAATAAACAAAAATTTTTAAGTTATAAACAAATGGCAAGGGGTTTGATATTGATATGTTTGCTACGACCAGCAAGTGTACGCAGACTTTTTTGAGTATGTATATGTCTAAAAGTTTAGAGGGTGTGATGAGGAGTGGGTGTAGATCATTATTCTTCAAAGATGTTAGAATATCCATATATGCTAAACTCTAATGCAAGAATCTGCAAACCAAGAGTGTTAAGGGCCTCTTGAACTTTTTGATTGGTGATTACATCGCCTTGCACCAGATTTGTTAAGTGATTAATTGTTTGAGTGATAATTTTTTGGTTAGCTTGGTTTCTGGATGCTCTCAAATGCTTTTTTTACAACAGAGATTTGATGTTTTTCTAATTCAAACAATTTTTCATTGTCTGTTTCCAAACTTGCAATTTTACTGTATATGGAAACTTCGTTTTCATGGTCCATAGTACCAAATATGTAATGTAAACCTTTACCAACACCATCAAATAGCGACCTGATATGCCGATGAGGGCAAAGTAGTTCTTTGGTAATAGTTATCATTTTTTGGATTGTTTGAATCAATGTTTGTTTTTGAGCTACACAGGGAATAAAACTATTATTATGTATTGTATTATTGTACAGTAACTTTTCTTTTTCCTATTTGGATAGTGGTATTCACTAAGGAAGGTATTCCGATGACTTGGTAGGGTCCTAACCATACCTGAGATAGTTTGCCCTTTTTCGCCATATTTTTGAGATGAACCTTGTCGCCAGTGTGAATTGTTATTCGTCGACTTAACAAATCATAATAATCCTTTGATCTATTTTTTCTGACCAATATATTACGTCTAGCAACCCCGTACATCTGCTGTAGTTTATACTTGAGTTTAAAATAATACTCTTTGTGATTGTATATTGGTTCGGGGTCCCTTTTCAAATTAGATGGTATGTCTGCAGTGAATCCAAAAAGACAATCCACGGGAGTTAGTTTGGTGCTGTCATGTTCACTGTATTATAAACAAAAGCTGCGGGCCTTAAGAATGTACTCCATGTGTTAGTATTTGTGTCCATTACAGGCCGTAAATACTCCGTTAGGGGTGTATGAGCTCGTTCTAAAGCTCCATTTGATTGCGGGTGATAAGCAGTTGTCTGCAGCTTTTTAATTTTTAGTAGCTTACTTACTCTTTTGAATAGATCACTTACAAAATTTGAGCCCTGGTCAGTCACTAATGCCTTGGGAATTCGATAGCGGGTGATAATTTTGTTAAAAAATATATCAGCAACAGTTTCTGCTTCAGCATTCAACATAGGGTACCAGTCTACAAACTTTGTAAGATTATCTTAAAATGTCAGGACATATTTGTTACCCACATGCGTTTCTTCAAGGGGTCCTACTATGTATATCAAGATAAACTTTGTTGAAAGGTTTCTCAGAAGTATCAGTGGGCATGCGGTGTTCTCGACTGGACTTGTTTTTTTTGACAAAGCTCACATCTTTTCACGTAGTCCTTTATGTCTCTGAGCATGTTCTCCCATTTAAATTTGCGTTTGATCTTCTTATATGTTTTCAGAACTCCCTGATGGCCACCGAATATTGTGTCATAATACTCGTGTAAGATTATTTTAATTTCATTTGGATCAACTATAAATTCTGAGACATTGTCCTTAAATTGTTGTGGTGGTACCTCTGCGCTAGCTTCTGAATTGGCTATGCCATTATCGTGATTGTTATCGTCTTTTTCTAAAGACTTTTGGGTTAAGGACGCGTCTCATTGAGAATCATTACATTCGTTTTCAGCTTTTTGTTTTTGAGCTCGTGTAAGTACATGTATTTTAGCGATCTCTTTTTGAATTCTTGTTTCATTATTTTGTTGAGTTCTCTCGTCGTTATAAGATCTAGTTTTTGGATTACACGAATTTTCTTCTGAGTTGTCCGGTATTCGGCTTAGGCAATCCGTGTTTGTGTTATACTTGTCCGGCTTATATTCTATAGTGTAGTCGAATTCGGACAGTTTGTGGTGGAAATGGGCTAGTCGTGTGGTTGGATCTTTCACTTTGAATGTACCTTTCAGCGGTTTATGATCTGTATAGACCGTAAATCTTCGTCCTTGAAGGTAGCATCTAAAATTTCGGGTTGCCCGTACGATTGCAAGCAGCTCCTTCTCTATTGTGGAATAGTTTCTTTCAGCATTATTTAAACTCCTGCTAGCTTATGCAATGGGGGCTTATCCGTACTTATATCACCTTTCGATAAAACAGCTCCCAGGGCATTACTACATTACATAATAACTAGCATCGGTTGTAAGGTTGAATGGTTGTGAAAAATCGGGGTATATTAAAAGAGGAGGAGAAACTAAATCATTTTTTATCTTTTAAAAAGCTGTTTGGCAATTTTCATCCCAATTAAATTTCATTCCTTTTCTTATTAGGTTTGAAATTGGTCTTATGATGTGTGAAAAATTTTGGGATAAATTTTCTATAATAGTTAGCTAAGCCCATGAATGATTGGATTTGTTTTACAGTGCTAGGTCGTGGGAAATTTTGAATACATTTCGTTTTGCTCGGATCGGGGCGTGCTCCTTCGGTTGAGCACTTATGACCCAAATATACTACTTCGCAAAAACTGGCACTTTTCTGGTTGCAGTTTAAGGTTTTTTTCTCGCAATCATTTAAAAATATTCTCTAGTTTTTGGTTGTGATCTTCTAAATTTTTACCATGAATGACGATATCATCTAAATATACAAAGCAATCAAGACCTTGTAAGCCTGTCAGAACATAATTCATAAGCCTTTGAAAGGTCGCAGGAGCACCCTATATTCCAAAAGGCATTCTTTTAAACTCAAAGTGCTGAATACTTTTTTTGGTTGATTTTTCGGGTCCACGACTACTTGATGATAGCCACTCTTGATGATAGCCACTACCACGCCCCATTTTTTATTCCCATCTTTCCCAGGTTTTTTTGGAACAACTAGAAGTGGCGAATTCCACAGACTCTTGCTGTGTTGAATGATGTCGTTTTCAAGCATTTCTTTAACTTGCTTATTAATGGTTTCCCGTTGGGAAATAGGTAGGCGATACATTTTTTGGTTGATTGCGGGTTGATTCTGGAGAATGGGTATTGAATGTGTTATTGCATTTAGTATGTGTTAATTTGTCACCTTTCAGGTGAAATATATATCGTTGTATTTATTGCATAATTTTAGTAAAGTTAATTTCTCGAATTCATTTAACGTTTCGTCACACTGTAGCTCTTTATACTCTAGATGAAATCTGAGAGTATATTGTTTTTGCCTTACCGTTTGTAACGCTCAGAAATAATGCTCGCACAGAGCCGCCAAGGGTACAGAAATATTTGTTGTCGCTCAAAAACTTCGATTCCGAGTTGCTGTCCGTCCGTCTGTCCGTCTGTCTACAACATAACTCTCGAACGCTTAGAGCTATCGTGCTGAAATTTGTTGTGTGTCATTTTTAGCAAAAAAGTAACTTTAAGTTCGTGAACGGGCCACATCCCCCCACTCCTTCTACCCCCTCCCATACAAATTTCATGAAATTTCGAAATATTAAGAAATTGACTTTTCTCTGAAACTGTTTAAGCTATCAACTTCAACTTTACATCAAAGTATTATTATATAGATGTCATTAATATGACTGAATATTGATCCGATCCCCTCACTCCTTCTACCCCCTCCCATACAAATGGACAATTTTGAGAAATACATATATTCGATTTTCACTGAAACTAGTAAAGCTGAAAAGACGAAATTTTGCCAGAATTATTTTTGTTATAATTACAATAAGTGTTGAAAAAATTATAAACTTCGCCTCACTCCTTCTAGCCCCTCCCATACAAATTTCACGAAATTTTGAAATTTAAATTAAATTATTTTTCTTCGAAAGTGTTAAGGCTATCAACTTGATATTTTGTCTAAAGTATACAAATAGAAATATTAATAATACAAAAAAAAATTGTTTTGATCTGTACACTCCTTCTACCCCCTCCCATACAAATGCATAATTTTTGTTAAATGCATTTTATCGATTTCCATTCAAACTAGAAAAAGTACAAACTTTAAATTTTGCCAGAATTTGTTTCTTAGTAATTGAAATAAGTGTTGGAAAAAATTATTAGCTCTGCTTCACTCCTTCTACCACCTCCCATACAAATATCTGTATTATAAATTCAAGAAAAGCATTTCTCCTTCAAGTCTATGACAGCTATCGACTTTGAAATTGAATCAAAGCATGGTGATAAGGATGATGATGAGCAGTTTCAAAATCATCTTAAATGCTCCATTTCCTCTGCCACCTCCCATACAAATGCCCCAATTTAAGGAAAACTATGATCAATTTCTTTAAAAATAATGAAAACTAGTAACTTTAAATTCAGCAAAAAACATTTTGCATGCTATGTTCGGTGCCATATACGAAAAATACAAACCTCCCCCTCTACTTCTACCACCTCCCATGCAAAAGTCTCTATTCACTATCCGAAAGAATTTGAGATAACATATTTTCCGGTATATTAAAGTCATTTCCATCTCACCTAGAGTATCATATGATTGGGCCTTAAGCCTTGGTCAGTGGATTGAGAGTTTTTTTTCTGAACGCACTATACGAGTAGTACTAGATGGCGTTACTTCTTCGTCTTTCCCAATAGATTCCGGCGTCCCTCAAGGCTCTGTTCTGTCGTCCACTCTCAATCCAATCCAAAGTTTCGCGGATGACACGCTTCTAAAACACAGGCCTGTCATCTATCCCTCAAACGTGATGTTCCAGTATTATCTCAAAATGTGACCTTAGGTGGATAACTTCACACTTCTTGGCGTTAAAATTAATGACCACCTGAATTGGGCCCAGCACATCTTTGATGTTGCCCTCGACGCCTCTAAATGTCTGGGTATGCTCCAAAAAGTATTTCACGCCGAACGACCTCGCAACCATCTATAAGGCTTACATTAGACCACGTTTAGAGTACAATTCGCATGTTTGGGCTGGGGCACCCAAATCACACCTCGCGTTGCTCGACCGTATTCAAAAACATGCATTCCGACTGATTGGAGACGAAACCATCACGTCTTCTATCGATTCACTCGAGCACCGCAGAAATGTCGGAGTACTCAGCATTTACTATCGCTACTTTTATGGTAAATGCAGTGCGGAACTAAGCACACTCATCCCTCCACTCAATAATTTTCCCCGAGATACTCGTCAAGCTGAACGCTCACACGAGTACACCGTTAAACCCTTGCCTTCTCGTACAGTGAAATATAGGCAGTCATTCATTTCCCGAACATCAAGACTTTGGAACACATTACCATCCAAAGTGTTTCCCAACGAGTTCAACATCCAGTGCTTCAAAGGTAATGTACACCGTCACTTTCGTCTTTCTCCACCTAAATTAATCTAATCTAACTTGAGTTTTTTCTCCAATCTTCCTATACCGACACAGCTGTGCATAGCATTATAGGGTGACCCCCTGAGTTGTGTTCGGTTCCTTAAAAAAAAAAAAAATTTGGCCCTTAGTAGACAATTAGCTAAGTACACTCCATTTTCTATTTCGTCAGAAATACATATCATGCCGTTTTGTATTTTCAGAGCAATTTTACTTTATTATTTTAATAATAAAGTATTGTGATCGACTTGGGAAAAAAAAAAAATTTGCTACCCTGAAATTTTGTTTTTTCGCGTTTCATGACTAAATTAGCCTAAAAATGCAAAAAAAAAAAAATCCGTCTGTCTGTACGCCGTCCGCCGTACGCCGTACGCCGTACGCCGACGTGTACGCTCAGCGCACATTAACTCACAAACCCTTCAAGATAGAAAGTTCATTTTTGGAGGGATTGTAGATAGTTGCGGATCTCAGGCGGACACTCATTTTGGAGGGTGTACGGGTTCAGAGGGAGGCGGGGGGAGCGCTTAAGCCGAAAAATACGAATTCAAATATCTCAACCATGGTAACAGCTAGGAAGCTAAAATTCAACATACATATAGAAGGGTTTGTGGGACAACTTTTAAAAATAATTTAGTTTTTTTATCCATTGGGGTGCGAAAAGGGGGGGCTAAGAACCAATTCTCGGCCGAATTTTTTTTTCTAATGATTATATCTTCGAAAATACTTACCATAAAAAATTGATATTTTGAGACCATTAAGCTGGCATATAGGTCCACCAGAATCAGTTTAGATAAAATCTAATTATTGTAAGGGGGAGGGTCAGGGGGGGTGCAAAGAAAAACACTTAAAAATGAATATCTCGGCTATTTATTAAGCTATGTAATTGAATCTTAGAACCTATATTAAGCTATATTAGAAAAATACGAAAAAAATATAACATTTGGAAAAAATAGTAGTGGGGGGAAATGGGGAGCATTTCAAAAATGATGCACTTTCCAAAATTTCAAACCGTTATAATTCAAAATTGAGTATAGATATCAAATTAAAATTTTGTCAAATTGTAGAACTAAAGAGTTTTTAAATTTGGTAAAAATTTTACGTTGGGAGGTGTAAGGGGAGGGAGGTGGTAACCAAAAATGTCGAAAATTTTGAGTGATTTTTTAAGGGCTCTGGTGAAAGATAAAAAATTTAAATTTTCCATGTGGATACATCTATTTGTTGTACATATAGAAAAAATAATAAAAATTCCACAATTGTCATGCACCGACCCCCCTGGTCTACCGTGCACAAGCTGTTTCATGTGCAATGAAAAAACCACATAAACTGAAAATTTTTTAATGAAATTTGAAGGTAAAAACTTGAAAACTTGCGCAATGCATTTAAAAAAAATCTCTAAAAGAATGAAATATTAACTGGTCGAATACCTTGAAAGCTTCTACTCCCTCCCATACAAAATGATTTTTTCGACCATTTTTAAGAAATTAATTATCACCTAATTGGTAAAAGCTATCAATTTGAAATTTTGCACAAAATCATTTAAATATAGTTGAAATAGAACTGCGTCAAAATTTTTGAGATCACACTTGCCGTTCTACCCCCTCCCATACAAAAGTACGATTTCGGCCAATTTCAATAAAACAACTGCTAAACAACAAATTAAAAGCTACGAACTTGAAATTTTGTACGAGCACCTTAAAAGAGAAAAAAAAGAAAACTGCGTCACAAATTTTGCGATTCCCCTACCTCTTCTACCCCCTCCCATACAAAATTATTTTTTCGACCATTTTTAGGAAATCAGTTATCAGCTAATTCTTAAAACCTACCAAATTCAAATTTTGCACAAAAAATTATAAAAATAATTGAAATGATATTACTTTAAAAGTTTTGCAATCGCGCTTACCCTTCTACCCCCTCCCATACAAAAGTATCATTTCGACCTATTTTATTGAATCAACTAATAACCAACAAATTAAAAGCTACGAACTTGAAATTTTGTACGAGCACATTACAAGAGAAAGGAAATAAAATTGAGACTCTTTCAAATGGATAGTTTGGAACATCATGAGATATTATTTCTTCTCTCTGTTGTTGTCTCGAGTATTTTAGACAAGTTTCGCAATGTTCTATCATAGATTTGATTTCTTCGTTAATTTCAGGATAATAAATTGTTTCGCGTGCTAAGTTGATTGTATTCTAGAAACCTGTATGATCCGTGTGAAGTTTATTTAACATTATTTTCCGAAGCGATGACGGTATTTCAATTCTATGTCCTTTAATGATTAGTCCATCTTAAATCGTTAATAGTTATTTGAAACACCTGTCAGGATAGAAAAGTGGCACTTCAATAAAACACTCGCTTTAATTCTCCCATTTCTTTTATTCGACTCCTCGCTTTGAATGCTTCGACAACACTGACTCGCCTGTCTTCCAGGATTGCCAGATGGCTCCTCTCAACGTGATCTCACAGCTCGGCCTCTCCTGATTCATTGCCTGACTCGGACCGTTCGCTCCGTTCGTTGTCATCTAATTCCGCATTCAAGACGCACCATGGTTTCAAATGATCGATGCTATGGACGCTGGTGTACTGTCGCCCTCCTTGTTCTTCGTCAGGTAAACTCTCCACCACATAACGGTCGTAATCTAGCTTCTTGGTGATGATGTACGGCCCCTTAAATGCTGGCTCTAACTTTTTAGATTGACCGGTTGCCACTGGAACGTTGTCAATTAGTACCAAGTCTCCCTCCCGGTAGGATCGTGGTTGCTTGTGAGTACTATCATAGCGCTCTTTCCATTTATTACGTTCACGTCGAATGTTCTCCGCTGCTTTTTCTACCTTCTCGTTGATGTTAGTAATGTTGGTTTGCTTATCATAGAGAGCCTGTATGAGACGATTGTGAGTGACGTCTCTGGGACTGTAGTAGAAGACTAATTCGTTTGGAGTATGCTTCGTTACATCGTTGCGCTGCGAGTTTAAAGTCCACTGAATATTACATAGATGAATGTCCCAATCTTTTCCATTTTCCACAAAACACTTAAGAGCAAATAATACTATCTTGTTGGCCCTTTCGACTTGACCATTGGCTCTAGGTGTTCTGACTGCTGTTTTAACGTGCTGTATACCGTTCTTTTCCATAAAGGATTGAAATTGTTTTGATGTGAACGCTGTGCCACGGTCTGATAAAATTTGCATAGGTTGACCGAAAATTGCCATCATTTCTTCGATAATTTTTACCACTGGTTCAGTCTTCGTTGTTCTAGTAGCTTTCAAAAGTACGTAATTGCTGAATCCGCACACTATCACCAGCAAGAAACAATTTCCCCCTTATACTCCTCAAGAGTGGACATATGTGATCGATATATAAGTGCCGGAAAGGTATTGGAAGGACTTCTCGTAAATGCAGCTGACTTTCAGTTTTACCTCCTTTTACCTTGTTAATGCAACATTCTTCACACGACGCAATATATGATTTCACGTATCGCCTTATTCGCGGGAACCAGAAATTTTTCCCAATTCTCTTTATTGTTTTATCCAGAGCGAAATGCCCCACATCGTCATGGCATGACTTGGTAACAAGCCATCGTACTGCCTTTGGGACGCCCAACTTCAACTCGCCATCAACTTTCCTGAACAGACGATTATTGTATATTTCAAAATCCGTTCTCACCTGTTTCTCCATCATCTCTCCCGGTTTCTCAACTCCCGTCAGAATCTTAACAATGGATTTCAGCTTCTCATTTTGCATCTGCATACCGTAGACCCACTCTTCAGTTTTCGTGGTCTGCGACACACTCAGAACTTGGTCCGCCATTGTCAAAGGTTGTTTTGCTATTTCGATTGGTGCTCTGCTTAGAGAATATGCATGCTGCATTCTGGAACCAGCTCGGTGTTTGCATGTGAAATCGAATTCCTGCAATCGTAACCACCAACGCGCGATACGAGCCTTCAAGCTAGTTGTTTCCTTAGTAGTCGCTATGGCGTTACAGTCAGTAACCACCACAAAATGTCTGCCCAGTAGATAGGTACGCAAACGCTCAAGATTCTCCACAATTGCTAATACCTCCAGTTCATGACTCGAATAAGTTGCCTCTGCGGAACTGCATTGCCGACTGAAGTAGTGTACAGGTTTCCAATTTCTTTCCTCAAGTTGAAGCATCACTCCTAATAACCCGATTGAACTTGCATCGGTATGAACCTCGTGCTCTTTGTCTATATCGAACATAGCCAATACCGGTTCCTGAGTCATCGCCTCCTTTAAAGATGAAAATGCTGCTTGTTGCTCTTTGCTCCATACAATGTCGTGTCCTTCTTCAGAATCGTTGTAAATGGTTTCGCCATTATGCTGTACTTCTCCACAAATTTACGGAAGTATCCCGTGAGGCCCAAAAACTGTTGGACTTCTGTAGCACTCTGTGGTTGCGGAAAGTTAGATATGCATCTCGTCTTTTCTTCGCCCGGCTGGATACTATTTCGACTTATTACATGGCCTAAAAAGTTGACCTTCCTCGCCATGAAAGAACAGGATATTGAGGATATTGAGGCGTATGGTCGAGTGTCACCAGGGATGGTCATCAAGGATGACATATGCATTGACGTGCTTTGCCTCCTACTCTTGAACCATTCTCGAAGACGGAAAGTAGATCTCTTAGGTTTGGTGCAGTAGTGGGTTCTCTAAAAATCTGTGCTCTGACTAGGTGATAGTTTATCATGCACTCGTGCAGGCTCCGTTTATATAGTGGAAGCGGAGTGCTCTTGGCAAAACGGGTTCGTAAGCTCTGTTCTGGTGTGAACAGTTGAATCGGGCATTCACAGCAAATGGATACAAAGCGAGCGAAATTAACAAGGCGTGGAAACCGAAGCATCCGAGGACAGCAGAACGAGAAGACACTGAAGAAGGAAATGCAGACAAACGATGGGTAAAACTACCTTACATCCAGGGTACGACGGATAAGATTGGAAAAATCCTTCGAAAATCCAACATCAAAACAACATTCACTACCCCCACCACTATCCGAGGAATTTTAGGAAACCAGAAGAACAAAAAACCATTGGAGACTGAAGGAGTATACAAGCTACCATGCGGGTCATGCGATAAAGTATACATAGGAGAAACGGGACGCACAGTCCAAACAAGGATCAACGAGCACCAACGATGCACACGGAAAAACCAAGTACAGTCATCAGCGATCGCGGAACATGCAACGACAGAGGACCATACAATCGATTTCGACAATGTGCAAATTCTGGCCAGGACAAATCAATATTATCAACGAATAGTACGAGAAGCAATAGAAATTTCGAAGCATCCACAGAACTTCAACCGAGACACCGGATACAAGTTATCAGCAGTTTGGCTACCTGTCTTAAAATTTGGTAAGAACAAAATCCGTACCCACAAATCCTTAACTAATTTAACTACCTGATACTAATTAATTAACCTTAATTAATTAATTTAACCTTAATTACCCTTCCTTCTAAATAATATTTGTATTTTGTAATTGTTGATCAGTTTGATAAAGGTCTCAGCAGAGACCGAAACGTCAGGAATAATAAAGCGTAACAGTGTAGAATCCGGAAATCTTTTCTTTCATTTCGAAATGCACTGTGAAAACATTCACCAAACCATGAAGTATGAAGTTGCATGAACTGAACTTTTTCTGACCGCGACTTTTGAAGTTCAATATCCTGTTTTTGCAAATCATTTATTTCATGGGTATTGCGACGGAGAATTTCATTTGTGTTTCCATCTTTCAATAAAACCATTGAGGTTTTCGGTTGATTAAAAAGTGTTGACAATATGGCGTCGATGGAATTGTTTAAATAATTATTTGGAATGCTTAAGGGGTCGGGTTGAAATATTTTCATTTGTTGGTGATCCTCATCCTCAAATATTTCATTTGTTGCTTGTTTATTTGAAGATTGCAGGGTTCGTTTAGGACTAAAATACCATTTGAGGAGATGGTGGAACTATGAAATTTGTCCTGGCATGTGATTTGAATTTTCTCTGGCAAAGAAAATGAATACAGCCAACTTTTTCTAGTGGTTAATTTGATTAATAGTTGATGGAAACTTGGTCGTATTAAGTACTCATACGTAGGAACTTAGTTACAAGGATTGAAAATAAAATTTATTGGACATGTGTATATATGCTTGATACTTCTCCTTTAAGAATAGGAGTTCTTAGGGGCGCCAAATACAATAACTCGGTAAGGCTAATAGTTTTTTTTTTTTAGAATTAATTCATTGTTACGTAGCAAAATGAACGCATGGGTAGCGGTATTATTTGCTATGTAACTATGCTCTATATTGAGTAGAAATGAGTAGTTGTTAGATATGGATATTGGAAAAAGATATAATTGTTGTAACGTAAACGGTGGGAGGTTAAATATGGGAAGTATGATTTTTATTACTAGGCCATCATGGATAATTTTCGTTTTTATTGTTAGACTTTGGGTTAAAATGTTGATGTCTTGATGTGTTTCTCTCCTTTTAGAATGAGCTCTATAATATACACATACTCAAAAAAGTCTGCGTACATCTCATTAGCAAATTTTGAATGATGTTGGAATCGTATGAATCAATAATGTGATCTTGATTTAATCATCTCGATAAAAAGCCTAAGCTGCAAGAAATGTATTGAAGCAGGTTTGATTCAAAAATTCCCAAAATTAACGAAGATATGGTAATTTCAATACATGGAAGTCTGTGAGCGGCCCCAAAAAAGTCTGCGTACACAACACAAAATTTGAGGATTCCCCGAAATGTGTAGTGGTTATGTCCACTTTTTAGCATTGATACGCGTGACGATACTTCATTGGAAAATTGATTGAGAGTTTTGAGTGAATTAAAGACTATTCTTTAATATGGAAGTTAAAAATAAGGAAATCAGTGTACGTGAGCGTAAAGTGATAGTAAAATTCCGTGAAAACGGGAAAAGTTTTCGTGAAATCGCAAAGTTAGTTAGAAGAATCATTCCTCGGTACAAAGGGTTGTTGCTAATTACGAAGAAACCGGTTTGATTATTTCACGGCATCGATCAGGACGTCCTTCTAAACTTACAGCACGTGAACGTCGAAGTATTATTAATGCTGTGAAAAACAATCCCAGATTAACGGCGTTCCAAATTGTGCAGGGCATAAAACAGAAATATAATAAAACAATATGCGATGAAACAGTGCGCATAATTCTCAGAAAAGGCGGTTACCATGGTCGAATCGCCCGTAAAAAGCCGTTCATATCGGAACGAAATCGTCGAAAGAGAATGGAATCCGCCAAAACTTATATAACTATGCCAAAAGAATTTTGGGAAAGCGTTCTATTTTCGGACGAAAGTAAGTTTTGTATATTTGGGATTAAAGGACGCAAATTAGTATGGAAAAAACGCTCGACACAAATCAACAAAAAAAATTTAATTCCCACTGTAAAGCATGGTGGCGGCGGTGTGATGGTTTGCGGGTGTATGGCTGGCAGTGGAGTGGGGTAACTAGTTTTCATAGAATCCACAATGGATAAATATGGGTACCTTAATATCTTAAAAAATAATGTTAAGCAAAGTGCTGAGTAATGGCGGCTGGGGAACGCATTTTACTTTCAGCACGATAATGACCCCAAACATACTGCTGAAATAAATAGGCTTTGGTTGACCTACAACGTCCTAAAACTCTTAGGTACACCTCCTCAATCACCAGATGTAAACCCAATTGAACATTTGTGGGATTTACTTGAAAGAAAAATTCGACAGGATGACATAACAAGCAAAGAATCATTAAAAAATTTTATTTTGAACGAGTGGAACAAAATAACGGCCGAAGTAACATCAAAGCTTGTTCACTCCATGCAAAATAGGCTAAAGGAAGTTACTTATAGGAAAGGCTATGCTACTAGATATTAACGTTCTTAATCTGATAAGCTAATATAGTGCATTTCAAATAAATTGAATAAATTTCTTCAGGTGTACGCAGACTTTTTTGGATGCATTTTGATGACTTCTTGGAAGAAACTTTTTTATTTTGGTTATTCTAAACAGCGAACGAGTACTCAGTTATATATTTATCTACCATATAGTTTACTGAAAGTAATAAACAAAAATTTTTAAGTTATAAACAAATGGCAAGGGGTTTGATATTGATATGTTTGCTACGACCAGCAAGTGTACGCAGACTTTTTTGAGTATGTATATGTCTAAAAGTTTAGAGGGTGTGATGAGGAGTGGGTGTAGATCATTATTCTTCAAAGATGTTAGAATATCCATATATGCTAAACTCTAATGCAAGAATCTGCAAACCAAGAGTGTTAAGGGCCTCTTGAACTTTTTGATTGGTGATTACATCGCCTTGCACCAGATTTGTTAAGTGATTAATTGTTTGAGTGATAATTTTTTGGTTAGCTTGGTTTCTGGATGCTCTCAAATGCTTTTTTTACAACAGAGATTTGATGTTTTTCTAATTCAAACAATTTTTCATTGTCTGTTTCCAAACTTGCAATTTTACTGTATATGGAAACTTCGTTTTCATGGTCCATAGTACCAAATATGTAATGTAAACCTTTACCAACACCATCAAATAGCGACCTGATATGCCGATGAGGGCAAAGTAGTTCTTTGGTAATAGTTATCATTTTTTGGATTGTTTGAATCAATGTTTGTTTTTGAGCTACACAGGGAATAAAACTATTATTATGTATTGTATTATTGTACAGTAACTTTTCTTTTTCCTATTTGGATAGTGGTATTCACTAAGGAAGGTATTCCGATGACTTGGTAGGGTCCTAACCATACCTGAGATAGTTTGCCCTTTTTCGCCATATTTTTGAGATGAACCTTGTCGCCAGTGTGAATTGTTATTCGTCGACTTAACAAATCATAATAATCCTTTGATCTATTTTTTCTGACCAATATATTACGTCTAGCAACCCCGTACATCTGCTGTAGTTTATACTTGAGTTTAAAATAATACTCTTTGTGATTGTATATTGGTTCGGGGTCCCTTTTCAAATTAGATGGTATGTCTGCAGTGAATCCAAAAAGACAATCCACGGGAGTTAGTTTGGTGCTGTCATGTTCACTGTATTATAAACAAAAGCTGCGGGCCTTAAGAATGTACTCCATGTGTTAGTATTTGTGTCCATTACAGGCCGTAAATACTCCGTTAGGGGTGTATGAGCTCGTTCTAAAGCTCCATTTGATTGCGGGTGATAAGCAGTTGTCTGCAGCTTTTTAATTTTTAGTAGCTTACTTACTCTTTTGAATAGATCACTTACAAAATTTGAGCCCTGGTCAGTCACTAATGCCTCGGGAATTCGATAGCGGGTGATAATTTTGTTAAAAAATATATCAGCAACAGTTTCTGCTTCAGCATTCAACATAGGGTACCAGTCTACAAACTTTGTAAGATTATCTTAAAATGTCAGGACATATTTGTTACCCACATGCGTTTCTTCAAGGGGTCCTACTATGTATATCAAGATAAACTTTGTTGAAAGGTTTCTCAGAAGTATCAGTGGGCATGCGGTGTTCTCGACTGGACTTGTTTTTTTTGACAAAGCTCACATCTTTTCACGTAGTCCTTTATGTCTCTGAGCATGTTCTCCCATTTAAATTTGCGTTTGATCTTCTTATATGTTTTCAGAACTCCCTGATGGCCACCGAATATTGTGTCATAATACTCGTGTAAGATTATTTTAATTTCATTTGGAGCAACTATAAATTCTGAGACATTGTCCTTAAATTGTTGTGGTGGTACCTCTGCGCTAGCTTCTGAATTGGCTATGCCATTATCGTGATTGTTATCGTCTTTTTCTAAAGACTTTTGGGTTAAGGACGCGTCTCATTGAGAATCATTACATTCGTTTTCAGCTTTTTGTTTTTGAGCTCGTGTAAGTACATGTATTTTAGCGATCTCTTTTTGAATTCTTGTTTCATTATTTTGTTGAGTTCTCTCGTCGTTATAAGATCTAGTTTTTGGATTACACGAATTTTCTTCTGAGTTGTCCGGTATTCGGCTTAGGCAATCCGTGTTTGTGTTATACTTGTCCGGCTTATATTCTATAGTGTAGTCGAATTCGGACAGTTTGTGGTGGAAATGGGCTAGTCGTGTGGTTGGATCTTTCACTTTGAATGTACCTTTCAGCGGTTTATGATCTGTATAGACCGTAAATCTTCGTCCTTGAAGGTAGCATCTAAAATTTCGGGTTGCCCGTACGATTGCAAGCAGCTCCTTCTCTATTGTGGAATAGTTTCTTTCAGCATTATTTAAACTCCTGCTAGCTTATGCAATGGGGGCTTATCCGTACTTATATCACCTTTCGATAAAACAGCTCCCAGGGCATTACTACATTACATAATAACTAGCATCGGTTGTAAGGTTGAATGGTTGTGAAAAATCGGGGTATATTAAAAGAGGAGGAGAAACTAAATCATTTTTTATCTTTTAAAAAGCTGTTTGGCAATTTTCATCCCAATTAAATTTCATTCCTTTTCTTATTAGGTTTGAAATTGGTCTTATGATGTGTGAAAAATTTTGGGATAAATTTTCTATAATAGTTAGCTAAGCCCATGAATGATTGAATTTGTTTTACAGTGCTAGGTCGTGGGAAATTTTGAATACATTTCGTTTTGCTCGGATCGGGGCGTGCTCCTTCGGTTGAGCACTTATGACCCAAATATACTACTTCGCAAAAACTGGCACTTTTCTGGTTGCAGTTTAAGGTTTTTTTCTCGCAATCATTTAAAAATATTCTCTAGTTTTTGGTTGTGATCTTCTAAATTTTTACCATGAATGACGATATCATCTAAATATACAAAGCAATCAAGACCTTGTAAGCCTGTCAGAACATAATTCATAAGCCTTTGAAAGGTCGCAGGAGCACCCTATATTCCAAAAGGCATTCTTTTAAACTCAAAGTGCTGAATACTTTTTTTGGTTGATTTTTCGGGTCCACGACTACTTGATGATAGCCACTCTTGATGATAGCCACTACCACGCCCCATTTTTTATTCCCATCTTTCCCAGGTTTTTTTGGAACAACTAGAAGTGGCGAATTCCACAGACTCTTGCTGTGTTGAATGATGTCGTTTTCAAGCATTTCTTTAACTTGCTTATTAATGGTTTCCCGTTGGGAAATAGGTAGGCGATACATTTTTTGGTTGATTGCGGGTTGATTCTGGAGAATGGGTATTGAATGTGTTATTGCATTTAGTATGTGTTAATTTGTCACCTTTCAGGTGAAATATATATCGTTGTATTTATTGCATAATTTTAGTAAAGTTAATTTCTCGAATTCATTTAACGTTTCGTCACACTGTAGCTCTTTATACTCTAGATGAAATCTGAGAGTATATTGTTTTTGCCTTACCGTTTGTAACGCTCAGAAATAATGCTCGCACAGAGCCGCCAAGGGTACAGAAATATTTGTTGTCGCTCAAAAACTTCGATTCCGAGTTGCTGTCCGTCCGTCTGTCCGTCTGTCTACAACATAACTCTCGAACGCTTAGAGCTATCGTGCTGAAATTTGTTGTGTGTCATTTTTAGCAAAAAAGTAACTTTAAGTTCGTGAACGGGCCACATCCCCCCACTCCTTCTACCCCCTCCCATACAAATTTCATGAAATTTCGAAATATTAAGAAATTGACTTTTCTCTGAAACTGTTTAAGCTATCAACTTCAACTTTACGTCAAAGTATTATTATATAGATGTCATTAATATGACTGAATATTGATCCGATCCCCTCACTCCTTCTACCCCCTCCCATACAAATGGACAATTTTGAGAAATACATATATTCGATTTTCACTGAAACTAGTAAAGCTGAAAAGACGAAATTTTGCCAGAATTATTTTTGTTATAATTACAATAAGTGTTGAAAAAATTATAAACTTCGCCTCACTCCTTCTAGCCCCTCCCATACAAATTTCACGAAATTTTGAAATTTAAATTAAATTATTTTTCTTCGAAAGTGTTAAGGCTATCAACTTGATATTTTGTCTAAAGTATACAAATAGAAATATTAATAATACAAAAAAAAATTGTTTTGATCTGTACACTCCTTCTACCCCCTCCCATACAAATGCATAATTTTTGTTAAATGCATTTTATCGATTTCCATTCAAACTAGAAAAAGTACAAACTTTAAATTTTGCCAGAATTTGTTTCTTAGTAATTGAAATAAGTGTTGGAAAAAATTATTAGCTCTGCTTCACTCCTTCTACCACCTCCCATACAAATATCTGTATTATAAATTCAAGAAAAGCATTTCTCCTTCAAGTCTATGACAGCTATCGACTTTGAAATTGAATCAAAGCATGGTGATAAGGATGATGATGAGCAGTTTCAAAATCATCTTAAATGCTCCATTTCCTCTGCCACCTCCCATACAAATGCCCCAATTTAAGGAAAACTATGATCAATTTCTTTAAAAATAATGAAAACTAGTAACTTTAAATTCAGCAAAAAACATTTTGCATGCTATGTTCGGTGCCATATACGAAAAATACAAACCTCCCCCTCTACTTCTACCACCTCCCATGCAAAAGTCTCTATTCACTATCCGAAAGAATTTGAGATAACATATTTTCCGGTATATTAAAGTCATTTCCATCTCACCTAGAGTATCATATGATTGGGCCTTAAGCCTTGGTCAGTGGATTGAGAGTTTTTTTTCTGAACGCACTATACGAGTAGTACTAGATGGCGTTACTTCTTCGTCTTTCCCAATAGATTCCGGCGTCCCTCAAGGCTCTGTTCTGTCGTCCACTCTCAATCCAATCCAAAGTTTCGCGGATGACACGCTTCTAAAACACAGGCCTGTCATCTATCCCTCAAACGTGATGTTCCAGTATTATCTCAAAATGTGACCTTAGGTGGATAACTTCACACTTCTTGGCGTTAAAATTAATGACCACCTGAATTGGGCCCAGCACATCTTTGATGTTGCCCTCGACGCCTCTAAATGTCTGGGTATGCTCCAAAAGTGCAAAAAGTATTTCACGCCGAACGACCTCGCAACCATCTATAAGGCTTACATTAGACCACGTTTAGAGTACAATTCGCATGTTTGGGCTGGGGCACCCAAATCACACCTCGCGTTGCTCGACCGTATTCAAAAACATGCATTCCGACTGATTGGAGACGAAACCATCACGTCTTCTATCGATTCACTCGAGCACCGCAGAAATGTCGGAGTACTCAGCATTTACTATCGCTACTTTTATGGTAAATGCAGTGCGGAACTAAGCACACTCATCCCTCCACTCAATAATTTTCCCCGAGATACTCGTCAAGCTGAACGCTCACACGAGTACACCGTTAAACCCTTGCCTTCTCGTACAGTGAAATATAGGCAGTCATTCATTTCCCGAACATCAAGACTTTGGAACACATTACCATCCAAAGTGTTTCCCAACGAGTTCAACATCCAGTGCTTCAAAGGTAATGTACACCGTCACTTTCGTCTTTCTCCACCTAAATTAATCTAATCTAACTTGAGTTTTTTCTCCAATCTTCCTATACCGACACAGCTGTGCATAGCATTATAGGGTGACCCCCTAAGTTGTGTTCGGTTCCTTAAAAAAAAAAAAAAATTTGGCCCTTAGTAGACAATTAGCTAAGTACACTCCATTTTCTATTTCGTCAGAAATACATATCATGCCGTTTTGTATTTTCAGAGCAATTTTACTTTATTATTTTAATAATAAAGTATTGTGATCGACTTGGGAAAAAAAAAAAATTTGCTACCCTGAAATTTTGTTTTTTCGCGTTTCATGACTAAATTAGCCTAAAAATGCAAAAAAAAAAAAATCCGTCTGTCTGTACGCCGTCCGCCGTACGCCGTACGCCGACGTGTACGCTCAGCGCACATTAACTCACAAACCCTTCAAGATAGAAAGTTCATTTTTGGAGGGATTGTAGATAGTTGCGGATCTCAGGCGGACACTCATTTTGGAGGGTGTACGGGTTCAGAGGTAGGCGGGGGGAGCGCTTAAGCCGAAAAATACGAATTCAAATATCTCAACCATGGTAACAGCTAGGAAGCTAAAATTCAACATACATATAGAAGGGTTTGTGAGACAACTTTTAAAAATAATTTAGTTTTTTTATCCATTGGGGTGCGAAAAGGGGGGGCTAAGAACCAATTCTCGGCCGAATTTTTTTTTCTAATGATTATATCTTCGAAAATACTTACCATAAAAAATTGATATTTTGAGACCATTAAGCTGGCATATAGGTCCACCAGAATCAGTTTAGATAAAATCTAATTATTGTAAGGGGGAGGGTCAGGGGGGGTGCAAAGAAAAACACTTAAAAATGAATATCTCGGCTATTTATTAAGCTATGTAATTGAATCTTAGAACCTATATTAAGCTATATTAGAAAAATACGAAAAAAATATAACATTTGGAAAAAATAGTAGTGGGGGGAAATGGGGAGCATTTCAAAAATGATGCACTTTCCAAAATTTCAAACCGTTATAATTCAAAATTGAGTATAGATATCAAATTAAAATTTTGTCAAATTGTAGAACTAAAGAGTTTTTAAATTTGGTAAAAATTTTACGTTGGGAGGTGTAAGGGGAGGGAGGTGGTAACCAAAAATGTCGAAAATTTTGAGTGATTTTTTAAGGGCTCTGGTGAAAGATAAAAAATTTAAATTTTCCATGTGGATACATCTATTTGTTGTACATATAGAAAAAATAATAAAAATTCCACAATTGTCATGCACCGACCCCCCTGGTCTACCGTGCACAAGCTGTTTCATGTGCAATGAAAAAACCACATAAACTGAAAATTTTTTAATGAAATTTGAAGGTAAAAACTTGAAAACTTGCGCAATGCATTTAAAAAAAATCTCTAAAAGAATGAAATATTAACTGGTCGAATACCTTGAAAGCTTCTACTCCCTCCCATACAAAATGATTTTTTCGACCATTTTTAAGAAATTAATTATCACCTAATTGGTAAAAGCTATCAATTTGAAATTTTGCACAAAATCATTTAAATATAGTTGAAATAGAACTGCGTCAAAATTTTTGAGATCACACTTGCCGTTCTACCCCCTCCCATACAAAAGTACGATTTCGGCCAATTTCAATAAAACAACTGCTAAACAACAAATTAAAAGCTACGAACTTGAAATTTTGTACGAGCACCTTAAAAGAGAAAAAAAAGAAAACTGCGTCACAAATTTTGCGATTCCCCTACCTCTTCTACCCCCTCCCATACAAAATTATTTTTTCGACCATTTTTAGGAAATCAGTTATCAGCTAATTCTTAAAACCTACCAAATTCAAATTTTGCACAAAAAATTATAAAAATAATTGAAATGATATTACTTTAAAAGTTTTGCAATCGCGCTTACCCTTCTACCCCCTCCCATACAAAAGTATCATTTCGACCTATTTTATTGAATCAACTAATAACCAACAAATTAAAAGCTACGAACTTGAAATTTTGTACGAGCACATTACAAGAGAAAGGAAATAAAATTGAGACTCTTTCAAATGGATAGTTTGGAACATCATGAGATATTATTTCTTCTCTCTGTTGTTGTCTCGAGTATTTTAGACAAGTTTCGCAATGTTCTATCATAGATTTGATTTCTTCGTTAATTTCAGGATAATAAATTGTTTCGCGTGCTAAGTTGATTGTATTCTAGAAACCTGTATGATCCGTGTGAAGTTTATTTAACATTATTTTCCGAAGCGATGACGGTATTTCAATTCTATGTCCTTTAATGATTAGTCCATCTTAAATCGTTAATAGTTATTTGAAACACCTGTCAGGATAGAAAAGTGGCACTTCAATAAAACACTCGCTTTAATTCTCCCATTTCTTTTATTCGACTCCTCGCTTTGAATGCTTCGACAACACTGACTCGCCTGTCTTCCAGGATTGCCAGATGGCTCCTCTCAACGTGATCTCACAGCTCGGCCTCTCCTGATTCATTGCCTGACTCGGACCGTTCGCTGCGTTCGTTGTCATCTAATTCCGCATTCAAGACGCACCATGGTTTCAAATGATCGATGCTATGGACGCTGGTGTACTGTCGCCCTCCTTGTTCTTCGTCAGGTAAACTCTCCACCACATAACGGTCGTAATCTAGCTTCTTGGTGATGATGTACGGCCCCTTAAATGCTGGCTCTAACTTTTTAGATTGACCGGTTGCCACTGGAACGTTGTCAATTAGTACCAAGTCTCCCTCCCGGTAGGATCGTGGTTGCTTGTGAGTACTATCATAGCGCTCTTTCCATTTATTACGTTCACGTCGAATGTTCTCCGCTGCTTTTTCTACCTTCTCGTTGATGTTAGTAATGTTGGTTTGCTTATCATAGAGAGCCTGTATGAGACGATTGTGAGTGACGTCTCTGGGACTGTAGTAGAAGACTAATTCGTTTGGAGTATGCTTCGTTACATCGTTGCGCTGCGAGTTTAAAGTCCACTGAATATTACATAGATGAATGTCCCAATCTTTTCCATTTTCCACAAAACACTTAAGAGCAAATAATACTATCTTGTTGGCCCTTTCGACTTGACCATTGGCTCTAGGTGTTCTGACTGCTGTTTTAACGTGCTGTATACCGTTCTTTTCCATAAAGGATTGAAATTGTTTTGATGTGAACGCTGTGCCACGGTCTGATAAAATTTGCATAGGTTGACCGAAAATTGCCATCATTTCTTCGATAATTTTTACCACTGGTTCAGTCTTCGTTGTTCTAGTAGCTTTCAAAAGTACGTAATTGCTGAATCCGCACACTATCACCAGCAAGAAACAATTTCCCCCTTATACTCCTCAAGAGTGGACATATGTGATCGATATATAAGTGCCGGAAAGGTATTGGAAGGACTTCTCGTAAATGCAGCTGACTTTCAGTTTTACCTCCTTTTACCTTGTTAATGCAACATTCTTCACACGACGCAATATATGATTTCACGTATCGCCTTATTCGCGGGAACCAGAAATTTTTCCCAATTCTCTTTATTGTTTTATCCAGAGCGAAATGCCCCACATCGTCATGGCATGACTTGGTAACAAGCCATCGTACTGCCTTTGGGACGCCCAACTTCAACTCGCCATCAACTTTCCTGAACAGACGATTATTGTATATTTCAAAATCCGTTCTCACCTGTTTCTCCATCATCTCTCCCGGTTTCTCAACTCCCGTCAGAATCTTAACAATGGATTTCAGCTTCTCATTTTGCATCTGCATACCGTAGACCCACTCTTCAGTTTTCGTGGTCTGCGACACACTCAGAACTTGGTCCGCCATTGTCAAAGGTTGTTTTGCTATTTCGATTGGTGCTCTGCTTAGAGAATATGCATGCTGCATTCTGGAACCAGCTCGGTGTTTGCATGTGAAATCGAATTCCTGCAATCGTAACCACCAACGCGCGATACGAGCCTTCAAGCTAGTTGTTTCCTTAGTAGTCGCTATGGCGTTACAGTCAGTAACCACCACAAAATGTCTGCCCAGTAGATAGGTACGCAAACGCTCAAGATTCTCCACAATTGCTAATACCTCCAGTTCATGACTCGAATAAGTTGCCTCTGCGGAACTGCATTGCCGACTGAAGTAGTGTACAGGTTTCCAATTTCTTTCCTCAAGTTGAAGCATCACTCCTAATAACCCGATTGAACTTGCATCGGTATGAACCTCGTGCTCTTTGTCTATATCGAACATAGCCAATACCGGTTCCTGAGTCATCGCCTCCTTTAAAGATGAAAATGCTGCTTGTTGCTCTTTGCTCCATACAATGTCGTGTCCTTCTTCAGAATCGTTGTAAATGGTTTCGCCATTATGCTGTACTTCTCCACAAATTTACGGAAGTATCCCGTGAGGCCCAAAAACTGTTGGACTTCTGTAGCACTCTGTGGTTGCGGAAAGTTAGATATGCATCTCGTCTTTTCTTCGCCCGGCTGGATACTATTTCGACTTATTACATGGCCTAAAAAGTTGACCTTCCTCGCCATGAAAGAACAGGATATTGAGGATATTGAGGCGTATGGTCGAGTGTCACCAGGGATGGTCATCAAGGATGACATATGCATTGACGTGCTTTGCCTTCTACTCTTGAACCATTCTCGAAGACGGAAAGTAGATCTCTTAGGTTTGGTGCAGTAGTGGGTTCTCTAAAAATCTGTGCTCTGACTAGGTGATAGTTTATCATGCACTCGTGCAGGCTCCGTTTATATAGTGGAAGCGGAGTGCTCTTGGCAAAACGGGTTCGTAAGCTCTGTTCTGGTGGATATTCCGATTTTTTGCTGGCAAGATGTTTTTTCTTCCTGGGTATCTGTTTGAGTAAAAGTTGTGATCGTCGGAATGTCATTTCTAGGAGATGGTGATTTTAGTGATTTCTCGTGAGCCGATTCGGGTTTTCCTGGTTGAAGTGCCCGATGTTGCTTCAACCAGGTCTCCCGTTTCCTGTTTTGCATTTTGGACAGTGTATCGTAGTTACCCCTACTGTCCCACATTTGTAACAAAATAGTCTTTTTTCCGATCTTGGACAATGCATAAACCCATGGCCCTTGTTCTGGCAATTCCAACAAACCCAGTTGCAGGTGTCATACGATTGGTTTCCCTACGTTATATCGCCTCTAAAGCCTGCCTCGATGAAATGAGGGTTGAGTTTTTCCACACACATGGAAACATGTCTAGAAACATGGCCCGAAGGCGGATTCGGTCGGAATGCCACTTGTGTCGTTTTTATATATTTTTCGGCACTTCGACATTCCTCTCTGAAGTTATCTAACGAAACACGATTTGTAGAGAAAACCAATTGAGCCAGCCGAGGTTTTATGTTGGGCAGAATCATATCAATAAGCTCTCGGTCATCGAACGGTGTCCGGCGCTGATTATTTAGTGCTCGTATGGCATATAGGAAATCATCAAATGACTCCATTGATCCTTGACGACGTCCAGACATAGCTTGAGCTAGCTCAAAGTCAGAACACAAATTAGCAAATTGTCGGGCTAATGCACTAGGTATATCCGACCAATTCGGACGAGGATTAGTTCACAAAAACTGCCAGTACCAGTTTTCTGCTTTGCCTGACAGGAACCGATGGAAGTTCTGCGACAAATTTTCCGCGGACGTGTTCTCCTGACGGCGCATTACCTCAACGCGGAATAGAAATTCCTCCACGGAGATATCGTTTTGAGTGCCATCAAACTTAAGATTCCATCATCTTGCGGGACTGAGTCCTCTGAAGCGCGTCTCAGTTGCATAGGGTGCTTGACGGGTATTTGCTTGAGGTACATCTTCATGGCGGTGCGAAGAAGCCTCCGACCGGTTTAAGGCTTCAACTAGCTCTTGAATACGTCTGTCTTTTTGATTGGATTCTAACAAATAGTCCGCTAGGACGATTTTCTCTTTATTAGCAGGGAAACTAGAAGCCTGCTCGTCGAAGCAATAGCGATAATCCCACTCGCCTGAAAAGGGGCTCGCCAATTGGTTAATTGTCTGTCTACTACCAGTGTCCGATCTTCCTATCGCTGGAGGGATTAATGGGGAAGGGAGGAGAGGTTTCACTACCTCTTAAAAAATATAAAACTAAATTGAAAATCCTCTCTCTAACAAATTAATATTTTCCGAATAATATATAGTTATAATACCATATATATAAATATGAGAAAAAGAAAGAAAAAAAAATTTTTGCTGAAATAGGAATTTGTTGGGACGGAAATAATTGATTTATTCAGAACAATTATTCCACGAACAAGGCGAACGTTTAGGCTAAAGGTCGATAATATCTTGGATCATTTATAAACTTATTGAAATTATACCTGCCGAAATAATATTGAGCTCCTAATCTTGGTAAATCCCTGATTACCTACTAAAATTTAATTCAATTACTCAGAAGGACATATCAGAATATACCGTGACTCAATTA
Organism: Chorisops tibialis; assembly: GCA_963669355.1. Taxonomy (NCBI): domain Eukaryota; kingdom Metazoa; phylum Arthropoda; class Insecta; order Diptera; family Stratiomyidae; genus Chorisops; species Chorisops tibialis. The sequence goes on from OY770263.1 coordinate 145,344,249, forward strand.
TTTGCCCATAAAGGTTACAGTCAAAAATAATTTCAACTAATAATAAATTTCTACTAAAGCGAATAACCAATGTCCTTATATAAAACTAGTAGCGATTAATTATCTTTTATATATAATAGCTAATACTTATATCGTAATTTATATAGATGCGTAAGAAAAACATAATATTGATGTGAATGATCAATGCTAGAATTTAATTCAATTATTCAAAATGATATATCAGAATATACCATGACTCAATTATTTGCCCATTAAGGTTACAGTCGAAATTAATACCAGCAAATAATAAATTCTGAAGCATTCAAGAAAAGGATATCCAAAAAAAAATATTAAGAAAATTATAATGACAGTTATGTGTAACTGGCAACCAAAATTTATACAATTTAACAACGTGAAGTTTAGTTCACGCCAAGAACTTCAGTAGTACTATAAAAGAGAAGCTATTTGCAGGGAAGTTTGCTTGAGGGACTGAGGAATCACACTCCGTACTGACTGTAAGCAAAAAGCAGAGAAGATAAACATACGAACATGGTTAAAAAATTGTGTGCTGCCTGCTTTGCTGTGAAAACCTCGGAAGCTCAGTCGTGACGACTATAGACTTCCTATAGAATTCGATCGAGGACAGTACTGCTCGAGTCGTGCGTAATCGCACATCCGGCTGTAGGATTTCCAGCAGTCTGTGGAACGTCGACGATTCTACGAATAGAGTCACGACTGTTTCATTTCATTTCAACGACCGTATAGTGGATTGGGAATCACACAAAGAAGAATTGCTCATTTACGAGGTTTGGAAGAAGCAAGATGTTGTCTGTGAGAAGAGTAGAACGGAAGGCGGCTGACTGGTCGGCAGAGACAACTTTTAAATCTAACAGTGATAAACGTCCCATCCGAAATCATAGGCTTCACTCCACTAGCACACTATAATTCTCTATTTGCCTTCTCCGCTAAGGAAGGTTAATTAGTATTTTGCAAGATCGATGAGTTAGTACTTCGATTTATTCTTGATAACAACATGGGTTCTTCTGACGACAACTTTCAACTCAATCATTCCACCGGTTTGAACTAGCCAGCCTATAGGCCACTGCCGCCAAAAAGAAAAAAAAACCATCCAGGTTTCATGTATCGATCTCGAGCTGTTGCCTAAGTATCTCATTAACAATAGATAAATGAGTTATATAAACAAAAACGAATGTCTTTGCAGCCGAGTGACATTTAATAGGGTTATGTGCCGACAGACAATTTGGGAATAGTGTTAAAATAACACAAAAAGGGTGGTTGAATCCAACTTAATCTTTTAAAATCCGTGAAGGAAAATTTAACTAATTTGGATTGATGGGGCCCCACGTTGGGCGCCATCTGTAACGAAGGGCGTAGATCACGATAACTGCCAGCCAGAATGAGGTGGCTGGTTAATCGTGCTGAATTTACGTAACCTTTTCTGGAACAGATCCATGAGGGTCCTGATGCCGAATCGAGACTTCTCATGGAGTGTACCAGGTGTGGAAGATCTTCTTATGACTGTGATGCACTCAGCTTTCAGCACGTGCTAGCTCGTCAGCGGGGGGAGTTCTTGCCACTCAATCTCCACGGTACAATATTGTGCATCGATAGGTTGGTCGAAGAGGGGTGGGATATAGGGTTTTCAAGCCATATCCTCTTCGAGGTAGAAAAGGCAAAAAAAAGGAATATTCTCTTGAACAATTAGGGAGTACTAGGTGGTTTACCTCGTCTAAGGGCGTGAAAAGTTTATAGTGCCAGGCAGTCTCCTCATCTTTCCTCGCAACAACTTCCCTGCCACGATATTCTCTAAACTTTCATGTTTTCTAAGTTTGTGGGTGTTCTCGTTAGTTTTCTTGTAATTGCAAAACTATAAACAAGATTCGAAAATTGAATTATTGACGATTGTGCGGCAGTGAAATGAAAGACAAAAATTGCCAGTACTACAAAATTTACTGCACCAAAGCTCTGAGTAGAAAGAATGATTTGACTTGGGTGAGCAATGATTGACGGCTACAATGTTGCCGATGATGGCGACGACATCAATTTATGCCGATTATTTAAAAGTATTTAAGTTTGATGTTTTCTTTTTCGAGTGATTTCTAACCCAGACAAATATACCCGCTCAAACCACTTTATGGAACAAAAACCACCATATACAATGCAAAAAAATGTACCTATTATACGATATGACTATCCATCAAACAAGAGTGTACAAAGTTCACGTCTATTATGTGTGATAATGTTATCGAAATTTAACGCGATAGCTCTCTGTAATTAGATAAGACACTCGGTTTTTTTGGTACTTTGATAATTTAAAGAAAAGATCGGTGTCCTCCGTAGATTTTGCTCACTAGAAAATAACAGCGCAACTTTGTTGCAAAAGGGCTTAAAGTATACATAAACTACTTGACGCTAAATTCAAGTAATCGATAAGAAAATTCGTAAGACTTCCAGGTTGTAAAGGTGACAAAGTCGTAAAAAGCAGCCGACAGAGCTGTATCACTTTTACTTCTGGCTAATAGGAACCCCGTTCGAAAAAATTTTTTTTCAAAATTTCCGAAATGAGTAACGAGCTGATTATGTATTTTCGAATTTACTGAATTTACGAATTCAGGAACGAGGAAACTGGACTTTCTCGTCGGACAGTCGAATGAATCCTCGATTACCTTTCGGATTTGGATTGATCTTTTATCGTATTAGCGCTGCCCTTTACTGGAAGACGAGACCGATGGAAGAACCGTTTTGCTAAGGAAACCGAAATTTGTGATTTTCACGGAATTTTTGTGTGAAAATCGACCAGGCTTCTATATATATATGACGAACACCCGGACTCTAAGAGATTATGTAATAGCGACGTATATTGTATTTTTCGCGAAATAGCTATAGCCCGAATTTCTCACATGTATACACATGCCACTATTTTCATATTTACTTCCGTTAAACGGCCAACCATACGAACTTTCTCGAACTTACTCTAACTTAAGTGTGTAACTTATATCTCATAATAGGATCGATTTATGATATGTTATTAACACCAAAACTGACACAGTTCTAAATTATGTTTTTCAGAATTAAAAGGCGTGGTTTCGAACTTGAATTTTCGAAAATGGAGGAATTTTGAAAGCGGATTTTGCGAAAACAACGAAAAGCGTCAATAAAAACCCCAAATTAAATTACAATGGACGAACAAAAATATTATATATATATTTCTCAGCTATGAATAAATTTCAACAGCTCTATAATTAAAACTTAGAGAACCGACTAAGTCCAAAAGAAATTTCACCGTAAGCAATGGTTTTCGGATCCCAGAACACATGTACATACGTCATCGGCATCAAACGCGCATCAGGTAGGCAACGTGGTGTAACGGTAAAACCACTATCAAACTATTAATCCAAACATAAAGTTTAATATGTGCAAAAAATAAACTGCCAACAAGTCGGGCGTAACTTTATTATTTTTTGGAACCCCCTTTCATAAGTGAAACCCCCTTTCACAAGTGGAACCCCCTTTTACAAGTGGAACCCCCTTTAGGACAGGGATGATACCAATTCAACACTTACTTGCGAATACGATCAATAGCTCCAGTACATGTAATCAATATTTCATTCGTTTATGCAAATTTGGGTTCTTATGAGGGAGGGGTAGGGATGATATTAAGGGTGGGTGAATGTCAATAATTTTTGAATTGATTGCTTCAATTACGTCCAAAATTTTCTGCATAGAATGTCAGTTTCATAGACGAAGTTGCATAGAATTTTTATAAATTTGGTGCATTTTACATTCACGAAACAAATCATTTGTATGGGAGGGGGTAGAGGAGGTAAGGGAAATGTAAAATTTGTGATGCAGTTTTATTTCATTTCTTTTGTAAAGTGCTGGTACAAAATTTCATGTTCGTAACTTTTAATTTGTTGGTTATCAGTTGATTTATTGAAATTGGTCAAAATCGTACTTTTGTATGGGAGGGGGTAGAAAGGCAAATGCGATCTCAAAAATTTTGACGCAGTTCTGTTTCAACTATTTTCGAAAGTTTTTGTGCAAAATTTTAAATTGATAGCTTTTAGTTTTTAGGTGATAATTGATTTTTTTAAAAATGGTCGAAAAAATAATTTTGTATGGGAGGGGGTAGAAGTTTTAAAGCTATTCGACCAGTTAATAATTCATTCTTTTAGAAATTTTTTTCAAATGCATTTTGCAAATTTTCAAGTTTCTACCTTAAAATTTCATTCAAAAATTTTCAGGTTATGTGTTTTTTCATTGCACATGAAACACCTTGTGCACGTTAGACCAGGGGGGTCGGTGCATAACAATTACAGAATTTTTATTATTTTTCTGTATGTACAATAAATAGATGTATCGACCTGCAAAATTTAAACTTTGTATCTTATACCAGACCCCTAAAAAAATTACTCCAAATTTTCAACATTTTTGCTTTCCACCTCCCTCCCCTTACACCCCCCAACTAAAAAAAATAAAAATTGTATAGTTCTATAATCTGGCAAATTTTTGGTTTGATATCTATACTCAGTTTTGAGATATAATGGTTTGAAATTTTGGAAAGTTCAATGCTCCCCATTTCCCCCCACTACTATTTTGTCCAATTATTATATTTTTTTCGTATTCCTCTAGTATATCTCAATATATGTATCAAGTTTCAATTACAGAGCTTGAGAAATAGCCGAGATATTGATTTTTAAGTGTTTTTCTTTGCACCCCCCCTGAACCTCCCCCTTACAATAATTAGCCTCTATATAAGCTGATTCCAATGAATGATGGTCTAAAAATATCAATTTCTTATGCTCAGTAATTTCTAAGATATAATCATTTGGAAAAAAAATTCGGCCGACAATTGGTTTTTAGCCCCCCCTTTTTGCACCCCAATGGATAAAAAAATTAAATTAATTTTAAAAGTTTTCTCACAAACTTTTTAATATGTATATCGATTTTTAGCTTCCTAGCTGTAACCATGTTTGAGATATTTGAATTCTTAGTTTTCGGTTTAAGTGCTCCGCCGCCTCCCCCTGAACCCTTATACCCCCCAAAATTGGTGTCCGCCTTAGATCCGCAACTATCTACAATCCCTCCAAAAATGAACTTTCTATCTTGAAGGGTTTGGGAGTTAATGTGCGCTGAGCGTACACACCGGCGTACGGCAGACGGCGTACAGACAGACGGATTTTTTTTTTTTGCATTTTTAGGCTATTTTAGTCATGAAACGCGAAAAAACAAAATTTCAGGGTAGCAAATATTTTTTTTTTTTTCAAGTCGATCACAATATTTTATTATTAAAATAATAAAGTAAAAATTTAATCATAATACTTCAATAATAGTATTGAATCGACGTCATATTTATTACCAATCGTGTAAAAAAATTCTGCTAATCCAATTGTAATGGTAAAATGGTTTGACATCATGCGCAAAAAAAAAATATTTAAGTCGTTAATCACTAATTTAATTCGATATAGGATTGGTAGGCACGATTTCAAGGTTATTTTTAATTTTTTTCAATCATGAACATGCAAAAAAAAATTTTTCTTACCATTATTAAGAAACATGCACTCGAAAACATTATACCTCTGATACCCTTATTGAATTGTATCGCAACACCTTTTCTTTTCCTGTATCGAACATCCAGCACCTGGACTCGTTTGTATCGGATCTCTGTGAGAAAAATGCGTCGACAACAAAAAAAAAGACGGCCACCGCAATGTGAAGAATTGGGATACAAACCGAACTCGCTCGACGTCTGGAGCATCCACGTCCTCCTCTTCGTCCTCGGCGGCCGGCTCCAGGAACGTAGCAGGGCTAACAATGCCCAAAGCAAAAAAGCAATAATGGAAATTTTTTTTTTTAAATTTTTTTTTTTTAACGCTCTCACTGGTTATACGCGGTCCAACCTCGTGGTGATACCAACTTATTTCCGCACTAAAAACATCTGTGTGTACCTTTTTGAAGGTCTGATGAACAGGCCAGTTTTCTGTCGTGCCTACCTTCCGCTTGATTACTAAAAGCTCCCTTTTCGGCATTGCCAGACAATTACCGATCGCACAAATTGTGGCAAAAAGTGCAGCGGTTGGGGATTCTCGTACTGGGATGAAAAGTAGAGTTGGAAGGCAAAATTCATAGAGGCAGCAATATAATTATTATTGCCGCGATAAATCCTGCCGCTCACCGTTACATTTGGCCATTTTCTGTTAAGAATGTGACACAAGAAATATTATTGTGGTCCAATATTATCTGAAGAAATCAAGGCTCGCTCAAATACCTTGTCTTAAATCTGCAACGTACTTACCTCACAAGGGATATCTGGAAAGATTGTAATGTCGAATCTTTGAGATCGGCCACACCAGCCGGCGTTAAAGATTACTTTTTACTAGCCTTTTAGGGAAGCTACAATTACCAACGGATTTGAAGGCAATGGTAGCAGGGTAATGAGGATACTGGGATTTTAATTATATCGAGTAATTTTAATGTTTCTTTATTGAGTAAAACATGCTACGAGGGTCGTTTGATAAGTCCCTGGCCCAAATGACAAAAAGTGGTTTCACGAAAAAGTTTTTGCTATCGCTAGGTAGATGGCACTTTCGAACGGTCTCATGAATTTTTTCAGGTTTCTGTAGGTAACAGTTTGTTTTTGGCAGCCATTCTAAGTTGACGTGTCACGCGAATCGTCAACGATGGAGCACGTCCAGTACCGTCCACACCTGCGCGGTTTCCATGTCCAAATTACATTATTTTACTTATTAATGCTGAGTTCGAGGTCTCATACATACTTTGCATGGCTCTATGACCTCTGTTCAGCTTCTGAACATATACGATATTTTAAACAAGAAGAACCTGTCACCTCTAATACCCGCTTAAAGAAATTATCACCATTTCTCGGTGAGGATTAACTACTTCGTAGGTGGTTGTATACAAAACGCTGCTGTACCTTACGATGCCAAATATCAGATAATACTACCACAACGGCACGACTTTACAAAAGACTTAATCTAATATTATCATTCGAAAAATCTACACGCTGGTTGTCAAATGCTACTGAACATCATTCGTCAAGACATTTTGGTCTGTTGGTCTGAAATCTACCATTTTTCAAATCATTCACAAATGCATTATATGATTCGCATCTCGTCCAACACTAGCACAACAACTAATGGGTGACTTGCCAGTTGGTCGACTAGCCGCATACAAAGCCTTAACAGTTACTGGAATAGACGTTTGAGGACCAGTATACATGCATCACATCAAGGATTCGTGGTCGTCCACCAATCAAAGTACTTATTAGTTGCTTCGCTACAAAGGAGATTGTAAAGGATTTCATACCAAACGCGTTCTTGCTCTTCTTGAAACGATTCATTGGAAGACGGGAGAAACACAAATTTTGTTGGCGATAGAACATATTTATCAGAACTTCGAAAAATTCTTTCTAACTGATCATTTCAACATCGATATATGCAATTAGTGTCTTCAAGAGAGTGTTGATTGGATATTCCATTACGTTCTCTGAATTTTAGTAGGCTATGGGAGTCTGGAATAAAAAACGCAACGAACCATCTACGAAAGGCTCATCTCAACGAAGAACTTTTGATGATTTTTCACCTTCATTTGTCAAATTGAAGCTGTAATAAATTCTAGACCGATTTCGCCTACATCCAATGATCCAAATATTCTTATGCCTCTTACACCAGACCATTTTACTTTATTATTCTAATAATAAAGTATTGTAATCGACATAAAAAACAATAAACTGTCAACAAGTCGGGCGAAATTTTATTATTCTTGGAACAGGTTGCGGATGCGTGGAAAGTCAATGTGCAGGTTAGAGTGGTTAGGGAAGACTAAGTAAAAGGGGGCTCTTGGGTAGGGCTGTTGTCAATTTAAGACTTTGCAGAAACATTCAAAAGCTGCATTACATATAATCAATATTTCATTCGTTTATTTATGAAAGTACGAGTTTTTTTGAGGATTAAGGGGTGAGAGTAAGGGTGGGTGGATGTTAAATTGATTGCTTGAATCACGTCCAATATTCTCTGTATAGAATGTGAGTTTCACAGGTGAAGTTGCATAGATTTTTCATAAGATTCGGTGCATTTTACATACACGAAACCAAACATTTGTACGGGAGGGGGGTAGAGGAGCTAGGGGAATCGTAAAATTTGTGACGCAATTTTATTTCCTTTCTCTTGTAAGGTGCCCGAGCAAAATTTCAAGTTCGTAGCTTTTAATTTGTTGGTTATTAGTTGATTTAATAAAATTGATCGAAATCATACTTTTGTATGGGATACAATTTCATTTCAACTATTCTTAAAAGGTTTATGCAACATTTCAAATTAATAGCTTTTAATAGTTAAGTGATAATTGATTTCTTAAAAATGGTCGAAAACATAATTTTGTATGGAAGTGGTAGAAGTTTGAAAGGTTATCATGGTTTGAAATTTTGGAAAGCGCACCATTTTTGAAATGCACCCCATTTCTCCCCACTACTATTTTGTCCAAATGTTATATTTTTCTCGTATTTCGCTAGTATAGCTTAATATAGGTTCTAAGTTTCAATTGCATAGCAGAGTAAATAGCCGAGATATTGATTTTAAAGTGTTTTTCCTTACAGCCCCTGACCCTTCCCCTTACAATAATTAGCTTTTATCTAAACTGATTTTAGTGGATCTATATGCCACCTTGATGATCTCAAAATATCAATTTTTTATGGTAAGTAGTTTCGAAGATATAATTATTTTAAAAAATATTCGGGTGACAATTGGTTCTTAACCCCCTTTTTGCACCCCAATGGATAAAAAAATTTGATTATTTTTAAAAGTTGTCCCACAAACCCTTCTATATGTGTGTTGATTTTTAGATTCCTAGCTGTATACATGGTTGAGATATTTGAATTCGTATTTTTCGGTTTAAGCGTTCCCCCGCCTCCCCCTGAACCCATGCACCTACCAAATTATGTGTCCGCCTGAGACCCGCAACTATCTACAATCCCACCAACTTCCTATCTAGAAGGGTTTGTGAGTTTAATGTACGCTGAGCGGACACGTCGGCGTACAGCGGACGGCGCACAGACAGACGGATTTTTTTTTGCATTTTTATGTTATTTTAGTCATGAAATTGGAAAAAAACAAAATTTCAGGATTGCACATTTTTTTTCCAAGTAGATTATAATACTTTATTATTAAAATAATAAAGTAAAAAAAAAATGCTACCCTGAAATTTTGTTTTTTCGCATTTCCTGACTAAATTAGGCTAAGAATGCAAAAAAAAATCCGTCCCGCCGTACGCCGTACATATGGACTCTTATCTCCGAGACCGTTAAATGTAGAATGTTCGTTTTTGGATGGATTGTTGATTGGATAAGTGAGCTCCATTATCTAATTTTTGGTTAGTGTCACGTGGAAGAAAGAGGCGGGGGAGGGAAAGAGTCAAAAACTACACTTGCTAATATCTCCACCAGGAATGCAGATACGAAGCTGAAAATATGCAGAGGTATTAAAAGGGTTGTGGGACAAACTTTAAAAATAATTTAATTTTTTTATCCAGTGGCGTTCGAAAAGGGGCGGCTAAAAGCACTTTGTCGGCCGATTTTTTTTTCAAATGATTTTATCTTCGAAATTACTAACCACGAAAAATTCCTATTTTGGTACCATCTTAAGCTATGTAATTGAAACTTGAAACGTATACTAAGCTACACTAGAGAAATATAAAAAAAAATAACATGTGGACATAATAGTATTAGGGGGAAATGAGGAGCATTTCAAAAATGGCGCTATTTCTCGAAATTGAGTACAGATATCAAATCAAAAATTTGTCAAATTCTAGAACTATATAGTTTTTAATTTTCGTAAGAAAATTAAGTTGGGTGGTGTAAGGGGAGGGAGGTGGAAAGCAAAAATGTTGAAAATTTTGAGTGATTTTTTTAGGGCTCTGGTGGAAGATACAAAGTTTAAATTTTGCACGTCGATACATCTATTATACATAGAAGAAAAATTATAATTTGTTCCAAAATTGTTATACACCGAAGTGGGGGTCTAACGTGCACAAGGTGTTTCATGTGCAATGAAAAAAACACTTAAACTGAAAATTTTTGAATGAAATTTAGGTAAGAACTTGAAAATTTGCGAAATGGGTGGAATACATGCAACATCATTTTTGAAAAAGATCTAATAAGGAATGTCTTAACAATTGGTTCAACAACAAGCGGAATAACATTTCATTGAAAGATCTCGTTCTCCCAAAACGCGAAAACACACCAACATTGAACTGGTCTCTTGGACGTGTCGTAGAAGTCTATCCAGGAGATGATAATATCGTTCGCGTTATATCAATCAATTCAGCTTCTGAAATTATCAAACGTGCAGTCATGAAATTCTGCCGGTAGTCTAAAGAAAAGGAAACAATTATTGAAGGCAGTCGCTTCAAGGCGGCCGGTATGGATAGTAAAGTTAGTTTTTCATCATAAAATTAAACACTTCTTTTAGTTCTAAAATTCAAACTTTATTCTTTCTTTCTTACATACGGCCCTGGCATTTTTCACATTATACAACTACAAGCACTTTGCAATATTTAAAATTTGTAATTATCCTTAAATATTGAAAATTTTTCTGTATCATGTCTCTGCCAACTAAACATTCAAGGAATAAGATTGAAAAAAATTGTATCTCATGTTTTCATTATTTATTTATTTCAGCATTCTAATATTTTTTGGGGCAATTTCGGCCATTATGTGCAATGCACACACACAGTCAGACTGGTTTCACTAGTTCGACCCCTTCCCACACAAAGTGACACAACTTCACGACTTTTTGAAAATTCGAATTTATTGAAAAGTATGAATGTTACTGATCTGCAATTTAAAACTTATGAATTGTAAATTTCACTACGAATGAAAAAACCACTGAAAATCTCCAGAATCCTTGTATTTAGAGTACCGTATTTGCACGCAATCGTAGTCCTGTTATGTTTTTGAACTTAAAGTCGTAGGTATTTAGAGCTTTTTTTCTAGAAATAACACAAGTTACAACTATTTACATTTCCTTAATGCTATTTAATACATGTATGATTTAAAATCAAACCCGTGAGCACGGGCCTATCCCTTACAAATACGAGTACCATGATTTCATTCTAAATAATTTAGGATTATGATTCCAATAAAATGCGAAACATTGTGTTCAAAGAGCCATTAAACTGAGCATACATGGCACATACTGTATTACATTCACAAAAATTGCTTATTATTACTAATCGTAAATAGATGAAGTGGCAGGCGATCGCTAGTAAACAATAAATAATTTTGGAAAATACTCAAAAGGATACGGTCCAAAGTTTTTAAGCAAAAGAACAGAATAATGAGTGGCGTAAGACTGATAAGATCATAGCTGTGTTAAAAGCATCCTACAAAGATGACTCATCTTAGATAAAGGATAACCGTCTGACAGCCTTTCTTTGCGAAAGGGTGTCATGCAAGGCTACGTACTAGCTCGTTTCTGTTGATAATAAATGAGATTTCGAAAACTGCACTCGAATGAGGGGAAGGTCAAGTTTGTCGTTGCATTGCGAATACAAAGAAGCAGGACTGAAAATTAATGTGCATAAAACCAAATTCCTGCACATGAGTTTGAGCACAAGACACCGATTGTTTTTCCCGGACAAGGTGAGAGATAGGTATACGATTTTTCTTAGCTTGAATATATTGAAATAACCATTGAGATTCAATGACAAAAGTGGTTGTGGATCAATTAGATTTTTTGGAGCAAAAACTCTGAAGAAAATCTAGGGATTATAACCTTCAAAAAAGACGTCGGATTGCATAAACATGTAACACACGGAAGTGGACAGAAGGACGAGAGGTCGGAGGAATAAACAAGTTCTAGCGACAACTGATGGTCGATGCTCAGGGTTGTGCCTTATAGAAGAGGACTCTTTCAGACATTTGCCCCAATAGGAGGTCTTAACAGAAAATTGTTTGGATTAATTAATTGACTAACGAACACTTCAAGATCCGGTACGATCCACGGTTCAACCCTTTAGGTTTTTAGGAAGTCGATTTGGTACGTCCCTGTAATTTCTGATGTCAGAAGTGAAGGGATACTTTTACTTTTACCTAAATCTTGGGACAAGTTGAGGATGCGTGAGACGACAATATGCTGGTTGGGATAGAGTTAGGGGATGCTTAACAAAAGTACATGGAATTAATATTTCATTCGTTTATTTCTGCAAGATCAGATCTATATAAATTATATTCATAATTTTTTGTTTAGAATGTTAGTTTCATAGACGAAGTAATTTGTACAAAATTCGGTGAAAACATGCGATTTTGATTTATTCAAAATGGTCGAAATACTACTTTTGTATGAAAGGGATTAGACGAGTTATTTTCTTGAATTTTCGTTAATTTTTTTAAATAAATTTTTGCAAATTATCAAGTTTCTTGCTTTATATTTCAATTAGAAATTTTGTGAATTTTTCAATATAAATGAAACATGTTGTGCAGGTATGGACCCCAATTTTCTTTTATTTATAGTTCATGAAATGGATATGTACACCAGCAATATTTGAACTTGTATCTTTTATAAGAACTTTGAAAAAATTCTCGAAGCTTTCGATATTTCCCATCACTATCTCCTTCCACTTGCTCACCTAATCTTGAATCGTGTCTACGACCAATTTACTATTAAGCAAACACGCTGCCCACAACACCATGGTGGCCTTCTTTAATGATTATAATCCATAGATTGACGAAGTTTTACTCCGGTTTACTCAAAGTATAATCGATCTACTTGCTCTTCCATCTTTGAATCTCAATGCTTATTTAAATATTTCCAGTTGTACTTCAAAGTTCATCGTTGAAGATCACATCTATTCAGAATATCCCTAGAATGCCTCGAATGTCTTGGTTCATGATAGTTTGTGGTTTCTTGGAATCTTAACGGTCACATTCCAGTACAAAAACACAATGACACGGATTTTTTAACAAAAATCTTATACTTTTTCCACATTTTGCACTGGATTTTGATTTGGAAGCCTGTGCGAAAAATACTATAATTTCATGAAGAATATTCTATCACATACGAATAATTGGAGAAAGATTTAATCGTTAACTGCGTTTCCTCTGGATTTCTCTGCAGGGAGGTGTCTTCATTGGGCTTAGGCCAAAATTCCACAGTCCTATCAAACTATTATATATGTAGATATTTATGCTACTAATGGCTCATTTTATAATAATGTAGTAGCTTACTGTCGACTGATATTGCTGTTAAAATTATTAAGAAAAGATAAGCATTCAAAAAACTCCTAGTAGACAGTCTGATTCTCGTCAACGAACAGCGATTCCGTGAGCGTAACTATAGTAACCGTTTCTGCCATTTTTTAACGAAATACATATGAAGAATACTTTTTACTTCACACGCTTGAATTAGAGATACTCGATGCACAGTTCTCTCCTAATAGTATTTGGACAATGCAATAGTATATCAACAGTTCCGCGTGGGTTTAGAAGTACAAGAAGGCAAAATAATAATATGAAGAACAGTCGAATTTGTAATTTTCTTGAGTTTGACGGTTTTCAAATGTATAGACACGAGCACAAACCTGTGCTAAACAACAAGTTTTTGTATAGAATCACCTATTACAATCGAAAATATATAAGACTTTCGTAAATAACAATTCATAAAAGAAAATTTTGGACAAAATATCCCTCGCAATCGCTGTTGCCCAAACTCTATTAGGAGACAATTGTTAGTGTGTATCGAGTATCTCTAGTTTGAATTAACTCCTCGAACTGTAACAAATTCTGAATTCTCCTGATATTACATTTTTCGTTACCATTTAGCTTTGTAGGAGAGTGGCTTGAGGGAAATTTATGAGTAAGATTTTATGGTATTTAGCTGACAAACACCAAAGCATTGTAATACCTTCGCTCGAGCTGAGTAATAAGCTTAAGATATATGGAACATCATATTCTATATTATTCTATCATAAATTTTATCAATTTGAACTCAATTACAAACGCATCATACTGACTTACTTACGATGGCGCTACAGCCCAAATCGGGCTTTGGCCTCCTGAATGCTTTGCCTCCATCCATCTTGGTTCAGTGTCCGCGTCCTCCAGTTTGAAAATCTTAGCAGTGATTTGCTGTCTGCGTCAATCGAATCCTCCCAGCTGTCGTGGTTTTCCGACCGGTCTTTGCCCGTTGACTTTCCCTTTTAGTATGCGTTTGGGAATTCTTCCGTCATCCATCCCCTCCACATGACCAGCCCATTGTAACTTTTTAAATTTTATAAGGGTTGACACTTGTGGATTGTCGAAGATGGCATACAATTCTCTATTGTATCGTATTCTCCAGATCGAGTCTTCCCTCACAGGTGCGAGGATTCTTCTGAGGACCTTTCTTTCAAAGGCGTTAAGTAGTTTTTCGGACGACTGAGTTAATGTCCACGTTTCGCTGCCATAGCATAGCACAGGTCGTATAATCGTTTTATATAACTTTAGTTTTGTTTTTCTGTGTACGTTCTTGTTTTTAATTATTGGAAGTACCGAATAATACGTCTTGTTTGCCATAATTATTCTTCTTTTAATTTCGATGGGTTCGCTTCCATCTTTCGATAGATTCGCCCCTAGATATATGAAGTTGTCTACGTTTTCTAGGTTATAGTCTCCTACTGTAATATTTTGTCTGATTGGCGACTTTTTCCTAGATTGCGTCATAATTTTTGTTTTATTTTCATTAATACGTAGTCCAACTTCCCTTGCTACCGAGTCAAGGTTTACAAATACTTCCTTAGCACTCTCCAGATATCTTGCAAGGATATCTATGTCGTCGGCATATGCTACGAGTTGTGTGGATTTGAAGCACAGTGTTCCCTTGGTGTCAACGAGCAGTTTCCGAACAACATATTCGAGTGTTAAGTTGAAAAGCATTGGTGCGAGGCCGTCACCTTGCTTAAGGCCGTTGTCTGTTTTAAAACTGGAAGTCAGATCATTTTCTACTCTGACTTGTGACAAAGACTCAGTCATTGTCATTCTTGTCAGTCGGACCAATTTCGGTGGGACTCCAAACTCCAACATGATTTTATACAGTACGCACCTGTCAATACTGTCGTATGATTGTTTGAAGTCAACTTGGCTTCCGTGGCGTAGTGGGCAGCGTGCTTGCTTCTTAGTCAATAGGTCGTGGGTTCGATTCCCACTCCAGACGGGATTTTTTAAGCGCAAATTTCTCAGTTGGTACTGGTGATAAAAAATAATTCGCAATAAAATAGGGAAACGGTATAAAAGTGAAACAGTTCCACTTCAAGAAGGCCTAGATACTCAGTAGATGGTTTCTGTTCGCTTTCTATCATTCAGTCCCCCATAACATCTGCAAATATTTGTCAGTGATCAGCCAGTACAACTGAGCAATATACCAGCTTCTCCACTCGCTACGGTCGTTCTCACTCCCCTTCCCCAACCTTCCCAATCCCATTCCTTCCCTCCATGACTGTGTTTTTGCATTGCACATAAAGGCCGAAATTGCCTATAACAAAGGTCATTCAGTAAAAAAAAAATAAAATATCTGGTGCACATCAATATTATATTCCCAGCACTTTTCCAGCACCTGTTTAACTGAGAATATCTGGTCCGTGGTCGTGCGTCCAGCTC
Source organism: Chorisops tibialis (assembly GCA_963669355.1). Taxonomy (NCBI): domain Eukaryota; kingdom Metazoa; phylum Arthropoda; class Insecta; order Diptera; family Stratiomyidae; genus Chorisops; species Chorisops tibialis. The sequence continues at coordinate 145,359,892 of OY770263.1, forward strand.
TAAATCCGCCTTGGTATTCACCAATTACTTTGTCAGCATAGTGCTTAATTCTCTTTTCTAGAATTTTCGTCAAGATCTTATAAGACGTACACAGAGATATTCCTCGGTAGTTTTCGCAGCAGAGTTTGTCACCTTTTTTATAAATTGGACATATGATGCTCTTGCGCCAATCTTCAGGAAGTATTTCTTGCGTCCATATGCCCGTGACTAATTTATGTAGGAGATGCGCTATGCAGGTGTCGCCACCTTTCAGAAGTTCAGCTGGGATTTGATCAGTGCCCGGCGCTTTGTTGTTTGGGTGGTTCTTTAGGGCTGTTTTTACTTCTGCGAGTGTGGGAGGACTCAAAGCGGATCCTTCGTCAGCTGCTACATCAGTTATACCTGCTATTGTGTCTACTGCTGCTGTTCGTGTAGGTGATGGGCTCGGATTAAGAAGGTGTTCAAAGTATTGTGCCTATCTTAGTTTTATATCTGTCGCGTTACTTATAATGTTCCCTTCTGCATCCTTGCAGAGGGCCGTTTTCGGTTTGTATCCTTCTTTCATCCTTTTAACAAGGGAATACGCGGCTCTTGTGTTGTGTAATTTAAATTGTTCGTCCATGTTTTTAATTTCGACATTATTGTACTTCCGTTTTTTTTGTCTGCATATTTTGTTTGCAAATCATCTAAGATCCTTGTATTTGTCCTGTTTGGCTCGTGTCGGCCGTTCCGTTAATATTTTGTAGGCTAGATTTTTCCGTTCTTGGCATTTGTTGTCGAATCAATCATTTCTTTTGCGCCGGGGTTGTTGTCCTATCACCCCCTCTGCGACAGATGTAATGCCATCTTTGATATTTTGCCACATTTCTTCTACTGGCTTGCTGGCGGTGGTATTCAGCATTGTTGCGAAGTGCCTCTCCAAGGCTGATACATATTTCGCAACTATTTTCTCGTCTTTGAGTTTTCGTGAGTCGAATTTAGGAACCGGTTGTGTTTTTGGGTGTGCTCGGTTTGCGATTCGACATCGGAGCTTGGTCTTTACCAAATAGTGGTCTGTGTCGCAATTAGCCTCTCGACATGTACGCACGTCAAGAATGCAGGAGGCCGTCCTTTTCTCTATTATAACATGGTCTATTTGGTTGAATTTGCACACAATCGTTCATTGACGGATTTGAAGTTGGTAACTTGGTGCTTAAACTTGTTGTTGACGATAAACGCAACTCCAAATTCCCGGCTTCCCGATGATTTCTTACTTTTGAAAATTGTATGCGATCTAATGTCAGTAATCTCGCTACCTAACAATTTAGTTTCTTGGAGTGCAATTATGTTTATATTGTATTTGACTGCCTGTTCCAGAAGCGCTCTCACTGCTCCTGCTCTGTACAGAGATCGCACGTTCCAAAATCCGAAGGAATATTCCATTTTTCGTTTGCGTGGTCGTTACCGTTGAATTAATCCAGTCCGAAGCGTTGCTCCAGGTTTCGAAACGGGTGTGGTTTTTCCGAGGATGAGTTGTTAGCACATCGCCCAACCCCCAACTTGGAGGGCCGCATTATTGTAACGCTAGAATTTTTCTGTTTCATTAGCACTCGCGCCCATCAGTTCAGCAAGTCCGTATGGACAAGACCAGTATCCGGTGGCTACCACGTGGAGGTATGACGAGCACAATTGATGTGTATATGATAGTTACAACTCTGGGCGTCGCCTAATGACGCCGATCAGATGCCTACCCTATCTATACCCATCCAACCACCACAAACGTATCATTTGTACATATAAATATAATTGTAGTGTCTGTCTGTTATTTGCTTATAAATGGCTATAAGTTAGTTTTTTGAGCTACTTTAGCACTAACTAAGCATAAAAACACATTTTTGAAATTTTTGTCTGTCTGTCTGTCTGTCTGTCTGTCTGTACGACCGCTTTTCACGCACAAACGGCTGAACCGATTGTAATGAAACTTGCACAGTTTGTTAGGTGTCCATCGGAATGAAATCTGCTTTTGGTTTCATTTCACTCCCCTCACTCCTTCTACCCCCTCCCATACAAAGTGACTAATTTTCAAAATATATATTAATCAAATTTTCTTGGAAACTATAAAAGCTATGAGTTTGAAATTTGAAATGTATTATTTCTATTATAAATGCAGTCTTTTGGTATACAAATTGTCTGAGTTTCCTCATTCCTTTCACCACCTCCCATACAAACTACACTTTTTCATGAATTACTTTACACCAAATTTCTCAGTACGTGTAACTTCCATAGAGCCAAACTGTTGTATTAAATCCTTAATTAACATTATTATTAATATCGGGAAAAAATTAACCGATTAGCTTCACTCCTTCTACCCCCTCCCATACAATATGACACAGTTTCACGACTTCACAAGAATTTGATTTTCTTGAAAAATCTGAATGTTACTGATCTGAAATTTAAAATATAGCAATGACATGATTATTATAGTTTTTTTACAAAAAATCACCAAAAACCTCCTTCTCCTTCCACCACCTCCCATATAAACCGCACTTTTTCATGAAATACTCTAAGCGAATTTTCTCAGTACATTTAAATTTCATCGAGGTAAAAATTTGATCTTAATCCTTAATTAGCATTATTATTAATATTGGGATAAAAATTAACCGAGTAGCTTTACTCCTTCTAGCCCCTCCCATACAATGAGACACATTCCACGACCATATAACAATTCGATTTTCTTGAAAAGTGTGAATGATACAGATCTGAAATTTAAAGTATATCAATTGCATGGTAGTTATAGTTGTTTCTCGAAAAATCACCAAAAACCCCCCACTTCTTCTACCACCTCCCATACAAATTGCACAATTTCATTAAATTCAATGCACTAAGTTTCTCAGTACCTACTAAATTTTTGAAGCTTAAATTTGGTACAAAACATTTTTATAGCTATTCTAGCATGATGGGAAACAAATTATTTCACTGCTGTCACCCCTTCTACCACTCCCCATACAAAATTTCTTAACACCACAAAAATTTCGATTTCATCTATACATAGTATCGTATGATTGGGCTTTACGCACAATCGTAGTCCTGTTATGTTTTTAAGCCTAATGTTATTTTATTTGTTTTTTTGTTTTTTTTTTAAATAACACCAGCTACAATTATTCACATGTCCTTAACGCTTTTCAACACGTATATGATCTCGAATCACGGGTTTGATTTGATCATCTCGAAGCCTGTCCCATAAAAATGGGAGTATCATGCTTTCATTCTTAATAATTTATGGTTCTGATTCCAACAATATACAAACCATTTTCAAAGAGCCATTAAGGTAAGCAGATTATATGTCCCACATAATGTATTACTAACTACATTCTCAAAAATTGCTTATATTTGCTATTTTTACGCGGACGAAGTCGCGGGCGTTTTCTAGTATAATAATAAATACTAAAGTAAAGTAAGGACAAAATACGTTTTCAATCGTTGACTTATGTATATATTAAATACAGTATGTCAACTAATTCTTTGCAAAATGAAAAAAAGTCATAAAAATTCATTTGGAAGTGAAAATTGATTAACAAAAACGAGTTTTCTTTCTGTTTTTCTTTCAATATATTATTAAGGTAAGTATTAGTTATTAAAATGAATTACAAAAAAATTAAATTTCGACATAAAACATATAAAAAAAAAAAAAAAACCTAAAAGCCTCCAATATTGAACTGTCAATTAATTCTTTGCAAAATGTAAATGTACGTGGAAAAGAGACACGAAACTAACTAACGGTAGATCAAATTCGAGAAAAATTAACACGTGCTGCTTTAGTATGCGTTCCTTTATTGCTTTCATTGTAATTTATGCATTGGGCAAACGCACATATCGGCAAAATCGAAGTTTCAACAATGCCCGGCAAACGAGTTGATGCAAATTTAATTCAGTTAGTTTATTACAACCACTATAAAGAAAAAACAGCTAAAGAATTGGTGGAAATGTTTGGTATTAAATTAAGGACCGTATATAATATCATTAAGCGTGCCGAGAAAGAAAATCGTCTGCACCTAAACAATTCTGGAGGCAGACCACCAAAGCTCACAAAACGCGATCATTCTAAAATATTAAAAACGATTGGCGATAATCCGCACACAACACTGAGGCAGTTAGCATTGGACATGAAAAAGGATTGCGGTAAGGAAGTGAGCCATGAGACGGTAAGAAAAGTTCTTAGAGTACATAATTACTCAGCACATGTAGCCAGAAAGAAGCCATTGCTTTCTGCTATTAACATTGAAAGGCGGCTGAACTTTGCTATTACTCACGTAAACAAGCCCGCAGAGTGCTGGAACGACGTTATTTTTTGTGATGAGACTAAAATAATGTTATATTGTCATGATGGACCCAGCACAGTTTGGAGACAGCCAAATACAGCCTTGCTGCAGAAGAACATCATACCAACAGTAAAGTTTGGCAAGCTTTCGGTAATGGTGTGGGGTTGTATCTCATCCAAAGGCGTTGGTGAGCTGCGGATTTTCAATGACATTATGACGAAGGAGTACTACTTAGACATTCTGAAAAATGAATTGTCACGGAGCGCGATGAATTTTGGGTTTGTTGATCCTCGCAACGCAAATAAACTAAAGTACAAGCTGTACCAGGATAATGACCCCAAACATAAATCGTTGCTGTGCAGGACCTGGCTGCTGTACTCTTGCAGTAAAGTTTTCGATGCACCTGCCCAGAGTCCAGACCTCAATCCGATAGAGAATTTGTGGGCTTTGCTGAAGAAGAAAGTGGCTAAACGCAGACCTACCAATAAAAATGCTTTAATCAAAGCAATTCAAGAAGAATGGCAGAAAATTCCGTTATATTACGACTTAAGTGGCCTTATACAGTCAATGTCGCGTCGTCTGAAGGCAGTCATGGATGCTAATGGCCACCATACCAAATATTAATATTATTAGTATCATAGTTTTTTCACATTTAGTTATAAATCGAACATGTGTTTACATTTTGCAAAGAATTAATTGACAGTTCAATATTGGAGGCTTTTTGGTTTTTTTTTTTTTTTAATATGTTTTATGTCGAAATTAATTTTTTTTGTAATTCATGTTAATAACTAATACTTATCTTAATAATATATTGAAAGAAAAACAGAAAGAAAACTCGTTTTTGTTAATCAATTTTCACTTCCAAATGAATTTTTATGATTTTTTTCAGTTTGCAAAGAATTAGTTGACATACTGTAAGCAATTTGACAAATCTACGATCAGATTTCAAGTTGTCAATTTGCCAAGAAACCTCTATTATCTCCAAGTTCCTCTTTAATTTATAGCCCACAGTATCGGAATGATTCATCTATAATACTAATAAATTCATGTCTATAGCCGCCTTGTCTTAAAAGTATAGAGCTTTAATAAGGCCAGGAAGTTATTAGATTGGGCATTGGTATAGTAACAATTGAGGGCGAAGATAGGAGAAAAGTCGAAAGCAAAGAAAATGAATCGCCTTTATAACACTGCACGCAAACCCTAACAACACCCTTGGAATATGCAAAAACACTCATGAAGCTTGACAGCCTTGTTGGATGGTAAATATCAAAAACTTGACACGCAATTTCAATATCATAACAAATTGTTTTGCATTGGACAAATGAAGTGCGTATTATTGACTTACTTATCTTTAAAATAATTAATTTGTGTGAAAGGAAATTCTTTAACCCATCCTTGAAAATTAAAACCCGCTTCAGGTGGTTTCGAAAAGAACAACTTCAAATACAAATTCAGTTTTTTATGTTATTTTAAATTTTGATAAATAAATGACGAATAATATTAAGAACAACATATTTCAGCGAATACATTCCTCAAAAAATGCGGATTTCGTTGTCTGGATATTGGTCATAAGGATGTACGCGCTGATGTGAAACGAGTACATACTTAGGCAACGACCTTAATGTTCCCAAAAAACAAATACGAATACGTCACTTAATTATTAAGTTTTTGCAAATGAAATGGCGACTTTCGCGATGAAGTGAAGTTAGTTGCGATTTTCATGTCTCAAACTGCCGCCAGGTGGCTCTGGTAGTAATGAATATTGAAGTATAACTACTTTTGCATTTGGTCATGAAATCATTTCAGTTTTGGACTTTGTTGAAATCGGAGAGAAAAAAAAAAGACATAGAATCGAGTCAAAAACAGTTGCTTTTTCTTTACGAGTTCAAACTTGGCCACAACGTAAGGGAGGAAACCAAAAACATAAACAGGGCATTTGAAACTCACACAGTAAGCGAACGAACCACACAGCAATGGTTCCAAAAATTCCGATCAGGAGATATGACCCTTCAAGGTGAGCCATGTGGTAACCCAGGACCATCGATAAACAACAACGAGCTGAGTTTACTAGTGGAGTCTAACTCACGCCAAACTGTAAGGGACATTGCAGAGAAACTGAGCGTATACTATTCGACAGTTTCCCGGCACTTGCAACAGCTTGGAAAAGTCAAAAAGCTTAATAAGTGAGTTCCGCATTAACTTACTGAACAAAACATGACGCGTCGAATCAAGAATAACGGTCAAAAAATTTAAGTGTTGCAGTATGAGACTCTTCCTTATCCACCATATTCACCAGACCTCTCACCAACCAATTACCACTTTTGAATCATTTTTTGGCGGAGAAACAATTTAACAATGAAGCAGCCATCAAAAATGCCTTCGAGGAATTCCTTCAGTCTAGAAAGTCGGACTTCTACGAAACGAATGCACTTGCATCTCGTCGGGAGAAGTATATTGCATCTGCTGGTACCAAAATAGGTAATAAATTAAATTAATAAAATTAAGTTTTATAAGAGTGAAAGTTGTTTGAAATTTTACTAGCAAAGTCGCCATTTCATCTGCAGCAACCTAATAAATTGACGACCCCAAATTCGAGTGACCTGTTTTTTTTCAATATTAACGAGAAATTTATTCTATAAGGTTATATTTTTTGCACATTATGTTGTTCGAAAAAGTAACGTCAAGTTCATGAAGAAGATCAAATCTCTCCACTCCTACTACTTTATCCCGTACGAAACGAAATATTTTCGCATATTCATAATAAGCTGAATCTTTCGGATAACACTGCTGCTATTGATCTAAAATTTGGAACGCAGTGCAATATTATTACTGTGTAAAGTGTGTGTAAAGATATCCCCACTCTTTCCAATAACCAATTTAAACTGTTCGAGAAACTAAACATATGAGCATTTTTTCAGTACGTGACAAGTTTATTGAGCACATTCAGCAGCATTATTAGTAAGACCAAAAAAATTTAAGCAATATCTCAACCTATTCTTCTTCCTCGCATATAAAATGACTTGTGGCAATGAATTGTGGCAAACTTATAATACTCTCATCTAGTGTATAAAAACATAACAGAATTATTATTAGGCACAAAGCCCAATCATGCGAAACTCTAGACGAAATGAAAAATAGTATAATATACCGGAAAATATAATGTCATCTGAAATTCGTTCGAATAGTGAATAGGGACTTTTGTATGGGAGGTGGTAGAAGCAGTGGTGAGGTTTGTAATTCTTGTCACCAAATATTGTATGCAAAATGTTTCGCGCAGATTTTGCAGTTCTGAAATCGGATGATTTGGATGGGAGGTGTCAGAGGAAGTGAAAGGTTTTGAAACTACTTATCAGTATCCTTATCGGCATCCTCATCATCATGCTTTGTTCCAATTTTAAGGTCCATAGCTCTCATATATTCGAAGGAAAAATGCTCTTCTTGAATTTCTTACGTAGAAATTTGTATGGGAGGAGGTAGAAGAAGTACAGCGAAGTTGATATTTTTTTTAGCATTTATAGCAATGATTAAGGAAATTCTGGCAAAATTTTAAATTTCTACCTTTTGTATTTTTAATAAAATTTATAACAATGCCAAAATTATGCATTTGTATAGGAGGGGGTAGAAGGGATATGTGGATCTAAACAAAATTTTTAGACATTGAAGATATTTACACCATTATGTTTTGTTCAAAACATCAAGTCGAAATATTTGACGGTTTTGAAGAAAAATAATTTAATTGAAATTACGAATTTTCGCGATATATGTATGGGAGGGGGTAGAAGAAGTGAGGTGGAGCTAATATTTTTTTTCAAAATTAGTTGTAATTATAAAAAAACATAACAGGACTAAAACCCAATCGTGCGATACTCTAGATGAAACAGAAATTTTATTATTTTCAAAAATTTTGTAGGGGAAGTGGTAGAGGGGGACGACGTTGAACTAATTTTTTCACATCACGCAAAGGTTGCTATCAAAATGTTTTCTGCAAAATTTAGGATTTAAAAATTTAATGGGTACTAAGAAAATTAGTGTAATGGATTTAATGACATTGTACAGTTTGTATGGGAGGTGGTAGAAGGAGTGTGGAGTTATAAATGATTTTTTTTAAATAACTTAATTGACATGAATTGCAAATCAGTAGCATTTATACTTTTCAGGGGAATCGACTTTTTGAAAAGTTGTTGAATCGTGTTGAATTGTATGGGAGGGGGTAGAAGGAGTCAAGCTAATCGCTTATTTTTTTTCACTAACAATTCTAAATAAATATTTAGTGCATAATTTCAACTCGATAAATTTCATACTTAATGAGTAAATTGGTTTAAAGTATTTCATAAAAAATGCAGTTCGTATGGGAGGGGGTGGAAGGAAGAGGAGGACTCAAATAATTTTTATACAGCAGATTTAAGTTCTTACAAAAGTAATATATTCCAAATTTCAGATCAATAGCTTTTATGCTTTTTAAAAAAATCAGTTTATTGTCGAATAGATAAATTGTGTCATTTTGTTTAGAAGGGGGTAGAAGGGGTAAAGCTAATCGTCTAACTTTTTTCAGTCTGACTTATAATTCTTAATAAATATTTACAGCACAATTTCAAATTGATAAATTGTAAATTAGTTTAGAGCGTTTCATGAAAAAGTGCAGTTTGTATGGGAGGTGGTGGAAGAAGAGGGAGGACGCAAATAATTTTTATGCAGTAGAATGGAATCATCATAAAAGTACAATATTCCAAATTTTAGATCAATAGCATTTATACTTTTCGAGAAAGCCGTTTATTGACAAATTGTGTCATTTTGTATGGGAGGGGGTAGAAGGGGTGGAATGATTTGGCCCGGTCACGAACTTGTCCTTACTTTTTTATCAAAAACGACGTGTATACAATTTGAACTTTCTAGATGTGCGCGCCCTCAAGCTAGAGAGGACACGGACGGACGGACAGACGTACGGGCAGACGAACGGACGAACGGACGGACGAACGGACGGAGGTCCGGTTTTGTTGCATTCGTTTTTTTCTCCAAGCCTTATTTCTTGGCGTTACAAACCTTTTGGCAAACTTATAGTACTCTCAGATTTCATCTAGAGTATAATTAGCCGTGGCAAAAATTCTTTCTTTAAGCTTTGCTAGTTGCAATGAAAATCCAATAAATGCATATTTCAAAGAGTGCATTTGTATGGGAGGGGGTAGAAGGAGTGAAGAGATCGAATAAATTTTTTTGAATATTAATGGTATTTATACTTTCTCTTTCTTCAATGGCGCCCAAATTGGAACTTGGCCTCCTGAACTTCAGGTTCCTTAACAATTTTATTATTTATTGCAGTAGGTAGTAGTAGGTAACGAAGATATATCCATTCAAGCAGTATGCTTGAATTATGCGACGATCGGGATTTGAACTCACGACCTTCGCATTGCAGACGACCACGCTACTTGCTAGTCTACACCCTAGCTATGGTATTTATATCATTACACTTTTAATTAATTTTCAAGTCGATAGTTTGAATAGTATCGGAGAAAAATAAATTTCTTTAAATTTCGAAATTTGTATGGGAGGGGGTAGAAAATAGAAACTACATTAAACAAAATTCAGTACGACAACTCAAAGCATTTAAGAGTTATGTTTTAAACAAACGGACAGACAGACGGCCACTCGGAATCGAGATTTTTGAGCGACAACAAATATTTCTGTTCCCTTGTCGGCCTTGTGCGAGCACTTTTTCTTAGAGTTACAAACAGTGAGATAAGCACAATATGCTCTCAGATTTCATCTAGAGTATGAAAAGGATCCCTAATGCCGTAAAGCTTTTTTTTATTATTAAGGTACCTGTTGGCTCTTTGGGGCTCATGAATTTCTTGCCATTCTTCCTCGAATCTCCGGCTTCGCCTTGCCACAAACTTTTTGCTGTGTTCGCTAGTTGTTTTTTGTCCCTAAACGTCGAAGCATGCACTCAGTTTATGTTAGTATCACCAAAACTTTGATCATGATTGTACGAGTATGTTAATAGGCACTTTTGTACACTTCTTTTTTTTTCATAATATCCAAATTTTTCAACAACAATTTTGAAAGTGCGTTCCACCTTCATTGCATTTTAAACTTTCTATACCGAAAAAGCCACTGGTCCATCCATTTTTTGTTTGCTGCGAAAAAAGGTGACTTAGCGCATTATGCAGTGTTTTGCCGAAACGAAAATATTCATGAAGTTTTCATGACCTAGAAAAATAACTTAACGAATCCGAAACTTTGAATACAAAATACTATTTCGTATCAATCGTGGGGAAAACTCACACCTACGAAAGAAGTCTTATAAGCCGGTCAAAATTTAAATTCCCAGTGAACAATTTGGTGAAATTTCAATAAATGAAGCCTATATGAAATCATTTGCTGAGATTTCGTTTCACTTTGGTTTCAAAAACTAATAAACTTGTGAATAAATCAAGTCATTTTCTTCGTGTGAAACACTACTCAACATGCTTTTAAGCCTTTCATTCTTTAGTCATTTAGTATAAATGAAATGAATTTACGCTCTGAAATGCATTCTATGCTTCACTTACGTTTCAAAATATGATTATGTAATAAAAAAAAAGTTTCTGCTTTTCAAAAACAAAATGAATAATTAAAATTATTTTTCAGTCAGCTGTGAAACTTTCAAAGCGAAAAATACGTAATCAAATTAAAAACATAACAGAATTATGATTGAGCTTAAAGCCCAATCATATGATACTCTAGATGAGATGGAAATGACTTTAATATACCGGCAAATATGTCATCTCAAATTCTTTCGAATAGTGAGAAGAGACTTTGCATGGGAGGTGGTAGAAGTAGAGGCGGAGGTTTGTATTTCTCCTATGTGGCACCGAAAATGGCGTGTAAAATGTTTCGTGCTGAATTTAAAATTTTTAGTTTTCATTATTTTTAAAGAAATTGGTCATAGTTTTCCTTAAATTGAGGCATTTGTATGGGAGGTGGCAGAGGAAGTGGAACGTTTTAGATGATTTTGAAACTGCTTATCATCACCCTTATCACTATGCTTTGATTCAATTTCAAAGTCGACAGCTCTCATATATTCGAAGGAGAAATGCTTTGCTTGAATTTATAATACAGATATTTATATGGGAGGGGGTAGAAGGAGGGAAGCTGAGCTGATAATTTTTTCCAGCATTTATTGCAACTATTGAAAAACAAATTCTGGCAAAATTTTAAGTTTGTAATTTTTCTAGTTTTAATGGAAATCGATATAATGCATTTAACAAAAATGATGCATTTGTATGGGAGGGGGTAGAAGGAGTGTAAGGATGAAAACAATTTTTCCTGTTATTGATATTTCTATTTTTATACTTTGTGCGAATTATCAAATTGATAACTTTAACAGTTTCGAAGAAAAATGGGAGGGGGTAGAAGAAGTGAGGGGAAGTTGCTAATTTTTTCAGTGCTGATCGGAATTATAATAAAATTAATTCTGCCAAAAATTCGTTTATATAACTTACTAGTTTCGATGAAAATCGAAAAACTGCATTTTTCAAAATTATGTATTTGTATGGGAGGAGGTAGAAGGAGTGATGGGATCGGATCAATATTGAGTCATATTAATGGTTTCTATATCATAATACTTGAACCCAAATTTCAAATCGATAGCTTAAATAGTTTCTAAGAAAAATCAATCTCTGAAAATTTCGAAATTTCGTGAAATTTGTATGGGAGGGGGTAGAAGGAGTGGGGGGATGTGGCCCGTTCACGAACTTAAAGTTTCTTTTTTGCTAAAAATGACACACAACAAATTTCAGCACAATAGCTCAAAGCGTTCGAGAGTTATGCTGTAGACAGACGGACAGACGGACAGACGGACAGACGGACAGACAGACAGACAGACAGACGGACAGACGGACAGACGGACAGACAGCAACTCGGAATCGAAGTTTTTGAGCGACAACAAATATTTCTGTACCCTTGGCGGCTCTGTGCGAGCATTATTTCTTAGCGTTACAAACGGTAAGGCAAACACAATATACTCTCAGATTTCATCTAGAGTATAAATATTAGCAATAATAAAAAAAAGTGTCGAGGTGAATAAATATATGTCAGGTAAGTCGGAATTAAAATATAGTTAAAGACTAGCGATCGCCCGCGACCTTGTCCGCGTAAGGCTACCGACACACGATGATAAGTAGGCCGAATTATGTATAGGATAATGACACTAGTAATATCGAAAAGCGAGATAATATATATTAACTCGCATCGTGTGTCGGTAGCCTAAAAATCGCAAAATAACCAATTTTTGAGAATGCAGTTAGTAATACATTATCCGGAATATATAAACTGATTAGTTCAATGGCCCTGTGAAGACAGTGGTTTCTATTTTGTTGGAATCAGAGCCATAAATTATTAAGAATGAAACCACGATACTCACATTTGTATGGGACAGGCTCGTGATCAAATCAATCCTGTGATCTACGACCATATTCGTCTTGAAGAGCACTTAGGACATGTGAATAGTTATAGATTGTGTTAATTAAAAAAAGCCCAAATAAAATAACATTAAGCTTAAAAAAATAGCAGGACTACGACTTTGCGTAAAGCCCAATCATACGAAACTGCAGATGAAATTTTTGTGATGTTAAAAATTTTGTATGGGGAGTCGTAGAAGGGGTGATAGTACTGAACTAGCTATTTCACATCAGCTAGAATAGTTATAAAAATGTTGTGTACCAAATTTAAGTTTCAAAAATTGAATAGGTACTGAGAAACTTAGAGCATTGGATTTAATAAAATTGTGCAATTTGTATGCGAGGTGGTAGAAGGAAGGGAATGTCTTTTGGTGATTTTTCGAAAAAATATCTGATATATTTAAAATTTTAGTTCAGTAACGTTCACAATTTTCAAGAAAATATAATTTTTAAAAATTGTGAAATTGTGTCACATTATATGGGAGGGGGTAGAAGGAGTGACGCTCATCGGTTAATTTTTCCGATATTAATAATAATGCTAATTAAGGAATCTATACAAAATTATAGCTCGATGAAAGCTATGTATAGGTATTGAGAAAATTGGTTTAGAGTATTTCATGAAAAAGTGCAGTTTGTATGGGAGGTGGTGGAAGGAGTGAGAGGTTCTTAGTGATTTTTCGAAAAACAGCTACAATCAATATGTAATTGAAGTAGTTTAAATTTTAGATCTGTGACTTTCACACTTTCCAAAAAAATTGAATTTTTGTAAAGTCGTGTAATCGTGTCACATTGTACGAAAGGGGTAGAAATAGTGAAGATAATCGGCTAGTTTTTTCCCGATATTAATAATCATGCTAATTAAGGACATAATACAAAATTTTTGCTCGATGGAATTTATACGTACTGAGAAAATTGTTGTATAGTATTTAATGAAAAAGTGTAGTTTGTATGGGAGGTGGGCGAAGGAGTAGGGGGACTTAAATAATTTGTATATTTAAAAATTACATTTATAATGGAAATAATATATTATAAATTTCAAATTAATAGCTCTTATAGTTTGCAAGAAAATTTGATTATTACATATTATTAAAAATGAGTCACTTTGTATGGGAGGGGGTAGAACGCGTGAGGGGAGGGAAATAAAACCAAAGACAGATTACATCTCGAAGCATACCTAATAAACTGTGAAAGTTTTATTACAATCGGTTCAGCTGTCTTTGCGTGAAAGCCGGTCAGACAGACAGACAGACGGACAGAGAGAGAAGAATTTTAAAAACATGAGTTGCTGCTTAGTTATTGCTAAAATAAAGCAAACAATTATATTAATATGTATAGATTTCCTAAGATAAATTTTTGATAGCAACGACATGTCGAAACAATTATTGAAATTCCATGCTACAGTTGAATCAATGGCTAAAACATTTTTAGCAGAACCTCACATTCTTTTCAGAATTTGAATTTCATTCAAGGAGGTGCTGAGACCTCACTATTTACATTTAGAATTTCTGATTTATCATTATTCAGGAGGACAATCATCATCATCATCAACGGCGCGACAGCCCAAATCGGGCCTTGGCCTCCTAAAGTCGTCGCCTCCAATTGTCTCGATCCAAAGACAGTGTCATCCAGCTGCTAATTTTTAAGATGGTTTTGCTATCTTCATCAAACGAGTCTTCCCATCGCTTGCGTGACTTGCCTACTGGCTGGTTACCACTCGTTTTGCCTTTCAAAGCACGTTTGGGGATTCTTCTGTCTTCCATTCGCTCTACATGGCCAGCCCACTGCAGTTTACGTAGCTTGATGAACGTTGAAGCTTCTGGCTCGTCGTAGAGTTGATACAACTCATGGTTGTATCTTATTCGCCATTCCGTTCCTTCCCTCATAGGTCCCAAAATTCTTCGGAGGACCTTTCTTTCAAATGCGGTAACTGCTTTTTCAGAAGTTCACGTTAATGTCCACGTCTCGCTGCCATAACAGAGCACAGGTCGTATAATAGTTTTATATATCCGCAGCTTATTGTTCCTGTGCACTTTATTGGATTTCATTATTGGAAGTACCGAATAATACGTCTTATTTGCAAGTATTATCCGTCGTTTGATTTCGTCTGTTTCATTACCGTCCTTTGCTTCATTAGCCCCAAGATATATGAAATTGTCCACACTCACCAAATTATATTCCGCAATTGTTATGTTTTGTCTGATAGGCGCTCTCCTTCTTGTTTGCGTCATTACTTTTGTTTTATTTTTGTTAATGCGCAACCCGACTTCTTTTGTGGTGGAGTCAAGATTGACAAATACCTCCTTAGCACTAGGGAAGGATCTTGCTAGGATATTAATGTTGCCAGCGTATGCTACTAGTTGTGTGGACTTGAATAGTAGTGTCCCGTTGGTGTCGACTGGGATTTTTCGGACGACAGACTTTAGTGCCAAGTTGAAAACCATGGGGGCTAGACCATCTCTCTGCTTTAAACCACATTCCGTTCGAAAGCTGGTTGTGGAATCGGTTTGTATTCTCACTTCGGATTCAGTGTTCGCCATTGTGAGTCTTGTTAGTCGGACTAGTTTTGGAGGAATTCCAAAGTCAAGCATGATTTGGTACAGTACGCTCCTGTCGATACTGTCGTATGCTTGTTTCAAATCTACGAAGATTTGGTGCACGTCTGTCTTATATTCCCAGCATTTCTCAAGCACCTGTTTCACCGAGAATATCTGGTCTGTTGTAGATCGTCCGGATCTAAATCCGCTTTGGTATTCGCCAATTATTTGATTAGTATAGGGCTTAAGACGACGTTCAATTATTTTTGTCAGTATTTTATAGGACTTACACAACAATGATATTCCTCTGTAATTCTCACAACAGAGTTTGTCTCCTCTCTGGTAAATTGGAAATATAATGCTTTTTCGCCAATCATCGGGTATGATTTCCTCTGTCCCAATTTCGCATATCATGTTGTGCAGTATTTCAGCGACACAATTTCCACCGTTTTTCAGAAGTTCAACTGGTATTTCGTCAATTTCCGGCGCTTTGTTTAGTTTTTGGTCACATAGGGCTTCTTTGATTTCAGCAAGCGTGGGTAGTGTCGATGATGGTTCACCTTCGTCAGTTGAGGCTTCAATTGAAATGTTGTCTGTTGTGATCGGTGCTAATGGGGTGGGATTCAAAAGATGTTCAATGTATGAAGCCCATCTCCTTTTGATTTCTTGTGCGTTGCTGATGATGTTGCCCTCTGTGTCTTTGCAGAGACTGGTTTTTGGCTTATATCCCTTTTTTAAGTCTTTTACTGTTGCGTATGCTTCCCGCGTTTTATTTCTTCTCATGTCGTCGTCCATTTTTTGTATTTGTCATTATGGTACTTCCTTTGTTTTCGTCTGCAGGTCTTTTTCGCATATCGCCTAAGCTCGTCATATCTTTCTTTTTTGGCTCGTGTTGGTCGTTCAGTAAAAATTTTGTAAGCCTCGTTTTTTCTATTTATTGCGTCGCGACATTCTTGGTCGAACCAATAATTATTTTTTCGCCGTGCTTGACATCCTAACACCTCTTCTGCGGAGGATTTGATGCCGTCTCGTATTTTCATCCACGCATTCTCCACTGGCATTTTTTGGATATTTTCATTAATTGGTGTCAGGTGTTTATTACATGCTGACATGTAAGCCTGCGCCACGATTTCGTCGTTAAGCTTGTCGACATTGAATTTGCGAGCTCTACTCGTTTTCGAATATCCCCGACAAGCTATTTTGCATCGATACTAAGCTCAGCAGAGTCACAATTCGCACCGCGGAGAGTTCATCCATTAGGTATGCTGGAAGCAGCGCTTTTCTCAATTAGAACGTGGTCTATTTGTTCGAAGGTGTGACCATCTGGTGATGCCCACGTTTGTATGTGAATATCGCGATGTGGGAAGTACATAGAGCTTACTTTGATATTTTTGCTGCTTGCGAAATCAATAAGACGTTGGCCATTGTCGTTGGTTATATCATGGAGACGGTGTCCTCCTGTTGTTCCTCTATGAGCCTCACCCTTTCCCACTTTTGCATTAAAATCCCAAGACAATTTTTAGGTCATTCGAGGGCAGTGAATCATAAGTTGTCTCTAGGGTGGCATAAAATTCGTCTTTAGTTATATCGTCCTTGTCTTCTGTGTGTGCATGAACGTTGATCAACCAAGTGTTGAAAAATTTAGTCTTTATTCGGATTGCACACAATCTTTCACTTACTGGTCTGAAGCTCGTGGCCTGCTGTTTAAATTTTTTGTCAACGACAAAAGCGACTTCAAACTTTCTGCTTCCCGACAATTTTCCACTTGGATATATTGTGTGTCCATGATTTCGCTACCGAGCCATTTCGTTTCTTGGATGGGAGTTATATTTATGTTGTATTTTGCCACTTCTTCGAGAAACCCTTTCAGAGCTTCTGTTTTAAATAAGGATCGAACATTCCAAGATCCAATAGAGTAGTCCATTTTTCGTTTGCGGGGTCGTTGCCGTTGAGTCCATCCTTTTCGAGGCTGTTCTTCAGGTTTCTGGACAGTGTTCTTTTTCCGGTAATGCGTTGTCGGCGCCTCGCCCAACCCCCGACCTGGAGGACCGGTCCTACTTATTTATTACATCCTAGTAGGAAAAGGGTGGGATGAGCTAAATATGACATGCTGGAGTTGTCACAGCTATGCTGCGAGTCCAACTATGTCATACTTTTTGCCTACTTCCTGAGACGCACTGATGTTACTGGCCATTCAGGTTAACTCCATGTTCCCTACTCCTTTCTCAATCCGGACTTGGGACCGTCTATGGTGGAGGTCAATAGTTCTATTTTTTAGGAAGCTATATAGAATCCTTAAGATATCCGAATTATTATTTGTGGTGATAGGCTTATACAACTGTCCGTTAGACCAAGCCGAATCAAAAGCATTTTTAATATCAATTGAGCATAGCATCATCGAATTCGTAGGTTCATTGTAATATCATTATAGACCTTCAATAGTAAATGCTCTGTTGAATGGTTTCTTTTAAAGCCAAATTGTTCGTCAGGAACTATCTTTTTTGAAAAAATTCGTCTAGATCTGCGGCTATCGCTTTTTCAAATAGTTTTCAAAATTTTGATAGTAGAGAAGTTCGTCGAAAATTTCCGACGTCTGTTTAACTTGGACTTTTTAGAAAAGGTATTAATTTAGCGAATTTCCACTGATAACCACAATTTGCGCAATTATTGAGTATTACCTCCAAAGATCTTAGTCTTGCTTGAAAGTTTCTTTATTATGAAGTTTGAAATTTTGTCCAGTCCAGTGGATTTCTGATCATTCAGAGTTTTTATATAGCTATTCAGTGTATTTATAGTAATAAACTAGCGATCGCACGCAACTGTGTCCGCGTAAAAATTGCAATAATAACATTTTTTGAGAATGTAGTTAGTAGTACATTATGTCGGTCAAACAATCTGCTTAGTTTGATGGCTCTTTGAGCACAATGGTTTGTATTTTGTTGGAATCAGAACCATAAATTATTAAGAATGAAACCATGATACTCGCATTTATATGGGACAAGCTCGTGACCATTTCAAACCCGTAATTCGAGATCATATGTATACGTGTTGAAGAGCGTTAAGGACATGTGAATAGTTGTAGCTTGTGTTAATTAAAAAAAAACCAAAATAAAATGACATTAAGCTTAAAAAAATAACAGGACTTCGATTGTGCGTAAAGCCCAATTATATGATACTACCGATGGTATCGAAATTTTTGTAATCTTTAGAATTTTTGTGTGGGGAGTGATAAAAGGGATGACAGTACTAAATTAATTTATTTCACATCATGCTAGAGTAGCTATAAAAATATTTTGTACCAAATTTAAGCTTGGAAAATTGAATAGGTAACTTGAGAAACTTAGTGCATTGGATTTAATGAAATTGTGCAATTGTGTCGTCGAATTGTGTCATATTGTAAGGGAAAGGGTAGAAGAAGTGGAGCTAATCGGTAATTTTTCCCAATAATAATAATAATAATAATGCTAATTAAATATATAATACAAAATTTTAGTTCGATTAAAGTTATACGTACTAAGAAAATTGGTTTAGAATATTTCATGAAAAAGTGCAGTTTGTATAGGAGGTGGTGGAAGAAGTTGAAGGTTTTTAGTTATTTTTTGAGAAGCAACTACAATTATTATTTTATATATATTTTTTAAATTTCAGATCAGTTACGAGGGTCGTTTGATAAGTCCCTGGCCCAAATGACAAAACGTGGTTTCACGAAAAAGTTTTTGCTATCGCTAGGTAGATGGGACTTTCGAACGATCTCATGAATTTTTTCAGGTTTCTGTAGGTAACAGTTTGTTTTTGGCAGCCATTCTAAGTTGACGTGTCACGCGAATCGTCAACGATGGAGCACGTCCAGTACCGTCCACACCTGCGCGGTTTCCATGTCCAAATTACACGATTTGCGGTATGAGATCGTTCACCACCCACCTTATTCGCCCGACTTGGCCCCATGTGACTTTTTTTTGTTCCTCAAATTGAAAACTCACCTCGGTGGACAAAAATTTTCATCGAACCAAGAGGTGAAAGACGCCGTTTCCCAATTTTTTGCAGACTGTGACAAAAATTTCTTTTTGAACGGTATGAAAGGACTTGAGAAACGTTGGACCAAATGTATTAACCTCCAGGGAGATTATGTTGAAAAATAAAAAAAAAATTTCCGGAAAAAATGCTTTTTTCTTACTTGGGCCAGGGACTTATCAAACGACCCTCGTACATCCACACTTTTCAAGAAAATCGAATTTTCAAGTCGTGGATTTGTGTCAGATTGTATGGTGGGGGTAGAGGAAGTAAAGCTAATTGGTTAGTTTTTTCCTCATATTAATAACAATACTAATTAAGGATTTAATACAAAATCTTAGCTCGATGAAAGTTATACGTACTGAGAACATTGGAGTATAGTATTTCATGAAAGAGCTTAGTTTGTATGGGAGGTAGTGGAAGGAGTAGGGGGATTCAAATTATTTATATGAAGATCGCATTTATAATAGAAATAATATATATTAAATTTAAAATTAATAGCTTTTATAGTTTCCATGAAAATTTGATTATTATAAGTTATTCAAAATGAGTCACATTGCTTGAGAGGGGGTAGAAGCCGTGAGGAGAGTGAAATAGAACCTAAAGCAGATTACTTTCCGAGGCAGACCTAATAATCTGTGAAAGTTTCATTACAAGCGGTTCAGCCGTTTTTACGTGAAAGCCGGAAAGACAGTCAGACAGACAGAGAAAATTTTTAAAAACGTCTATTTCTGCTTAGTTATTGTCCAAATACAGCAAGAAACTAAGTTATAGCCATTTATAAGCAAATAACAAACAGACACTACAATTATATTTATATGTATAGATGACGAGTTCAAATCGCCACTTATTGTAAGTGTAAGTGAAGCAAATTACCATCAGTTATATTAATTTCTTCAAAGTTGGCAATTTCATTTAGTACAAGATTGAAGCTACTTTGGGAGAAGACAGAAGTTTTCTCAGTGTAGAGTTGTTTAAAGAAGTTTTCGAAAACTTTTAACTTGTCCTCTACCGCATTGTAGTGAATATTATTTGCTAATATCGTTTCTATCGATTTAGTTTTATTTTTTCTAACCATCCTATATATTTATTTGAGAGCCGTGGTTTCAGATTTCTTAATTTTCGTTGAAGTTGACTTTCGAAATAATTGAGGGTGAAACACACCCTCAAAGTTTGGCGAATTATCGACTGAACTTTCGATTTCCGTTGAAACAATCGATGGATAATTTTAAAAATTAATTCTTACTATAAGAACTGTGGCTACAGATGATATTGAATCAAGTTCAAAATCAGCATGAACGGTTTTAATGTTTTGTTTTACTAAAAGAGCAGTTCCTTGAAGTTTGTCTTGCCGGAAGACTTTGTATCCGGGCATAGTTAAACGATTTTTTTTTCGAGGAGTGTTTCGCTCAATAAAAAGACATCTTATTTACATTCTGATATGAAATCGATAATATTTATTTTCCTGGCTTTTAATAAAAATAATTAACGTTGAGTGCGGTCAATGAAATCATTCCTGCCCACTACAGTCTTTGAAGAAAAAGAAACTGTAAGTAACTAAATTGGCGTTTGGCTAAGGTCTTTAGGGCCTTATATTCTGGTAAGAATTTATTTCTTTTTTCCAGCATCGATAAGCTGATCCCAAACAATTCGAAAGATTCATTGAAAAATAAGTTAGTTGTCTGCTGTATTGGCAGCAATATCTGTACTATTTGTGAAAATGTTATGTATATTTTATTTTCTTGTCTATAGTTACTGCCTGATGAACAAAAGCCCGTCGGTTTTCCCTATTTTTCATAGTTTCATGTCTTAATCTCTCGTTTCTATCTTTTTGAGCATTGAAGACGTTTCATCCAAGTGCCCTTTAATGTCACTCTGAACAAATCGTAACAGGTCTATATGGGACATGGTATGTATATCACGGTTATTTAAGGAGTTTAGGATTCGCATGAGCTCATATTCAGAACTATGTAAAATTAGGTGTCCCGAACATGAGGAAATGGGGCGAACATTTATTTAACTCAATCGTTATATTTCGCAAGGCTTTTACTATGCAGGACCTGATGATCGATAATATTGCTTGATTAGCCCTTTCTGAAACATTGGCTTGGTGGTGAAAACGTATGTTTAATGCCATTTTTGTAGATTAGGTTTACAAATGACTTTGATGTAAACTGAACCCCATTATCTGAGTGAACCACTTCTGGAACACCGTAATTAAGGAAAATCTCTGACTCTAGAAATCGAGTTACACGATAAGCAGTAGCTTCCGGCAAAGATTTCAGTCACAAAAATTTGATGTAAGAGGATTAGCATGTATTTCGGTTATAAGGGAAGAAATTAAGAGCCTTGGAATCCATAACTTCCATTCGGGAATGTCGGTTGCAGTAGTGGATGCTGGATGCACCAAATGATTAAGGATCTTGTCATCTTTAACGCGCAAGTTTTTATTGCTCCCAGGAGGCTTAAAGATTTGATCTCATTGACTGATGTTTCCAGGATCTCTCAACGCATCCGAATTCAGATTCAAATAATAAAAGTTGTCGACAGGTGTCATTTCTGAGGTGAGCGACTTCAGAAAAAAATACTCAAGACAAGGCGTAGAGAGCCACATTTTGCTTACCCTTCTATACTCCATATATCTTCCATATGGAAGTCAAGTCCTTGTAGCTTTAGGCTCAACCGTGCAAAACGATCTGCCAAATCCTTCTGTTCCATTAACATTTTAAGACTTTCATGGTCTGCAATTATGGTGAACTCGTGTCATCCGACATAGGCTTGGAATCGTTTCACGTTTTGATCCGCCGCAAGCTACTCCAATTCAGTGACGCTATAGTTGCGTTGCGCTGCGTTAAGTTTTGCGGATATGAAAGCAATAGAATTTTCGTCGCCTGTCGCTGATTTTTGGAAAACCATGTTTCTGATGTCCGTTTCGCTGGCGTTATATTGAATAAGGAATGATTTGGTGAAGTTCGGGTTTACCAAAACTGTTAATGAAGACAAGAGTTTCTGCTTTTTCGAGGCTTCATTTTCTGCGCCGCTTCACACGAAAATACCCTTCTTCTTAAGTAAGTCGGTCAGCGGAAAAGTGCACATTGCAAAGTTAGGTATAAATATCCTATACCAACCTGTCATGCCCATGAATCTGCGCACTTCGTATAGTTTTCGGAACATAGTTTTCGGATACGCCGTGATGCTCGAAACTCTTTCTGAGTCGGGTTTTAGCACACCTTTCAAAACGAGATTCCCAAGATACTTAAATTCCTGCATAAGGAAGTAACTTTTCTCCACATTAATCGATAGGTCTGCGAGTTTAAGAAGGCGTGCAACCTCGCAAAGGAGTTATAAATTTTATCGAATGCGCTCGATGTGATGAGAATATCATCCGGATAAACAAATATTTTGTTATGAAGTTGGTGGTGGGTAACTTTGTATTCGGTTACACGGACCAAAAGTCATGACAGTAAACCGGTAGAGGGTACGGTCTTGTAATGTGAATGCTGTCATATCACGCGCAACTGGATTTACAGATATTTGCCAAAAGGCATTTTTTAATTCTAAACTCGTAATATATTTGGTATTTTGTACCCGTGAAAGAAGACCATTATGGCAGACCATAAGTGTCCCTTTTGTGACCATATTCACATATCTACATAGCATCAAGGCATAGATTCAGTTTTCCATTCGATTTTCATGCAAAAGTCACAGGTGAACTCCACGAGCTTGAACATTCCTCAATTACTTCAAGATTCAGCATATGGTCAAACTCATCGTATAATTGCTTTTGTACGGCTGGTGAAAGAGCATAGTACCGCTGTTTAATCGGAGGTGCGGAGCCCCCATCAACATGGTGAGAGACCAGGCTAATTTATTCGAAGCCCTGACGAGTGAAAGACAGAAATTCACTAATTACTATGTCAATCTCCTGCTGTTCACTATCATTTAACTTGTGGTGCCTGACCTTTTGGAATGACGATTCACTGGGTTTTTAAAGGGCGAAAGACAATCTAATTCACTACACAGGCGCAATTTCAATTTATTCCAGAAGTCAATTCCGAGATGCAAAGTGCATTTCAATGAAAGGGCCACATGAAATCGCATCATTCTCGTTTTTCCTCCACACGCAAGCTTTTCAGCAACCCGCAAGCGTACTGTCCCTACCTATTGGACCTCGTTAAATTTCTGTAAGCGAAATGAGGTCCGGGATGCTTATTGCATATCAGAAAGCAGAGTCCAACTTATCATCAATAACGATCGATTCAACGTACTCCTTTCTTGTAGTTTTCGCCAAGATGAATCTTGCTCGGCGGTCGTCTCTCGATTCAAGGACGGTTTCTGGAACTTTGACTCCTAAGCTGTCAACCAGGAAAAACTCTTTGACTTTCGCGTGCAAATTCTCGTGCAATGTGCAGTCGCACACATGGTAATGATATGACAGATGATCAATCGCGTCACCATGGCCTCTTCCAATTAACGTCCATCCAAGTCTCGTCTTAGTAGATGCACTGACTTTTACTTTATTATTTTAATAATAAAGTATTGTGATCGACTTGGGAAAAAAAAAAAATTTGCTACCCTGAAATTTTGTTTTTTCGCGTTTCGTGACTAAATTAGCCTAAAAATGCAAAAAAAAAAAATCCGTCTGTCTGTACGCCGTCCGCCGTACGCCGTACGCCGTACGCCGGTGTGTACGCTCAGAGCACATTAACTCCCCAGCCCTTCGAGATAGAAAGCTCATTTTTGGAGGGATTGTAGGTAGTTGCGGATCTCAGAAGGACACTCATTTTTGGAGGTGTAAGGGTTCAGGGGGAGGCGGGAGGAGCACTTAAACCGAAAACTAAGAATTCAAATATCTCAAACATGGTTACAGCTAGGAAGCTAAAAATCAATATACATATAAAAGGGTTTATGGGACAACTTTTAAAATTAATCTAATTTTTTTATCCATTGGGGTGCTAAAAGGGGGGGCTAGAAACCAATTGTCGGCCGAATTTTTTTTTCAAATGATTATATCTTCGAAATTACTTAGCATAAAAAATTTATAATTTTAGACCATCAAGGTGGCATACAGATTCACTGGAATCAGCTTACGTAGAGGCTAATTATTGTAAGGGGGAGAGTCAGGGGGGGTGCAAAGAAAAACACTTAAAAATCAATATCTCGGCTATTTGTTGAGCTATGCAATTGAAACTTGGTACTTATATTAAGCTATACTAAAGAAATACAAAAAAAATATAATATTTGGACTAAATAGTAGTGGGGGGAAATGGGGAGCATTGAACTTTCCAAAATTTTAAACCATTATATCTCAAAATTCAGCGCAGATATCACATCAAAAATTTGTCAGATCATAGAACTATGTAGTTTTTAATTTTTGTAAAAAAAATAAGTAAGGGGGTGTAAGGGGAGGGAGGTGGAAAGCAAAAATGTTGAAAATTTTGAGTAATTTTTTTAGGGCTCTGGTAAAAGATACAGAGTCTAAATTTTTCAGGTCAATATATCAATTTATTGTACATACATAAAAAATAATAAAAATTCTACAATTGTTATGGACCGACCCCCCTGGTCTAACGTGCACAAGGTGTTTCATGTGAAATGAAAAAACACATAAGCTGAAAATTTTTGAATGAAATTTTAAGGTAGAAACTTGAAAATTTGCGAAATGCATTTAAAAAAAATCCCTAAAAGAATGAATTATTAACTGGTCGAAAATCTTTAAAACTTCTACCCCCTCCCATACAAAATTATTTTTTCGACCATTTTCAAGAAATCAATTACCACCTAACTATTAAAAGCTATCAATTTGAAATTTTGCATAAGAACTTACAAAAATAATTGAAATGAAATTACGTTAAAAGTTTTGAAATCGCGCTTACCCTTCTACCCCCTCCCATACAAAAGTATGATTTCGACCAATTTCATTAAATCAACTAATAACAAACAATTTGCAAGCTATGAACTTGAAATTTTGTACGAGCACCTTACAACTAAAAAGAAAGAAAATTGCATCACAAGTCTTACGATTCCCCTACCTCCTCTACCCCCTCCCATACAAAATTATTTTTTCGAGCATTTTTATGAAATAAGTTATCAGCTAACTCTTAAGAGTTATCAATTTCAAATTTTGCATTGAAACTTATAAAAATAATTCAAATGAAATTGCTTTCAAAATTTTCAAATCGCGCTTGCCCTTCTATTCCCTCCCATACAAAACTATGATTTCGACCAATTTCATAAATCATCTAATAGCCAACAAACTAAAAGCTATGAACTTGAAATTTTATAAAATCACCTTAAAAGAGAAGCGAAATAAAACTGCATATCAAAATTTACGATTCCCCTACCTACTCTACCCCCTCCCATACAAATGTTCGGATTCGTGAATGTAAAATACACCGAATTTTATGAAAATTCTATGCAACTTCGTCTATGAAACACATTCTACACAGAGAATATTGGACGTGATTCAAGCAATTAATTAAAAAGCTATTAACATCCACCCACCCTTACTATTACCCCTCCTCCTTCCCTCCATAAGAACCCAAACTTGTAGAAACGAATGAAATATTGTTAAATAGACAACAGCCCTGCTCAAGAACTCCCTTTCACTTAGCCTTCCCTAACCACTCTTACTTGCATATTGACTTTCCACACATCCGCAACATGTCCCAAGAATAATAAAGTTTCGCCCGACTTGTTGGCAGTTTATTTAATAAAGGTTCGGCACTCGCGAATGTCGTGGCTTGCGGTCGAGCAAATTACACATCCGCTATGTTGCGCGGAATCACGAATCTTAGGTTTTGGTCTCATCTAGTTCCTTGTATGTACGTAGATGTCTTCTGTATGCACGGCATGCAGGTACTCTCTTCGTTTTCATATTTCCTATCTGACTTTTCTTCCAGCTTACGCGATATTGTCGTGCTACATGTTGCGTTCACCATCTCGGCAAATTCACTCGTTAAATGATGAGAGATCTGTAGAACGGCTGCCGTTTCTACGATAATCGCGGTCGAATTTTATCCATTCTAATTTCACCAAACACGGTAATTTTTGAACAAGATCGTTGAGCAGCGTTGGATCATTCAAATAAGACGTCATATCGCTCGCTGTCATAGCACCGCACAAGTTTTGCACAGCCAGTGACAGATCAATGAGTGTTTCGAGTCTGTCTGGGCTCACTTCTGGTATTGCTTTTACCTTTTCTGTAAAATCGTGAATTGACTTGCTCTGGTCTCCCATATCGTAGCCGTAGAACATTAATCGCTTTGGATACTGTCTCAGCGTATACCAAGTAAGAGCTGACGACACTGAGAGCTTCTCCTTTTAGACATTTTTGAAGACGTATTAGGTTGTCCAGATTAGTCAAGTTCCACATCCTCGTCGTTTCCATATACATAGATATGAACATTGGCCATCTGCTTGCGCCGTCCGGCCCTCCCGCGTTTATAGGCAAGTCGAATCCATGTTTAGCCGTGATGATACCAGTTGTCGGTGTGTGTACGTTCGGATGTGAGGACACGACGTTTAGAAAGTCTCTTTGATTTCGAGTTGCAGTTGGTAAAGCATTCCAGTGATAAACTCCAGCATATCGGTTAGTTTTTTTTGGTCCATTCACCCATTCAGCAATCGCGTCTAGCTTCACTGCATTTGTATCGTTGTTATCGTCCGTATCGCATTCGCTGTCTATCTCCTCCGCCAGCTTCATTTGCTGCTCGATGAACTTGCGATCTTCTTCTTCTCGACGTTTTCTCTCGGCCAGAACTAGTTCACGTTACTGGTGCAGTATTTTTTCGCGACGTTGCATTTGGTGACGCTTAACATTCGTCGAAACCGACGCGTTCCCACTAATCTGGCTGCTTTCCGATGGCGGTGCTGCCTGTGATGACTTCTGCTGAACATTAGCCTCTTCCGTTTGCTTCTCCAGCTGCTGAACTTCGCTTACTTCCATAACTTCACCGCTTGTACTTGGTACCTCACTGTCGGTTTTTTGCTGTTTCACCGAGACCCATACACCTAGTACGCTTCATGTTGACGTCCAGGAGCTGATCCGGGTTGCTACACGTTTTGACATTTTGACGTCGGAATTATAACCTCGAATTCAAAAGTTAATAAACTCGATTTTAAAGTTGTTACCGCCTGGCTTAGGAGACCCAATTGTGCTTTTTCTTTTTAAAAAGAAAGGCGAATTCGATTCGTAGTCAAGCTTTTTATTGATGAATTTCCGTCGCTCAAAACAATTTAAAATCGAGTTTTTCTCGGTTGGGTTGCTTCCCTTCTCCGCGCCGCGTGAATCGCTAAATTCGTTTTCGTTCATTAGTTCAATATATTATAATTCGTTTCTATTGACTTACCTTGAAACGTTTGCGATCCCAGCTTGGCTTGGCGATATGATGATTACAGATATTTTTCACGTTTTCTTTCTGCGCTCTTACCTTGTTGCCAGGCTAGGATTTCGCTCTTACCCGAGTGGAAGGAAAGCAACCCAACTATTGAGCTTAGTAAAGCATTACAAGTTCAAATAATTTCTTAAGTCTAAGTTGGATCCTTGGGAGTCTTGCGCTCGCTAACAAAAGTCAGTGCATCTAAAGGGGGACACATTTCCGAGCTTTGAGCTTTCATTCTCATAATGAAACTAATCCAAGTTTGATCGTAGCTCGATATTGCTAAATTTCAAAACCGTCAAATATTGAACTTATCCGCGATAAGTTCGAAGAACTCGATTGAAAAATTCTTCCATAATATACGCATTGTGAACTACGACATCAAGACAATCTTTCACCTCGAAGGTGACTATGCGAGATGTTTGCCTAACCGTAGGCAAGGTAAATTATTAAAATTTCAAAACTGTTAATACTGATTCGCTTCTTTTCCTTTCTTCTTTCATGTTAATTCGACTATGTTACGGTGGAACAGTAACAACATTCCTATAAAAAAATGCTTTAAAGTTGGGGATTTTAACTTGTCGAATGCCTTTGAAACATCTACCCATCCCATACACAATATACTCTAGATGAAATCTGAGAGTATATTGTGTTTGACTTACCGTTTGTAACGCTAAAAAATAACGCTCGCACAGAGCCGGCAAGGGTACAGAAATATTTGTTGTCGTTCAAAAACCTCGATTCCGAGTGACCATCTGTCCGTCTGTCTGTCTGTGCGTCTGTCTACAGCATAACTTTCGAAAGCTTTGAGCTATAGTGCTAAAAAAATTTGTGTCATATTTAGGAAAAAAGTAAGGTCAAGTTCGTGAACGGGCCAAATCGCTAGACCCCTTCTACCCCCTCCCATCCAAAATGACAAAATTACGCAATTTGATAATAAACGGATTTGCTCGAAAAGTATAAAAGTTATTGAACTCAAATTTGGAGCATATTACTTTTAAAAAGACTTAAATCTACCGTCTAAAAATTATGTGTTTCCTCCCTCTCCTTCCACCACCTCCCGTACAAACTGTACTTTTTCATGAAATACTCTAAACCAATTTACTCTGTGCGTATAAAATTTATCGAGCTTAAATTTAGCTTTAAATATTTATTTGGAATTATTACTTACTAACTTACGATGGCGCTACAGCCCAAATCGGACTTCGGCCTCCTGAATGCTTTGCCTTCATCCATCTCGGTTCAGTGACCGCGTCCTCCAGTTTGAAAATCTTAGCTGTGATTTGCTGTCTGCGTCAATCGAATCCTCCCAGCGCTTTCGTGGTTTTCCGACCGGTCTTTGTCCGTTGACTTTCCCTTTTAGTGTGCGTTTGGGAATTCTTCCGTCATATCCGCTCCACATGACCAGCTTATTGTAACTTTTTAAATTTTATGAGGGTTGACACTTCTGGATTGTCGAAGATGGCATACAATTCTCTATTGTATCGTATTCTCCAGATCGAGTCTTCCCTCACAAGTCCGAGGATTCTTCTGAGGACCTTTCTTTCAAAGGCGTTAAATAGTTTCTTGGACGCCTGAGTTAATGTCCACGTTTCGCTGCCATAGCATAGCACAGGTCGTATAATCGTTTTATTTAGCTTAAGTTTTGTTTTCCTGTGTACGTTTTTGTTTTTAATTATTGGAAGTACCGAATAATACGTCTTGTTTGCCATAATTATTCTTCTTTTAATTTCGATGGGTTCGCTTTCATCCTTCGATGGGTTCGCCCCTAGGTATACAAAGTTGTTTACGTTTTCTAGGTTATAGTCTCCAACTGTGATATTTTGTCTGATTGGCGTCTTTTTCCTAGTTTGCGTCATAATTTTTGTTTTATTTTCATTAATACGTAGTCCAACTTCCCTTGCTACCGAGTCAAGGTTTACAAATACTTCCTTAGCACTCTCCAGAGATCTTGCAAGGATATCTATGTCGTCGGCATATGCTACGAGTTGTGTGGATTTGAAGCATAGTGTTCCCTTGGTGTCAACGGGAAGTTTCCGAACAGCATATTCGAGTGTTAAGTTGAAAAGCATTAGTGCGAGGCCGTCACCTTGTTTAAGGCCGTTGTCTGTTTTAAAACTGGAAGTCAGATCATTTTCTACTCTGACTTGTGACAAAGAATCAGTCATTGTCATTCTTGTCAGTCGGACCAGTTTAGGTGGGATTCCAAACTCCAACATGATTTTATACAGTACGCGCCTGTCGATACTGTCGTATGCTTGCTTGAAGTCAACACATATCTGGTGCACATCAATATTATATTCCCAGCACTTTTCCAGCACCTGTTTAACTGAGAATATCTGGTCCGTGGTCGAGCGTCCAGCTCTAAATCCGCCTTGGTATTCACCAATTACTTTGTCAGCATAGTGCTTAATTCTCTTTTCTATGTCGCCGGCTTTCAGAAGTTCAGCTGGGATTTGATCAGTGCCCGGCGCTTTGTTGTTTGGGTGGTTCCTTAGGGCTGTTTTTACTTCTTCGAGTGTGGGAGGACTCAAAAAGAATCCTTCATCAGCTGTTACATCAGTTATACCTGCTATTGTATCTGCTGCTGCTGTTCGTGTAGGTGACGGGCTCGGGTTAAGAAGGTGTTTAAAATATTGTGCCCATCTTAGTTTTATATCTTCCGCGTTACTTATAATGTTCCCTTCTGCATCCGTGCAGAGGGTCGTTTTCGGTTTGTATCCTTCTTTCATCCTCTTAACAAGGGAATACGCGGCTCTTGTGTTGTGGAATCTAAATTGTTCGTCCATGTTTTTAATTTCGTCATTATTGTACTTCCGTTTTTTTTGTCTGCAGATTTTGTTTGCAAATCGTCTAAGATCCTTATATTTGTCTTGTTTGGCTCGTGTCGGCCGTTCCGTTAATATTTTGTAAGCTTAATTTTTCCGTTCGAAGGCATCTTTGCATTCGTTGTCGAGCCAATCATTTCTTTTGCGCCGGGGTTGGTGTCCTATCATTGGAATTATTAGCAACACCAAAAAAATTAGATGATTAGCTTCACCCCTTCTACCCCCTCCCATACAAAATGACACAATTTTGCAACTCGACAATAAACAGATTTGCTCGAAAAGTATAAAAGCTGTTGATCTGAAATTTGGAATATAATACTTTTATGACAATTTCAATCTACTGCATAAAATTTATTTGAATCCTCCTATTCTTTCCAACCCCTCTCATACAAACTACACTTTTTCATGCAATGCTCTAAACCAATTTACTCAGTACGTATAAAACGTATCGAGCTGAAATTGTGCATTAATAGCTTATTTGGAATTATTATTCAGGCCAAAAAAAATTAAAAGATAAGTCTTACCCCTTCTACCACCTCCCATACAAAATGTCGCAATTTTAGAATTCGACAGTAAACGGATTTGCTCGAAAAGCATGGATGCTATTGATCTGAAATTTGAAGTATATTACTTTTATGATGATTTCAATCTATCATATAAAAATTATTTAAGTCCTCCTGTCTTCCACCACCTCTCATACAAACTCTACT
The DNA here is from genome assembly GCA_963669355.1 of Chorisops tibialis. Classification (NCBI taxonomy): domain Eukaryota; kingdom Metazoa; phylum Arthropoda; class Insecta; order Diptera; family Stratiomyidae; genus Chorisops; species Chorisops tibialis. The sequence continues at coordinate 145,391,068 of OY770263.1, forward strand.
TTTTCATGAAATACTCTAAAACAATAACTCAGTGTGTATAAAATTTATCGAGTAAGCCCAAAAAAATTAAGCTATTATCTATACTCCTTCGACCCCCTCCCATAAAATCTGACACAATTTCACAACTTCACAGCAGGCGGATTTGCCTGTAAAGTATGAATGCTATTGATCTACAATTTAAAACATGTCAAAAGCATGATTACGGGCTCGCCCCTCCTTGTACCACCTCCCATACAAACTACACAATTTGGATAAATCCAATAACCTAATTTTCTCAGCAACTATTAAATTTTTTAATCCTAAATTTTGTGTAAAACATTTTGATAGCAACATTAGCGTAATGGAAAAAAATTAATTCAATGTCGTCAACCCCTGTACCACTTCCCCTACGAAATTTCTTATATTCAAAAAAATTTCTCTTGCATCTAAAATATCGCATTGTTTTTACCAAACCATTAAAACTATATCCCTGTGCCCTTCTACACCTGCCCATACAAACGCATGATTTCAATCAATTTCAATAAAACAACTAATATTCAACAAATTTAAAGCTACGAACCTGAAATTTCGTACGAGCACCTATTAAGTGAAAAGAAATAATGCTGCTCAACATTAAATGCACCGGATTTTACAGAATTTGCTTTGTCTACGAAACTAACATTCTGTGATTCGAATTTTGAATATGATTTCAGCAAACAATTCAACAATTATTCGCATAGCCCCCCCCCCTTCTCTCGCTCCCCTTCTCCAAAACAAAAACAAGCTTGCATAATTAAACGAATGACATATTGATTTTACGCGCTGGAGTTATTTACCGTAATCGCAGTTAAGTGTTAAATAATTGAGATTAGCCCTGCCCTAGAACCCCGATACTATTCGTCTTCCTTATCTAGCCTAACCTGAACGCAGACTCCACACGCATCCTCAACTTGTCCCAAAAATAATAAACGTGCGCCTAACTTATTGGCATATATTGTCTATAACTAAGCATACCTACAAACATGTTTTTGAGATTTTTTTTCAGTCTGTCAGGATTTAACTCAAAAACGGCTGCACCGATTCTTATGAAACATTTGGTTTTACTTCATACCTTCTAGCCCCTCCGATATAAAATGACTAATTCTCGAAAATGAACAATTATCATTTTTTTTCAGAACTTATAACAGGTAATATTTTGAATCTTATAATATATTATTACTATTTAAAATGTGATCTATGGCATACAAATTATTTCAATCTCTCACTTCTTCCATACAAACTGCACTTTCTCATGAAATACTATAAATCTATTTCTCCAGTACGTATAACATTTATCGAGCTCAAATTTTGTACGAAATACTTGTTAACATTGGAAAACAATTAACCGATTAGCACTCTTTTGAGACATCCCACACAATGTAACATAACTTCACAACTTTACAAAAATTCGATTTTATTGAAAAGTACTTTTTTACTGATCTGCAATTTAAAACATGTCCATTGCATAATGATTATATTTGATTCTTAAAATACTACTAAGAACCCTACTCCTTCCATAACCTCTCACACAAACTGCACAATTACACTAAATCCAATCTCTCACTAATACCTATTTGAAGCTTCAATTTGGTATAAAATATTTTTTATAGCTTCTCTAGCATGATGTGAAACAAATTAGTTCAATGGGCTACATTCTCACTGGAAAAAAAAAGTTTGGTTAAGAGGTGAAAAATCTGAATGCCAGGTGATCCTAAAAGGTGACGTGAATATCATTAACCTTAAAAATATTAATCCGATCCCCTTACTAGTTCATACAAAATCACAATTTTCAAAACTGCATTTATTCGATTTTCATTTCAATTAGCAAAGCTTAAATGACGAACTTTTCTAAAATTATTTTTATCATAATTGAAGCCAATTTTGAATCAAAATATCAACTTTCCCTCATTATTTCTTCACCCATACAAATTGCACAAAATTTCAAAATTTCCATTAAGGGGCCATACATACCGAAACGACGATTTCGTGCAAAAATGGCTATTTTCGCACAGATATTCCTGGCAAAGCACTGGATATAATGAAAATTTGATTTTATAATTTTAATCCATGTTAATTTTACAAGAGCATGTTGAAAAAAAATTTTTAAAATTATGTTTAGGAAAAAAATTTAAAGCATAACTCCGGGTTCGGTTTGTTAAAAATGATAAAAACTATACTTTTCGATGCGACTTATGACCTATAAGTCAGGCGACGGCTATATGTTATTTTTTACAATAACAATAGAAAAAGGTTGCGACAAGTGCTTGACGGAAGAGCATTTTCGATTTTTATAAGTTTTGTTAATAATAAATGGAGTTAAAAAAGAGCGTTTCTTATTGATTTTTTTGTTCGAATTTATGTATTAAAACTGATGACTATGAAATTTTTTTAACACTGATATTGAAGAATAGAATGTTGTTAAGCTTATTCAATGAGTTCGGTATTAGTTTTCATAAAAAATACATCATAATTGTTTGAAAATCAATCAGTAAATTTCAGCTCAGTATGCCTTGAGACGGCGACCAGAGCAGAGGTCGGTTCGCGCCGATTTTTCAATCGGTTGGTCTCTTTTACAAGATGTTCGTACGCTCTCAAGAGATTTGTCTTTTCCCCTCCGCATTTTCGATGATCGCTTGCATTCTTTGTATGTGTTGTCGCAGATCAAAATTCGTAAGTGGTGAATGATGAGAAATCCATTGACCTATGCTTGTTGATAACATTGTGTTTGTATTTTTTCCAATGCATTATTTTCTTTCCTTATTCTTTCCCGACCTATTTCCCCGCTTTCATTTCCACTTCCTCTTTATTCTTGCACATTCCTTTAGTAGCATCTTCCCGCATCGATGTGGAAAAACTAATCATCACAGCATGTACGACAGGCTAGAAGTCGAGTAAATTACGACACGAAAAAGTGTTCAGAGAGAACAAAATCATTTACTCTCTCGATTTTAAATCGTAGGCAAAATGATTTGATATCGGTATCGACCGATGGTAGGTACGGCCGCTTAAATCATTTGTTTTTTCAAAACTATTAAACGTATCGTCTTGAAATTTTGACCACATCATAATATAGCAAATGTCTTCAGTGTCGCAAAATTTTGTTTTGATCCGTATATTCTTCTACCCCCTCCCACACAAATGCATAATTTTGTGAAATGGCTCATATTAATTTCCATTAAACCTAGAAAAAGTATGTACTTAAAATTCTACCGGAATAATTACTGTAAATACTAAAAAAATATCAAGTTCGCTTCATTTCTTTTACCACCTCCCATAAAAATTTCTAGGTTATTGCAGATGAAATTTCAAACAACTTTAACTCTCATAAAACTTAATTTTATTAATCAAAATAGGTACCAGCAGATGCAATACACTTCTCCCAACTGTTACAATATGTAGTAGTAGATTTATACAAGTACATTTATACCTTACAATATGTAGTAGTAGATTTCTACCAGTACATGTATACCAGTTGTAAAGTAGAGAGCCAGTCAAATACAAGTAGCCAACTAGAACAGACGTAGTCTTTTATTATAACAACGAACATAACATGGTGTCAGAAGTGAAAGTTTAAAATAGTAAAGTGAAAATTAAAAAACAAAAAAAAATTATATAAAAAATATATTTGTATTTATACATATATATCGAGTGAATTATCGTGTGAATATGGATGCTGTAAGTTTTCCTCCGAAGCTGGATTTCGCAGCGACAAATATGGAAGCCACATGGAAAAATTGGCTCCAAAGATTTGAAATTTTTTTGATAGCTGCAATTTTGAATGGTGCTGGCGAGCCTAGAAAAATTGCATTGTTTTTACACTCCATTGGCGAGCAGGGCGTTCTTATTTATAATATCATCAAGGGAAGTGAGGATGAAACTTTGGCTAAAGTGATTGAAAAATATAAAAATCATTTCGAACCTAAAAAAAACTTAACTTTTGAAAGGTATAAGTTTTTCACATGCCGCCAAAAGCCACATCAATCGATAAACAAATTCATGCTTGAACTCAAAGATTGTCGAAATCTTGCGAGTTTCTGGAAATAGAAAACATGATTCGCGACATGTTCTTAAGTGGTATCCAAGATGGCGTCCTTAGAGAAAAATTTCTGAATATAACAGAATTATCATTAAATGCAGTCGAAACGCAATATAAATCATATGAGCTAACGAAAATACAGTCAAAAGAAATGGCGACTACATGTAACGTCGATATCAATACAATTAAAGGCCAGGTCAAAAAGTGTCAAAGGAATGCATCGCAACATCAGCCAACGCAACATCAGCCATCGCAACATCAGCCATCGCAATATCAGTTATCACAACAACAGTCAATGCAGCGCTACGGATTTCAACATCAGCAGCCGCAACGTTTTGCAGATACATACAACATACACAACGGTTAAGTTCAGGTCATCAAAAAAGTCAGCGGTTCATACCACCGGGAACTGCAATGTTTTCCGGTAGTTTCAGTAGATGTGGTCAACGTCATCGGTATAAGTGTCCAGCAGCTGGATTACGTTGCCTGAATTGTGGTCGAATTGGACATTTTACCAAAATGTGCAGGGAAGTAAATATCGTCAACATAGAAAGCGACAACAATGACAGTAAGGAATTTGCTGTAGGTACATTAAAATTAAAATCTCTAAATAATAATAAGTCTGAATTTATAGTAAACCTGAAAATTAATGAAACAAATATTTGCTGTCAAATTGACACCGGCGCACAGGTTAGTGTCATATCTAGAGATATATTTAATAACGTTAAGGATTCAAATAATGTCTTAGAAAATTGTAATATTACTTTAACAGCTTTTGGTGGCTCAAAATTTGGCTGCGTCGGAAAATGTGCTCTACAATGTGAATATTTGGGTGACAACAACAAATCTTTAAGTCATGTCATAGAATTTGTTATAGTGGATTTGAACTGTAAAACAATTATTGGTCTGGAAGGTTGCCTTAAGTGCAATCTCATTAAGAAAATTTGTCAAGTAAAAATTAAAGACGGATGGCAAGAAATGGAAGAATATGAGGAGTTGTTTTCGGGATTAGGTTGTTTAAAGAACGTATCTTGTAAACTAGTCTTAAAAAAAGATGCATAGAAAGTGGTTCATGCACTTAGGAAAATACCACTCAGCTTACGTGACAGACTTAAGAAGGAGCTAGATCGTATGCTTGATTTACAGGTAATAGAAAAGTTTACGGGTCCTACACAGTGGGTAAATTCAATTGTTGTTGTAAAAAAAGCCAATAAAAAGTTACGCATTTGTTCTACGTTCTCATTATCCAATACCAAACATCGATCAATTTAAATTTAAATTAATAGGAGCAAAATATTTTTCGGTACTAGACGCAAGTAGTGGCTTTTGGATGATTAAGTTAGATAACGAAAGTACACAGTTGTGTACATTTAATACTCCATTTGGTAGGTACAAATATTTAAGAATGCCATATGGGCTTAGTGTAGCACCGGAAATATTCCATCGTACAATGGTAGAATTGTTTGGAGACTTAGAGGTCGTAATTTATATCGATTATTTGCTAGTCTGGGGTAATACTATGGAAGAGCATAATCATAGATTAGAAGAAGTATTAAAAAGAGCTAAATTAGCAAATCTTAAGTTTAACAAAGATAAATGAAAGTTCTGTGTTCAGGAAGTAAAATATTTTGGCCACATATTTAACGAAAATGGAATGACCCCTGATCAGTCTAAAGTTAAAGCAATCAAAAAAATGCCATCACCAAGAAACAAACCTGATATGCAAAGATTTCTGGGAATGTTGAACTATTTAGGACAGTACATGCCCGCAAGGGGGTAGTTGTAGGATGAGGTTTTACCAATTCCTGTAACTATCTTTGGAGCCTAGCGACTCCACGGACCTGAGCTAACTATCCCCCTCTGGGATGGGGGCTGTAGAATTCACCCACAGCCAGTCCTGCTTGCCCTAAAAATGGCAAATGGGCACTCACTGGATCATGGGCTTATCACCCGTGATCTTAAGACCTAAATGATACGAGAAACAGATACATCGCCTCGGATACGGACTGATTCTACGGTAACGACTTTTGGCATTCGAAAACGGACTATGATTGGCTTCTGGAACGTTCGAACATTGAATGACGGTGGACGAGCTGGGGTTACTCGGTCGTTGCACCGCTAATCGGTGATCGACCGCGAAATGGAGCACTACAACATCCAAATCTTGGGCTTGAGCGAGGTAAGGTGGACAGGATCAGGAGAAGAACGAACCTCTAGCGGAAACACTATTTTGTACATTGGCCCTGGAAGTGAAGCCAGAAATGGCGTGGCGTTCGTCCTTACACCGAGAGCGAGAAACAGTCTCATTAGCTGGGAACCAATCTCGGATAGGATTATCGTCGTCAGGCTCAGGACCAGTGTCAGAAACGTCACAATTCTGCAGTGCTACGCACCAACTAATACCGCAACATCTGGTGACAAAGAGGAGTTTTATAGCCAACTGAGTGCCACCTTCGAACGTGTTCCAAGAGGTAATATTATTATCATCTCAGGAGATATGAACGCCCAGGTTGGATCGGACAACACTGGACTAAAACACGTCATGAGAAGGCATGATGACCCTTGGGTCGACGCGTCACGACCTTGGATTAAGAGACCCGAAAACGGCGAATTATTTGTGGAGTTTTGTAGTACTCGGCAAATGGTCATCGGAGGGACCCTTTTTCCACACAAGAGTCATCATAAAACATCTTGGGTTTCCCCTGATGGTGTTACTCAGAACCAGATCGACCATTTGGCTATAAGTCGCCGATGGAGAAGATGTCTCCTCGATGTGCGAGCGAAACGTGGAGCTGATGTGAGGAGCGATCACCACTTGATGGTTGCCTGCTTGAGATTGTGTGCAGCAGCTATCCGACGACCACAAATTCTTCAAATGAAGCGCAAGGTTAATGTGGATAAACTTAGAGATCCCAACAAAAAACGCGAATACACCACTATTCTACGCGAAAAGTCATCCACATTGGGTGTATCGGCTCCTGGTTCGTGGCAGGTCGACTGACTTTCACTGGGTGGCGGAGAATTCTCAAAATGAAACTATGACCTGCTCGGTCGGAGTCGATAAAACTGCACCTACAGCCTTGTCTGATGCATCGGTAGTTAGACTTAGTTTAGCCTCTTGACTGGGGAATACAAGGAGTGCTGCGTTAGACAGTGCGGTTTTGATTTGTTTGAAAGCCTCATTGCAATTTTCGGGCCATAACAATGATTTTTTAGCGTTCTTTTTGTTTTCTTTTTATAATTTTGTTACTTGCGAGTAGATGGGAGCTAGAAATTCTGCTAAGCTAGGCACAAACCGATGATAGTAATTTACCATTCCTACGAATCTTTGGGCTTGTTGTATCGATTCGGGTTTCGGGTAATCTAGAATGGCTTTCACTCTGCTTTTTGAAGGGGTTACGCTGTCTTTAGTTATAGTGTGACTAAGGAAATCAAGCGATGTGGCACCAAAAACGCATTTTTTTGGATTTATCGTCAGGCCGAATTTCGCTAGTCTCTCAAAAAGAAGTTTCAGGTGGCTGTGATGCTCTTCGGCATTTTTACTTGCGATCAAAATATCGTCTATGTAGGCGAATGTAAAATCTAAACCGAGAGTTACTTCGTTTATAAAGCGTTGAAAAGTTTGGCCAGCATCGCGCAAACCGAAACTCATTCTTGGAAATTCGAAAAGACCGAACGGAGTGGTAATAGCCGTTTTATGTACGTCTTCAGAAGCCACTGGAATTTGATGATAAGCACGATAGAGATCTATTTTTGAAAAAATTGAGCAGCCAGATAATTTCATGGTGAAGTCTTGTATGTGGGGAATTGGGTAGCGGTCAGGAATAGTTACAGCGTTTAGTCTTCTGTAATCACCGCATGGTCGTATGTCTCCGCTGTCTTTTTTTGCTACTACATGTAGGGGTGAAGACACCGGGGAAGATGATGGTTGACAAATACCTAACTCTGTCATGTGCTTAAATTCCAGTTTTGCCATTTGGTACTTTACAGGATCAAGTCGACGTGGCTTAGAGAAGGGTAAGGGCCCTTCTGTTAAGATATGATGAACTACACCATGCTTCGTCGGATGAGTGAAATCCGGGGGTGCAGTTAATGTTGGGAATTTTTTTAATAGCTCACCGTATGTATTGTCGATGGAATAATTTAAAGGACTTGGTGTATTCGAGTGAATAGATTTGGCTGAAGTGAAAAGTGTCGTAATGTTATCAATTAAACGTTTTCGTTTAAGATCGACAATTAGTTCGAACTTTCCTAAAAAATCTGCTCCTATGATTGGTTGATTAACCTGAGCAATAATGAACTCATGTAAAAATAAGCGTCTAAGACCTAGGTCGATTTCGAGTAGTTTCGTACCGTATGTGTTTATAGATAGTAGAACCGTTTGCAGCCGAAAGATAAAAGTCTGTGTTTTTTTGATGATTTTTTGCAAGTGCCGCATATGGAATAACTGAACGGTCAGCGCCTGTGTCTATTAAAAATTTTAAATTGTTTCGTCTATCCTTAACGAAAAGACGGCGGCTAGTTAATTGCATCCCACTGCCTGCCGCTTCAACTGTGGGATGATTTAGTTTGTCGCGAATGAAGTTGAAGGAGTATATTCATTTTTGAAATTGCATGGCGAGGTGCACTTTGTGGCCTTGTTACCGAACTTGAAATGGTACCAGCATAAACGTTTGCGATTACTGGATCTATTTCTTCTTGAGCTGTATCGGTCATTAGAAAAAGATCTTCCTCTACTACTCGATCGCGAAGAGCGATAATTGTTTTTTGAAAGCATTTCTTTTAATTCTCTTATCTCGCGCTCTAGCTGTTCTAACTTCATGGTGTCAGTTTTTACGGGAGATCCCAATCTTTCCCGAGGGTGACTCTCAAGCACTGACAGATTCCCATTGTTTTGCATGGCTTCCCAAATCTTGTCCGCCGTGTCTAAAATTGTCGACATATTGTTGCTCATCTGCGGAATAAGAGCTATGTTGATGAGGTGCGGTAATCTTCCTAACCATAATTTTTTAATAAGTTCTTCTCCTACTGTACCGGAATTTCCCGCGAGTGATTTCATTTTCCGATAGAAATCCGATGGCTTTTTATCGCCGATTTCTTCGTCGGAAATGAGTTTTTTTATGCGCGTTTCGATACTTAGGGAATGACGATCAATAAAAGCTTTTTTTAGCTTCTCATATTGATTTTCTTTTGGTGGGTTTTCTAATATGTCAGTCAAAGACTCTGTGACATCCTGCGGTAGGGCAGAGACGACGTAGTTGTACTTTGACTGATCGTTACTAATGCGACTTATCGCGAATTGCGATTCGATTTGTATAAACCATGTTGGGAGGCTGTTAGGCCAGAAGGTTGGTAGGCGTACGTGCATTGGGCTCATCTGGTTGAAAATAATATCGTGTGAGTTTGAGTTGTTGTTTGTATGCTTCGCTTGATCGGGGTTAAATGCCTTGTTACCCGCGTACTGATCATCTGTGGCATGATCGTCTTCGTTTATCATTTTATTTTTTAACACAGTACACCTGATAAGGATGTAGACACTTTCTTTTAAATAGTAGTTTAGACTGATGAGTGTATGTAAATGTGATGAGCGGGAATTTCAAAAATAAGCGGGAATTTAAATAAAATGAAACGATAAACGTAAAAAAAAAAAACAAGAAAGAAATTATAGCTGAAATTTTGAGAATCGTGAAGCGAAATTTTCATGTAAATCAAATATATATATATTACGTTTAAAACTATTACTGCATTTTGATATGTAATAAGAAAAAACGAATCGCACCCAATAAATTTTTGGAGAAAAATATAAAAATTATTTGAAATGAAATCAAATTTTTTTGGTTGTCTTTGCGGTTAATTAGTCAATTATGTATTTTGTATTAAATTTGAAATATATAAAAATTATTTGAAATGAAATCAAATTTTTGGTTGTCTTTGCGGTTAATTAGTCAATTATGTATTTTGTATTAAATTTGAAATTAATTGAATAAATTTTGGTATGTGATGAGAAATAATTACATGCAAATGTTTATGTATTGTGTCCATGCGGTGAATTAATACTTTATATATAATTTATTAAATATGAACTATTGGTTAAATTTGATATGCAATAAGAAGATTAAAAAAAATATCGACGAATATAAAAAGAATGCAAGCAAAACTTATCGTTTTATCCATGCGGTTCGATTTACCGCTGTCTCCGACTGGTGAAAAAAATTTTCCTTGAAGTTATCGTGATGTACGTATCTATGCCATGCGATGTAATTTGCCGCTGTCTCCGACTGGTGAAAAAATATTTTCCTCGAAATTATCGTGATGTACGTATGTATCCATGCGATGTAATTTACCGCTGTCTCCGACGCTGTCTCCGACTGGTGAAAAAAATACCGCTGTCTCCGAGTATGCCATGCGGTTTAATTTGCCGCTGCTTCCAGCTGACGTAAAAATGAACTGCTTCGGAATTATTTGATGTACGTATGCCTGAATGTACGGTAATTTCGATGCGCTGGATAAATTTCCTTCGGTGCGAAAAACAACGGTGTAGAAAACTGCGATTTCAAAATGTAGATTCCGGGTCTTACACCACGTTTGTTTCGTATAGAACACCTTTTTTTGTTTAGCCACACCGTTTTAAACTTTTTTTAACACCGTGCAAACCGTGAAAAATGTCGGGAATGTATGTCGAAACCGTATCACATTGAACTGAAGTAAGTACTAAAATAAGTCGCGTGCTAGCGAGTCGGGGTCACCAATATCGGCTCCTGGTTCGTGGCAGGTCGACTGACTTTCACTGGGTGGCGGAGAATTCTCAAAATGAAACTATGACCTGCTCGGTCGGAGTCAATGTAACGAGTGATTTTATTTCTAACTTATTCTACTTAATACTAACAATGTTCGGTACATAGCGCTTGTGTGTGTTGAATTCAAATTACAGTGTTTGTACTCCGCACATACAGGGTGATTCGTATTTTGTTGTTACATATCGTTTATAGTTATTAATGCAAATTACTTTGGTTATTTAAATATTGTAGCTTTTCCATTTATTAATTACATTGACAATTAGTTATTGTAGAGGATGAGGCGAATCCACTACAGGTGAATATGAAATGAGCACACTGGACGCCAATTGGGAGGCAACCAGAAACACTTTTCGAACTAGTGCTGAAGAATCTGTGGTATATGTGCAAAGCGGAAACCCTGGATGTCGCAAGACACATGGGTCAAGGTTGGCAATCGGAAAAAAGCCAAATTGGCAATCATCTCTCAACCCGATGTCAACCAACGAACGCCCGACTTGAGGCAGAACTACCGCGATGCTCATATACAGCTTAAGAGGGCTGTTAGACGCGACAAGAGAAAGGCCATTGAAGATCTGGCAAACAAGGTAGAATCTGCGGCTTACCTTGGGGATATGGGTTCACTTTCGAAATCATGAAACAGTCGACGAACAGGAATTTCACCGCCAACCACCTAGTGAGAGATGTCAACGGAACTCTCCTTAATATGAGTGAACACCAGTTGCGACGATGGAAGGAATACTTCTCTGATATCTTAAACATCTTGTCAGAGGAAGATATTCCGGAAACAGAACAACTACTAAACATCCAACCGCAACAATCCTCTATTAGGGACGATCTCCCAGATAAGGAAGAGATAGTTTCCGCCATTCGGTCAATGGCGGGAAGGAAAGCTCCAGGTATAGACGGACTACCAAACGAACTCCTCAAAGCGGACCCGGAAATCACAGTCGATATACTCCTCCCACTCTTCACTAAGGTGTGGAGAGAGGGAAGATATCCGATTGAATGGAAGGAGGGCGTCATTGTGAAAATTCCGAAGAAGGGCGACCTTCGGGATTGTGGCAATTGGCGTGGTATATGTCTACTTGCTGCCGTATCAAAAATTATGGCTAAGTTAATTCTCAATAGGATTAGTGATGTCGTCAGTAGCACTCTCGAAGTTTATCAGACTGGATTCCGTAAAGGGTCGTTTTGTACCGACCACACAAATACCCTACGGATAATATTAGAGCAGTCAGCCGAAATGGTTTCGCCATTACATCTCATGTTTTTAGACTTCGAGAAGGCTTTCGACAGCGTTAAGCGAGATTACATATGGAATGCTTTGCGTAGGAGAGGTATTCCAGAAAAGGTAATAGCTATGATTAAAGAATCCTACGAAGATGCAAGGTGTCGCGTCTTGCATAGAGGAGAGCTGTCCGAGAGCTTCCCTGTGCGAACGGGTGTCAGACAAGGCTGCATATTATCACTAGCCCTGTTTCTGGTGGTAATAAACGACATCTTAAAAGCTGCACTGGAAGGTGGGAAAGGTAAGGGTCTTCAATGGAGACTATGTAACATCCTAAGTCATCTTGATTATGCTGATGACGTGTGTTTGCTTGCACATAACCGTTCGGACTTAGAGTCAAATGTTCGCTCGTTGCATTCTTAATGCAAAGAGGCGGGACTGAAAATAAATGTGCGTAAAACCAAGTACATGCACATGGGTTCGAACGCAAGCACACCGATTGTTCTTAACGGATAGGATGTGGAAGAGGTGCAAGATTTTTGCTATCTTGGAAGCATTGTCAGCATGGACGGCGGAGCCGAAAAGGATGTTGAGGCTCGGCTAAATAAAGCTCGTCAGGCCTTCGGTATCCTTTCCCCTTTCTGGAGGTTAAGAGAGATCTCCCTTCGCACGAAGCTGCGAGTTTTTGACGCATGCGTTAAATCTGTGTTGTTGTATGGTTGTACTACGTGGAAAGTGACCGTTCGACTTACCAAGAAACTACAGACTTTCGTAAACTAATGCCTCCGGCGCATTTTAGGAATATTCTGGCCAGAAGTGATCTCCAACGACGAACTTTGGAGTACAACTCGCCAGACTAAAATAGGTATTGGGATTCAACGGCGGAAGTGGCAGTGGATCGGTCATACTTTGAAGAAACTAGAGCAAAATATCGCAAAACAGGCTCTGGATTATAATCCTCAAGGAAGACGTCGGGTTGGTCGACCATGTGACACATGGAAGCGAGCAGTTGAGCAGGAGGCCAGAGGAATAAGCAAGTCCTGGCAACAGCTTAAGGCCGATGCTCAGGATCGCGCCTTGTGGAAGAGAGTTGTTTCTGTCCTATGCCCCTATAGGGGGTCTTAACAGGAATTTGATTGATTGACATACAAAATTTGTCTCATGAATCTGAGCCACTAAGACTACTGTTAAAAAATCAAGCAGTCTGGCAATGGACAGAAAATCATGAGCTTTGCTTTAACAAATTAAAGAACATTATATCTTCTCCAATGATATTAACCTATTATAATGAAAAAGAACCAATTGTTGTTTCAACAGATGCCTCAAAAAGTGCAGTTGGTGCTGTACTTTTACAAAATAACAGACCAATCGCATTTGCTTCTAAATCCTTAACAAACACACAGGTTAGATATGCCCAAATAGAAAAGGAATTATATGGTATAGTATTTGGTGCTACGAAATTTCACGAATATGTTTATGGACGTGACGTAATAATAGAAACAGACCATAAGCCTTTGATTGCAATTTTTAAAAAATCCTTAGGAGATATACCAGGACGCTTACAGCGTATGATGCTCGCTCTGCAAAACTATAAACTGACTGTCACATATGTATAAGCCAGGAAAGGAACTAGTCATTGCAGATACTTTATCTAGGGCTCCACTCCCATACAAAGAGGAATCAGAGTTAGACATAAATACACGTAGGATTTATACAAAAAAATTTATCAGTTACGAAAGAAAAGCAAGAAGAAATTGCAAAGGCCACAGAAGAGGATGACGTATTGCAAAAAAATAGGAATTATGAAATTAATGGGTGGCCCAGAAATAAATTTGGCTTGAGTAAAGAATTAAAGTCTTTGTGGAAAATAAGGCACGAGCTGTCTTTCAATAATGGTCTATATTTTAAAGGTTCTAACATCATTATACCTAAAATAATGAGAAATAATATGCTAGAAATATTACACACGGGACACCCAGGGATAGAGAAAATGAAAATGACAGCTAGGGCGGCTGTATATTGGCCAGGAATATCAAAAAGCATTGAAGATTATGTATTTTCCTGCAGTATATGCCAGAAATACAGGAAAGCAAAACCGAAAGAATAATTAATGCCACATGAAATACCGAAAAAACCGTGGGATACGGTAGCGATAGACTTTTTCGATTTTGAAAGAAATATTTATCTCCTTGTTGTAGATTATTATTCTAAATTTGTGGAGATGTGTAAATTACCTTCAAATAATAGTTCTACTGTAATTACACATCTGAAATCAATATTTGCAAAATTTGGAATACCGTCAAATCTTGTGTCAGATAACGGTCCACCTTTCTCGTCGAAAGAATTCAAATTTTTTTTATCCAAATGGGATATTAACCATCAAACTTCAAGCCCAATTTTCGCACAATCGAATGGATTAGTAGAGCGATCTGTGCAAACTATTAAAAACATTTTAAGAAAATGTCGCGAATCAGGGGATGATCCATATTTGGCCCTTCTAAGTTTAAGGAATACGAAAATAGGGCAATATTCGCCCTCTGAGCTGCTAATGGGTAGATCTTTGAGAACAAAAATTCCGACCCTTGACGAAAAAATAGGACCACAATACGTTAACCACACTAAATATAGAAAGGATATGCTAAAGTTGCAAGACAATGTCAAAACTAAATATGATCGAAATAAAACAGATTCAATGACATTTAGTAGCGGTGATAGCGTTTATTTCAAGAAATTACCATCTTCTGCTTGGGAAAAGGGAAAAGCTATATCAAAATGTAAAAAGCCACGATCATATACAATACAAGCGGAAAATGAAAACATTTTTAGAAGAAATGCCCATCATATTTTTTTAGATAAAAGTAAAACCTTGAAAAATAGTTATGAAACAATATTGGATGATTTGAAGTTGTAAGCCCCTAAAATTAAAAATGATGACAATTATTTTTATAGATTTAATAACACAAGTACAAACAATGAACTTCCTAAGCAATCCGACAACGACAATGAAGCTTTATTTAATGAGCAACCAAACAATGATCTTATAGTATTAAGAAAAGGAAAAAAATTAATAGATTCATTACAAGGAATGAAATAGATTAAATTAATGTATTGAATTGATGTTTTGAAAATCATTACTAATTTTTATGTTACCTTTATACATTTTTTTAAATTGAAATACTTTTATTTTAAAAAAACTACTAAACATTAGCAAATGAAACAAGGGCGTGATTTACAATGATTTAATCATACTACTTGATAGCTAGCTGCGATAACAGCTACGGTTCATAATGCTCTTGTGGAGCACATTGGTAAGGAATCATGACAGAAGTATCATTCGGATAGAATGCCGGTGTAAGCGACGACTGAATTTCTAGATGATGCTCAGACAGATCTTCGAGCCGATAGCAGCTGTTTTCCACGTTACGAGCTACTCTGTATTTCATAAATTTCGGGCCAAGTTTTGCGCTATAACCCTGGCTGAAGTTGCTCAGAGTGAAATTCCTTCGGTACACTTCTAGTCCCAGCAAATAGGTGATATTCCTACTTCTGGTGTTATAGGTTGATGTCATAGATCATTTTACTCAATCCGAAGAGTTCACTTGAGGTTAGGTGAGTAAAAAGCAGTGCGGGTTGATACCATATGTCTTTAAAAGTTATTGAAACGTTAAGGAAACAAACTGTTTTTCATTGTCGGATACTAAGGTTTCCTGTGCTCCATACATATGAAATACGGCTCCTTCTAAGAACTTCACGCCACTCGCAGCAGTGGCTTTCTTCATTAAGGTTAGGAGCACGAATTTTCTCGGGTATAAGGTATGCTATTTTACATACCTGGATTTTTCCCCTCTTTTGAAATAGCAATCGCATATTGCGATTAAAAAATTAAAAGAAAAGCAGAGAAAATCGGTCTATCGCCAATAAAAATGCCGCAATGGCCATCGCTACAAATCCCGAAGATTTGTTCACACTTGCACAATAATCGCGCAACACATACAACTCACCTCACCCCAAAAAGATGTTGGCTCAGAACAAAGCTCGGCAAACAAATCACCGCTTGACCACGAAAGCGCATTTCATTGACCACTTCGCACGTACCACCTCACCAATCAAGTCAAAGCTCGCTGAACAAATCGCAGTCACAATTCACTGACCTGTTCATAGAGCATCAATCAACTCGCTTAAGCTCTGAGCTCATCGATCGAGCAACGAAAGAGCTTTCACTTGAACATCGTTCGTATGGAACACAGTTTAATTATACGCAAAACAAACGTTTACAAAGTGGAGACTACTTCTCGGAATGAACTCACCAATCTGCGTGCAATCTTCACGCACACATGCGAGCAATCTAAATATAAAATATGCCTTAGTAACTAGCTGTTTAAATTTGTTTGGAAGGTATAACTTTGAGCAAACCAATCAAAATCGTTCATATGAGAGGTAGGAATTTTTTATTCGAAAGTCTTTTTGATCAATGGTCAACATAGAAGTCTCTGTCGTTGCTCGATTGCCGCTTATCGTGTTCATCTTTCTTTGTAGCTGTTCACTGCTCGCACTCAGTGATATCTGCAAATTGTTCATTGCTCAGCTCAGTGATATCAAAGACTATTAATTACATATATAAGATATCCCAAGGCGAATTGATGATCTTAGGTGATATCTACACACTGCTCGTGCTCAATGATATTACTTTACACTGATAAAGTAAAGTAATGAATGAACAGATGGACAGGTCGTAGGTAAAGTGCGACTGCGATTTGTTTAGTGAGCTTTGATCAGATCGGTGGGGTGGGACGTGCGAAGTGGGCAATGAGGTGCGTTTTCCTGAGTAAGCGGCGATTTGTTTGGCGAGCTTTGTTCTGAGTAACGATCTCGTAGGGATGAGGTGGGACATGTGAGTTGCGGCTATTGCAACTTCAACCGATTTATATTGCAGTCCACTGTGTCGATAAGAGCTTTGCGTTCTTCGTTGAAGAAATTGCTTCTGTTAGTAATATCGTGTGAAAAAAGAAAACTATAGACTTCGGTTCGGTTTTCTATGACCGAGTATTTTTATACTCTAGATGAAATCTGATAGTATTACAAGTTTGCCACAAAGTTTGTAGTCACTAAAAAATCTCAAAACCGGATGTCCGTCTGCCCGTCCGTGTCCTCTCTAACTTGAGAACGCGTTGATCTAGAAAGTTCAAATTTTCTACACGTCGTTTTTGACGAAAAAGTAAGGTAAAGTTCGTGAACGGGCCAAATCGCGCCACCCCTTCTACCCTCTCCCATACAAAATGACACAATTGCGCAATTTGATAATAAACGGATTTGCTCGAAAAGTATAAAAGGTATTGGCCTGAAATTTGGAATATGTTACTTTTATAAAAATATCAATCTACCGAATAAAAAATATGAATGTCCTCCCCTCCTTCTACCACCTCCCATACAAACTGTACTTGTCATGAATTACCAATTTACTCAGTGCGTATAAAATCTAGCGAGCTGAAATTGTGCAAAAAATATTTGTTTAAAATTGTTAATAAGACCAAAAAAAATTAGACGATTAGCTTCACCCCTTTACCCCCTCCCATACAAAATGACACAATTTCGGAATTTCACAATTAATGGATTTACTCGAAAAGTATAAAAGCTACTTGTCTGAGTTTAGGGATATATTACTTTCATAATGATGTAAATCTTGAGTAGAAAAATTATCTGCCTCCTCCCTCTACTTCCAACCCCTCCCATACAAACTACAAAATTTCATGAAATGCTCTAAAACGATTTTCTCTGACCATATAATATTTATCGAGCTCATATTTTGTAATAAATACTTAATTAGTAATATCACTAAGATCAGAAAAAAATATTTAATTAGCTTCACTGCTTCAACCCCCTCCCATACAATATGACACAGTTTCACAACTTCACAAAAAATCGATTTTCTTGAAAAGTATAAATGGCACTAGTCTGAAATTTAAGGGATGTCAATTTTGTAATATTCCTAGTTATTTCTGAAAAAATCACTAAAATCCCCCTACTCATTTTACCACCTCCCATACAAACTGCAAATTTTTATTAGATCTAACTCACTAATTTTCTCAGTTACCATTCAATTTTTGGTGTAAGCATTTTGTATAAATCATTTTTATAGCTACTTTAGCATGATGGGGAAAAAATTAGTTCAATGCTATCATATGCTATCGTCCCTTCTACCACTCCCCATACAAAAATTCTTGGGATCACAAAAAATTCTATTTCATCTAGAGTATCATAAGATTGCGCTTTACGCGCAATCGTAGCCCTGTTATGTTTTTTTATTTGGTTTGTCTAAATGCAATACGATTGTCATTTTTGCCATCCTGACTCAATTGTGCTCGATCGTTTTTTCGTTCTGAAGGGGAAATGGGGGAAATATTTACTATGCGCACTAGTGGTACTGAACATCAGATTGGGTCTGCCTGACTGTTAGATGCATGATTTCGCAGAAAATTTGCTGTTTTTCGGATTTGTTTTTATTTCAGTTTTCTGTGCTCTTCGCTTTTCTATTTCAATTTGAATCATTGATAAATTAAAAATAAATTAAATAGTAACTCTTTTCGAAGATATTTATCACCGCAATAGCAGTTTTTGCAATCTTTGCGCACTAGCATGGAGATAAGGGGTGAAACAAATCATTGCTATTAGAAGAGCTGCTCTTTTTCATAGATATTGAAAAGACCAATCGCAGCCGATCACAGAGATTGGAAAGAGCGGATTCCGCCATATTTAATTATCAAGCACTATAATTAGGCAGGTGTTACTAGCTTTAGAGCAAGGATATGGTCCCACGAAATCAACACATATGTATATGTTGCCAAGGGCGGTCTCAAGATGGTATTGGGATTCTTGGTTTTCTTGCAAATATCACATTCCACCTGTTTTATCGGCGTGGATGCAAGTCTCGTAGGCGGAGCCTAACGGAGGGAAAATTTCACCCGGGGTTCAAGTTAAACTTGATGAGTGGCAGGAGTTTGGTAGTTTGCATTTCCTGTGACCCGTGGTGATTAGTAGCTTTAGCCGCGCCTGCGGCATAAGTTAGGTCCGGCTGGTGAGGTTTCTTAGCAGCAACGTGTGGATTTCTATCGTCCATGCTACAGCATCTCTTATAGCTTCTTGTGGAGTAACTTCTGCTGGTGAGTGGGACTGAAGCGATACGCTAAAAAGGTCGTCCAAATTTAGCTTTTCAATGTTGTCATTAATATGGATGGTACTGGTGAAAACATAGTAGTCAGCTCCAATTTTGAAAGGGTTTTAACCTGACTTCCTGGGCTCTAACGCGTGGACATTGATAATTTTTCTAGGGCTCTGGTCAAAGATTTAAAAATATAATATAATACTATGATATACATACAATAAGAAAAAATAATAATTTGAGCTAGAACTGTTTTGCACCAAAGGGAACTCTAATCTGCACAAAGTTTTTCACGTGAAAAAAAAAACACAAGACCTGAAAATTTTTGATTGAAAATTTGCGAAATTAATTTAAAAACATAACAGGAGTACGATTGGGCATAAAGCCCAATCGTGCGATACTCTAGATGAAAGAGAAATTTTTGTATCTTAAGAAATTTTGTAGGGGAAGTGGTAGAGGGGGTGACGACATTGAACTCATTTTTTCACATGACGCTAAGGTTGCTATCAAAGTGTTTTATGCAAAATTTATGATTTAAAATTTAATAGGTACTGAGAAAATTAGTGTATTGGATGTAGTGAAGTAGGGCAGTTTGTATGGGAGGTGATAGAAGTAGGGCCGAGTTTTTAATTACTTTTCAGAAACGAGAATCATGCTTTTTACATGTTTTAAATTGCAGATGAGTAGCATTCATACTTTTCAGGAAAATCGACTTTTTATAAAGTTGTGAAATTGTGTCATTTTGTATGGGAGGGGGAAGAAGGGGTAAAGCTAATCGTCTAAATTTTTTTGGTCTGATAATTAATTATAAATAAATTGTCACTGCACAATTTCAGCTCAATCAATTTTATACGCACTGAGTAAATTGGTTTAAAGCATTTCATGAAAAAATGCAGTTTGAATGAGAAGTGGTGGAAGGACACATGTAATTTTTATACAGTAGAATGAAATCATTATACAAGTATTATGTTCCAAATTTCATAACAATAGCATTTGTACTTTTCGAGAAAAGCCGTTTATTGATAAATTGCGTAATTGTGTCATTTTGTATGGGAGAGGGTAGAAGGGGTAAGGCTAATTTTTTTTGTTCTTATTAATTATTATAAATGAATAGTTACTACACAATTTCAGCTCAATCAATTGTATACGCACTGAGTAAATTGGTTTAAAGCATTTCATGAAAAAGTGCAGTTTGTATGGGAGGTGGTGGAAGGAGGAGAAGGACAAATGTAAATTTTATACAGTAGAATGATATCATTATAGAAGTATTATATTCTAAATTTCATATCAATAGCATGTATACTTTTTGAGAAAAACCGTTTATTGATAAATTGCGTAATTGTGTCATTTTGTATGGGAGTGGGTAGAAGGGGTGGAGCGATTTGGCTCGTTCACGAACTTGACCTTAGTTTTTTGTAAAAAACGACGTATAGAAAATTTGAACTTTCTACCTCAACGCGTTCTCAAGCTAGAGAGGACACGGTCGGACTGACGGACAGACAGACGGACGGACGGACATCCGGTTTTGATATTTTTGAGTGATTATATGAACTTCTGTATCATTCATTTTTTTCTCCGAGCCTTAGTTCTTGGCGTTGCAAACTTTGTGGCAAACTTATAATACTCTCAGATTTCATCTAGAGTATAAACATAACAGCGCTACGATTGCGCGCAAAGCGCAATCTTATGAAACTCTAGATGAAATAGAATTTTTCGTGATCCTACGAAATTTTGTATAGGAATTGTAAGAAGGGGTGATAGCATTGAACTAATTTTTCCCCATCATACTAAAGCAGCTATAAAAATGTTTTATACAAAATGCTTACTCCAAAAATTAAATAAGAGCTGAAGATATTAGTGTGTTAGATTTAGTGAAAATGTGCAGTTTGTATAGGAGGTGGTAGAAAGAGTAGGGAGATTTTAGTGATTTTTTCAGAAATAACTAAGAATATCATAAAATTGACATCTTTTAAATTTTATACTAGTAGCATTCATACTTTTCAAGAAAATAGATTTTTCGTGAAGTCTTGAAACTGCGTCATATTGTATGGGAGGGGGTTGAAGCAGTGAAGCTAATCAAATTTTTTTTTCTGATCTAAGTTATAATGCTAAATAAGTATTTATTACAAAAAGCTCGATAAATGTTACATGTTCTGAGAAAATCGGCTTAGAGCATTTCATGAAAAAATGTAGTTTGTATGGGAGGGGGTGGAAGGAGAGGGAGGACGTAGATAATTTTTATACTGTAGATTGAAATCATTATGGAAGTAATATATCCCGAAGTTCAGATTAATAGCTTTTATACTTTTCGAGCAAACTCGTTTATTGTCGAATTGCGAAATTGTGTCATTTTGTATGGGAGGGGGTAGAAGGGGTGAAGATAATCGTCTATTTTTTGCACAATTTCAGCCCGCTAAATTTTATACGGACTGAGTAAATTGGCTTAGAGTAATTCATGACAAGTACAGTTTGGATCATGGGCTTATCACCCGTGATCTTAAGACCTAACTGATACGAGAAACGGATACAGCGCCTCCGATACAGACTGATTTTACGGTAACGACTTTTGGCATTCGAAAACGGACTATAATTGGCTTCTGGAACGTTCGAACATTGAATGACGGGGGAAGAGCTGTGGTTACTCGGTCCTTGCACCGCCAATCGGTGATCGACCGTGAAATGGAGCTCTATTTCATTCAAATCTTGGGCTTGAGCGTGGTCAGGTGGACAGGATCAGGAGAAAAACATACCCCTAGCGGAAAAACTATTCTGTACATTGGCCCAGAAAGTGAAGCCAGAAATGGCGTGACGTTCGTCCTTACACCGAGAGCGAGAAACAGTTTCATTAGCTGGGAACCAATCTCTGATAGGATTATCGTCGTTAGGCTCAGGATCAGTGTCAGAAGCATCACAATTCTGCAGTGCTATGTACTAACTAATACCGCAAAGTCTGGTGACAAAGAGGAGTTTTATAGCCAACTGAGTGCCACCTTCAAACGTGTTCCAAGAGGTGATATTATTATCATCTCAGGAGATATGAACGCCCAGGTTGGATCAGATAACACTGGACTAGAATACGTCATGGGGAGGCATGGTGACCCTTGGGTCGACGCGTCACGACCTTGGATGAAGAGACCCGAAAGCGGCGAATTATTTGTGGAGTTTTGTAGTACTCGGCAAATGGTCATCGGAGGGACCCTTTTTCCACACAAGAGTCATCATAAAACATCTTGGGTTTCCCCTGATGGTGTTACTCATTTGGCTATAAGTCGCCGATGGAGAAGATGTCTCCTCGATGTGCGAGCGAAACGTGGAGCTGACGTGGGGAGCGACCACCACTTGATGGTTGCCTCCTAGAGATTGTGTACAGCAGCTGTCCGACGACCACAAATTCTTCAAATGAAGTGCAAGCTTAATGTGGATAAACTTAGAGATCCCAATAAAAATCGCGAATACACCACTATTCTACGCGAAAGGTCATCATTATTGGGTGAATATGAAATGCGTACACTGAAGCACGTGGAAGCATTGTCCGAAAAGGAAGTTAGGCTCGGCTATATAAAGCGCGTCAGGCCTTCGGTATCCTTTCCCCTTTCTGGAGGTTAAGAGAGATTTCCCTTCGCACGAAGCTGCGAGTTTTTGACGCATGCGTCAAATCCTTGTTTTTATATGGTTGTATTACGTGGAAAGTGACTGTTTGACTTACGAAGAAACTACAGACTTTCGTAAACCGATGCCTCCGGCGTATTTTAGGAATATTCTGGCCAGAAGTGATCTCCAACGACGAACTTTGGAGCACAACTGGCCAGACTAAAATAGGTATTGAGATTCAACGGCGGAAGTGGCAGTGGATTGGTCATACTTTGAGGAAACCAGAGCGAAATATCGCAAAACAGGCTCTGGATTATATTCGGACGGACGGACATACATCCGGTTTTGAGATTTTTGAGTGATAATATTCACTTCTGTATCATTCATTTTTTTCTCCGAGCCTTATGTTTTGGCCCTACAAACTTTAGAGCAAACTTATAATACTCTCAGATTTCATCTAGAGTATAAACATAACAAAATTATGATTGGCCGTAAAGCCCAATCATATGATACTCTAGATGTAATATTTACTTACCTTTTGTTTGGGAGTTGGTAAAAGCAGAGGGGGAGGTTTGTAATTTTTGTATGTAACATTGAACGTAGTATATAAAATATTTCATGCTGAATTTAAAGTTTCTTGCTTTCATAATTTTCGAGGAAATTTTAACAATTTTTGTCTGAATTTATGGTATTTGTATGGGAGGTGGCAGAGAAAGTGTTAGATTTTGGATGATTTTGAATCTTCTTATCATCATATTGCTTTGTTACAATTTTAAAGACGATAGCTCTCATATGTTCGAAGCAGAAAACTTTTCTTGAACTTCTAACACAAAAATTTGTATGGGAGGTGGTACAAGGAGTGATGTGAAGGTTATATTTTTTTTAGAATTTATTACAATTATTAAGGGAAGAATTCTGGCAAAATTTCAAGTTTCTACTTCTTCTAGTTTCTATGAAAATCTGTTAAATGTATTTACCAAAATTCTGCATTTGCATGGGAGGGGTAGAAGGAATATTCGAATCAAAACCAAATTTTTTGAGATCAATCATATTTAAAATAGTATACTTTGCTCAAATTTTAAAGTTGATAGCTTTTATTCCGAAATTTCGTAAAATTTGTATGGGAGGGGGTAGAAGGAGAGAGCTAAAGTTGATAGTTTTCCAAAATTAGTTGCAATTATAACAAAATCAATTATGGCAAAAATTGGTTCATTTAGCTTTGCTAGTTGCAATGCAAACCGAATGAAGGCATTTTTGAAAATTGTGCATTTGTATGGGAGGTAGTATAAGGAGTAATGAGATCAGATCAATATTTCATGAGGGTAATAATATTTATATCATTATACTACGACCTCATTTTCAAGTCAATTGCTAAAATGGTTTCGGAGAAAAATCAATTTTTTTAAATTTCGAATTTCATGAAATTTGTATGGGAGGGGGTAGAAGGAGAGGGGGATGTGGCCCATTCGCGAACTTAAAGTTACTTTTGTGCTAAAAATGACACACAACAAATTTCAGCACGATAGCTCAAAGCATCTGAGAGTTATACTGTAGACAGATGGACAGACAGCAACTCGGAATCGAGGTTTTTGAGAGACAACAAATATTTCTGTATCCTTGGCGGCTCTGTGCGAGCATTATTTCTTAGCGTTTAAAATCTGAGAGTATATTGTGTTTGCATTACCGTTTGGAACGCTAAGAACGCTTAGACCATCGCTTAACCCTCTATCTACGAATCTTATATTATTATAGGTTGAGGTGACCAAGGTAGACCCAAGCAGCCAGTGTGCCGGAATTATGTGTCGACCCAGATTTGAACTCAAAACCTTCGCATTTTAGACCAACACGCTACCCACTAGGCTAAACCCTTTGCTCTTTCATGATTTCGATCAATTTCAACAAATCAACTAAAATCAAGCAATTAAAAGGTACAAACTTGAAATTTTGTAGGATCACCTTTCAAGAGAATCAAAATAGATGTACATCTTAAATTCATGATTTTCTCGTCGTCATCGCAGCGCTACAGCCCCTTTCGGGCCTTGGCTTCCCGTAGCCGAAGTCTCCGGCGATCTCGGACCAGTGACCGCGTCCTCCAATTTTTAAATCCGAGCAGCGATGAACAGTCTTCGTCAACAGAGTCGGACCAGCGTTTCCTGGGTTTTGCCACTGGCCTCTGGCCCTCCGTTTTTCCCTCGAATACCTTTTTAGGTATTCGAGTTTCGTCCATCCTTTGTACATGGCCAGCCCATTGCAGCTTCCGCAGTCTGATGATAGTGGAAACCTCCGGTTCGTCGAATATATGATTTCCTCACCTTCATAAAAATGTTTGGTTTCGTGAATATAAAATACACCGAATTTTATAGAAACTCTGTGCAACTTGGCTTATGAAACTGACATTTTATGCAGAGAATTTGAACGTGATTCAAACAATCAATTAAAAAATTATTAACATTCAATCAATCCCAAACTTACATAAATAAGCGAATGTAATGTTGATTACTGATTGTAATGGAACTATTAATCCTAATCGTATTTAAAAGTTAAACAATTGATGACAGCCTTATCCTAGCTTTGCCGCTCACTTAGTTTTTTCTATCTACCCTAACCTGTAGATTGGCTTCCCACGCATCCTTAACTTGTTCCAATAATAATAAAGTTGCGCCCAACTTGTTGGCAGACTTATCATACGAAAACTTACATTGTGATCTCTCCTCGTACGTTTGACGTTCCTAAATTAGATATTAGCGAGTGTAGTTTTCGACACTCAAATTTTCTGCCCTTTCGAAACGAACAGTATAGATAGATAAAATGTATGCGTACTTTCAAACAAATACATTGGCTGGCAAGATGTTCTCCAATTTAATAATATTAGATGTCATGATTCAAGCATCAATAAAAAATCAACACATTAAATATTCCTGAAAAAAAATATTCAAATTTCTTTCATACCGCCCCTTGAACGTGTTGCCTTAAAGGACTGATTTTATCTCGTTAATTTTCAATATAATAGTACCTGTATATAGGACTATAACTGTTTCAATTTGGACGTTCTTACCGGTTCGCCTTAGTCCACCACACCTCCTACTAATCATTCTCTTTACTGAATTAGAAGAAACTGACTGAGGGTTGGCGGTCCTTTGACGAAGAGCAAATTCTCATTAAAATTTAAACTCGAGCCGAACACTTTGTACCTTGTACTCCTTTCTCCAAGAGCTGCGGGAAGAAATAGCTGTAGGGAAATCGCCAATATAGACTCAGCCAAAAAACGCGTACATTATAGTCTTAAACTGTTATTTCATTTCATGATTGATAAGTATTCGCCTCGACGAATAAAATTCGAAGCCGTTTGTCTTAAGGTATCCTGCAGTGATGGAAAGTCTGAAATTTCGTGGCAGTAGAGACATTTAAAATACTTTATTATTAGAATAATGAAGTAAAATCGATTCTGTTACGATGGATTACCCTATATAATAAAGGAATTAAAGATAATACTCTTCTCCAAGCTTTCGCTTAGGAAATATTTCATTTGTTAGTTTTAAATGATACGGATACCTGTAAAATTGTGAATACAATTTGTTAAAATCAATAGGTTTTACGCCATTTAGCAAATGGCCATTCTATTCACAGAATGTTGCGATAATTGGCTACAAGTCACCTTCAACAAGTTTCCAACAGGACTACACACCATTGAAAATTAACGAAAAAATTACAGAATTATGCGCTATTTATGCGCTCTCGAAAGCACAAAGAAAAAAATTTCCCGCTCCTTTCGTTTAAAAGGAATTACTTATTTTAAGGTGAAAGGGTAGGAGTAAGTAACAAGCAAGCCCCACCCCTAAAATATGATATAATTGAAAAACGAAATACATAAGAATTACACTCTTTTTATGTGCTCTCAGAATCCAGCAAATTTGATTTTTGCGTTATGTCCTTTCAAGAACCTCCCATACAACTCGAAAGTTCCAAAACAGTAAAACAGAAATGCATACTAGAACAATGCAAAATCGTACCAAAACCATGCACGATCGCTATATGATTTATGAACTTTCAGACTACAGTACTTTCAAGGTAGCCGTTATGTCTTTTCAAGGACCTCCCATTTAAATCGCAAAGTTAAAACTCTCAACATAATAACACAATTACATCAAATAACTATACAGCTTGCATCTATGATCTACGCGTTCTCAGAATTCAGCAAATTCGATTTTTGCGTTATTTCCTTCAAGGACTTCCCATACAACTCGAAGGTTAAAGGTTAAGGTTGTAGGAGGGTATCACTATCAGAATTCCTTAATGCAAGGAATTGCCATAAAACGGTTCCAAATTGAGATATGGAAATCGAATTATCCTCTGGCTCATCATTTAGTGAAGGGACGAAACAAACAACAACATCCCAACAACAAATACATAAATATAAATAACACAAATAAAAATTGACAAAAAATTGGCATCAACTAGCATTAAGTCTACGCTTTAAATACAGCTTATCAATATAGAAGTCGAATACATCAGCATTCTCATTAACTTCTCTCGCGAGACGTGAAATTAGCTCATTCATACCATAGTTTGTCCGGTGAAAGCTAATCTGTAGCAATCTAGGCTGCCTTGGTAAAAATTGACCAACAGCAAACTGCATCAAACTCAGGAGAATCAACTAACACTGTAAGAAGTTGATGAGCAAAAACTACGTCAGCTACCTCACGTCGTTTCGAGAGTGACGACATATTTAAAAGCTTAAGTCAATCGAAATAAGGAGGAAGACGAACTCTGTCATTCCAATTTAGGTGGCATAAGGCTATTCTCACAAATTTACGTTGAATTGATTCAATTCTACCAATGTGCTCATCATAAAAAGGAGACCAAACTTGAGAAGCATATTCAAGGTGAGATCTAACGAATGTGTTACAAAGAATCAATTTAACAAAGGGATTGTTAAATTCCTTGGATAAGCGTGTGGTGAATCCCAACATAGAATTACCTTTTTGCACAATCTTATTAATATGCAAGCTAAAATCAAGTTTATGGTCAAATGTAACACCTAAATCAATTATGGAGTTGACACGGTCCAAAATACAGTCATTAAGACAATATATAATTACAAATGGTGAGACTTTTCTAGTAAATGACATGACATGACATTTATCCACATTCAAACGAAGATCATTGTGGCGACACCAATTACTAAAATTAATCAAATCTTCTTGAAGAAAATTGTCAGAGTTGGAACTAAGAGATCTAAAAATCTTAATGTCGTCTGCATAAATAAGTGATTCAGAGTGTTTAAGAACAGAGGTGACATCATTAATGGCCAGGACAAACAAAAATGGTCCCAAATGACTTCCTTGCGGAACACCAGAAAGCGCAATAAATGGCTTAGAAGTAAAATCACGAAAGAGAACTTGATAAGTTCTATTAAGTAGATATGACTTAATCCAATTAATAAACCATGTAGCAAAACCCAACATGTCTAATTTCAACAAAATAATGGAATGGGGTAATTTATCAAAAGCTTTACTAAAATCAGTATAGATGCGATCCACCTGTTTACCCTCCTCAATATTTACAATGGATTTATTCGTAAACTCCATCAGATTAGTGACTGTTGATCTATTTTTGACAAATCCATGTTGTTTACTTGAAATCAGGGACTTTCAGTGAAACGACAGGTACTCATACTCTACAGACTCAAAAAGCTTTGGAATAGCTGACAGTTTAGCTATTGGTCGATAGTTGATAACAGCAGATTTTGCACCACTTTTGTGAGTCGGTATGATGAAGGAGGTCTTCCATACGTTCGGGAAAATCCCAGACTTTAGCGACCGTTAAAAGAGGAGGGAAAGAGGCTCAGCATTAGAGAGACAGCAGCGTTTGAGGACAATTGCAGGAACACCATCTGGGCCAGGAGAAGAAACATCCTTAAGGCGAGAAATATGGTTAACTATATCATTATAAGCAATCGGTATACCAGAGAAAGTAGTTGAAGCAGTACCTTTAAACCTATCAAAGTACGACATGTCAGGCATAAAGTTACTACCAGAAAAAGATTGTCCGCGTAAGAATCGCAATAATAACATTTTTTGAGAATGTAGTTAGTAGTACATTATGTCGGATAAACAATCTGCTTGGTTTGATGGCTCTGAACCATTGTGTTCAACAATGGTTTGTATTTTGTTGGAATCAGAACCATAAATTATTAAGAATGAAACCATGATACGCATTTGTATGGGACAGGCTCGTGATCATATCAAACCCGTGATTTGAGATCATATGTATAAGTGTTGAAGAGCGTTAAGGACATGTGAATAGTTGTAGCTTGTGTTAATTAAAAAAAAATAATAATAAAATGACATTAAGCTCAAAAACATAACAGGACTTCGATTGTGCGTAAAGCCCAATTATATGTTATTACCGATGATATCGAAATTTTTGTAATCTTAAGAATTTTTGTGTGGGGAGTGATAGAAGGGATGACAGTACTAAATTAATTTATTTCACATCATGCTAGAGTAGCTATAAAAATATTTTGCACCAAATTTAAGCTTAAAAAACTGAATAGGTAACTTGAGAAACTTGCATTGGATTTAATGAAATTGTGCAATTTGTATGGGAGGTGGTAGATGGAGTGGGGAATTTTTGGTAATTTTTCTAGACACAGCTATAATCACCATGCAATTGATATCTTTTAAATAACAGATCAGTTAAATTCACACTTTTCAAGAAAATCGAATTTTTGCAAAGTCGTGGAATCGTGTCACATTGTATGGGAAGGGGTAGAAGGAGTGGAGCTAATCGGTTAATTTTTTTCCCGATAATAATAATAATGTTAATTAAGGATTTAATAAAAAATTTTAGCTCGATCAAAGTTATACGAGAAGCAACTATTATTACCATTCAATTGATTTATTCAAATTTCATTTCAGGAACATTCACACTTCTAAAGAAAATGGAATTTTTGCAAAGTCGTCGAATTGTGTCATACTGTATGGGAGGGAGTAGAAGGAGTGGCGCTTATCGGTTAATTTTTCCCAATATTAATAGTAATGCTAATAAGGGATTTAATACAAAATCTTAGCTCGATGAAAGTTATACGTACTGAGAAAATTGGTTTAGAATATTTCATGAAAAAGTGCAGTTTGTATAGGAGGTGGTGGAAGGATTTGAGGGTTTTTAGTTATAATTTGAGAAGCAACTACAATTATCATTTTATATCATCATCAATGGCGCGACAGCCCTGGGCTCCTGAAATCGTCGCCTCCAGTCGTCTCGATCCAAAGACCGCGTCCTCCAGCTGCTAATTTTTAAAATGGCTTTGCTGTCTTCATCAACCGAGTTTTCCCATCGCTTGCGTGGTTTGCCTACTGGCCGGTTACCACTCGTTTTGCCTTTAAGAGCACGTTTGGGAATTCTTCTGTCTTCCATTCGCTCTACATTGCCAGCACACTGCAGTTTATGTAGCTTGACGAACGTTGCAGCTTGTAGCTCATCGTAGAGTTGATACAACTCATGGTTGTATCTTATTCGCCATTCCGTTCCTTCCTTCACAGTTCAAGAAATTCTTCGAAGGACCTTTCTTTCGAATGCGTTAACTGCTTTTTCGGAAGTTCGCGTTAATGTCCACGTCCCGCTGCCATAACAGAGCACAGGTCGTATAATAGTTTTATAAATCCGCAGCTTATTGTTCCTGTGCACTTTCTTGGATTTCATTATTGGAAGTACCGAATAATACGTCTTATTTGCAAGTATTATCCGTCGTTTGATTTCGTCTGTTTCATTACCGTCCTTTGTTAGATTAGCCCCAAGATATATGAAGTTGTCCACACTCTCCAAATTATATTACGCAATTGTTATGTTTTGTTTGATAGGCGTTCTCCTTCTTGTTTGCGTCATTACTTTTTTTTGTTTTCGTTAATGCGCAACCCGACTTCTTTTGCGGCGGAGTCAAGATTGAAAAATACCTCCTTAGCACTAGGGAAGGATCTTGCTAGGATGTCTGTCGACTGGGATTTTTCGGATGACATACTCTAGTGCCAAGTTGAAAAGCATAGGGGCTAGAAGATCTCCCTGCTTTAAACCACATTCTGTTCGAAAGCTGGTTGTGGAATTGGTTTGTATTCTCACTTGGGATTCAGTGTTCGTCATTGTGAGTCTTGTTAGTTGGACTAGTTTTGGAGGAATTCCAAAGTCAAGCATGATTTGGTACAGTACGCTCCTGCGATACTGCCGTATGCTTGTTTAAAATCTACGAAGATTTGGTGCACATCTGTGTTATATTCCCAGCATTTCTCAAGCATCTGTTTCACCGAGAATATCTGGTTTGTTGTAGATCGTCCGGTTCTGAATCCACCTTCAAATCAAATTCCTGTTAAGACCCCCTATAGGGGCATAGGACAGAAACAACTCTCTTCCACAAGGCGCGATCCTGCGCATCGGCTTTAAGCTGTTGCCAGGACATGTTTATTCCTCTGGCCTCCTGCTCAACTGCTCGCTTCCATGTGTTACATGGTCGACCAACCCGAGTTCTTCCTTGAGAGTTATAATCCAGAGCCTGTTTTGCGATGTTTTGCTCTGGTTTCCTCAAAGTATGACCGATCCACTGCCACTTTCGCCGTTGAATCTCAATACCTATTTTAGTCTGGCCAGTTGTACTCCAAAGTTCGTCGTTGGAGATCACTTCTGGCCAGAATATTCCTAAAATGCGCCGGAGGCATTGGTTTACGAAAGTCAGTAGTTTCTTGGTAAGTCGAACGGTCACTTTCCACGTAGTACAACCATATAACAACACGGATTTGACGCATGCGTCAAAAACTCGCAGCTTCGTGCGAAGGGAGATCTCTCTTAACCTCCAGAAAGGGAAAAGGATACCGAAGGCCTGACGAGCTTTATTTAGCCGAGTCTCAACATCCTTTTCGGCTCCGCCGTCCATGCTGACAATGCTTCCGAGATAGCAAAAATCTTGCACCTCTTCCACATCCTGTCCATTAAGAACAATCGGTGTGCTTGCGTTCGAACCCATGTGCATGTACTTGGTTTTACGCACATTTATTTTCAGTCCCGCCTCTTTGCATTTAGAATGCAACGAGGGAACATTTGACTCTAAGTCCGAACGGGTGTGTGCAAGCAAACACACGTCATCAGCATAATCAAGGTGACTTAAGATGTTAAATAGTCTCCATTGAAGACCTTTACCTTCCCCACCTTCCAGTGCAGCTTTCAAGATGTCATTTATTACCACCAGAAACAGGGCTGGTGATAATATGCAGCCTTGTCTGACACCCGTTCGCACAGGAAAGTTCTCGGACAGCTCTCCTCTATGCAAGACGCGACACCTTGCATCTTCGTAGGATTCTTTAATCATAGCTATGACCTTATTTGGAATACCTCTCCTACGCAAAGCATTCCATATGTAATCTCGCTTAACGCTGTCGAAAGCCTTCTCGAAGTCCACAAACATGAGATGTAGTGGCGAATCCATTTCGGCTGACTGCTCTAATATTATCCGTAGGGTATTTGTGTGGTCGGTACAAGACGACCCTTTACGGAATCCAGCCTGATAAACTTCGAGAGTGCTCTCGACGACATCACTAATCCTATTGAGAATTAACTTAGCCATAATTTTTGATACGGCAGTAAGTAGACATATACCACGCCAATTGCCACAATCCCGAAGGTCGCCCTTCTTCGGAATTTTCACAATGACGCCCTCCTTCCATTCAGTCGGATATCTTCCATCATTCCACACCTTAGTGAAGAGTGGGAGGAGTATATCGGCTGTTATTTCCGGGTCCGCTTAGAGGAGTTCGGTTGGTAGTCCGTCTATACCTGGAGCTTTCCTTCCCGCCATTGACCGAATGGCGGAAACTATCTCTTCCTTATCTGGGGGATCGTCCCTAATAGAGGATTGTTGCGGTTGGATGTTTGGAAGTTGTTCTGTTTCCGGAATATCTTCATCTGACAAGATGTTTAAAATATCAGAGAAGTATTCCTTCCTTCGTCGCAACTGGTGTTCACTCATATTAAGGAGAGTTCCGTCGACATCTCTCACCAGGTGCTTGGCGGTGAAATTCCTGTTCGTCAACTGTTTCATGATTTTAAATAGTGAACCCATATCCCCAAGGTAAGCCGCAGATTCTGCCTTGTTTGCCAGATCTTCAATGGCCTTTCTCTTGTCGCGTCTAACAGCCTTTTTAAGTTGTATATGAGCATCGCGGTAGTTCTGCCTCAAGTCGGGCGTTCGTTGGTTGACATCGGGTTGAGAGATGATTGCCAATTTGGCTTTTTTCCGATTGTCAACCTTGTCCCATGTGTCTTGCGACATCCAGGGTTTCTCACCGCTTTGCGCATATCCCACAGATTCTTCAGCATTAGTTAGAAAAGTGTTTCTGGTTGCCTCCCAATTGGCGTCCAGTGTGCGCATTTCATGTTCACCCAATGTGGATGACTTTTCGCGTAGAATGGTGGTGTATTCGAGTTTTTTGTTGGGATCTCTGAGTTTATCCACATTAAGCTTGCGCTTCATTTGAAGAATTTGTGGTCGTCGGATAGCTGCTGTACACAATCTCAAGCTGGCAACCATCATGTGGTGATCGCTCCCCACGTCAGCTCCACGTTTCGCTCGCACATCGAGGAGACATCTTCTCCATCGGTGACTTATAGCCAAATGGTCGATCTGGTTCTGAGTAACACCGTCAGGGGAAACCCAAGATGTTTTATGATGACTCTTGTGTGGAAAAAGGGTCCCTCCGATGACCATTTGCCGAGTACTACAGAACTCCACAAATAATTCGCCGTTTTCGGGTCTCTTAACCCAAGGTCGTGAAGCGTCGACCCAAGGGTCACCATGCCTCCCCATGACGTGTTCTAGTCCAGTGTTGTCTGATCCAACCTGCGCGTTCATATCTCCCGAGATGATAATAATATCACCTCTTGGAACACGTTCGAAGGTGCACTCAGTTGGCTATAAAATTTCTCTTTGTCACCAGATGTTGCGGTATTAGTTGGTGCGTAGCACTGCAGAATTGTGACGTTTCTGACACTGGTCCTGAGCCTGACGACGATAATCCTATCCGAGATTGGTTCCCAGCTAATGAGACTGTTTCTCGCTCTCGGCGTAAGGACGAACTCCACGCCATTTCTGGCTTCACTTTCAGGGCCAATGTACAGAATAGTGTTTCCGCTAGGGGTTCGTTCTTCTCCTGATCCTGTCCACCTGACCTCGCTCAAGCCCAAGATTTGGATGTTATAGTGCTCCATTTCACGGTCGATCACCGATTGGCGGTGCAAGGACCGAGTAACCCCAGCTCTTTCCCCGTCATTCAAAGTTCGAACGTTCCAGAAGCCAATCATAGTCCGTTTTCGAATGCCAAAAGTCGTTACCGTAGAATCAGTCCGTATCCGAGGCGATGTATCTGTTTCTCGTATCATTTAGGTTTTAAGATCACGGGTGTTAAGCCCATGATCCACCTTGGTATTCGCCAATTATTTCATTAGTATAGGGCTTAAGACGACGTTCAGTTATTTTTGTCAGTATTTTATAGGACGTACACAACATGATATACCTCTGTAGTTCTCACAACAGAGTTTGTCTCCTTTCTTGTAAATTGGACATATAATGCTTTTTCGCCAGTCGTCGGGTATGATTTCCTCTGACCAAATTTTGCATATCATGCTGTGCAGTATTTCAGCGACACAATTTCCACCGTTTTTCAGAAGTTCAACTGGTATTTTGTCAATTTCCGGCGATTTGTTTAGTTTTTGGTCAAATAGGGCTGCTTTGATTTCAGCAAGCGTGGGTAGTGTCGATGATAGTTCATCTGCGTTAGTTGAGGCTTCATTTGAGATGTTGTCTGTTGTGATCGGTGCTAATGGGGTGGGATTCAGAAGGTGTTCAAAGTAGGAAGCCTATCTCCTTTTGATTTCTTGTGTGTCGCTGATGACATTGCCCTCTGTGTCTTTGCGGAGACTGGTTTTTGGCTTCTATCACTTTTTTAGATTTTTTACTATTGCGTATGCGTCCCGCGTTTTATTTTTTCTCATGTCGTCGTCCATTTTTTGTATTTTGTCATTATGGTACTTCCTTTGTTTTCGCCTGCAGGTCTTTTTTGCATATCGCCTAAGCTCGTCATATCTTTCTTTTTTGGCTCGCGTTAGTCGTTCAGTAGAAATTTTCGTAAGCCACATTCTTTCTGTCTATTGCATCGCGGCATTCTTGGTCGAACCAATCATTATTTTTTCGCCGTGCTTGATATCCTAATAACTCTTCTGCGGAGGATTTGATGCCGTCTTGTATTTTCATCCACGCATTCTCCACTGGCATATTTTGGATATTTTCATTAATTGGTGTCAGGTGTTTATTACATGCTGACATGTAAGCCTGCGCCACCGTCTCGTCGTTAAGCTTGTCGACATTGAATTTGCGAGCTCTACTCGTTTTCGAATATCCACGACAAGCTATTCTGCAGCGATACTTAGCTCTGACTAGATAATGGTCAGAGTCACAATCTGCACCGCGGAGTGTTCGTACATCAAGTATGCTGGAAGCAGCCCTTTTCTCAATTAGAACGTGGTCTAGTTGGTTGAAGGTGTGACCATCTGGGTGATGCCCATGTTCGTTTCTGAATATCGCGATGTGGGAAGCACGTTGAGCTTACTATGATATTTTTGCTGCTTGCGAAATCAATAAGACGTTGGCCATTGTCGTTGGTTATGTCATGGAGACTCTGCCCTCCTGTTGTTCCTCTATGAGCCTCCTC
The DNA here is from genome assembly GCA_963669355.1 of Chorisops tibialis. Taxonomy (NCBI): domain Eukaryota; kingdom Metazoa; phylum Arthropoda; class Insecta; order Diptera; family Stratiomyidae; genus Chorisops; species Chorisops tibialis. The sequence continues at coordinate 145,426,643 of OY770263.1, forward strand.
CTTTCCGACTTTTGGATTAAAATCCCCTAAGACAATTTTTAGGTCATTCGAGGGCAGTAAATTATAGGTTGTCTCTAGGGTGGCATAAAATTCGTCTTTAGTTATATCGTCCTTGTCTTCTGTTGGTGCGTGAACTTTGATCAGCCAAGTGTTGAAAAATTTAGTCTTTATTCGGATTGCACACAATATTTCACTTACTTGTGTGAAGCTCGTGACCTGCTGTTTAAATTTTTTGTAAACGACAAAAGCGACTCCAAACTCTCTGCTTCCCGACAATTTTCCACTTGGATAGATTATGTGTGATCTCATGTCCACGATTTCGCTACCGAGCCATTTCGTTTCTTGGATGGCAGTTATGTTGATGTTATGTTTTGCCAATTCTTCGAGAAACTCTTTCAGAGCTCTTGTCGTAAATATGGATCGAACATTCCAAGATCCAATAGAGTAGTACAATTTTCGTTTGCGGGGTCGCTGCCGTTGAGTCCATCCTTTCCGAGGCTGTTCTTCAGGACAGTGTTATTTTTTCCGGTAATGCGTTGTCGGCGCCTCGCCCAACCCCCGACCTGGAGGACCGGTCCTACTTATTTATTACACCCTAGTTGAAAAAGGGTGGGAGTTTTGAGCTATATATGACATGCTGGAGTTCTCACAGCTATGCTGCGAGTCCAACTATGTCATACTTTTTGCCTACTTCCTGAGATGCACTGGTGTTACTGGCCATTCAGGTTAACTCCATGTTCCCTCCTCCTTTCTTAAATCGGGCTTGGGACCGTCTATATTTTAAATTTCAGAAAAGTTACATTCACAATTTTCAAGAAAATCGAATTTTCGCAAAGTCGTAGATTTGTGTCAGATTGTATGGGGGGGTAGAAGGAGTAAAGCTAATTGGTTAGTTTTTTCCTCATATTAATAACAATACTAATTATGGATGTTTTGTACAAAATCTTAGCTCGATGAAAGTTATAAAGGGTTTTCCAATATATAAATATATTTTTTTTTTCAAAATAAAATGCAAACCATTTGAGACGTTGTTCCTTCGTGTATTTTACCGTGATAAAAATGTTAAGCTTACTGAATAAATTGACAGTAACAGTTTGATGATTAATGAAAGGGTGCGTTCACAAATTGAATTCAAAGTTGTCAAGTCCCTATTGGAATCGTTGTATTCCCCTAATAAAGGGTTTTCCAATAAGGACTTGACAACTTTTTTTCAAAATAAAATGCAAACCATTTGAGACGTTGTTCCTTCGTGTACTTTACCATGATAAAAATGTTAAGCTTACTGAATAAATTGACAGTGACAGTTCGATGATTAGTGAAAGGGTGCGTTCACAAATTGAATTCAAAGTTGTCAGGTCCCTATTGGAAAACCCGATACGTACTGAGAAAATTGGAGTATAGTATTTCATGAAAGAACTTAGTTTTTATGGGAGGTGGTGGGAGGTGGTGGAAGGAGTAGGGAGATTCAAATTATTTATATGCTTAAAGATCGTATTTATAATAGAAATAATATATTTTAAATTTCAAATTAATAGCTTTTATAGTTTCCATGAAAATTTGGGGTAGAAGGCGTGAGGAGAGTGAAATAAAACCTAAGGCAGATTATTTCCTAAGGCAGACAATCTGTGAAAGTTTCATTACAATCGGTTCAGCAGTTTTTACGTGAAAGCCGGAAAGACAGACAGACAGAGAAAATTTTTAAAAACGTCTGTTTCTGCTTAGTTATTTTCCAAATAAAGCAAAAAACTACGTTATATAAGCAAATAACAGACAGACACTACAATTATATTTATATGTATAGATGAGAGGGACTCCTCTTTTGCTGGCTATTTGTTTCGATTTGCGAATGCGTGCAGCTTTAACAAGCAATGCTCTATGTTCAGGCCGACGCTATAACGACTATGTTATAACAGCTGAGCTTTAATATTTTTATTCGGTTCTTCCCAAAGGGATTTGGCCATTCTGCAACAGCCCAGCTGCCGCCAAAAAACATAACAGGGCTACGATAATTTAGATGAAATAGAATTTCTTGTGATCCTAAGAAATTTTGTATGGGAATTGTGAGAAGGGGTGATAGCATTGAACTAATTTTTTTCCCATCATACTAAAGTAGCTATAAAAATGTTTTATACAAAATGCTTACTCCAAAAATTGAATAGGAGCTGAGAATATTAGTGTGTTAGATTTAGTGAAAATGTGCAGTTTGTATAGGAGGTGGTAGAAGGAGTGGAGGGATTTTAGTGATTTTTTCAGAAATAACTAAGAATATTATAAAATTGACATCTCTTAAATTTTAGACAAGTAGCATTAATGCTTTTCAAGAAAATAGATTTTTTGTGAAGTTGTGAAACTGTGTCATATTGTATGGGAGGGGGTAGAAGCAGTGAAGCTAGTCATATATTTTTTTCTGATCTTAGTTATAATGCTAAATAAGTATTTATTACAAAATGTGAGCTCGATAAATGTTATATGTTGTGAGAAAATCGGCTTAGATCATTTCATGAAAAAATTTAGTTTGTATGGGAGGAGGTGGAAGGAGAGGGAGGACGTAAATAATTTTTATACTGTAGATTGAAATTATTATGGACGTAATATACCCCGAAGTTCAGACTAATAGCTTTTATACTTTTCGAGCAAATCCATTTATTGTCGAATTGCGAAATTGTGTCATTTTGTATGGGAGGGGGTAGAAGGGGTGAAGATAATCGTCTAATTTTTTTTGGCCTTACTAAATATTTTAAATAAATATTTAGTGCACAATTTCAGTCCGCTAAATTTTATACACACTGAGTAAATTGGCTTAGAGTAATTCATGATAAGTACAGTTTGTATGCGAGGTGGTAGAAGGAGGAGTATGACACGCATAATTTTTATACGGTAGATTGATATTATTATAAAAATAATATATTCCAAATTTTAAATTAATACCTTTTATATTTTTTGAATAAATCCATTTATTGTCGAATTGCGAAATTGCATCATTTTGTATGGGAGGGGTAGAAGGGGTGAAGCAAATCATCTAATTTTTTTTGGTCTAACTAATAATTCTAAATAAATATTTAGTGCTCAATTTCAGCTCGCTAAACTTTATATGCACTGAGTAAATTGGTTTAGAGTATTTCTTTAAAAAGTGCAGCTTGTATGGGAGGTGGTGGAAGGAGAGAGAGGACACGTATTATTTTTTTACAATAGATTGATATTATCATAAAAGTAATATTTTTCAAATTTGAGGCCAATAGCTTTTATAATTTTCGAGGAAATCCGTTTATTGTCAAATTGCGCAATTGTGTCATTTTGTGTGGGAGAGGGTAGAAGGTGTAGAGCGATTTGGCCCGTTCACGAACTTGACCTTACTTTTTTGTCAAAAACAACGTGTTTGAAATTTGAGCCTTGTAGCTCAACGCGTTCTCAAGCTAGAGAGTGCACGGGCGGACGGACGTCCGGTTTTGAGATTTTTGAATGATAACATTAACTTCTATATCATTCATTTTTTTCTCCGAGCCTTATTTCTTGGCGTTACAAACCTTAGAGCAAACTTATAATACTCTCAGATTTCATCTAGAGTATAAAAATTCACACATTTCTCGCACAAAAGCTTTTCTTGGGATGCGTTGAGAGCGAAGCTTTCTGATCGCGATAATTGCAGTCGCTGGTAGTGGACCCTTCTGGGCTATTGAAATTGAACATAGCCGCGGAGGCGAATAGCCGTGGAGGCTCGCCATTGAATATCACCGCGCGGGTAGCCGGGAATGTGCGGGGTACAAGTCGTAGGAACAATTCTATGGTGTTGAGGCTCTCACACGTTTTGCCTTCAACGCATAAAACGATGATCGTAAAGTTCACGGAGTGGATTCTCTGTCAATTCAACTACACATGTTTTCGATTTCTGATTTGGATGAAAATTTGGAGATATGTACTTCTGGTTGAAAAAAAAAATTGAGGAAAACACAAAGTTGCCGCTATTTTGCTTTATTTTACTTTATTATTCTAACAATAAAGTATTGTGATCGACACAAGAAAAAAAAAAATTTGCCACCCTGAAATTTTTATACTCTAGATGAAATCTGAGAGTATATTGTGTTTGTCTTACCGTTTGTAACACTAAGAAATAACGCTCGCACAGAGCCGCCAAGGGTACAGAAATATTTGTTGTCGCTCAAAAACCTCGATTCCGAGTGAACGTCTGTCCGTCTGTCTGTCTGTCCGTCTGTCCGTATGTGCGTCTGTCTACAGCATAACTCTCGAACGCTTTGAGCTATAGTGCTAAAAATTTTTGTGTGTCATTTTTAGCAAAAAAGTAACTTTAAGTTCGTGAATGGGCTAATTATCAACTTCACTTCACTCCTTCTACACTCTACCATACAAATTGCACGAAATTTCGAAATTTAAATTAAATTATTTTTCTTCAGAACTGTTAAAGCTATCAATTTGATATTTTGCATAAAGTATAAAAATAAAAACCTCAATAACGCTAAAAAAATTTGTTTTGATCCGTTTACTCCTTCTACCCCCTCCCATACAAATATATAATTTTTGTTAAATGCATTATATCGATTTCCATTAAAATTTGAAAAATTGCAAACTTAGAATTTTGCCAGAATTTGTTTTTTAATTATTGCAATAAATATTAGAAAAAATTTTCAGCCCCGCTTCAATCCTTCTACCCCGTCCCATATAAATATCTGTATTATAAATTTAAGAAAAGCATTCCTACTACGAATATATTAAAGCTATCGACTTTGAAATCGACTCAAAGCATAAGGTGATATGTAGTTTCATAATTATCTTAAACGCTCCACTACCTCTACCACCTCCCATACAAATGCCCCAATGTCAGGAACACTATGTCCAATTTCTTTAAAAATAATGAAAATAAAATCTTTAAATTCAGCAAAAAACATTTTGCATGCCATGTTCGGTGTCATATACCAAAAATACAAACCTTCCCCTCTACTTCTACAACCTCCCATGCACTATTCAATATTTGAAAGAGTTTGAGATGACATATTTTCCAGCTTACAAAATGGCTAATTATTGTAAGGGGGAGGGTCAGGGGGGTGCAAGGAAAAACACTAAAAAATTAATATCTCAACTATCTCTTAAGCTATGTTATTGACACTTAAAACGTATTTTAAGCTATAAAAGGATAATATAAAAAAAAACATAACATGTCGAATTAAAAATAGTGGGGGAAAATGGAGAGCATTTCAAAAATGGCGCACTTTTCGAAATTACAAATCTTTATATCTCAAAAAATATTACACATATTAAATCGAAAATTTGTCAGATTCTAGAACTACATTATGATTAATTTTGGTAAAAATTTTAAGTTGTGAGGTGTAAAGGGAGGGAGGTGATAAGCAAAAATATCGAAAACTTTGAGTGATTTTTTTAAGGCTCTGGTGAAAGATACAAAGTTGAAATTTTGGATGTGAATACCTCGATGTACATACAAAAATAATAATAATTTGATCTATATTTGTTATAAACCGACCCCCTCGGTCTAACGTGCACAAGGTGTTTCATGTGCATCGAAAAAAACACTTAAACTGAAAATTTTTGAGTGAAATTTTAAGGTAGAAACTTGAAAATTTGCGAAATGCATTAAAAAAAAATCCAGAAATATACGAAATATTAACTGGTCGAAAACCTTTAAGACTTCTACCCCCTCCTATACAAAATTATTTTTTCGACCATTTTTAAGAAATCAATTATCACCTAACTATTAAGAGCTATCAATTTGAAATTTTAAATAAAAACTTACAAAAATATGACATGAAATCACGTTAAAATTTTTGAAATCGCGCTTGCCCTTCTACCCCTCCCATACAAAAGTATGTTTTCGAACAATTTCATTAAATCAACTAATAACCAATAAATTAAAAGCTACAAACTTGAAATTTTGTACGAGATCCTTACAACAAAAAAAAAAGAAAATTGCATCACAATTTTTACGATTCCCCTACCTCCTCTACCGCCTCCCATACAAAATTATTTTTTCGAGCATTTTTAAGAAATCAGTTATCAGCTAACTCTTGAAAGCTATCAATTTCCAATTTTGCATAAAAACTTATAAAAATAATTCAAATGAAGTTGCTTTAAAAGTTTTGAAATCGCGCTTGTCCTTCTACCCCCTCCTATACAAAACTATGATTCCGACAAATTTCAATAAATCAACTAATAACCAACAAGCTAAAAGCTACGAACTTGAAATTTTATACAAGCACCTTACGAGAGAAACGAAATAAAACTACATTTCAAAATTTACGATTCCCTTACCTTCTCTAGCCCCTCCCATACAAATGTTCGGTTTCGTGAATGTAGAATACACCGAATTTTATGAAAATTCTATGCAACTTCGTCTATGAAACACATTCTATACAGGGAATATTGGACATGATTCAAGCAATTAATTAAAAAGCTATTAACATCCACCCATTCTTACTATCACCCCTCCTCCTCCCCTCATAAAATCCGAAACTTGCAGAAACGAATGAAATATTGTTAAATTAACAACAGCCCTGCCCAAGAACTCCCTTTCACTTAGCCTTCTCTAACCACTCTAACCCGCATATTGACTTTCCACTCATCCGCAACTTGTCCCAAGAATAATAAAGTTTCGTCCGACTTGTTGGCAGTTAGATGCAATCTTAGAGTATTTTGTGTTTGCCTTACTAACCTATGCTTAGTAATAACGCTCGCACAGAGCCACCAAGGGTACTCAAAAACCTCGATTCGGAGTGACCGTCTGTCCCTCTTTCCGTCTGTGCGTCTACCTACAGCATAACTCTCGAAAGCTTTGAGCAATAGTGCTAAACAATTTTGTGCGTCATTTTTAGCAAAAAAGTAACTTTAATCTCGTGAATGGAATACATCCCCTCACTCCTTCTACTCACTTTCGCACAAATTTCATGAAATTTCGAAATATTAAGGAATTGTTTTTTCTTTGAAACTATTTAAGCTATTGACTTGAAATTAGGGTCAACGTATTATGATATAGATCTCATTAATATCACAGAATACTGATCCGATCTCCTCACTCCTTCTACCCCCTCCCATACAAATGGACAATTTTGTAAGATACATATTTTCGATTTTCATTAAAGTAAAGTATAAAAATAGAAATATCAATAACGCGTATTTTGATCCATACACTCCTTTTACCGCCTCCCATACAAATGCATAATTTTTGTTAAATGCATTATATCGATTTCCATTCAAACTAGAAAAAGTTCAAACTTAAAATTTTGCCAGAATTTGTTTTTTAATAATTGCAATAAATGCTGGAAAAAGTTAATATTTCACTCTTTCTTCCATATAAATATCTGTATTATAATTTCCAGGAAAGCATTTCTCCTTCGAATATGTGAGAGCAATCCACTTTGAAATTGAATCAAAGCGTGGTAATAAGGATGATGATAAGCAGTTCAAAAATCATCTTAAACGCTCCACTTCTTCTGCAACCTCCCATACAAATGCCCCAATTTCAGGAAAACTATGTCAAATTTCTTTAAAAATAATGAATACCATGTTCGATGACATAAAAGAAAAATACAAACCTCCCCCTCTACTTCTACTACCTCCCATGCAAAAGTCTCCATTCGAAAGAATTTAAGATGACATATTTTCCGATATACTAAAGTCATTCCCATTTCATCTAGAGTATCATTTGATTAGGCTTTACGTTCAATCATAATTCAGCTAGGTTTTTTTCTAATTATTGCTCAATCGCGGTATTTATACTCTAGATGAAGTCTGAGAGTATTATAAGTTTGCCACAAAGTTTGTAACGCTAAGAAATAAGGCTTGGAGAAAAAAATGAATGACACAGGAGTTCATATAATCACTCAAAAATCTCAAAACCGGATGTCCGTCCGTGTCCTCTCTAGCTTGAGAACGCGTTGATCTAGAAAGTTCAAATTTTGTACACGTCGTTTTTAATAAAAAAATAAGGACAAGTTCGTGAACGGGCCAAATCGCTCCACCCCTTCTACCCCCTCGCATACAAAATGACACAATTGCGAAGTTGGACAATAAACGGATTTGCTCGAAAAGTATAAAAGTTATTGCTCTGAAATTTGGAATATATTATTTTATGATAATATCAATCTACCATATAAAAATTATAAGTGTACTCTCCCTCCTTCTACCACCTCCCATACAAACTGCACTTTTTCATGAAATACTCTAAACGAATTTACTCAGTGCATATAGAATTTAGCGGGCTGAAATTGTGCACTGAATATTTATTTAGAATTATTAGTAAGACCAAAAATAATGAGACATTTAGTTTCACCACCGCAAACCCCCCTCCATACAAAATGACTCAATTTCGCAATTCGACATCAAACGGATTTTTTCAAAAAGCATGAAAGCTATTGATCTGAGATTTTGAAAATATTACTTTTATAATAATTTCAATCTGCTGTATAGAAATTAGTTGAGTCTTCCCCTTCCTTTCACCCCCTCCCATACAAACTGCACTTTTTCATGAAATACTCTAAATAAATTTACTCAGTACACATGATATTTATAGAGCTGAAACTATGTACCAAGTAATTATTCATAATTATTAGTAAGACTAAAAAAAATTAAGCGATTTGCTTCACTCCTTCTACCCCCTTCCATACAATTTGACACAATTCAAAAACGTTACAAAAAGTAGATTTTCCTGAAAAGTATGAACGCTACTGATCTGCAATTTAAAATATGTCAATTAAATGATGTTTACAGTCATTTCTCAGAACGTAATTAATAAATTCACACTCATTCTACCACCTTCCACACAAACTGCACAATACAATACACTCATTTTCTCAGTACCTTTTAAATTTCTGAATCCTAAATTTTGTATAAAGCATTTTGATATCAAGCTTAGCGTGATGTGGAAAAATTAGTTCAATGTTGTCACGCCCTCTACCACTTCCCCTACAAAATTCTCTTTCATCTAGAGTATAGCACGATTGGGCTTTACGCCCGGTCGTAGTACTGCTATGTTTCATTTTTGTTTTGAAATGTATAAGATTTTATTTTTATACTCTAGATGAAATCTGAGAGTATATTGTGTTTGCCTTACCGTTTGTAACGCTAAGAAATAACGCTTGCACAGAGCCGCCAAGGGTACAGAAATATTTGTTTTCGCTCAAAAACCTCGATTCCGAGTGACTGTCTGTCTGTCTGTCCGTCTGTCCGTCTGTGCGTCTGTCTATAGCACAACTCTCCAAAGTTTTAAGCTATAGTGCTAAAAAATTTTGTGTGTCATTTTTAGCAAAAAAGTAACTTTAAGTTCGTGAATGGGCTACATCCCCCCACTCCTTCTACCCCCTCCCATACAAATTTCATGAAATTTCGAAATATTAAGAAATTGATTTTTCTTTGATACTTTTTAAGCTATGGACTTGAAATTTAGATCAAAGTATTATGATATATATGTTATTAATATTGACTCGATCCCCATACAAATGAACAATTTTGAAAAATACATATTTTCGATTTTCATTGAAACTAGTAAAGCTGAAAAAAAGAAATTTTGTCAGAATTAATTGTACTATAATTGCAATTTATTTCAAAAATAAATATCAACTTCACCTTACTCCTTCTACCCTTTCCCATACAAATTTCAGGAAATTTTTAAATTTAAATTAAATAATTTTTCTTCGAAACTGATAAGGCTAGCAACTTGATATTTTGTATAAGGTATAAATAAACTGCCAACAAGTCGGGCGAAACTTTATTATTCTTGGGACAAGTTGCAGATGAGTGGAAAGTCAATATGCAGGTTAGAGTGGTCAGGGAAGGCTAAGTGAAAGGGAGTTCTTGGGCAGGGCTGTTGTCAATTTAACAATATTTCATTCGTTTCTGCAAGTTTGGGTTCTTATTAGGGGAGGAGGAGGGGTAAGGGTGGGTGGACGTTAGCTTTTTAATTAATTGCTTGAATCACGTCCAATATTCTCTGTATAGAATGTGTTTCATAGACGAAGCTGCATAGAATTCTCATAAAATTCGGTGTATTTTACATTCATGAAACCAAACATTTGTATGGGAGGGGGTAGAGAATGTAAGGGAATCGTAAAATTTGTGACGCAATTTTATTTCCTTTCTCTTGTAATGTGCTCGTACAAAATTTCAAGTTCGTAGCTTTTAATTTGTTGGTTATTAGTTGATTCAATAAAATAGGTCGAAATGATACTTTTGTATGGGAGGGGGTAGAAGGGTAAGCGCGATTGCAAAACTTTTAAAGTAATATCATTTCAATTATTTTTATAATTTTTTGTGCAAAATTTGAAATTGGTAGCTTTTAAGAATTAGCTGATAAATGATTTCCTAAAAATGGTCGAAAAAATAATTTTGTATGGGAGGGGGTAGAAGAGGTAGGGGAATCGCAAAATTTGTGACGCAGTTTTCTTTTTTTTCTCTTTTAAGGTGCTCGTACAAAATTTCAAGTTCGTAGCTTTTAATTTGTTGTTTAGCAGTTGTTTTATTGAAATTGGCCGAAATCGTACTTTTGTATGGGAGGGGGTAGAACGGCAAGTGTGATCTCAAAAATTTTGACGCAGTTCTATTTCAACTATATTAAAATGATTTTGTGCAAAATTTCAAATTGATAGCTTTTACCAATTAGGTGATAATTAATTTCTTAAAAATGGTCGAAAAAATCATTTTGTATGGGAGGGAGTAGAAGCTTTCAAGGTATTCGACCAGATAATATTTCATTCTTTTAGAGATTTTTTTTAAATGCATTTCGCAAGTTTTCAAGTTTGTACCTTCAAATTTCATTAAAAAATTTTCAGTTTATGTGGTTTTTTCATTGCACATGAAACACCTTGTGCACGGTAGACCAGGGGGGTCGGTGCATGACAATTGTGGAATTTTTATTATTTTTTCTGTATGAACAACAAATAGATGTATCCACATGGAAAATTTAAATTTTTTATCTTTCACCAGAGCCCTTAAAAAAACACTCAAAATTTTTGACATTTTTGGTTACCACCTCCCTCCCCTCACACCTCCCAACGTAAAATTTTTACCAAATTTAAAAACTCTTTAGTTCTACAATTTGACAAAATTTTAATTTGATATCTATACTCAATTTTGAATTATAACGGAAATTTTGGAAAGTGCATCATTTTTGAAATGCTCTCCATTTCCCCCCACTACTATTTTTTCCAAATGTTATATTTTTTTCGTATTTCTCTAATATAGCTTAATATAGTTTCTAAGATTCAATTACATAGCTTAATAAATAGCTGAGATATTCATTTTTAAGTGTTTTTCTTTGCACCCCCCCTGACCCTCCCCCTTACAATAATTAGATTTTATCTAAACTGATTCTGGTGGACCTATATGCCAGCTTAATGGTCTCAAAATATCAATTTTTTATGGTAAGTATTTTCGAAGATATAATCATTAGAAAAAAAAATTCGGCCGAGAATTGGTTCTTAGCCCCCCCTTTTCGCACCCCAATGGATAAAAAAATTAAATTATTTTTAAAAGTTGTCCCACAAACCCTTCTATATGTATGTTGAATTTTAGCTTCCTAGCTGTTACCATGGTTGAGATATTTGAATTCGTATTTTTCGGCTTAAGCGCTTCCCCCGCCTCCCCCTGAACCCGTACACCCTCCAAAATGAGTGTCCGCCTGAGATCCGCAACTATCTACAATCCCTCTAAAAATGAACTTTCTATCTTGAAGGGTTTGTGAGTTAATGTGCGCTGAGCGTACACGTCGGCGTACGGCGTACGGCGGACGGCGTACAGACAGACGGATTTTTTTTTTTTGCATTTTTAGGCTAATTTAGTCATGAAACGCGAAAAAACAAAATTTCAGGGTAGCAAATTTTTTTTTTTTCCCAAGTCGATCACAATACTTTATTATTAAAATAATAAAGTAAAATAGAAATATTAATAGTGCAAAAAAAAATTAATTTGATCCGTACACTCCTTCTACTTCCTCCCACACAAATCCATAATTTTTGTTAAATGCATTTTATCGATTTCCATACAAACTAGAAAAAGTACAAACTTCAAATTTAGCCAGAATTTGTTTCTTAATAATTGAAATAACTGTTAAAAAAATTATTACCTCCGCTTCTTTCCTTCTACCACCTCCCATACAAATATCTGTATTATAAATTCAAGAACAACATTTCTCCTTCAGGTATACATATGAAAGCTATCGACTTTGAAATTGAATCAAAGCATGGTGATAAGGATGATTATAGGCAGTTTCGATATCATCTTAAACGCTCCACTCCCTCTGCCACCTCCCATATAAATGCCCCAATTTCAGGAAAACTATGACTAATTTGTTTAAAAATAATAAAACCTAGAAACTTTAAATTCAGCAAAAATATTTTGCATGATATGTTCGGTGTCATATGCGAAAAATACAAATCTCCCCTTCTACTTCTACCACCTCCCATGCAAAAGTCTCTATTCACTGCTCAAAAGAATTTGAGATGACATATTTTCCGGTATATTAAAGGCATTTCCGTCTCATCTAGAGTATCATATAATTGGGCTTTAAGCCCAATTATAATTCTGTTATGTTTTAATTTTATTTTCATTTTTATTTACAAGCCTTTTTATTGTATTGAAGCAGCGTATAATTTAGTGAGTACCACATTTTGGCCGATTAGTTAATTTGTCTGTGTTTTTTGATCCAAAAAAATACATTCAGTAATTATTTTATTATCTTTCTTTCATATGCAGTAATCTTACGTACATTTTAAGCTGTTTTTAGTTGTTTCAGCATTTAGTGTTCTGGAGAAGATATTTATCGTATGCTGAAAATTCTTTAATTTTCTATAAATTCGCACAAAATAACACTTTTTAATTTGATTTCGTTATTCTACTTTAGATGAAATTATTACAAGTTTTTCACAAAGTTAGTAACGCTAAGAACTATGAGAAAAAAGGGAGTGATGCAGAAGTTCATTTTATCACTTAAAAATCTTCAAACCGGATATCCTCCGTCCACATTTATGTATATATATATATATATATATATATATATATATATATATACCTAGTCAAGTCATAAATATTGGTACACAACTAAACGCATTCATTACGAATGCAATATTGGACGCATCCATTTCGCCTTGACTGCGATTTGACAGTTGACATTTTTGCTTCATTGCCACGTAAATAGTTTTTGGCATCAACAATCATGGAATGGGGCGACATCGAAAATCGTATTGTTGAAGTTGGCCTACTAAACTGCAACATGGAAAAAGGCGATATCTTTTGGACGTTGCGACCGCTTGGAATCACTCGCCATTTTGTGTATCGTGCTGTGAAGTTGTTTGAGGATACTGGTGGAGTACGAGACCATCAAAGATCCGTCCGCGCACTGTGAGAACTCCGAAAACGATCAAAGCCGTGAAGAACCGAATCGACCAAAAACCACTGCGAAAACAGAAAATCTTGTCGCGGGAAATGCAAATTTCGCAAAAATCCATGTCTCGCATTATCAAAGAAGACTTGGGACTTAGTGCGTACATGCGACACACTGGACACCTGCTCACGGCCGCATTGAAGGGAAAACGCAAGCGAAAATCGAAAGCGTTACGCAGCCGGTACGCGAAGAACGCTCACAGACAAATTCTGTTTACTGATGGGAAAATTTTCACCGTAGAAGAATCGTTCAATAAACAGAACGACCGTGTGTATGCTCCGTCATACAGAGAAGCGTCCCAACTCATCCCGAGGGTCCAAAGAGGCCACCATCCCGCGTCTGTAATAGTATGGTGGGGAGTGAGCTACGATGGCGTTACCAAGCTCCATTTTTGCGAGAAAGGAGTGAAAACATCGGCAAAAGTATATCAGTCGACCGTCTTGTTGGAACCCATTGTGAAGCCTCTCAACCAATCAATATTCGCCAACAAACCGTGGACTTTCCAGCAAGACTCTGCTTCAGCTCGCAAGACAAAAACGACTCAACTGTGGTTCAAAAACAACGTTCCGGACTTCATATCAACGGATGATTGGCCAGCTGGTAGTCCAGACCTCAATCCGTTGGATTACAAGTTGTGGTCCATATTAGAGGGCATAGCTTGCTCTACTCGACACCCAAATATTGAGTCGTTAAAGCGAGCCCTTGTCCGTGCAGTGGACAATTTCACCATGCATGAAGTGCGATCGATGAGTTGCCAGATCGTCTCAAGTCGTGTTGGAAGGCAAATGGAAGTCATTTCGAATAAGTTGTTCTAAGATTTTTAGCCATTGAATAACTCAATAAAAAGAAAAAAAAAAGTTTTGAAAATATTAACTCGTTTTCACTTGGCGTCGATTTTTCTGTGTACCAATATTTATGACTTGACTAGGTATATATCATATCTGTTAAGCTACAACATCAATTTAATTTGGCTGAAAAGTCCTAGATAATAAGTACATAATTTGGATGAATATAAGACAAAAAAATTTTGAGAAAAAAACCAAGTGGCTGCTGGTTTTACTTTATTTATTCAATTTTACTATATTATTTTAATAATAAAATATTGTGATCGACTTGAAAAAAAAAAAAAAATTTGCTTCCCTGAAATTTTGTTTTTCGCGTTTTATGACTAAATTAGCCTAAAAATGCAAAAAAAAAATCCGTCTGTCTGTACGCCGTCCGCCGTACGCCGGTGTGTACGCTCAGCGCACATTAACTCCCAAACCCTTCAAGATAGAAAGTTCATTTTTTGGGGAATTGTAGATAGTTGCAGATCTCAGGCGGATAACCATTTTGGGGGGTGTACGGGTTCAGGGGGAGGCGGGGGTAGCGCTTAAGCCGAAAAATACGAATTCAAATATCTCAACCATGGTAACAGCCAGGAAGCTAAGACTCAACACACATATAGAATTTGTTTGTGGGACAACTTTTAAAAATAATTTAATTTTTTTATCCATTGGCGTCCGAAAATGGGGGGGGGGGGGCTAAAAACAAATTGTCGGCCGAATTATTTATTCAAATGATCATATCTTCGAAATTACTTATTGTAAACGATTCATATTTTGGGACCGTCAAGGTGGCGTATAGTTCCATCGGAATAAGCTTAGAGAGTGGTTAATTATTGTAAGGGGGAGAGTCAGGGGTGTGCAAAGAAAAACACTTAAGCTATGTAATTGAAACTTGAAACTTATATTAAGCTATACTCGGAAAATACAAAAAAAAATATAATATCTTGAAATAATAATAGTGGGGGAAATGGGGAGCATTTCAAAAATGGCGCACTTTTCAAAATTACGAATCCTTGTATCTCAAAAAAGAGTACAGATATCAAATCAAAAATTTGTCAGATTGTAGAACTACATAATTTTTAATTTTGGTAAAAATTTAAAGTTGAGAGGTGTAAGGAGAGGGATGTGATAAGCAAAAATGTCAAAAATTTTGAGTTTTTTAGGGTTCTGATGAAAGATACAAATTTAAGTTTTGCATGTGGATACGTCTATTTGATGTACATAGAAAATAATAATAACTTGATCAATAATTGTTATAAACCGACCCCCCGGTCTAACGTGCATAAGGTGTTTCACGTGGATTGAAAAAAACACATAAACTGAAAATTTTTGAGTGAAATTTTGTATAAGTAGAAACCTGAAAATTTGCAAAATGCATTTAAAAAAAATCTCTAAATATACGAAATATTAACTGCTCGAAAACCTTTAAAACTTCTACCCCCTCCCATAAAAAATTATTTTTTCGACCATTTTTAAGAAATCAATTATCACCTGACCATTAAAAGCTATCAGTTTGCAATTTTCCACAAAAACTAACAAAAATAATTGAAATGAAATTACGTTAAAATTTTTGAAATCGCTCTTGCCCTTCTACCCCCTCCCATACAAAAGTATGCTTTCGACCAATTTCATTAAATCAACTAATAATCAACAAATTAAAAGCTACGAACTTGAAATTTTGTACGAGCATCTTACAACAGTAAAGAAAGAAAATTGCATCACAAGTCTTACGATTGCCCTACCTCCCCTACCCCTCCCATACAAAATTATTTTTTCGAGCATTTTTAATAAATAAGTTGTAAGCTAACTCTTAAAAGCTATCAATTTCAAATTTTGCAGAAAAACTTATAAAAATAATTCAAAAGAAGTTGTTTTAAAAGTTTTGAAATCGCGCTTGCCCTTCTACCCCCTCCCATACAAAACTATGATTTCGGCCAATTTCATTAAATCAACTAATAACCAACAAACTAAAAGTTACGAACTTGAAATTTTATACAAGCACCTTACAAGAGAAGCAAAATAAAACTACATATCAAATTTTACGATTCCCCTACCTTCTCTACCCCCTCCCATACAAATGTTCGGTTTCGTGAATGTAAAATACACAGAATTTTATGAAAATTCTATGCAACTTCGTCTATGAAACACATTCTATACAAAGAATATTAGACGTGATTCAAGCAATTAATTAAAAAGCTATTAACATCCACCCACCCTTACTATTACCCCTGCTCCTCCCCTAATAAAAACCCAAACTTGCAGAAACGAATGAAATATTGTTGAATTGACAACAGCCCTGCCCAAGAACTCCCTTTCACTTAGCCTTCCCTAACCACTCTAACCTGCATATTGACTTTCCACTCATCCGCAACTTGTCCCAAGAATAATAAGGTTTTGCCCGACTTGTTGGCAGTTTATTTGTTCCTTCTATCGTTTTTTTTTATTTAAGGCCTATGTGCCTATTTTTCGTCAACGACAAAAGCAACTTCAAACTCTTTGTTTCTCGGCAATTTTCCACTTGTAAAGATTGAGTTTGATCTCATGTAGGGTTATGCCACTTCTTCAAGTAATTCTTTCAGATCTCCTGTCCTAAATAAGGATCGAACATTCCAAGATCTAAAAGAGTAGTCCAAACTAGAAGTAAAAAGTTAAATAGAGTTATGTGATGAAGTTGATATGGGTGCTTTCTGAACCAAAATTTAAACCTCTCATCTTATTCTAAAATGATTTGTGGCATTTCTCCTTGCTTCGTAAGGAACTTTATCACAGCACGAAACTCAATGTTGTCCATAGTTAGCGTTTCTTTTCCAATTGACTTATTGGTTTGGCGTTAAATAAAATTCGATTTGACAGAATCTTTGTATTTATATCTGTACTGAGTGTTAGACTACCTGCAGATAAATTATTTCCCATTCCTTGTTCATCCCCTCCATTCTGCAAAATTTTTGACCTCTCCTTTTCACCACAACACGTTCATCAATTAGCCCAACAACGAATCGCTTGCCAACGTATGTCCGATAAGTACATTGAGGAAAGGACAACCGTAATTCCCTGCTATTGCCATGCTAACTGCGGACAAGGGTCTTCCGACGACCTCCATGCAACTCCCGAGGGCGCGACTGATAGTTTGCCCAACCCACAAGATACGAAAATTCCGAAACAGTAAAGCTGAAATGCTTTCTCTAACAATTCAAAACCGTACCAACTAATGATGCACAATCGATATGTGACTTAAGCGCTCTAAGACTACAGTACTTTCAAAGTACTCACTATGTCCTTTCAAGGACCTCCCACACAACTCTCAAGGTCGAAACTGTCAATTTTAGCGCCATTTCCGTTCAAGGGCGTTGAAAATCTCAAAGTAAAAAATTACACCAAATAATTATGCAGCGTGCATCTATGATTTATGCACTCTCAGAGTCCGGTAAATTCGATCTCAGTGCTATTTCCTTCCCCTTCCCAAACAATCGAAAGTTCCGAAACAGTGAAACTGAAATGCTTTCTCGAACAACGCAAAACCGTAGCAAGCAATGATTCACGATCAATATATGATTTATGCGCTTTCAGACTACAGTACTTTCAAGGAAGCCGCTATATCCATTCAAGGACCTCCCATACAACTCACAAAGTCGAAAATCTTAATTAAAAAATTACTCCAAATAACTATGCAGCGTGCATTTATAAATTATGCACTCTCAAAGTCCGTTAAATTCGATTTCAGCACTATTTCCTTTCAAGGACGTCCCAAACAACTCGAAAGTTCCGAAACAGTGAAATTGAAGGGCTTTCTCGAACAATGCAAGATCATACCAACTAATGCTGCACGATCGATATATGATTTATGTGTTCTCAGACTACAGTACTTTCAAAGTACCCACTATGACCTTTCAAGGACCTCCTACACAACTCGCAAGGTCGGAACTCTCAAAATTAAAAACTTACACCAATTAACTATTCAGCGTGCATCTATGATTTATACGCTCTGAGAGTTTGGTAAATTAAAATTTTGGGCTATTTCCTTTAAAGGACGTCCCATAAAGGTTCCGAAACAGTAAAACAGAAACGCCTACTCGAACAATGCAAAATCGTGCCAAGTGTAATGATGCTTTATCGATATATGATTTATGCGCTCTCAGACTACAGTATTTTCAAGATAGCCGCTATATCCTTTCAAGGACCTCCCATTCAACTTAGCAAAGTCGAAAATCTCAAAATTAAAAAATTACACCAAATAACTGTGCAGCGTGAATCTATGATTTATGTGCTCTCAGAATCCACTAAATTCGAATTGTACGTTATTTCCTTTCAAGGACGTCCCACACAACTCGAAAGTTCTGAAACAGTAAAACAAAAATGATTACTCGAACAATGCAAAATCGCAACAAATGATCGATACATCTAAACTATCTAACTGTTAGAAATCAAAAGATGACATTTTAATGCATTAGTTAACAAATGACATAATATTTACATTAAATTTGGTACATAAAACAAACAAACAACATAAAATATTCTTAAATTAACTATACATTATAGACTGCAATCTGTATATTTGCTTTGAATCTATATGACTCCTAGTTTCGTGTACGCGCAGCCAACATTAAACCCAAAACCATCAAGATCAAAAGTTCATTTTTGGGTGAATTGTAGATGGTTGCGGATCTCAGGCGAACACTCATTTTGGGAGGTATAAGGGTTAAGGGACAAGCGGGAGGAGTGCTGAAAGTGCGAAAACTAAGAATTCGAATATCTCAAGCATGGCTCTAGCAAGGAAGCTGAAAATCAACATATATATGGAGGGGTTAGTGGGACAAACTTTAAAAATAATTTAATTTTTTTTATCCATTTGGGTTCGAAAGGGGAGGAGCCTAAAAACAAATTGTCGGTCGAATTTTTTTTCGAAATTACTTAACATAAAAAAATCATATTTTGGGACTATTAAAGTGGCATATGGATCCACCAGAATCAGTTTTGAGGTAGGGCTTGAAGCCTAGTTGACGTCGCGTAGAAACTTTAAAAAAAATTTCTTCCTGTCATTATTTTTACACTCTAGATGAAATCTGAGAGTATTATAAGTTTGCTCTAAGCTTTGTAACGCTAAAAAATAAGACTCGGAGAAAAACTGAATGATACAGAAGTTAATATTATCAATCAAAAATCTCAAAACCGGATGTCCGTCTGTCTGTCCGTCAATCTGTTCGCTCTCTAGCTTCAGAATATGTTAAGTTAGAACGTTCAAATTTTGTATACGTTGTTTTTGAAAAAAGGTAAGGTCAAGTTCGTGAACGGGCCAAATCACTCCACCCCTTCTAACCCCTCCCATAAAAAATGACGCATTTTCGAGATTTGACAGTAAACCGATTTTCTCGAAAAGTATAAATGCAATTGAACTAAAATTTGGAATATATTATTTTTATGCCGATTTCAATCTATGGTATAAAAATTATTTGAATCCCCCTTACTCCTTCCACCATTTCTTATATAAACTGCACTCTTTCAAGAAATACTCTAAACAAATTCACTCAGTACGTATAAAATTTACCAGTAGTATTATTAGTAAAACCAAAAAAAAAAATAGATGACTAGTTTCACTCTTTCTACCCCCTCCCATACAACATAACATAATTTCACAACTCTTCCAAAAGTCGATTTGCCTGAAAAGTTCGAATGGTATAGATCTGCGATTGAAAACATGTTAAATGCATGATGTTTATGGTTATTTCTCTAAAACTCACTAAGAACTCCCCACTCCTTCTACCACCACCTATACAATTTGCACAATTTCAATAAATTCAGTACATTAATTTCCTCAGTACCTTTTAAATTTTTGCAGCTGAAATTTCCAATAAAACATTCTGATAGCAACTCTTGCATGATGTGAAAAAATTGGTTCAATGTCGTTACTCCTTCTACCACTCCCCACACAAATTTCTTAAAATCAAAAAAGTTGCTCTTCATCTAGAGTATCGCATGATTGGGCCTTAACCCCAATCATAGTCCTGTTATGTTTCCTTTTATTTTTTTTTAACCAATGACACGTCATCAGCATAATCAAGGCGACTTAAGATGCTAATTAGTCTCAATTGAAGACCTTTGTCTTCCCCACCTTCAAGTGCAGCTTTCAAGATAACATTTATTACCACCAGAAACAGGGCTGTTGCTAATATATAGCCCTGACTGACACCCGCTTGCACAGGAAAGCTCCAGGAAAACTCCACTCTATGTTAGACATGACACCTGAAACCTTCTTAGGATTCTTCAATCATATCTATAATCTTATCTGGAATACCTCTCCTACGCAAAGCATTCCATATGTAATCTCGTTTAACGTTGTCGAAGGCCTTCTCGAAGTTTACAAACATGATATGTAATGGCGAACACATTTCGACGGACTCTTCCAATATTATCCGCAGGGTATTTGCCTGGTCTTTACAAGACGACCCCTCATGGGGTCCAGCCTTATAGATTTCGAAAGTGTACTAATCTCATGGAGAATTACCTTAGCCATGATTTTCGATACAGCAGTAAGTAGACATATACCACGCCAATTGCCACAATACCGACGGTAAAAACCCCTCGACTAACCCACTACCCCCGAGGACAACCGTTAAGTATTTCGTCAGGAGGAGGGAGAATCATAAAGCTCAAACGTCAATTTACTGTCAAAGTGTCTTATGTTACCCTGTATATGTCACTGCCTATTTTATTCAACTACCAACTGTTCTAGTTGTTATAGGCATTTCAATCTCAGATAGTTCCCTACGTAGTCTTTCGAGTCTCCTCAGCTCGGTGAGAACTTTCACGCACATCTGAGTCACCGCATTCCAGGTTTCGCTGCTGCTCAGCATATGTGAAACTATCAGGGTTAATATTTTCTCCAACGATGTCCTCGACTTTCCATCTGTCCATTTCGTAGACTGGGCAGTGAAAGAATACATGCTCCGCGTTTTCTATTGCATCTTGGACATGACGCAGAGGAATCATGGCCATATTTGTGCAAATAGCTTCTATAATAGCCATGCCCTGACAGAAATTGGGTCATATAGTAATCTACTTCACCATGCTTTCGTCCGACCCACTTATCTACGTCTCTTATTAGTCTATACGTCCAGCGGCCTTTGTTTACGGTGTTCCATTGTAGTTGCCAGGCATTATTTTATATTTTTTTTTATTTAAATAGGGGATCATGCGAGAGCACTGCGACCTTCTCGGCCTATTGTGCGTTTATTGCCCCTTCACCCTACCATATCTCAGTAGCTTTAGCTAATCTGATGATCTTTCAGGGAGCCATATTGGCTAGTTCTTCGGTAGAAAGGAACCCTTTCCCAGTAAGATTGTGTCTTTTCCTAGCTACTGCTTCACAGTGGCATAGAATGTGTTCTGTCGTTTCCGATTCTTCGAGACAAAGGCAACAGATGTCGGTTTCAGCTAAGCCCATGTTTTTGAGGTGGTGGTTTACTCCACTGTGCCCCGTCATTAGGCCGATTAGAATACTAATATCCTTCTTACTGAATTTTAGGATATCCTCCACTTTGTTCTTTTGTGGTAGGATCAGCTTTTTTGAGATTGACAAGCCTGGATGTATATTCCAGTAGATTTTATGTTCTTGTTCTACCCATTGTCTAATTATAGTGTTGAAGTACCCCTTTGGCTTTCCGCAGAAAGGTTCTGGACCAATAAAATTAGATTGAGCACCGATTTTTGCTAGGTGATCAGCCTCTTCATTTCCCTCAATTCCCATATGTCCTGGTACCCACATTAATGTTACATTATTCCTTTTCCCCAGGATTATAAGGTTTTGAAGGCAGTCCCATACTATCTTTGATCCATGTTTATTGGACGCAAGAGCTTTGAGAACCGCCTGACTATCCGATAGGATATAAATAGATTTGTTGCGATGAGCTCTCCTTATATTTTCTTGGATGCATAGCTCCATTGCAATTAGTTCGGCTTGGAAGATTGTGGCTTCTTTACCGAGAGGTTTTGAAACCGCGAAGTTAGGACCTTTGACTCCGACTCCTGTCCCCTCAGATGTGCGCGATCCATCTGTATACCAGATGGTTGACCCTTCTTCTATGTCAGATAGCATGGATTGCCAGTCCTTGCGTTCCCTGATAATAACTTTGAAAGGGGTTTCAAAGTTGAATTTTGTCGGCATGGCGTCCGAAATAGTGGAAGTAAAAATCTCTATTTTTGGGTCCCTTAGGATTTTGAGGTGACCTCTAAAATCCCCTGGTTTGTAATTATTTTTCTCCTGTAAGCGTATCACCCCTTTAATAGCCTCCTTCTTTATTTGGAGATGTATAGGAGGGATGTCCAGGAACATTTCCATTGCCGCTGTAGGACAGGTTTTCATAGCACCTGTGATACCAAGACATGCTAGCCTTTGGATTTTTTGGACGTAAACTGTGCTTTACGTTGTAGGATTTTAGTCCACCATACCGTTGATCCGTATGTGACTATAGGGAGAATGATTGTTCTGTAGCACCAGTAAATCATTTTGGGCTTTAGTCCCCATTTTCTGCCAAACAAGCTTTTACAGGCCCAAAACGCCTTTAGTGCTTTGGCATGAGTCCTTTCTATATGTTTATTCCAGTTGAGTTTGCTATCTAATATAATACCTAGATATTTTACCTCATCTGAAAGGGGTATAGGTGTTCCATTTATTGAGGGAGGTGTAATGTTGACCTCTCTTCTGTTTGTGAATGGTACTATCTCAGTCTTGCTTGGGCTTATGTTTAAGTTTTTAGACTGACACCAGTTCATTATCACCTCTAACGCTGATTGAATTCTTTCCGAAATTATTGAATCGTGTTTGCCTCTAATGATAATGACGATGTCAGTAGCATATCCTATTGCCTCGTATCCTTGGCTTTCTAGACGGTCCAGAAGCTCATCTACTACCATTGACCAAAGAAGTGGAGATAGTACCCCACCTTGGGGACAACCCCTATAGGTCTGTGCAGTCAATGTGCTATCACCTAGATCCGTGGTTGTCGTTCGGCTCCTTAGCATGACATGTATCCAATTTGTTGTTGCCGCTTCCAAACCCTTTTTCCTAGCTGCCGCTATAATTGCTTCATGGGGAGTGTTATCAAACGCTCCTTCTATATCTAGGAATGCGCAAAGGGCAATTTCTTTGTAGTCTTTAGCCTTTTCGATTTGTTTAACCAATCTATGAAGGGCTGACTCGGTTGATTTACCTTTTTGATAGGCATGTTGGTTCTTATTTAGACAGACCCTCTTGGGCCCCGTTCTTATGTGAATGTCCACTAACTTCTCCATCGTTTTGATAAAGAAAGAGGTTAGACTTATAGGGCGATATGACTTAGGCTGTTCACTGGGATGGTTCCCTGCCTTAGGTATAAATACCACTCTCGCTTTCCTCCAGATTTTAGGGATGTATCCCCATGCAAAACTTGCTTTAAAGATCCTCATCATTGTTGGCATTAGGATCTCTATCCCCTTCTGCAGTAGTGCGGGGAATATTTTGTCTACTCCGGCTGATTTGTAAGGCTTAAAGGTGTTGATAGCCTATCTGATCTTTTCCGGAGTGAAGATTTTACCAGCAATACTTTTGCTGGACGGAGTTTGACGATTCATCCTTTCCTCTACCTCTAAATCTTCATTGTTATTGATTATCTTACAGCCTGGGAAATGTGTTGCCAGTAACATTTCAAGAGTTTCCATGCTGCTTTTAGTTAAGGACCCATCCGGTCTCTCTAATAGGCCGATGTCTACCGGGGTGTCTTTTGACAACACTTTTTGTAGTCTTGATGCCATTGGAAGATCATCTATTTCTTCACAGAATTTACTCCAAGACTCTTTTTTTACCTTTTTTAAAAGCTTATTATATTCAGTAAGGGACTTCCTATATTCGTCCCAGTTACCTGAGGTTTTAGCTCTATTAAACAATTTTCTAGTTTGTTTGCGTTTTACCGCTAATTCCTCGTTCCACCAAGGAGTTTGTTTATCCCTTTTTTTGTGTAGAACTGGACAACTCTGTTCGTAAGCACTAATGATATTGTTTACGAGTTGGTGTGCAGTTTCATCAATACAGTCCGGACTGCTTATTATTTTGTGTTCGATACCTATTTCATACTCTAATATTGACTGGTAAAGATTCCAATTGGTACGTTTAGGGTTTCTGTATTGTTCCATGTAGCAAAATGTCGTCTTGATATCAAAGCAGATATGCCTATGGTCTGATAGCGACGCATGTTTTGATACGTGCCAATTTTCACACTTATCAGCCAGGCAGGGGCTAGTAATGGTAAGGTCCAGTACCTCCTGCCTAACTGAATTTATGAAGGTCGGTGTATTACCTTTATTTAATATATCTAGGTTGTTAGTAGTGAGAAACTCCAAAAGCGACTCACCTCTTTTGTTGATTTCACTGCTTCCCTAGATAGTGTGGTGTGCGTTTGCGTCACAGCCCAGGATGACCGGTAGCTTGTGGATTCTGCTATATTCCACTAGTTCCATAACGCCTTGAGGTGGATTATCCGGCTCCTCACCAGGAAAGTATGCCGAGGCGATTATGACCTCTTGATATCCACCTGCCCTTGGTATTTTCACCAGTGCAGCAACTAGATCTGTCCTAATGAAAATTGGGATATTTAGATAATTGATCTCAGATGATATAAGAAGTGCTGACCTTGGCCTGTCGCTTCTTCTATCATATATCAGCTTACCTATTTTATTTGGAATTCCAATTATTTTACCATGCGCGGCCCTTGGTTCTTGTAGGAGCGCCACATGGAATTCCTCCTTTGCAAATCTCCACGTCAGAACGTCCATCGCCACTGCTGCACGATGGAGATTTGCCTGGATGACTTTTATTTTATTAATTTGCTTGGCCATCGTTGGTAGATTGCGGATTACCGCTCCTTACCTCCTTGGCCTTAGGGCGTAGAGTCACACTCGTAAATTTAAACCAAATTCGGTACCCTACCTTTTTTAGCTCCTCCATGGATTGGCCGTCGACGAAGAAGGTAATTATGGTGTTTGTGCCCTCTTTCCTTCTACCGAGGATCTTCCAGTTTGAGGCGCACAAACCGTCGTTTTGCGAGTCGATGAGGGTTGTGATAACCTCTGTCGAGTCTTCTTCTTGTGGGAAGTATCCCGTGACCACTTCCAATCGCGGAATATTTTCGTCCCGGACAGCCATGATGTTGGTCGAGTCATCCGGCTTGATTGTTTTGGCTGTTAGCTCAAGCCACGATGCGGTTTTCTCGTCCCCGCACACTGCTAGCATCCACCCTGGTTTGAGACTAAGTCCGCAGAACTTAGGCTTAGTTCCCTCTTTAGACGCTGCCGGAATCCTTCCCAAAATGGTTTTTTGAATTGCAGCTAACTGCTCTGGGGTAAGGACTTTGAGCGGATGCTCGGTATGTATTAGTCCAATCCTAATACCTTTTACCGCGTCTCTGTAGCTTATACCCGACGTTGATGGTTGTACCTCTACTGTGGGTCTGTACACGACGCTCTTGCTGGCGGTCTTTTGCCTCTTGCTTTCGTTTCCGGCTGAAGGCGGTGTGTTTGATGAGGTTCTACCTCTTTTTACCGCAGATTTTTGTGCCGGTGCTAACGTGTCCTTCATAGGCAAGCAGGCAAGATCGTATGCCTCGTTAGCATTTTTTCCCTGGTTACGATGGTACATATACCTTCTTCTAGCTGCACCTCCTAACCTCTTCTTGTTTTCCCTCAGACTTAACTGCTTTAATTCCGCTAATAGCAGTTGTTCGTCCGTTTGGGATATTTTTGCGGTTTTGCTATCCGCTTTTAATTGTGGTCTCATTATCCTTTTGTCGACGGAGGTATTAACCTCTGCTGTCGACAGTCCATTTTCTGGAGGAGTGCTTATATTGCTGCCCTCTTCCGTTGCGATATTAACCGCTGTTTTTGATGCATTAGAGGAAGCATCAACCTCTTGTGTGTTTTTATTTGTTGTTGTATACATGTGATTCCCACGAGAAGCGCGAGAAAGTAAAGTCACCCCTGGCAGAGCTCCGCATTACCAGGGGAAGGCTTATTAAAACTGGAGGTCGCCCGGTATCCAGAGTTCGCATATTTATGGTTAGTTACCCACTAACCATTCATCCATTGGCATATGCTGTTCCACCGTGGATTAGGGGATTTTTATATGCGAGGTTCACTCCTCTAGCGTCGTACTTTATTAAGGTCACCATATAGGTAGTACGTACACCTGCGGATCACTTCAGGGATAAATCCCCTTGTAACCATATAGCCCCCTGAAAACTGCCTAAAACATGACCAGTCCAGATTTCAAGAGGATCCATGCTGTGATAGGATACGGAACCGACAGCTAAGCTGATCGGTTTTAATCCCCCCCATCACATCCGCCCTAGACCATAGATAGGTTACGGAGCCGACATAAGACTGTTCGACTTAATCCCCCCTATCTTGATAGGTTACGGAGCCGATAGCAAGCTATTTGGCTTATCCCCCCTATCAGTAGATCTTTTAGCGTTACCCAGTCTGCACCGCGTGGAGGCGATCTACCTAGCAGACCATTGCCAGGCATTGGTACTTATCCGTTGCTCTTCTTTTTTCTTTTCCACTGTTAAGCATCGGTTTATCGTATTCTTTTTGTGATATAATCGTTGTGCTTCAGCAGCTAGTATGTCTGGCGGCACTAAACCAGCTATGACATTCGCGACGTCATATGAAATTGTGCGAAATCCACTGCATACCCTTAACGCACTTACTCTGTGGGTTTTTTTTAACATATTCGCGTAAGATTTGTATCGTAGTGCTTCGCTCCATATCTGTGCAGCATACATTATGTACTTGAAAGAAGTATCCTCCTGTTTTGGCTGGGTCCTCCAATGTTCGCCATTGTTCTGCATAGGGTGGAGTTCACTCGTCCTGCTTTTGCGCAGACTGTTTCAATGTTCGTCTTGAAGGATAATCTTGCGTCAATCATAAAACCCAAGTATTTAATGGAGGGTTGGGATACGATTTCAAGTCCATCTATATTTAACGTTATATGCTCTCTATGTTTTCTGCATGTAATAAGAACTACTTTTGTTTTTTGTGCAGCTAGCTCTGGATTAGATGCTCTAAGTCAGTTCTTAATGTCAGAAATCACGTTGGTGCTTACGATATTGATGCTCTGTAAGTCTTTTGCTAGCACATCGCTATATCATCCGCGTAGCCCATTATTTGTATGCCTCTTGGAACTGGAAGTCGTAAGATGTCATCATATTGTATATTCCATAACACGGGTCCTAGTACTGAGCCCTGTGGGACTCCACATGTTAAGCTATACATCTTCACTCCCTCTTCGGTGTCATATAGTAATACTCTATCTGCGGGATAGCTCCTGATTATTCGTAGGAGGTATGGTGGGAGTTTCCAATTTTAATAGAGCATTAATTATGTGAGGCCACGTCACCGAATTGAATGCATTTTTGACGTCTAGTATTATTATAGCGCAGTATTCTTTAGAACCATTCTTCCATCTACTGCCTTCAATGTCTATCACTTTTTTTATTGCGTCGACTATAGAGCGCCCTTTGCGGAATCCATATTGATTCTCTGAAATGTTTCCATTCTCTTGTAGATGTTGTTCTAATCTGTTAAGAATTAACCGTTCCAGGATTTTCCCCAGTGAGTCAAGCATGCACAGCGGCCTGTACGAACTCGGCTCTCTGGGTGGTTTGTTTGGTTTCGGGAGTAGAACCAAACGTTGGCGTTTCCATATTTTGGGAAAAATACCATCCCTTAGGTATTTCGTGTACATTTCTGCATAGCCGTCTGCATTGAACTTTATAGCTAGTTTAAGCACTCTATTTGGAATGCCATCCAATCCTGGTGATTTATTGTTCTCAAGCTGCTTGGAGTACCTCCTCCGCAGTCATCACCGCTGATTCGTTATTCACTTCAGTGGGCCTTTCTATTATTGCCGGAGCATTACTATCGGAGCGTTTCGGGAATAGCGATTCGACCACTTTCTCCATAAGTATAGGACACGTTGGTGCTTGTCCCCTTGGTCCCTTCAGTTTCGACATCACTACCCTACATGCTCCATCCCATAAATTACCGTTCATATTGTTACAAAGCTCTCTGAAACATTCCTGTTTACTTTGCGTAATTGCCTTTTTAAGGTTTGACCTGGCTTCTTTGTATATATCGTTTAGAGTACTACTATTTACGGTTGTTCTTTTCCACTGCAGCTGTCGTCTAGCTTTGTGACATCTAATGCGTAGCCGAGCAATGTTATCGTTCCACCAGTAGTTTGGTTGGAGCTTTTCTTCTCACCATTGCCGCGTCACAGTCTTTACTCAGTTCGTCTACTACACTTTGAGCATGATTTTCTATACCTTCTTGCGAGTCATGTTCGGCATTCAGTACCATCTTGAAGATTTCTTCATCTAGTGTATTATCTTTCCATCCTTTCGTCTGCGCTTTCGCATGCTGGTGCTTTTGACGATTTCTTCTACCAAAATCAATTGTCACTATTATTGCCTGATGGTCGCTATGCGTGTATGCATCACTTAACCGCCATTCTGTGTGCTGGACTAATTTTCTGCTTGCAAATGTAATGTCTATTACGGAGCCTCTTCCGTTTTTAATAAAATGTATGTATTGATTTTATTCTGCAGTAGCATATGTAAATGAGTACATATTTAGATTTTTTTGAGGAGATTTTAAACTTCACTGAAACACATTCTAACATCATTAGAACGTTGAAGTAGAAATTCTGAATTGGAAAGGTTCAAAAAGCATTGGCTTTACAGCTACACGATGAGTACTGCAGATAAAGCTGTACAGGCATACCCATTTACATGAGTGACGCTTCTTCAGTTAAAATGGCGAGATCAATTTTCAACCCGGAAATCTTTTGAATCTTAACACAAGGGAATTCTAGCTCGTTAGCTATGGTATATGTAATGTTTGTAATGTTGATGAGTTTGCGAACACATCTCATTTTATTGCTAGTTGTCCAATTTTCAAAAACTCAAAAGCTGCTCTGAAAACATTGTCTTATGACGTTTTAAATGAAAAAAATTACGATTCTCAGCGCAATTGCTTATACATATATATGTATATCATTGAAATATAGAAAACTTATTGAATTTAAATTGTGTTCGATGTATTATTATAATTTTAAAGTACGTAGGATAAAAGTTAACAATCTAATACCATTAACACATTGCGCAGCTTAATTATAATTAGGCCTAAATTATCATTAAATGGCTGTGTGTCATACGCTAATTTAGATAAATTACCAAAATAGTGATCATTTATCAGCTGAATCATCTCATCATGCTCTCAGCTATATCATCTTATTTAGCTAAATCCTCTCATTTTTCTCATAATTTAGGCTATAACGATGAAGTATGTACTAGAGTTGAAACTTTTATAAAAAATTTTTCGTGCAAGAGATAAGAAGAAAAGTCATTTTCTAACAGCTCTGAATTATACAAAATCTTTGAATCGTGATTTACACGCCTAGCTATGCATGATGACTTGCAAACGATTCCAAAACAGTGCTAAGGATCGTTTTTCTTCTTTTGTTGCCTTACTTGCAAAATTCTATTGCCTATTGGCTATGCTATTCAACTTTTTTAAAAGTATGTCAGATGAGTGGGTTGCTCTTCTTAATTAGCAAAGTCCTGTGTGTCACCAATCTACTAACGATGAGGATGAGCTAAATTACGAATTAGCTAAATCATAATTATAGCCGCTATGTGTCAATGGTATAAACTAGCACACAACCTAAAGTTTTGACTAATAGCTTTATTTTGAATTATAAATGTTCAAATTACAATATTTTGTATTGAATATCATTAATATATACATCTATATATCTATCTACTTAAACGCCAAAGTGGCAAATAAATCTCCAGTTGCCAAATACCAAGCTAGGTCTACAAGATGCAGTTTTTCGTTTAACTTCGTCCATGCGTTAAGCATTAAAAAGTAAAAATGACGCGCAATAAAGGCGCACATGACCCCTCTATCTGTGGGTGCGGTTATCGCTATTACGTGCGTTTTTTGCTTGTTTTTCTTTTGAACGCTTGGCGCATGCTCAAAGTTAAACGAAAAGCGCAAAGTTTTGTGGAAAATACATCGTATAGATGTAAGCTTTAAAGCTATATCTAATTGTATCCCTGTATGGATTATTACACATTCAATATTAGAGAGAAGCTCTTCAAATTTGTCTTCCGATATTCTTAACTGATTTTTGTAGCAATCATGATCTAACGCCAGTTCTCTTAGCACGTTTGCTGGTGTACCTACTCCTAATTGGTTTCTTCATAAAATGCGTATCCTTGAAACGGCGTTTTTTACGGTTGTGATTGAAAACAATAAAAATTTCATTTTCTGTTTTGAATAAAATACAACTTTCTTACCACGTGTGAATTAAAACTTGATTAAATTAACTTGAACTGTAAGAACGCCTAAGCGATATTTTACATTTTTTACAGGAGACGAATTTTTTTTTAAAGACTACCCTATGGTGCGTCGGTCTTAGATTTGAACTGTTTTCACCTCGAATTGTTTGATTTTTGTACCGGATTTATGTATTTTTAAGCGATGGTAAATCTTATACTAATTCAAAAAAATCAATTTCATCAAAAATGGAGATAAGCCACGAAAAACTCAAAAGTAATAGTGATCTCAAAAACTTTCATAAGTTACAATGATTCCAGGTACAATTTCTGTATTTCGAAATGCTCCAGAGCTTTTGAAATGTTTAACACTGCTGAAATAGATTAGCAGATTTTATTATCCAGGGTACATTTATCATAATGAGTACGAAAATAGTTCTGCTAATAGTTTCCCTTTTATATTAATTTCCAGATTTCGATTTAATTAAGCTTCTAAGTAGTCCCCAATAACGGGTGAAATTGTCGCGATTCGATTTTTTCCTATAAAAAATACGGCTAAACTAATCTCTCACACCAACACAACTTATCAAGTTTCGTGTGTGGATTGAATAGCGTCGGAGAGCAATGAAAAACGCCCTGGAAAACTTATTTTTAATGAACGGGCGATGTGTTGGTCTCAGAAGCAACAATAGACTATCGTTTGAGCTGAAAAGCATCGCGTAAAGTAGATTCCGGAGTGCGAGGAGTAGTATCGAACGGGTCCAATTTTCCACATTTCAATCATGCTGGCTCTGGCTCCCATGACTTTGTTCAGCCGACACTGGAAAAAATGTGGAATGTGGAACGGGTAGACGTGGAACAGGTGGAAAATTTTTTCTCACTTTTCCATTTTCCAATTTTTCCATCATAGGAGAGAATTACAGTAATAGATATACCCCAACAAGTTAAAATGACTGGCACGGTATCCATTCACCCTCAGTGGAATGAAAACGTTCATCTTGGGATAAATTTCTACGCATTCTCTGATTGGTCCCGCCCCGACGCTTTTCACATCCCTTCCTTGTGTTCACTAACATTAACGTAGAGTTTTCCAATAGTTTACTTGCCGATGCTGGCCAACACACACGCACGATTCTCGCCATCGAGTGTTTGACGCGTGGTAAGAGAATCAACAGCCTCAAGTAATTTTTTTTGTCGACCTCGACGTCACTTCGAGTCCGGGCTACACTGCTCTCCTGGAAAATTCGTCGATTATATTGAAGAATCGCGTTGATGCCATATCCTCTGGGCCCGGTGCGTGTAGCGTACGTCAAGCAAGTGCGTGCGCAAGAAGTAACTATGCGAGAGAAGTCCTGGAGTGGGTGGTCGTCATCGTGTGGCCTAGTGCCTGGACTACGGCATCAGTTTCATGTAAGGTGTGAGGGGTGTTGTGTGTTTCCGATCGGACAGCGTCGAGTGATGGTTGTTTTGTGCCGTTCAAGTCTACGCGCCACATAATTGGGGTTGTGTTGTGCTGTATATTTGGCCCTGTGCTGAGAACTTTTAAGGTGGGTGTTCAGTTCGTTGTGTGGGTACGAAGAAAATTCGTGTTTTTGTATTACAAGCTTTTGTGTTGGTTTTGTAAGTGTGTGCCACCCAAGTTTACGTGGATGTACAGGACTTCGTCAGGAAAATTCGCTGCGTAGTCAAGGAAACTCTGTTAGATTCCAGGCGTATGCATGCGTTGATTGAAACAAAATTACAGATACAGATCTCTTCGTACACTACGCAGACACCTAGGCAAGGAAGAACGTAATGAAGTAAGGCTACCATCCCTGGCAATAACAACTGCCAAAACAGAAAATTTATTGTATACAGTGACAGAATTTCATCCCCTTAAAGCAATTTTCCTAGGTTTTTTCATCGGGTTTTGTTGTTGTTTGTTCATTGACTTGCGTAAGGGTCGGCGTTAAACACGTATATTCCCTATATTGGTATATCGTAGGAGAGTAAATTTTCCCAACAAGTTCTGTTTATTCCTCTTGTTTTGATGACTCGACGTCGCCCGTCCTTTTTTAGTCTACGATTGAGTTTTGTGTAGTTAAGACGTCGAATTCCGTAAAACACACATTCACACATATATATTTCCACATATACACAATTTCCATTTTATTTCTTTACTGTTGTTCCCTAATAATTACTCTCAATAATTTGATTTTATGGGAAAGTTGTGAGGGTTGCGCTTTCGAACAGAAACCCGTGAATACGAAACGAATGTGTGCATCATCGTTGCCAGAACCGTCCTAAGGGATTTAAATGAATTTTCCCTGAGCTCTGAACTCAGTGGCCAACAAGTGATTCCAGTGCGCCTTTCAAGTGCATCAAGTGGTTCTTCTCTATCTCGTGACTTTGAGCATTTTTTTATCGTCATTTTATTTATTATTTCCAGCTCTTTCGCAAATTTCTCCTTAGAATTTAAGCTTTTCAATAATATGGCTCATATCTAAATTTCGAGTTTTGTGACTTTCTCCGTTTTGTTTCTTTTTGTAACGGCATATCACTTAAAATCGGGAATTCAACCGTAGACCAAAAAATTTTCCACAACTGTTTTGAGTGCCAGCTATAGTGATACCTAAATGAAATTGAATTAAATTCAAAGCTTGTGATAGTGAAGGTGAAAGTGAATGAGAAATCCTCTAGTGTAAGAAGTAGAGATGTTTCGCATCGATATTAAATAACAAAAAAAATTAATTAATCTTGTTTTCGTTTGAAGGAAAAAGTTTTCTAGTGAAAGTTTCTTAAAAATTCCATATGGTTCACATGATTGAAATCCTTCGTCAAGGGAAAGTCGACTTCCCTCAACAAGTAATTGTGAGTATTAACACTCAGAATCGCAGTAAACTAGAAAACGATATCCTCCCTTTTGTGTAGGATGAGAGATTTTTTCTGCATTATAACTCGTTTCAAACGTTAAATTTCGCCTCCCTTAAGGGAATGTCCCGAAGAAATTAACGACCAAGCCATCCTCGTCTTTTTGGATATCGACCCGTCAGACGTTCGTTTTATTCTATCGCTCTCGTTTGGTTTTATCTAAGTGATGTAGAAGAGAACACAATGGAGGCAAATGGGGTCAAAATAACTTCGTCGCAATTCTTGGACATTGGCTTAAAATTTAACTATAGTGAAATTAATGATGCTTATTGAATTAAAAAAAAAAAAATTATATCAACGTAATTCAACATTTATGTATAATTTATTGGGAAATATTTTTCAAACTAAATAAATAAAATTTTTTTATTTAAAACTACGAAAAGTAGGATTCGACCGAATTAGTATAATAGAAAATTTGTACAAAACATATATATACATATACCAAATACATACCATATATTTATTTTTAATCTCCATGTAATTCCGCCTAATACTAATAACAAAGCTATGGTGCTACACAATGTTAGATGGTTTTAATTTTATATGTTCCGTTTTAAGTCACAATAATTCAAAAATTATTATAAATAATCTGCATATATATTATTTGGTCTATTTCGATCATAGTCATTGTTACCAGCTTTCGAAGTAGTCACTATTTTACACTGTATAATGAAATGATGCTCCGGTAAAAGTTTAAGTATAACATATCCTCACAAAATCAAAAATACCATAAACCAGATAGGATATGTGTTTTTTTAAACCAACAGATTTTTACTTTATTCTTTTATGGCTTATTATGAAATACGTTATCAATAACGCTTGCAGATTATTTATAATAATTTTTGAATTATTGTGACTTAAAACGGAACATATAAAATTAAAATCTACCTTGCTACAAGAACAACCAAGGACATTTTTGCTGCCAAAGTAAAATTTGGCTTTTCTAATAAATAGCATGTATAATCATTACAACTGATATTGGCTCGTTTCTTTAGCTTATAATTCTATAAAACATTTTGATAGCGAGTCTAGCATGATGTGAAAAAAGTTAGTTCAATGCCGTCACCCCTTCTAGCTTTCCCCATACAAAATTTCTTAAAAAAAAAATTCTTTATCTAGAGTATCGCATGATGGCTTTACGTCCAATCATAATCCTGTTAAGTTTATACTCTAGATGAAATCTGAGAGCAATTAAATGTTTGCCACAAAGTTTATAACGCTAGGCTCGGAGAAAAAAA
This sequence comes from Chorisops tibialis, assembly GCA_963669355.1. Taxonomy (NCBI): domain Eukaryota; kingdom Metazoa; phylum Arthropoda; class Insecta; order Diptera; family Stratiomyidae; genus Chorisops; species Chorisops tibialis. The sequence continues at coordinate 145,461,381 of OY770263.1, forward strand.
TGAATGATACAGAAGTTCATTTAATTTCTTAAAAATCTCAAAACTGGATGTCCGTCCGTTTCCTCTCCAACTAGAGAACGCATTAGGCTAGAAAGATCAAATTTTGAAAACGTCATTTTTGACGCAAAAGTAAGGTCAAGTTCGCGAACAGGCTCATTCCCTCCACCCCTTCTACCTCCTCCTACACATAATGACGCAATTTTGCAATTCGACAATAAACGGATTTGCTTAAAAAGCATAAATGCTATTGTTCTGAAATTTGGAATATATTACCTTTATGATGATTTCAATTTACTGTAAGAACAATTATTTTTGTCCTCTCCCTCCTTCCACGACCGCCCATATAAAACACACTTTTTCCTGAAATACTCAAAACCAATTTACTCAGTGCGTATACAATTTATCGAGCTGAAATTGTGCACTTAACATTTATTTAGAATTATTAGTTAGGCCAAAAAATATTAGACTATTAGCTTTACCGCTTCTGCTCCCTCCCATACAATATGGCACAATTTCACAACTTTACAAAAAGTGGATTTTCCTGAAAAGTAGGTTTGCTACTAATCTACAATTTAAAACATATCAAAAGCGTGATGTTATAGTTATTTCTGAAAAAGTCTTTAAGAAATCGCCCCTCCTTCTACCACCTCCCATACAAACTGCACAATTTCACTAAATCTCAAACAGTAATTTTCTCTGTACCTAATACATTTTTGAATCCTAAATTTCGTGTAAAACATTTTGATAGCAACTGTAGCGTGATGATAAAAAATTAGTTCAATGTCGTCACCCCTTCCACCACTTCCTCCACAAAATTTCTTAAAATTAAAAAATTTTTCTTTCATCCAGAGTATGCTATGTTTATACTTTAAATGAAATCTGAGGGTATTATAAGTTTGCTCTAAAGTTTGTAACGCTAAGAAAAAAGGCTCCGAGGAAAAAATGAATGATACAGAAGTTAATATTATCACTCAAAAATCTCAAAACCGGATGCCCGTCTGTCTGTCCGTCCGCCCGTCCGTCCGTCCACCTGTTCGCTCTCTATCTTGAGAGCGCGTTAAGCTAGAAATTTCAAATTTTGTACAAGGATGTATTACTTTCATGATAATTTCAATCAGCGGTATAAAAATTATTTGCGTCATCCCTCTCCTTGCACCCACTCTCATACAAACTGCACTTTTTCATGAAATTTACTCAGTACCTATAAAATTTATCGACCTCAAATTGGGCATTATTAACTTATTTAGAATTATTAGTAAGATTAAAAAAATTACAGTATTAAATTTACCACTTCTACTCTCTCCAATTCAAAATTACGCAATTTTGCAATTCGACAATAAATGGATTTGCTCGAAAAGCATAGGTGCTATTGATATGAAATTTAGAATATATTACTTTTATGATGATTTCAATCTACTATATAAAAATTATTTAAGTCTTCCCCTTCCTTCCACCACCTTCATACAAACTGTGCTTTTTTATATAGAGTATTTCATGAAAACACCCCATTTGTATGTGCGTATCAGTGCGTATAAAATTTATCGAGCTTAAATTGTGCACTTAATATTAAATTAGAATTATCAGTAAGGCCAAAAAACTTAGATTATTAGCTTTACCCATTCTACCCCGCTCCCCACCCCCCTAATTATTAAGTTTTGTAATCTTCACAAAAAAAATAAACTGCCAACAAGTCGGGCGAAACTTTATTATTCTTGGGACAAGTTGCGTATGTGTGGAAAGTCAATATGCAGGTTAGAGTGGTTAGGGAAGACTAAGTGAAAGCGGGTTCTTGGGCACGGCAATTGTCAATTTAACACTTTGCGGAAACGTTCAAAAGCTCCAGTACATATAATCAATATTTCATTGGTTTATTTATCCAAGTTTGAGTTTTTGTGAGGGGTGGGGTGAGGGGTGATAGTAAGAGTGGGTGGATGGTAATAGTTTTTAATTGATTGCTTGAATCATGTCCAATATTCTCTGCAAAGAATGTCAGTTTCATAGACGAAGTTGCATAGAATTTTCGTAGGATTCGGTGTATTTTACATTCACGAAACCAAACATTTGTGTGGGAGGGGGTAGAGGAGGTAGGGGAATCGTAAAATTTGTGACGCAATTTTATTTCCTTTCTCTTGTAGTGTGCTCGTACAAAATGTCAAGTTCGTAGCTTTTAATTTGTTGGTTATTAGTTGGTTCAATGAAATAGGTCGAAATGATACTTTTGTATGGGAGGGGGTAGAAGGGCAAGCGCGATCTCAAAACTTTTGAAGTAATATCATTTCAATTATTTTTTTAAGTTTTTGCGCAAAATTTGAAATTGGTAGCTTTTAAGAGTTAGCTGATAACTGATTTCCTAAAAATAGTCAAAAAAATAATTTTGTATGGGAGGGGGTAGAAGAGGTGGGGGAATCGAAAAATTTGTGACGCGATTTTCTTTTTTGTCTCTTTTAATGTGCTCGTACAAAATTCCAAGTTCGTAGCTTTTAATTTGTTGGTTAGCAGTTGTTTTATTGAAATTGGTCGAAATCATACTTTTGTATGGGAGGGGGTAGAACAACAAGTGCGATCTCAATAATTTTGACGCAGTTCTATTTCAAATACTTTCAAATGATTTAGTGCAAAATTTCAAATTGATAGCTTATACTAATTAGGTGATAATTAATTTCTTAAAAATGGTCGAAAAAATCATTTTGTATGGGAGGGAGTAGAAGCTTTCAAGGTATTCGACCAGTTTATATTTCATTTCATTCTTTTAAAGGTTTTTTTTTAAATGCATTTCGCACGTTTTCAAGTTTCTACCTTTAAATTTCATTAAAAAATTTTCAGTTTATGTGGTTTTTTCATTGCACATGAAACACCTTGTGCACGGTAGACCAGGGGGGTCGGTGCATAGCAATTGTAGAATTTTTATTATTTTTTCTGTATGTACAACAAATAGATGTATCCACATGGAAAATTTAAATTTTGTATCTTTCACCAGAGCCCTTAAAAAATTACTGAAAATTTTCGACATTTTTGGTTACCACCTCCCTCCCCTTACACCCCCCAACGTAAAATTTTTACCAAATTTAAAAACTATATGGTGTAAGGGGAATTTTTGGTGATTTTCTTAGGGCTCTAGTGAAAGATACAAAGTTCAAATTTTGCTATTTTCTATTTGATATACGTAGAAAAAAAATATTAATTTGTTCTACAATATGCACCGATCCTCTAACGTTCACAAGGTGTTTGGTGTGCAATGAAAAAAAGACATAAACTGAAAATTTTTGTGTGAAATTTTAAGGTAGAAACTTGAAAATTTGCGTAATGCACTTAAAAACATAACAGAATTATGATTGAGCGCAAAGCCCAATCATATAATACTCTAGATGAAATTGGAAAGAGTTTATTGTACCGGAAATATGTCATCTTAAATTCTTTCTAATAGTGAACTGTAAAAGCAGAGGGTGAAGGTTTGTAATTTTTGTATATAACACCTGTTCAACCCTGAATAAACTGAACGAAGTAAACTCAACGAACGATCAACGATTTCTACGAGAACCCAACGATGATTGATGACTCAACCCTGAACATCGTGGTCTTAAAGAGATTTTTTGACGTTTATCGGTCTCTTCCCGCTTGAACGTGCTTCCGACTCGTTGTGTTTTCTCTAACCTTGAAATATTTTGTAAAACAATTGAAATTTTAATATACACTTGAAAATAAAAATCAGTAAGACCTTAGATCAAAACAACACCGAACGTAGTATACAAAATGGTTCATGCTGAATTTAAAGTTTGTAGCTTTTATAATTTTCGAGGAAATTGAACAATTTTTGCCTGAATTTAAGCATTGGTGGCAGAGAAAACGAGAGGTTTTGGATGATTTCTGCTTATCAACATCCCAATCACATTGCTTTGTTACTCATATGTTGGAAGGAGAAATACTTTTCTTGAATTTTCAATACAAAAATTTGTATGGGAGGTGGTAGAAGGAGTAAAGTGAAGTTCATTTTTTTTAGCATTTATTGCAATTATTGAGGGACAAATTGTGGCAATTTTAATCTTGTACATTTTCTGGTTTCAATGAAAATCGATTAAATTTACCAAAATTGTGCATTTGTATGGGAGAAGGTAGAAGGAGTATTCGAATCAAAACCAAATTTTTTTGGCATCAATGATACTTGTAATAGTATACTTTTCTCAACATTTAAAGTTGGTAGCTTTGACGATTTTAGAGAAAAATAATTTTGTTCATATTCTCAAATTTCGTAATATTTGTATGGAAGTGGATAGAAAGAGTGAGGTGAAGTTGACAATTTTTAAGAAATTAGTTGCAATTGTAATAAAATTAATTTTGACAAATATTGGTTCTTTTAGCTTTGCTAGTTGCGATGCAAACCGAATAAATGCATTTTTGAAAATTGTTCATTTTTATGGGAGGTGGTAGAAGGAGTAAGGGGATCAGATCAATATTTTTTGACAGTAATGATATTCACATTGTTATACGATTGCTTAGTCAATAGCTGAATCAGTTTCGGAGAAAAATCAATTTCTTTAAATTTCGGAATTTCATGAAATTTGTATGGGAGGGGGTAGAAGGAGTGGGGGGATGTGGCCCGTTCACGAACTTAAAGTTAATTTTTTGCTAAAAATGATATATGAAAAATGTCAGCACGATAGGTCAAAGCTTTCGAGAGTTATGCTATAGACAGACGGACAGACGGCCACTCGGAATCCAGATTTTTGAGTGACAACAAATATATCTATACCCTTGGCGACTCTGTGCGAGCATTATTTCTTAGCGTAACAAACGGTAGAGCAAACACAATATACTCTCAGATTTCATCTAGAGTATAAAAATCTTCAAAAATTTTAAATATTAACTGGTCGAATACCTTCAAAACTTCTACCCCCACCTATACCAATTTATTTTTTCGACCATTTTTAACAAATCAATTATAACCAAACTATTAAAACCTATCAGTTTGAAATGTTGCACAAAAACATTTAAAATTGTTGAAACGAAATTGCGTCAAAAGTTTTGAGATGGCGCTTGCCCTTATACCACCTCCCATACAAAAGTATGATTTTGACCAATTTCAATAAATGAACTAATAACCAACAAATTTAAAGTTACGAACTTGAAATTTTGTACAAGGGAAACAAAATAAAACTGCGTCACAAATTTACGTTTCCCGAACCTTTTCTACTCGCCCCATAAATGTGTTTGGTTTCGTCAATATAAAATACACCGAATTTCATGAAAATGCTATGCAACTACGTCTATATGACATTCTATACAGTGGATATTGGACGTAATTGAAGAAATCGATTAAACAATTATTAACGTCCAACTACCCTTACCATCACCCATCCCGATCCCTTCAAAAAACGCAAACTTCCATAAATAAACGAGTGAAATATTGATTATATGTACTGGAGCTATTGATCTTATCCGCAATTAAGTGTCAAATTGACAAGAGCCCTGCCCAAAAACCCCTTTTCACTTAGTCTTCCCTAAACACTCTAACCTATATATTGACTTTCCATGCATCTTCAACTTGTCCCAAGAATAATGAAGTTGCGCCCGACTTGTTGGCAGTTTATTTCGTATCAATTTCCATTATGAACACTATTTGTTAGCATGCATATAGTGTGGGTGAATAAGAACACTGCCTTTGATGTTTATTAACGCTGTTAGTTTTTCGTGGAGAAAATTTAACTATTATTATTATTAGTTATAACTTTCTGAACTTGAAACTGGGCACGTGGACTCCACCATAAGACCACAAATTTCAATATTTAACCCTTTTTATATTTTGATGTAGAAACGTTACGAAAATTAAATTAATTAATGAGATGAAACTCTATATTTTGAGCACACAGAAATATGCAAGGTATCTTTTTCACAAGAACTTACTAAAAAAAAAAATTTCAGACTTAAAATTCTTAGTTGTCAATCGAGAATAAAACTGTCCAGTGAATCTTTGGAGAATCTCAATCTCAGGTGAAAGAAACGTCTTCTGGTTTTGTTATTTTCTTTGGTTTGCATTGTCGAAAGATTCTGCGAAACCGACTTGAAAAAAAAACCTACAACGATCCTTATCGTGCCTTCAGCATAAGAAAGAAGATCGATTTCTGAATAGAGCCACTGATTTTGCTGTTGGATGACGAAATCGAGGACAAATTTTAAATCTAATAAAACTCATGTCGAAATTTGTCGTTGGAATCTCGTTGATAAATGTGCCGCTGGAGTACGTATGGCAGCTGCTCTGGCTCTAATTGCTTCGTCCGAAAGTGATTTTTTGCGAAGTGATAATTTTCATTTTGTTTTTGTACTTGCATGCGATCGACCTGTGGAACCGTGGATTACTGGGCTGCTTACGGGCCACGCAGGGCTACTAATGGCAGTGCGCAAAACAAATTGAAACTGGTCGTCGTATCGCACTCCAACAAACAGGGTTGCTGGTAACGTAGAAGTCGAGTGTAGCGTACGCCTTGCTGTGGAGATGATCTCGATGAAAGATCGGTACGTTTGTTCGAAGAAAATTCTGTTTTCCTTGTTCTCAGCTTGGCCTGGTCTAAATTCCGTCTCAACGCGGGTGCTGGACTAGTTTCAAATCAATTCAAGTTGGCGCCAAGTCAACAGCTGTCCATGCGGAACAAACGTTAAAACACTGCTAGGAACATAACCTTGCAAAATTATTAGACCTATTAGCATTTTCGTTCTAAATTATGATAACTTAAAGTGTTTGCAATAATTGGCCGTTATTTTTAGTTAATCACTTTCCCTGTCCCTTAGGAAATGAAATACAACATAAAACTTCTTTAATAAGTATTTATTATACTAAAAAAACAAAGTTGAGTCTATTTAATATTTCGGATGCCTGCCTTTAACCTCCAGTAATGCGTCTATACCACGAAGCATACTATTGACACAGTTTTCAATGGTTGTTTTAATGTTTCGGTTATGGTTCCAAATCTTTGTAAGCACCTCTAATAATTCTTTTTTCGTAGTAGGTGAGGTATTACTTACTTCAATTTTGATAAGCTCCCAAACATTTTCGATAGGGTTCATGTCCGGCGAATTTTCCGGCCAATCAAGGACCGTAACATTATTTTCAGCCAAAAACTGTGACATAACCATCGCTTTTTGGCACGGCCCTCCATCGTGCATAAAAATAGAGTTTTCATCTTCCTTAATTCAGTTTCTCATCTGCGATAGCAACACTCGTTGATACTGACCGGCTTTAAGGGTGCCTTCTACAATAAACAGAGGTCCCGGACCATTGGTGATGATCACAGACCACACCATCACCGACGGGGGATGTTTAATGGTAGGTACAATGCATTCCGAAATAAATTTTTCTTCCGGCCGTCGTCTCACAAATTTCGTTTTTCAGCCATAACCTGAAAACAGCAGGAAAAACATAACAGGGCTACGATTGCGCGTAATGCGCAATCTTACGATACTCTAAATGAAATAAAATTTTTTATGATCCCAAGAAATTTTGTATGGGGAGTGTTAGAAGGGGTGATAGCATTGAACTAACATCGTGCTAAAGTAGCTATAAAAATTGTTTTATACAAAAATTGAATAGGAACTAAGAAAATTAGTGTGTTAGATTTTGTGAAAATGTGAAGTTTGTATGGGAGGTGGTAGAAAGAGTGGGTGGATTTTAGCGATTTTTTCAGAAATAACTAAAATTATCATAAAATTGACATCTCTTGAATTTTAGACAAGTAACATTCATACTTTTCAAGAAAATAGATTTTTTTGTGATGTTGTGAAACTGTGCCATATTGTATGGGAGGGGTAGAAGCAGTGAGGCTAGTAAATTATTTTTTTCTGATCTCAGTGATAATGTTAATTAAGTATTTATTGCAAAATGTGAGCTCGATAAATGTTATATGAGAAAATCGGCTTAGAGCATTTCATGAAAAAGTGTAGTTTGTATGGGAGGGGCTGGAAGGAGAGGGAGGACGCAAATAATTTTTATACTGTATATTGAAATCATTATGGAAGTGCTATATCCCGAAATTCAGACTAATAGCTTTTATACTTTTCGAGCAAATCTATTTATAGTCGAATTGCGACATTGTGCCATTTTGTATGGGAGGGGGTAGAAGGGGTGAAGCTAATCGTCAAATTTTTTTTGGCCCTACTAACAATTTTAAATAAATATTTAGTGCACAATTTCAGCTCGCTAAATTTTATACGCACTAAGTGAATTGGCATAGAGTAATTCATGACAAGTACAGCTCCTATTAAATTTTTGGAGTAAACATTTTGTCTAAAACATTTTTATAGCTACTTTAGCATGATGGGGAAAAAATTAGTTCAATGCTATCACCCCTTCTAACACTCCCCATACAAAATTTCTTGGGATCACAAAAAATTCTATTTCATCTAGAGTATCGTAAGATTGCGGTTTACGCGCAATCGTATGTTATGTTTCTATACTCTAGATGAAATCTGAGAGTATATTGTGTTTGCCTTACCGTTTGTAACGCTAAGAAATAACGCTCGTACAGAGTCGCCAAGGGCACAGAAATATTTGTTGTCGCTCAAAAACCTCGATTCCGAGTGACCGTCTGTCTGTCTGTCTGTCTGTGCGTCTGTCTACAGCATAACTCTCGAAAGCTTTGAGCTATAGTGCTAAAAATTTTTGTGTGTCATTTTTAGCAAAAAAGTAACTTTAAGTTCGTGAATGGGCCACATCCCCCCACTCCTTCTACCCCCTCCCATACAAATTTCATGAAATTTCGAAAAATTAAGAAATTGATTTTCTTTGAAAGTATTTAAGCTATCGACTTGAAATTTAAGTCAAAGTATTACGATATAAATTTCATTCATGCCACAGAATATTGACCCGATCCCCTTACTCCTTCTACCCCCTCCCATACAAATGTTCAATTTTGAAAAATACATATTTTCGATTTTCATTGAAACTAGTAAAGCTGAAAAAACGAAATCTTGTCAGAATTAATTCTATTATGATTTCAATTTATTTTAAAAATAATTATCAACTTCACCTTACTCCTTCTATTCCCTCCCATACGAATTTTACGAAATTTAAATTAAATTATTTTTCTTCGAAACTGTTAAAGCTATCAACTTGATATTTTGTATAGTGTATACAAATAGAAATATCAATAATGCGAAAAAAATTAGTTTTGATCCGTACACTCCTTCTACCCCCTCCCATACAAATGCATAATTTTTGTTAAATGCATTTTATCAAACTAGAAAAAGTACAAACTTCAAATTTTGCCAGAATTTGTTTCTTAATAGTTGAAATAAGTTTTAGAAAAAATTATCAGCTCCGCTTCACTCCTTCTACCACCTTCCATACAAATATCTGTATTATAAATTCAAGAAAAGCATTTCTCCTTCAAGTATATGAGAGCTATCAACTTTGAAATTGAATCAAAGCATGGTGATAAGGATGATGATATGCATTTTCAAAATCATCTTAAATGCTCCACACCTTCCATACAAATATCTGTATTATAAATTCAAGAAAAGCATTTCTCCTTCAAGTATATGAGAGCTATCAACTTTGAAATTGAATCAAAGCATGGTGATAAGGATGATGATATGCATTTTCAAAATCATCTTAAATGCTCCACTTCTTCTGCCACCTCCCATACAAATGCCCCAATTTCAGGAAAATTATGACCAATTTCTTTAAAAATAATGAAAACTAAAAACTTTAAATTCAGCAAAAAACATTTTGAATGCCATGTTCGGTATCATGTACGAAAATTACAAACCTCCCCCTCTACTTCTTCCACCTCCCTTGCAAAAATCGCTATTCACTATTCGAAAGAGTTTGTCATCGTCATTTCCATCTCATCTAGAGTATCATATGATTGGGCTTTTAGCCCAATCATAATTCTGTTATGTTTTTCTTAGTAGCCGAACACAACTTAGGGGGTCACCCTTCAATGTAAATTACACAGTCATGTCGGTAAGGGAAAAAAAGGAGTGAAGGTTAGACGGGATTAAAAGGGGGGGGGAAAGCCTAAAATGCCAGTGGACGTTGAGTTTGAAGCGTCGAAGGTCGTATGACAATGGGAATACAGCTTCAGGCAATGCATTCCCGAGCTTAGAAGTTCGGGGTATGGATGACTGCCTATATTTCACTGTGCGGGAAGTTGGAATCTTAACACTTAACTCGTGTGCGCTTGAAGCTAGGCGAGTGTTTCTAGGAAATGAGTACAGAGGTGGAATAAGTTTAGCAAGTTCCTCACTGCATTTGCCATGAAAGTAGCAGTAGTAAATGCTTAGTACTCCGACATTTCTGCGATGCTCTAGGGAGTCTATAGAAAACGTGTTGGCTTCATATCCAGTTAGTCGAAACGCCTGTCTCTGAGCACGGTCGAGCATCGCAAGTTGGATCTTGGGTGCCCCAGCCCATAAATGCGAATTGTACTCGAGACATCACGTTTAAGGGAAAGATGGCAGACCTGTGTTTTTGATGTGTTCAACTCTACTCTATTTATCCTGCCCCATTCCAAGATTAGGTTCAGGTCAGAGTTCAATGATCCAAATAGTTCGGTACGTTTAGGGGCTACCGGAACACAGTTAGCGTTAGTAATCGAGTCGAATTCATAGATGTTATCTAGGGTACTGTCATCTGCAAAGCAATGTATTGGATTAAGCGTTGACGACAGAAGGTCATTGATAAAAATAAGAAAGAGTGTGGGTGCTAAAACAGAGCCTTGGGGGACTCCGGAATCTATGGGAAAGGGAGAAGATGCCACGCCATCCAATACGACTTGTATGGAGCGTTCATGTAAGAAACTCTCGATCCATTTTACGAGGTTATTATTAAAGCCGACTGCTTTGAGCTTCACTAGGAGACAATTATGCCAAACTCTGTCAAACGCTTTAGCGATCTCAAGCGCCAGAACTTGACCTTCGCCAAATTTATGAATACAAGAGTTCCAGCGGTCAGTCAGATATACCAAGAGGTCACCTGTAGATCGTCCGGAACGGAATCCGTATAGGCGATCATTGATAATTTTGTTATTTTCAAGATAGCAGACTATTTTGCGATTCACAGCCGTTTCCATCACTTTCGACAGAACGGAAGTAATGGCGATGGGCGATAGTTGGCGGGCTACGCTTTGTTTCCTTTCTTGGGAATCGGCTGAATATTCTCCATTTTCCACTTGCGCGGAAAGTGTCCAGAAGAGTAATAGAGATGGAATAAATCGCGCAGCGGCTTAGCCAGGGACGCAAAACTATTTTTTAGGACTAAGGGGGTAATATCATCGGGACTTGCAGATTTCTGCACATTGAACTGACGAAGAATTCTGGATATAACTCGTGTGCGAAAATGAATCTCAGGTAGACGAAATCCAGATGGTGTTACAAGCGGGGTAGACTGGTTTGTCGCTGGCAGCGTGGATTTTCGTACGAAACTTGCTGCGAGAAGATTGGCTTTCTCAACAGGATGGACTACAATTCGGTCCCCATCTTGAAGAGGTGGTGTAGATAATTTTACATGGTTGCTGTTGACTGTTTTAACAAATGACCAAAAAGATTTCGAGCCATTTGGTGTTTCGAGAATTTTCCTTCGAAGTTTCTGGTCGTGTTGAAACTTAGCACTTTTCAAAATCGGCTTGCATGTATTTCTTAACACGTTGTAAAGAGTTCTGTTGGCAAACGTTGGATTGCTCTTAAAAATTTGAAAATATTTTTTCTTGTTCCGGATGGCGGTAAGACAATCTCGAGTAAACCACGAATCTTTCGACGGATCGATACCTTCATAATTAAAGGTTATGAAGAGTTTCATACCCCTAAGGATGGTTTCGGCTACAAGCTGACAAGCTGTATCACAATTATTAGACTCGAAACACAATTTCCATTTAAAGGCCTTGAAAAACTGTTTTAATGCTCCACAGTCTGCTTTTTTGTAACACCAGATGGTTCTTCGAGGCAGTTTGACTTTTAATGTATTTACCGCTGTAATCGGAAATTGTGCTCGAATCAGGAAGTGATCAGTATTCCCAACTGGGGATGGCGATATCACAGAAACAGAATATTTGTCGGGATGATTCGTTAGAAAAATGTCAAGCAAGTTTGAACATGGTTTGATATTTCAGGCAATCGAGTTGGTTCGGTTTCCAACTGCACTAGTCCATTTAGTGAAGCAAAGAGCTCAGTGTATTGATCCTGTTGGTCCGTATTGGTAGAATGCTTCAGCCAGGCATTATTATGAACGTTGAAATCGCCCGCTATATCGATTTCAACGTCAGGGTTTGCATCACACAATGCATGAATAGACTCAGACGACTTATCCAATTCTGTTCTAGTGTTTGCTACAGTCAATTTCAAACTTCTGCAAACATAGCAAAAGAAAGTAATTTGCCTTTGGACCTGAAGTTTCACCCAGGAGTAGTTAAACTCTGGATTGGTGCAGGTGCCTGGATGGGAAACAACTTGAAAAGCGACATCATCGCGTATATATATATATAGCGATACCCCGCTGCTGGAAAAATGTAGGTATGAGATGGTAATCAGGGATAGTAAGAAACTGTTCATTACCTGGTAGCACTTTAGTCCCACAAAGTGCTAATACATCTAGTCTGGCGATTTGGGTATGGATGTACAGAGATAAATAGGCACCACTCAAACCCCGAACATTCAGTTGCTCAAGACAAAAAAAAACAAAACAAAAAAAAGAGACAGAATAAACTAACAAAATTAAATTGACTAGTAGTAGGGACACTTCAAGATGTCAACGCAGAGTGTGTACTACAAAATATAACTATATTTAATAGCAGTCAATAATATAAAAAAAAAGAAACGAAGACAAAGTCAAACAAATTTACTATAAAATTATATGTAAACGAAAAAAAAAATAAACTGCCAACAAGTCGGGCGAAACTTTATTATTTTTGTGACAAAATGCGCATGCGTGGAAAGTCAATATGCAGGTTAGAGTGGTTAGGGAAGACTAAGAGAAAGGGGCTTCTTGGGCAGAGCAGTTCCCAATTTAACACATTGCGGAAACGTTCAAAAGCTCCAGATTTCGTTCGTTTATTTATGGAAGTTTGAGTTTTCATGAAGGGAAGGATGAGGGGTGATAGTAAGGGTGGGTGGATGTTAATAGTTTTTTAACTGATTGCTTGAACCAAGTCCAATATTCTCTGTATAGAATGTCAGTTTCATAGACGAAGTAGCATAGAATTTTTATTGGATTCGGTGTATTTTAAAATTTGTTACGCAATTTTATTTCCTTTCTCTTGTAAGGTGCTTGTATAAGATTTCAAGTTTGTAGCTTTTAGTTTGTTGGTTATCAGTTGATTTAATGAAATTGGTCGAAATCATACTTTTGTGTGGGAGGAGGTAGAAGGACAAGTGCGATTTCAACACTTTTATCGTAATTTTATTTTAACTATTTTTGTAAGTTTTTGTGCGAAATTTCAAATTGATAGCTTTTAATAGTTAGGTGATAATTGATTTCTTATAAATGGTCGAAAAAATAAATTTGTATGGGAGGGGGTAGAAGTTTTGAAGATATTCAACCAGTTGATATTTCAAACTTATAGAAATTTTTTCTAAATGCATTTAGCAAATTTTCAAGTTTCTACATAAAAATCTCATTGTTTTTTTCATTGCACATGAAATACCTTGTGCTCGTTAGACCCCCACTTCGGTGCAAAACAATTTTCGAACATATTACTATTTTTTTTCTATGTACATCAAATAGATGTGTCGACGTGCAAAACTAAAACTTTTTATCTCTTACCAGAGCCCCAAAAAAATCACTCAAAATTCTCAACATTTTTGCTTTACACCTTCCTCCCCTTTCACCCCCCAACTTAAATTTTTTATCAAAATTTAAAACTATATAGTTATACAATCTGACAAATTTTTGATTTGAGATCTGTACTCAATTTTCAGATATATCGATTTATAATTTTGGAAAGTGCTCCATTTTTTAAGTGCTCCCCATTTCCCCCACTACTATTATGTCCACATATTATATTTTATTCATATTTCGCTAGTAAAGCTTAGTAAAAGATTCAAGTTTCAATTACATAGCTTAAGAGACAGTCGAGATATTCATTTTTAAGTGTTTTTCTTTGAACCCCCCCCCCCCCCCCCCCCCTGACCCTCCCCCTTTCAATAATTAAATTTTATCTAAACTGATTCTAGTATATCTATATGCCATCTTAATGGTCTCAAAATATCAATTTCTTATGGTAAGTAATTTCGAAGATATAATCAATTGAAAAAAAATTCGGCCGACAATTGGCTCTTAGTCCCCCCTTTTGCACCCCAATGGATAAAAAATTAAATTATTTTTAAAAGTTGCCCCACAAACTCTTTTTCGGTTTAAGCGCTCCCCCCGCCACCCCTTGAACCTGTACACCCCCAAAATGGGTGTCCGCCTGAGATCCGCAACTATCTACAATCCCCCCAGAAATGAACTTTCTATCTTGAAGGGTTTGGGAGTTAATGTGCGCTGAGCGTACACTTCGGCGTATGGCGGACGGCGTACAGACAGACAGATTTTTTTTTTGCACTTTTAGGCTATTTTAGTCATGAAACGCGAAAAAACAAAATTTCAGGGTAGCAAATTTTTAACATAACAATATTTTATTATCTATCTATATAAATATAATTGTAGTGTCAGTCTGTTATTTGTTTATAAATGGCTATAAATAAGTTTTTTGCTTTATATTAGCAATAACTAAGCAGAAACAAACGTTCTTAAAAAATTTCTCTGTCTGTCTGTCTTTCCGGTTTTCACGCAAAAACAGCTTAACCGATTGTAATGAAACTTTCACAGATTATTAGGTCTACCTCGGGGAGTAATCTGCCTTAGGTTTTATTTTCCTTCCCTTGCTCCTTCTACCCATTCCCATACAAAGTGACTCATTTTAAAAAATTTATAATAATCAAATTTTCATGAAAACTGTAAAAGCTATTAATTTGAAATTTAAAATATATTATTTCCATTATAAATGCGATCTTCAAGTAAATAAATAATTTGAATGCCCTTACTCCTTCCACCACCTCCCATACAAACTAAACTTTTCATGAAATACTATACTCCAATTTTCTCAGTACGTATAACTTTTATCAAGCTAAGATTTTGTATTAAATCTTTAATTAGCATTGTTATTGATATTAGGAAAAAAGTTACTAATTAGCTTTACTGTTTCTACCCCCTCCCATACAATCTGACACAAATCCACGACTTTGCGAAAATTCGATTTTCTTGAAAAGAATGAATGTTACTATTCTGAAATTTAAAATATCAATTAAATGATAATTGTAGCTGCTTCTCAAAGAATAACTAAAAACTCTCCACTCCTTCCACCACCTCCTATACAAACTTCACTTTTTCATGAAATATTCTAAACCAATTTTCTCAGTACGTATAACATCTATCGAGCTAAAATTTTGTGCTAAATCTTTAATTAGCATTGTTATTATTGTCGGGAAAAATTAACCGATTAACTTCACTCCTTCTACCCCCCTCCCTTACAATGTGACACAATTCTACGACTTCGCGAAAACTCGATTTTCTTGAAAAGTGTGAATCTAAATGATCTGAAATTTGTAAGATATCAATTGCATGGTTATTATAGTTGTTTCTAGAAAAACTACGAGAAACCCCCCACTCCTTCTACCACCTCCCATACAAATTGCACAATTTCACTAAATCCAATGCACTAGGTTTCTCAAGTTACCAATTCAATTTTTCAAGCTTAACTTTGGTGCAAAATATTTTTAAAGCTACTCTAGCATGATGTGAAATAAATTAATTTAGTACTGTCATCCATTCTATCACTCCCCACACAAAAATTCTTAAGATTATAAAAATTTCGATATCATCGGTAGTATCATATAATTGGGCTTTACGCACAATCGAAGTCCTGTTGTGTATTTAAGCTTAATGTCATTTTATTTGGGCTTTTTTTAATTAACACAAGCTACAACTATTCACATGTCCTTAACGCTCTTCAACACGTATACATATGATCTCAAATCAAGGGTTTGATTTGATCATGAGCCTGTCCCATACAAATGCGAGTATCATAGTCTCATTCTTAATAATTTATGGTTCTGATTCCAACAAAATACAAAATATTGTGTTCAAAGAGCCATCAAACTATGCAGATAATTTATCCGATATAATGTACTACTAACTACATTCTAAAAAAATGTTATTATTGCGATTCTTACGCGGACAAAGTCGCGGGTGATCTCTAGTTAAAATAATCAAGTAAAAATAATCCATATAAATATAACTGTAGTTGCTGTCTGTTATTTGTTTAGAAATGGCTATGAGTTAGTTTTTTGCTTAATTTTAGCAATAACTAAGCAGAAACATACGATTTTAAAATTCTTCCCTGTCTGTCCGTCTGTCTGTCTGTCCGGCTTTCACACAAAAACGGCTAAACCGATTGTAACGAAACTTTCACAGTTTATTAGGTATGCTAATGTAATCTGCTTTTGGTTTTATGTCACTCCCCTCACGCTTTCTACCCCCTCCCATACAAAGTGACTCATTTTCAAAAATATATATTAATCAAATTTTCTTGGAAATTATAAAAGTTATTGAATTGAAACTTAGAATATTTTATTTCCATTATAAATGCAATCTATTGGTAGACAAAGTTTTTAAATTTCCTCACTCCTGCCACCACCTCCTATACAAACTACACTTTTCATGAAATACAATTTTCTCAGTACGTGTAACTTTCATCGAGCTGAAATGTTGTACTAAATCTTTAATTAGCATTATTATTATTGTCGGGAAAAAATTAACCGATTAGCTTCACTCCTTCTCCCATACAATGTGATAGAATTCCACGACTTTACAAAAATTCGATTTTCTTGGAAAATGTGAAAGTGACAGATCTAAAATTTAAAATATATTAATTGAATAATGATTGTAGTTGTTTTTCAAAAAATCACTAAAAACACCTCACTCCTTCCACCACCTCCCATACAAACTGCACTTTTGCATTTTTCATCATCGCGCTAAACTTTTGTATAGAATCCTTAATTAGCATTATTATTAATATCGGGAAAAAATTTAACTGATTACCTTCACTCCTTCTACCCCCTCCCATACAATGTGATACAATTCCACAACTATTCAAAAATTAAATTTTCTTCAAAAGTGTGAACGTTACTGATCTAATATTTAAAATATATCAATTTAATTATGATTATAGTTGTTGGTCGAAAAATCACCAACCATCCACTCCTTCTACCACCTCCCATTCAAATTGCACAATTTCTTCAAATTCAATGCTTTAAGTTTCTCAGTACCTATTCAATTTTTCAAGCTTAAATTTGGTATAAAACATTTTTATAGCTACTCTTGAATGATGTGAAATAAATTAGTTCAGTACTGCGACCCTTTCTACCACTCCCCATTCAAAATTTCTTAACATCACAAAAATTTCGATTTCATCTATAGTATCGTATGATTGGGCTTTACGCACAATCGTAGTCCTGTTATGGTTTTAAGCTTAACGTTATTTTATTTGGTCTTTTTTTTTAATTAACACAAACTACAACTATTAACATATTCTTAACGCTCTTCCATACTTATATGATCTCAAATCACGGGATTGATTTGATCACGAGCCATACAAATGCGAGTATCGTGGCTTCATTCTTATTAATTTATGGTTTTGATTCCAACAAAATACAAACCATTGTGATTAAAGAGTCATTAAACTAAACAGAGTATATGTCTCACATAATGTACATATTACTAACTACATTCTCAAAAATTGCTTATTTTGCGATTCTTCCGCGGACAAAGTCGCGGGCGATCGCTAGTAATAAATAAACAAAACTAAAGAAAAAACAAAAAAAAAAACAAATGCATACAACTATGTCATACGGCACTCTGCAGTTTCAATACAACTACGGGTCGGGGCTCGCAAAAAAGCAATGGGTGCAATGTACCCGCTAGCACTAGGCCTTAACAGGTACATGCATCCACAGCCCACGACCCGTTAGCCAACAGTTAGGAACTTAGCTAATGGATTGGATGGTAGGTAGCCGTCCATGTATGATGAAATGATGCTGGATTCCTTGGTCCCCAAAAAAAAAACTCGCGCACAATATGTTTTAACTTCTTTTTCTCTTTTATTAGACGTATTCGAATAGAAAAATAAACTGCCAACAAGTCGGGCGAAACTTTATTATTCTTGGGACAAGTTGCGTATGTGTGGAAAGTCAATATGCAGGTTAGAGTGGTTAGGGAAGACTAAGTGAAAGCGGGTTCTTGGGCACGCCAATTGTCAATTTAACACTTTGCGGAAACGTTCAAAAGCTCCAGTACATATAATCAATATTTCATTCGTTTATTTATCCAAGTTTGAGTTTTTGTGAGGGGTGGGGTGAGGGGTGATAGTAAGAGTGGGTGGATGGTAATAGTTTTTAATTGATTGCTTGAATCACGTTCAATATTCTCTGCAAAGAATGTCAGTTTCATAGACGAAGTTGCATAGAATTTTCATAGGATTCGGTGTGTTTTACATTCACGAAACCAAACATTTGTGTGGGAGGGGGTAGAGGAGGTAGGGTAGGGATCTTAAAAATTTTGACGCAGTTCTATTTCAAATACTTTCAAATGATTTAGTGCAAAATTTCAAATTGATAGCTTATACTAATTAGGTGATAATTAATTTCTTAAAAATGGTCGAAAAAATCATTTTGTATGGGAGGGAGTAGAAGCTTTCAAGGTATTCGACCAGTTTATATTTCATTCTTTTAAAGATTTTTTTTAAATGCATTTCGCACCTTTTCAAGTTTCTACCTTTAAATTTCATTCAAAAATTTTCAGTTTATGTGGTTTTTTCATTGCACATGAAACACCTTGTGCACGGTAGACCAGGGGGGTCGGTGCATAACAATTGTGGAATTTTTATTATTTTTTCTGTATGTACAACAAATAGATGTATCCACATGGAAAATTTAAATTTTGTATGTTTCACCAGAGCCCTTAAAAAATTATTGAAAATTTTCAACATTTTTGGTTACCACCTCCCTCCCCTAACACCCCCAACGTAAAATTTTTACCAAATTTAAAAACTGTCTAGTTCTACAATTTGATAAAATTTTAATTTGATATCTGCACTCAATTTTGAATTATAACGGTTTGAAATTTTGGAAAGTGCATCATTTTTGAAATGCTCCCCATTTCCCGCCACTACTATTTTGTCCAAATGTTATATTTTTCTCGTATTTCTCTAGTAGAGTTTAATATAGGTTCTAAGATTCAATTACATAGCTTAATAAATAGCCGAGATATTGGTTTTTAAGTGTTTTTCTTTGCATCCCTCCTGACCCTCCCCCTTACAATAATTAGCTTCTATCTAAACTGATTCAAGTAGACCTTAATACCGTCTTAACGGTCTCAAAATATCAATTTTTTATGGGAAGTAACTTCGAAGATATAATCATTTGAAAAAAAAAATTCGGCCGACAATTGGTTCTTAGCCCCCCCCCTATTCGCACCCCAATGGATAAAAAAATTAAATTATTTTTAAAAGTTGTCCCACAAACTCCTTTATATGTGTGTTGAGTTTTAGCTTCCTAGCTGTTATCGTGGTTGAGATATTTGAATTCGTATTTTTCGGTTTAAGTGCTCCCCCCGCCTCCCCCTGAACCCGTACACCCCCCAAAATGGGTGTCCGCCTGAGATCCGCAACTATCTACAATCCCCCCAAAAATGAACTTTCTATCTTCAAGGGTTTGGGAGTTAATGTGCGCTGAGCGTACACGTCGGCGTACGGCGGACGGCGTACAGACGGATTTTTTTTTTTTTGCATTTTTAGGCTAATTTAGTCATGAAACGCGAAAAAACAAAATTTCAGGGTAGCAAATATTTTTTTTTCCCAAGTCGATCACAATACTTTATTATTAAAATAATAAAGTAATAAAACCACTAGAGAGCAAAGAAAAAAACAAAGATTCTACAAAATAGGAACTAGTCAACTTACCTGTTATCACATTTCCCAAAAAAAAATTTGTTATTACTACCTTAATTATCAACCAATCAAATTTCTGTTAAGACCCACTATAGGGGCATAGGGCAGAAACAACTCTCTTCCACAAGGCGCGATCCTGAGCATCGGCCTTAAGCTGTTGCCAGGACTTGTTTATTCCTCTGGCCTCCTGCTCAACTGATCGCTTCCATGTGTTACACGGTCGACCAACCCGACGTCTTCCTTGAGGATTATAATCCAGAGCCTGTTTTGCGATGTTTCGCTCTGGTTTCCTCAAAGTATGACCAATCCACTGCCACTTCCGCCGTTGAATCTCAATATCTATTTTAGTCTGGCGAGTTGTACTCCAAAGTTCGTCGTTGGAGATTACTTCTGGCCAGAATATTCCTAAAATGCGCCGGAGGTATTGGTTTACGAAAGTCTGTAGTTTCTTGGTAAGTCGAACGGTCACTTTCCACGTAGTACAACCATATAAAAACACAACATTGTTGACAATGGGTCTAATAATTTGGCAAGGTATTGTACACATATTTGAACAACCACGTACATATTTCAGATCTGCCAATCCTAAGTTTAACTGTTTTTAAAAATGTAATATTTGTACTAAAAATATACTAAATGTTTAACCTTGTCCGATCATCAAAGTTCGTTGGCCAAACTCTACTGGGGAAGCAGTTTTAGAGTGTATGAAGTATCTCTAATCGTAACCAGCACTACGCATAATTAAATGGAATGCCGCACAGAAATACATATTACGCAAATGCATACTTTTTCTGACAAACTCACTTCGATCCGAGAAATTTTAATTGCGTTTTTATATTCTAAATGAAATCTGACAGTATTTTGTGTTTGCCTTACCGTTTGTAACTAAAAAAAATAATGCTCGACCAGAGTCTCCAAGGGTACAAAATCTAGCTTACGTGGCATGGTGTCAATCCGAAGATGACGATTGCCTGATGCCATCTTTCACTGGCACAAAGTAACGTAGCTAATGAAGAGATGTATCAATTTAATTTTAATAAAGCTGATTTACTGTTTTGAACCAGGATATATCATTATGTGATTGGTCGCGCGTTCTTTATGATAAAAATGCCGAGATATCCACTTTAAATTTTTAGAATACGCTTTTTACTTGCTTTGCACGGTGTGTACCGGTCACCCACGACAAGGAGGTAAAACGGTTTCCATGGTTCGATGACGATTTGACTCATTTGAAAAATTTAAAAATGAAACCATGCCTGTCATATTGTCTCTCGAGAACCGATGCGCACTACGTTTTCTACTCCGAGCTACGCGATTTGTTCATTACCCAGTCTACTGCGGCGTATAATAATTACGTCTGTAAAATCAAGCGATCAATCAACGATATGCCTAAGCTGTTCTGGACTTTTAAGAATTCCAAAAGGCGCACCGATGGTTATCCCGCTTCTATGTCTTTTGACGGTTTAGTCTGTGATGTACCCTTAGTTATAAGCTACTATTTTGCCAACCATTTCCATACTGCTTTCAATACCTCAAATCGTATTGTTAGTCCTGAGGATTTCCATTACATGTCGAAGTTCCCTTCAACCTCATTACAGATGAAAGATCATATTGGGAAAGCGACTGTTTTGAAGTTTATTTCACGCATCGCGGATAGTTTTTCTACAGGTCCAGATTGCATCCCTGCTGTCGTATTTACACTTGTTGTGCTTCTCTGATTTTGCCTTTATGTCATATATTTAACGCTTCTCTCAGATCGGGGATATTTCCTAGTTTGTGGAAATACTCTACTATCAGACCATTACTTAAAAAAGGAAAAATAATTGATGTAGGTAGCTATCGTCCTATTGCTAATATTTCTTGCATTCCTAAGTTTTTCGATGCTGTTGTTTGCGATAAAATGAACTTTAATTGTAAATCAATCATTAGTCCAGTCCAACATGGATATACCAAAGGTAGATCGACCACAACACATCTTATGGAATTTTCGAATTTCACTATTCCAGTGGTGTGCAGGTTGACTGCATAGTTACAGAATTTAGCAAAGCTTTTGATAATGTGGACCAAACTTTTCTTGCTTACAAGCTCTACGCACTTAGATTTCCTTTTACTTTTATAGATTGGAGCAGATCTTACATATCTCATCGTACCCAAAAAGTGATTTTTCGAGGAGCTCATTCCTCTGCCAACACATGTGGCACTGGGAAGTCATCTTGGACCACTGTTATTTATTTTACTTATTAACGACGTGATTTCAGTTATTTTCCACTCAAACGTTGCACTACGCTGACAACGCGAAATTGTTTCGTGATATTTTGAATCAGAATGATTGCACACTGCTTTAAAGTGATTTCCAGCGCTTTTTTGACTGGTGTACATTAATCTGTATGCCTTTAAATATTAGTAAATGTGGAAGCGTTTCATTCTTTAGAAACAAGACTCCCCTACATTTTGATTATCTCCTAGATGGTAGCACACTACAACAGAGAAACACGGTACTAGATCTCGGTGTATATTTTACAACCGCATTTACGTTTGACGATCATATAGACATAATTAGCAAGGCCAACTCCATTTGGGGTTCCGTTAAAAAATGGTGCAAGGACTTCAGTAATTCTTTAACTAAGACATTATACTGTGCTTTTGTGCGCTCTGTTCATGGGTGTACTTGCAAAGTGTGGGCTCAGTATTACAAGGAACATAAGAATAGAATCGATTCTGTTTCTTAGGTTTGCCCGGAGGGACTTCCCTGGTTTTATACGTTGCGTATTCCTCCTTACGAACAGCGCCTTAAGCGAATAGACGGATTATCCTTAGGGCTGCTTTTTTATTTAAATTAATTTTAGGAGAAATTGATTTCCCACATTTGCTCGAAGCATTCCGAGTCGATCCTTGAGAAACTATGTGCTACTCCATATTCCTCATCATCGCACCAACTATGGGCAAAACGAACCAATTGCATATCTTTTGCGTATTTTCAATAATAATTACTGCCAAATTGACTATAATTTATCAAGCATGCAGCTAAAGTCAGCTTCATGCGATAAATAATTTGTTGATTGCTAATTTTTTTAAATTTTAAATTTGATACTCGTATGATGTATTCTAACGTACTTTTTTAGCAATAATTTGTAAGTAATCATTATTTTCATGTATTTCGAAATAAATAAATATTGGTTTTCGCTCAAGAACCTTGATTTCGAGTGACCGTGTATCTATTCGCCTGTGTACAACATAATATTTGAATGCTTTGTTTGAAATTTGTATTATGCTAGTAAAAGAGAAGCTTTAAAATCGTGGAATCCCCTCTGCTTATAGTGCCTCAGATGCAAAAGTCAGTATACATTTTTCAAAAGATTTTGAGACGACATACTTTTCGGTACATTAAACTCTTTTCCATTTCAACTAGAATATCGCTTAATTGGGCTTTACGCCCAATTATAATTCTGTTACATTTTTTACTCTTGATGAAGTCTGAGAGTATTATATGTATATAAATATGCCACAATGTTTGTAACGCTAAGAAATTAGCCGCGCAGAAAAAGTGAACGGTAGAGAAGTTCGTATCCGTCACATTTAAAAAACAAAAAAAGCCAAAAAGTCGGGCGCACCTTTATTATTCATGGGATAAGTTGAGGATACGTTGTAAGTCAATATGCAGGTTAGGGTTGATAGGGAAGACTATAATGGGGGCTCTAGGGCAGGGCTGTTGTCAATTATTTAACACTAAACTGCGATTACGATCAATAGCTTCCGTATATAGAATAGGGAGGAGGGGGCGTTAGCAGGGATGGTCATATGTCAATAATTTTTTAATTAATTCCTTGAATCGCGCTCAAAATTCTCTGCATAGGATGTTAGTTTCAAAGATGAAGGAAATTTTCGGTATATTTTATATTCTTGGTGAGGGAATAGCAAAATTTGTGATGCAGTTTTTAGTAGGTGTACGTACAAAATTTTAATTTCATAGATTTTAATATGTTGTTTATTAGTTGAATTACTGAAATGGTCGAAATCATACTTTGAAAAATGGGAGTGGGTGGAAGGGCGGGAGATTTCAAAATTCTTGATGCATTTTTATTTGAAATAATTTTAAAAGTGTTTGTATTATACAAAATTTCAAGTTGACAGCTTTTAATGGTTTGGCGATAATTGTTTTCTTATAAATTATCAAAAAAATACTTTTGTTTGGGAGGGATAGAAGTTTTGCCGGTATTCGACCAGTTAATCTCTTAAACTTTGAAGCATTTTGTTTAAATGAATTTTACAAATTTTCAAGTTTACAGCTTAAAATTCCACGCATAATTTTGAGTTTTTTTGTATGTCGAATTCCCCCACTCCTTCTATTACCTCCCATATAAACTGCACTTTTTCTTGAAATATTATAAACCAATTTATTCAGTATGTATAAAATTTATTGAGCTAATATTGTGCACTAAATATTTGTTGAGAATTGTTAGTAAGACCACACAAAATTATACGATTACCTTCACTCCTTCAACTCCCTCCCATACAATATGACATAATTTCACAATTTTTCAAAAAGTCGACTTTTCTAAAAAGTTTGAATGCTACTGCTCTGCGATTGACAACATGTGAAATTAACGATGCTTATAGATATTTCTGAAAAATTCACTAAGAAGAAAATCAACTTTTTTTAAAGTTGTGAAATTGTGTCATACCGTATGGTAGGAGGTAAGTGTCGAATTTTTTTTCGGTCTTACTAATAATCTATACATATAAATAAAATTGTACTTTCTGCCTGCTATTTGCTTATAAATGACTATAAGTTAGTGTTTTGCTCTATTTGTATAATAAATAAACAAACGCTTTTAAAATTTTTCTCTCTCTGTCTGTCCGGTATTCACGCAAAAACAGCTGAACCGATTGTAATGAAACTTGCATAGTTTGTAGGTATGCCTTGAGATATAATCTGCTTTAGGTTTTATTTCAATACCTCCACGCCTTCTATAAAATGAGTCACTTCCAAAAATATATCATAATCCAATTTTCTTGAAAACCATAAAAGCAAACAATTTGAAATTTAGAATATATTGTTTTTATCCTAAATGTGGTCTATGGTATACAAATTATTTGAATCCACCTCTATTTTCTCAGTACCAATTCTTTTTTTTAAGCATAAATTTGTTATAAAACATTTTTATATCTACTGTAGCGTAATGTGAAACAAATTTGTTCAATCTCTCAATCCTTCTACCACTCCCCATACAAAATTTCTTAAGATCACAAAAATTTCGATTTCATTAAAATATCGTATGATTTGGCTTTACGCAAAATCATAGTCCTGTTATTTATTTTTAGAAATAGCTCAAGCTACAACTATTTACATTTTCAAGAACAATTGGTGTGCTTGCGTTCGAACCCATGTGCATGTACTTGGTTTTACGCACATTTATTTTCAGTTTGCATTTAGAAAGTAATGAGCGAACATTTGACTCTAAGTCCGAACGGTTATGTGCAAGCAAACACACGTCATCAGCATAATCAATGGCGCAACAGCCCAAGTCGGGCCTTGGGCTCCTGAGGTCGTCGCCTCCAATCATCTCGATCCAAAGACCGCATCCTCCAGCTGCTAATTTCCAAGAAGGCTTTGCTATCTTCTTCAACCGAGTCTTCCCATCGCTTGCGTGGCTTGCCTACTGGCCGGTTACCACTCACTTTGCCTTTCAGAGCGTCTTCCATTCGCTCTACATGGCCAGCCCACTGCAGTTTACGTAGCTTGATGAATGTTGAAGCTTCTGGCTCATCGTAGAGTTGATACAATTCATGGTTGTATCTTATTCGCCATTCCGTTCCTTCCTTCACAGGTCCCAAAATTCTTCGGAGGACCTTTCTTTCAAATGCGTTAACTGCTTTTTCGGAAGTTCGTGTTAATGTCCATGTCTCGCCGCCATAACAGAGCACAGGTCGTACAATAGTTTTATATATCCGCAGCTTATTGTTCCTGTGCACTTTCTTGGATTTCATTATTAGAAGTACCGAATAATAATATTTGCTAATATTATCCGTCGTTTGATTTCGTCTGTTTCATTATCGTCCTTTGTTAGATTAGCCCCAAGATACATGAAATTGTCCACATTCTCCAAACTATATTCCGCAATTGTTATGTTTTGTCTGGTAAGCGCTCTCCTTCTTGTTTACGTCATTACTTTTGTTTTGTTTTCGTTAATGCGCAACCCGACTTTTTTGCGGCGGAGTCAAGATTGACAAATACCTCCTTAGCACTAGGGAAGGCTCTTGCTAGGATGTTAATGTCGTCAGCGTATGCTACTAGTTGGGTGGACTTGAATAGTAGTGTCCCGTTGGTGTCGACTGGGATTTTTCGGACGACATACTCTAGTTCCAAGTTGAAAAGCATAGGGGCTAGAAGAGCTCCCTGCTTTAAACCACATTCCGTTCGAAAGCTGGTTGTGGAATTGGTTTGTATTCTCACTTGGGATTCACTGTTCGTCATTGTGAGTCTTGTTAGTCGGACTAGTTTTGGAGGAATTCCAAAGTCAAGCATGATTTTGTACAGTACGCTCCTGTCGATACTGTCTTATGCTTGTTTAAAATCTACGAAGATTTGGTGCACGTCTGTGTTATATTCCCAGCATTTCTCAAGCACCTGTTTCACCGAGAATATCTGGTCTGTTGTAGATCGTCCGGTTCTGAATCCGCCTTGGTATTCGCCAATTATTTGATTAGTATAGGGCTTAAGACGACGATCAATTATTTTTGTCAGTATTTTATAGGACGTTCACAACAATGATATTCCTCTGTTATTCTCACAGCAGAGTTTGTCTCCTTTCTTGTAAATTGGACATAAAATACTTTTTCGCTAATCGTCGGATATGATTTCCTCTGTCCAAATTTTGCATATCATGTTGTGCAGTATTTCAGCGACACAATTTCCACCGTTTTTCAGAAGCTCAACTGGTATTTCGTCAATTCCCTGCGCTTTGTTTAGTTTTTGGTCACATAGGGCTGCTTCGATTTCAGCAAGCGTGGATAGTGTCGATGATGGTTCATCTTCGTCAGTTGAGGCTTCAATTGAAATGTTGTCTGTTGTGATCGGTGCTAATGGAGTGGGATTCAAAAGATGTTCAAAGTATGAAGCCCATCTCCTTTTGATTTCTTGTGCGTCGCTGATGATATTGCCCTTTGCGTCTTTGCAGAGACTGGTTTTTGGCTTATATCCCTTTTTTAAGTCTTTTACTATTGCGTATGCGTCCCGCGTTTTATTTTTTCTCATGTCGTCGTCCATTTTTTGTATTTTGTCATTATGGTACTTCCTTTGTTTTCGTCTGCGGGTCTTTTTCGCATATCGCCTAAGCTCGTCATATCTTTCTTTTTTGGCTCGTGTTGGTCGCTCAGTAAAAATTTTCTAAGCCTCGTTCTTTCTATCTATTGCGTCGCGACATTCTTGGTCGAACCAATCGTTATTTTTTCGCCGTGCTTATATCCTAATACCTCTTCCGCTGAGGATTTGATGCCGTCTCGTATTTTCATCCACGCATTTTCCACTGGCATATTTTGGATATTTTCTTATATTGGTGTCAAGTGTTTATTACATGCTAACATGTAAGCCTGCGCCACCGTTTCGTCGTTAAGCTTGTCGACATTGAATTTGTGAGCTCTACTTGTTTTTGAATATCCACGACAAGCTATTTTGCATCGATACTTAGCTCTGACTAGATAGTGATCAGGGTCACAATTCGCACCGCGGAGAGTTCGTACATCAAGTATGCTGAAAGCAGCCCTTTCTCAATTAGAGCGTGGTCTATTTGGTTGAAGGTGTGACCATCTGGTGATGCCCACGTTCGTTTCTGAATATCGCGATATGGGAAGCACGTAGAGCTTACTATGATATTGTTGCTGCTTGCGAAATCAATAAGACGTTGGCCATTGTCGTTGGATATATCATGGAGACTGTGCCCTCCTGTTGTTCCTCTATGAGCCTCCTCCTTTCCGAATTTTGCATTAAAATCCCCTAAGACAATTTTTAGGTCATTCGAGGGCATTGAGTCATAGGTTGTCTCTAGGGTGGCATAAAATTCGTCTTTAAATATATCGTCCTTGTCTTCTGTTGGTGCGTGAACGTTGATCAACCAAGTGTTGAAAAATTTAGTCTTTATTCGGATTGCACACAATCTTTCACTTACTGTCTGGTGACTTAGGATGTTAAATAGTCTCCATTAAAGCCCTTTACCTTCTTCACCTTCCACTGCAGCTTTCAAGATGTCATTTATTACCACCAGAAACAGGGCAGGCGATAATATGCAGCCTTGTCTGACACCCGTTCGCACAAGGAAGCTCTCGGACAGCTCTTCTCTATGCAAGACGCGACACCTTGCATCTTTGTAGGATTCTTTAATCATAGCTATGATCTTATCTGGAATACCTCTCCTACGCAAAGCATTCCATATGTAATCTCGCTTAACGCTGTCGAAAGCCTTCTCGAAGTCCACAAGCACGAGATGTAGTGGCGAACCCATTTCGCCTGACTGCTCTAATATTAGACGTAGGGTATTTGTGTGGTCGGTACAAGTCGACCCTTTACGGAATCCAGCCTGATAAACTTCGAGAGTGCTCTAGACGACATCACTAATCCTATTGAGAATTACCTTAGCCATAATTTTTGATACGGCAGTAAGTAGACATATACCGCGCCAATTGCCACAATCCCGAAGGTCGCCCTTCTTCGGAATTTCCACAATGACGCCCTCCTTCCAATCAGCCGAATATCTTCCTTCATTCCACACCTCAGTAAAGAGTGGGAGGAGTATATCGGCTGTTATTTCCGGATCCGCTTTTTCCTTCCCGCCATTGACTGAATGGCGGAAACTATCTCTTCCTTATTTGGAGGATCGTCCCTAATAGAGGATTGTTGCGGTTGGATGTTTGGTAGTTGTTCTGTTTCTGGAATATCTTCCTCAGACAAGATGTTTAAAATATCACAGAAGTATTCCTTCTTATAAGAACTATTAATTTGAAATTAAGAATATATTATTTCTATTATTAATCCAATTTTTAAGTATACCAATTATTTAAATCAACCCACTTCTTCGCCCACCTCCCATACAAACATAACTTTTTCATTAAATATTATGCACCAATTTTCACAGTGCGTATAAATTGCATCGAGCTAGAATTCTGTACCAAATCCTTTATTACCATTATTATTAATATCGGGAAAAAACTAACCGCTTATCTTTAATATTTCGACCCCCTCCTGTACAATGTGACACGATTCCACGAATTTACAAAAGTTCGATTTTCTTGGAAACTGTGAAAGTCATAGATCTAAAATTTAAAATATATCAATCGCATAATGGTTGTAGTTGTATTTCGAAAAATGAGTAAAAACTCCTCACTCCTTCCACCACCTCCCATACAAACTGCTCCTTTTCATGAAATATTTGAAACCAATTTTTTCATTACGTCTAGCTTTCATCGAGCTAAAATTTTGTACTGAATCCTCAATTAGCATTATTATTTATATCACAACTGGTACCTCCTCCCATACAATGAGACACATTTTCACAACTTTTCAAAAATATTATTTTCTTGAAAAGTGTGAACGTTACTGAACTAAAATTTAAAATTTAACAGTTTTGTTTCTCGAAAAATCACCAAAAAACATTCCCTCCCTTCTACCACCTCCCATACAAATTGTGCAATTTCACTAAATCCAATGCACTAAGTTTCTCAGTACCAATTCAATTTTCGAAGCTTAAATTTGGTACAAAACATTTTTATAGCTACTCTAGCATGATGTGAAACAAATTAGTTCAGTACTATCACCCCTTTTCACCACTCACCATACAAAATTCTTAACATCACAAAAATTTAATCTATATTATCGTATTGTTGAGCTTTACGCAGAGTCGTAGTCCTGTTATGGTTTTAGGCTTAATGTTATTTTATTTCGGCTTTTTATACTCTAGATAAAATCTGAGAGCATTATAAGTTTGCCACAAAGTTTGTAACGCCAAGAAATAAGGCTCGGAGAAAAAAATGAATGACACAGACGCTCATATAATCACTCAAAAATCTCAAAACCGGATGTCCGTCTGTCTATCCGTCCGTCCGTCCATCCGTTCGTGTCCTCTCTAGCTTGAGAACGCGTTGAGCTAGCTAGTTCAAATTTTGTACAGGTCGTTTTAGACGAAAAAGTAAGGTCAAGTTCGTAAACGGGCCGAATCGCTCCACCCCTTTTACCCCCTCCCACACAAAATTACATAATTTCGTAATTTGGCAATAAACGGATTTACTCAAAAAGTATAAATGCTATTGATCTAAAATTTGAAACGTATATATGTAAAACTTTTATGATGATTCCAATTTACAGAATAAATAAACTGCCAACAAGTCGTGCGAAACTTTATTATTCTTGGGACAAGTTGCGGATGTGTGGAAAGTCAATATGCAGGTTAGAATGGTAAGGGAAGACTAAGTGAAAGGGGGTTCTTGGGCAGGGCAATTGTCAATTTAACACTTTGCGGAAACGTTCAAAAGCTCCAGTACATATAATCAATATTTCATTCGTTTATTTATGCAAGTTTGAGTTTTTATGAGGGGAGGGATGATAGTTAGGGTGGGTGGATGGTAATAGTTTTTAAATTGATTGCTTGAATCACTTCTAATATTCTCTGCATGGATTGTCAGTTTCATAGACGAAGTTGCATAGAATTTTCATAGGATTCGGTGTTTTTTACATTCACGAAGCCAAACATTTGTATGGGACGAGGTAGTGGAGGTAGGGGAATCGTAAAATTTGTGACGCAATTTTATTTCCTTTCTCTTGTAGTGTGCTAGTACAAAATTTCAAGTTCGTAGCTTTTAATTTGTTGGTTATTAGTTGATTCAATGAAATAAGTCGAAATGATACTTTTGTATGAGAGGGGGTAGAAGGGCAAGCGCGATTGCAAAACTTTTAAAATAATTTCATTTCAATATTTTTATAAGTTTTTGTGCAAAATTTGAAATTGATAGCTTTTAAGAATTAGCTGATAACTGATTCCTTAAAAATGCTCGAAAAAATAATTTTTTATGGGAGGAGGTAGAAGAGGTAGGGGAATCGCAAAATTTGTGACGCAATTTTCTCTTCTTTCTCTTTTAAGGTGCTCGTACAAAATTTCAAGTTCGTAGCTTTTAATTTGATGGTAAGCAGTTGTTTTATTGAAATTGGTCGTAATAATACTTTTGTATGGGAGGGGGTAGAACGGCAACTGTGATCTAAGAAAATTTGACGCAGTTCCGTTTCAACCATTTTCAAAAGATTTTGTGCAAAATTTCAAATTGATAGATATTACTAATTAGGTGAAAATTAATGTCTTAAAAATGGTCGAAAAAATAATTTTGTATGGGAGGTAGTAGAAGCTTTCAAGGTATTCAATCAGTTAATATTTCATTCTCTTAAAGATTTTTTTTAAATGTATTTCACGAATTTTGAAGTTTCTACCTTCAAATTTCATTCAAAAAATTTCAGTTTATGTGGTTTTTTCATTGCACATGAAACACCTTGTGTTCGGTAGACCAGGGGAGTCAGTGCATAACAATTGTGGAATTTTTATTATTTTTGCTGTATGTACAACAAATAGATGTATCCACATGGAAAATTTAAATTTTGTATCTTTCACCAGAGCCTGAAAAAATCACTCAAAATTTTCGACAGTTTTGGTTATCACCTCCCTGCCCTTACACCTCCCGACGTAAAATTTACCAAATTTAAAAACTATCTAGTTCTACAATTTGACAAAATTTGAATTAGATACCTGTACTCAGTTTTGAATTATATCGGTTTGAAATTTTGAAAAGTGAGCCAATTTCCCTCCACTACTATTTTGTCCAAATGTTATATTTTTCTCGTATTTCTCTAATATAGCTTAATATAGGTTCTAAGACTCAGTAACATAGCTTAATAAATCGCCGAGATATTGATTTTTAAGTGTTTTTCCTTGCACCCCCCTCCCTGACGCCGCCCCTTACATTATCTAAACTGATTCTAGTGGACGTATATGTCAGCTTAATGGTCTCAAAATATCAATTTTTTATGGTAAGTAATTTCGAATATATAATCATTTGAAAAAAAATTCGGCTGACAATTGCTCTTAGCCCCCTTTTCGCACCGCAATGGATAAAAAAATTAAATTATTTTTAAAAGTTGTCCCACAAATTCCTCTATATGTATGTTGATTTTTAGCTTCCTAGCTGTTACCATGATTGAGATATTTGAATTCGTATTTTTCGGTTTAAGCGCTCCCCCGCCTCCCCCTGAACCCGTACACCCCCGAAAATGGGTATCCGCCTGAGATCTGCAACTATCTACAATCCCCCCAAAAATGAACTTTGTATCTTGAAGGGTTTGGGAGGTAATGCGCGCTGAGCTTACACACCGGCGGACGGCGTACAGACAGACGGTTTTTTTTTTGCATTTTTTGGCTAATTTGGTCATGAAACGCGAAAAAACTAAATTTCAGGGTAGGAAATTTTTTTTTTCCAAGTCGATCACAATACTTTATTATTAAAATAATAAAGTAAAATGATGTCTGTCATCACCATCCTTCCACCACCTCCCATACAAACTACAGTTTTCCATGAAATGCTCTAGACCAATTTACCCAGTGCATATCAAATTTATCAAGCTGTGCACCATATATTTATTTAGAATTATTAGCAAAATCAAAAATTCGACGATTAGCTTTACCCCTTCTAACCCCGCCCATACAAAATGAAATAATTTCGTTATTTGACAATAAGCGAATTTGTTCGAAAAGTATAAATGCAATTGCTCTGAAATTTGGTATATACTACTTTCATGATGATTCCAACCTACTGCATAAAAGTTATTTGAGTCCTCCCCTTCCATAAAATACTATAAACAAATTTACTCAGTACGTATAAAATTTATCGAGCTCAAATTGTGCAATAAATATTTATTTAGAATTAAAAGTAAGACTAAAAAAAATTAGACAATTAGTTTCACTCCTCTTACCCCTCCCATACAATCTGACACAAAAACATGTCAAAAACATGATGTTTTTAGTTATTTCTAAAAAGCCATTAAGAATCCCTCTGTCTACCACCTCCCATACAAACTGCACAATTTCACAAAATTTTCTCAGTACCTATTAAATTTTTTAATTCTAAATTTTCTACAAAACATATTGGTGGCAACTCTAGCGTGATGTGAAAAAAGTAGTTCAATGTCGTCACCTCCTCCACCACTTCCCCTACAAAATTGCTTAAAATCAAAAAATTTCTCTCTCATCTAGAGTATCGCACGATTGGGCTTTACGCATAACTCTCGAAAGCTTTGAACTATAGTGCTCAAAATTTTTGTGTGTCATTTTTAGCACAAAAGTAACTTTAAGTTCGTGAATGGGCTACATCCCCTCACTCCTTCTACCCCCTCCCATACAAATTTCATGCAATTTCGAAATATTAAGAAATTGATTTTTCTTTGGAACTATTTAAGCTATCGACTTAAAATTTAGGTCAAAGTATTATGATATAGATGTCATTAATATCACAGAATATTGACCCGATCCCCTTACCTCTTCTACTCCCTCCCATACAAGTGGACAATTTTGAAAAATACATATTTCATTGAAACTAGTAAAGCGGAAAAGACGAAATTTTGTCAGAATTAATTCTACTATAATTGCAATTTATTTTAAAAATAACTATCAACTTCACCTTACTCCTTCTACCCTTTCCCATACAAATTTCACGA
Organism: Chorisops tibialis; assembly: GCA_963669355.1. Lineage (NCBI taxonomy): Eukaryota > Metazoa > Arthropoda > Insecta > Diptera > Stratiomyidae > Chorisops > Chorisops tibialis. Next base: position 145,495,089 of record OY770263.1, read on the forward strand.
AATTTTAAAATTTAAATTAAATTAATTTTCTTCGAAACTGTTAAAGCTATCAACTTGATATTTTGTATAAAGTATACAAAGAGAAATAATAATAATGCCAAAAAAATTTGTTTTGATCCGTACACTCCTTCTACCCCCCTCCCATACAAATGCATACTTTTTGTTAAATGCATTTTATCGATTTCCATTCAAACTACAAAAAGTGCAAACTTAAAATTTTGCCAGAATTTGTTTCTTAATAATTGAAATAAGTGTTAGAAAAAATTATCAGCTCCGCTTCACTCCTTCTACCACCTCCCATACAAATATCTGTAATATAAATTCAAGAAAAGCATTTCTCCTTCAAGTATATGAGAGCTATTGACTTTGAAATTGAATCAAAGCATGGTGATAAGGATGATGATAAGTAGTTTCAAAATCATTTTAAACGCTCCACTTCTTCTACCACCTCCCATACAAATGCCCCAATTTCAGGAAATCTATGACCAATTTCTTTAAAAATAATGAAAACTAAAAACTTTAAATTCAGCAAAAAACACTTTCCATGTCATATTCGGTGTCATGTACGAAAAATACAAACCCCAGCCGCCACTTCTACCACCTCTCATGCAAAAGCCTCTACTCACTATTCGAAAGAATTTGAGATGACATATTTTCCGTTATATTAAAGTCAATCCCATATCATCTAGAGTATCATATGATTGGGCTTTACGCCCAATCATAATTCTGTTATGTTTCTTCTACTAATTGCCAAAAGTGCTAATATAATTATCATCTTTGCTCTCTCCTTCTATCACCTACTACACAAATTTCGATATTAGAAACTGCCACTTCTTCTAACACCTCCCATTCTAACTCTATAGTTCTAAAGAACAATGTATTAAATTAATTAAAGCTAGGGTATAGTCTAACGGGTAACGTGCTGGTTTGCAATGCGAAGATCGGGAATTCAAATTCCGATTGATGTTTAATTAACTCCAGCACTCTGCCTGCTTGGGTAGAGCTTGCTCACTCCAATCTACAAAAATCCTTAGAGATAGAGGGTTGTGCGAAGGGATAACAACCCTTCCACAATAAGTAATACAAATGTTAATTAACCTGAAGATCAGGAAGCCAAGGCGGCCAAGGCTTGATATGGGCTGTAGTGCCATTGTACAAGAAGAAGAATGTATTGAATTCCTTGTTAATTACGAAAATACAAACATTCCATTCAGCACGAAAGATTTGCATACGAAGTTTTGCTTCTTCCAGCAACTCCCATACAAAAGTCACTAGTCACTATCCTAAAGTATTTGAAATAACATATTTAGCCATTTCATCTATAGTACCGAATGATTGGGCATTGCGCCCAATAATAATGAAGGTATGTTTATACACTAGATGAAATATTCATCATCAATAGCGCGGCAACCCATATCTATCCCTGGCATCCTGAAGTCTTCGCCTCCAATCGTCTCGATCCAAAGATTGCGTCAGCCCACTGTAGTTTATGTGACTTGATGAACGTTGAAGCTTCTGACTTGTTGTAGAGTTGATACAACTCATGGTTGTAGCTTAATCGCCATTCCGTTCCTTTCTTCATAGGTCCTAAATTTTTTTGGAGGACCTTTCTTTCGAATGCGTTGACTGCTTTTTCAAAAGTTCTCGTTAACGTCCACGTCTCGCTGCCATAACAGAGCACAGGTCGTATATGAGTTTTATATATCCGCAGCCAATAATGAAATCAAAGAAAGTGCACAGGAACAATACTGTGCACTTTCTTTGATTTAATTATTGAAAGTACTGAATAATACGTTTTATTTGCTAGTATTATCCGTCGTTTGATTTCGTCTGTTTCATTGCCATCCTTTGCTAGATTAGCTAAAAGATATGTAAAGTTGTCTACACTCTCCAAATTATTTTCCGCAATTATTATGTTTTGTTTTATTGACGTTCTTCTTATTGTTTGCGTCATTAATGAATTCTTACAGTATTATTACAGTTTAAAGTTTGTAATGATAAGAAATAAGTTAAGTTAATATTATCACTTACAAATCTGTAAGCCCGATGTTCGTCCGTTCTCCCTCTAGTATGAGAACGCGTTTAGCTAGGAACTTCAAATTTTATACACGTCGTTTTGGCCAAATTTCACAATACTTTGTATTGCCTCCAATACGAAATGATTCATTTTCAAAAATTACAATAAATTTTCTTGGAAGCTCTTAGAAATTTAGGAGATGTTGTATTAATTTTATCATAAATGTATTCTACGCTATACAAATTATCCGAATCCCGGTACTTCTTCTACCACCTCCCATACAAACAATACATTTTCACGAACTCCATTACACTAATTTCCTCATCCGCCATTCGGCTAAAATCTTAACAAATATCGAAATTTTCAAAGAATACACAATTGGAGTAATCGAAGCTAATTCGAACTACACTAGAGGTGGTGCTCGTGCTAAATTGCTGTTGCCAAAGAAGAAATCAAATATAGGGCAATATACATTTACATTGGGATCATACTTCTTAATGATGTGCCAAGTTTTATTAAAGAGAGTAGTAATCTGGCCATTTTGAAATCAAATATCAAGAAATTGTATTATTCCAGTTACTCAAAGCGATTTTTCTGATACTTTCAAGTGTTCTTTTATTCTTTTTTCTTTAATAATTTCATTGTTTCATTTTTTTTCCTTACATTCAATATTTTTATACTCTAGATGAAATAAGTTTACCACAAAGTTTGTAACGCTACGAAATAAGGCTTTGAGAAAAAATGAATAATACAGAAGTTCATATAATCACTCAAAAATCTGAAAACCCGATGTCCGTCCGTGTCCTCTCTAGCTTGAGAACGCTTTGAGCTAGAAAGTTCAAATTTTGTCCACATCATTTTTGGCAAAAAAGTACGGTCAAGTTTGAGAATGGTTCAAATCGCTTAACTCCTTCTACCCCCTCCCATACATAATGACGCAATTTCGCAATTCGACAATAAACGGATTTACACGAAAATCGTGAAAGTTATTGATCTGAAATTTGGAATGCATTACTCTTATGATAATTTCAATCTACCATATAAAAATTGTTCGTATGCTCCCCCTCCCATACAAACCGCAATTTTCCATGAAATGCTCTAAATCAATTTACTCAGTGCGTATAAAATTTATCGAGCTGAAATTGTGCATTAAATATTTATTTAGAATTATTAGTAAGACCAAAACAAATTAGACGATTAGCTTTACCCCTTCTAACCCGTAAATTTTGTATAAAACATTTTGATAGCAACTCTAGCTTAATGTGAAAAATTTGGTTCAATGTCGTCACTCCCTCTAACACTTCCCTTAAAAAATTTCTTAAAATCAGAAAATGTTTTTTTCATCTAGAATATCGCACGGTTTGGTCATAGTCCAGTTATGTTTTTTAATCTCTTAGGTATACTTATTTTGTCTTTTTATTCATGTACCTATACTTTGTTTAATATAATAATTGTATCTCTACATATACATATAGCGTCAACATATTTTAATCTGCAAGCCTCCTCACCTCTTTCACAAAAATTTTTCTTACAAGTTTCAATATTTAATTATTGATAAAAAAAATATGTTAAAAACTTGAATTATAATAAACAAAACATAACAGGGCTACGATTGTGCATAAAGCACAATCTTACGATACTCTAGATGAAATAGAATTTTTTGTCATCCCAAGAAATTTTGGATGGGGAGTGTTAGAAGGGGTGATAGCATTGAACTAATTTTTTCCCCATCATGCTAAAGTAGCTATAAAAATGTTTTACACAAAATGCTTACTCCAAAAATTGAATGGGGACTGAGAAAATTAGTGAGTTAGATTTAATGAAGATGTGCAGTTTGTATGGGAGGTGGTAGAAAGAGTGGGGGGATCTTAGTGATTTATTCAGAAATAACTAGGAATATTATAAAATTGGCAACCCTTAAATTTCAGATTAGTACCATTAATACTTTTCAAGAAAATCGATTTTTTGTGAAGTTGTGAAACTGTGCCATATTGTATGGGAGGGGGTAGAAGCAGTGAAGCTAATCAAATATTTTTTTCTGATCTTAGTTATAATACTAATTAAGTATTTATTACAAACTGCGAGCTCTATAAATGTTATATGTTCTGAGAAAACCGTCTTAGAGCATTTCATGAAAAAGTATAGTTTGTATGGGAGGGGGTGGAAGGAGAGGGAGGACGCAAATAATTTTTCTACTGTAAATTTAAATCATTATGAAAGTGATATATCCCAAGACTCAGACTAATAGCTTTTATACTTTTCGAGTAAATTAATTTATTGTTAAATTGCGAATTCGCGTCATTTTGTATGGGAGGGGGTAGAAGGGGTAAAGCTAATCGTCTAATTTTTTTTTGCCTTACTAACATTTTTAAATTAATATTTGGTGCACAATTTCAGCCCGCTAAATTTTATACGCACTGAGTGAATTGGGTTAGAGTAATTCATGACTAGTACAGTTTGTATGGGAGGTGGTAGAAGGAGGAGGACGACACGCATAATTTTTTTACAGTAGATTGGTATTATCACAAAAAAATATATTCTAAATGTCAGGCCAATAGCTTTTATACTTTTCGAGCAAATCCTTTAACTGTCAAATTGCGCAATTGTGTCATTTTGTATGGGAAGGGGTAGAAGGGGTGGAGCGATTTGTCCCGTTCACGAACTTGACCTTACTTTTTTGGCAAAAACGACGTGTACAAAATTTGAACAATCTAGCTCAACGCGTTCTAAAGCTAGAGAGCGAACAGACGGACGGACGGACAGACGGACAGACGGACATCCGGTTTTGAAAGTTTTGAGTGATAACATTAACTTCTGTATCATTCATTTTTTTCTCCAAGCCTTATTTCCTAGCGTTACAAACCTTAGAGGAAACTTATAATACTCTCAGATTTCATCTAGAGTATAAAAACATAAAAGAATTATGATTGGGCGTAAAGCCCAATCATATGATGCTCTAGATGAAATGAGAAAGAGTTCAATGTACCGAAAAATATGTCACCTCCAATTCTTTTAAATAATTAATATTGACTTTTATATGGGAGGTGGTAGAAGCAAAGGAGGAAGGTTTGTAATTTTTGGATATGGCACCTAATGTGGTATGCAAAATATTTCGTACTGAATTTAAGATTTGCATCTTTCATTATTTTCAATTGGACATAGTTTTCCTGAAATTGAGGCATTTGTATGGTAGGTGGCAAAGGAAGTGGAGCGTTTAAGATGATTTTGAAACTGCTTATCATTATCCTTGTCACCACGCTTTGATTCAATTTCAAATTCGCTAGTTCTAATATATTCGAAGGAGAAATGCTTTTCTTGAATTTTGAATACAGATATTTGTATGGGATGGGGTAGAAGGAGTGAAGAGAAGCTGAAAATTTTTTTTTAGCATTTATTGCAATTATTGAAAAACAATTTCTGGCACAATTTTAAGTTTATCCTTTTTCTAGTTTTAATGGAAATCGATATAATGCACTTAACAAAAATTATACATTTGTATGGGAGGGGGTAGAAGGAGTGTACGGATCAAAACAAATTTCTTACTCGTTATTGATATTTCTGTTTTTATACGTTATGCAAAATATCAAGTTGATAGCTTTATTATTTTCGAAGAAAAATAATTTAATTTAAATTTCAAAATTTCGTGAAATTCGTATGGGAGGGGGTAGAAGGAGTGGCGTGAAGTTGATAATTTTTTCAATACTGATTGCAATTATAATAAAATTAATTCTGACAAAAATTATAACTTTTTTCAAAATTATGCATTTGTATGGGAGGGGGTAGAAGGAGGGACGGGATCGGATCAATATTCAGTCATATTAATGACATCTATACCATAATACTTCAACCCAAATTTCAAATCGATAGCTTAAATAGTTTCAAAGAAAAATCAATTTCTGAAAATTTCGGAATTTCGTGAAACTTTTATGGGAGGGGGTAGAAGGAGTGGGGGGATGTGGCCCGTTCACGAACTTAAAGTTAATTTTTTGCCAAAAATGACACACAACAAATTTCAGCACGATAGCTCAAAGCGTTCGAGAGTTATGCTGTAGACAGACGGACAGACAGACGGACGGACAGCAACTCGGAATCGAAGTTTTTGAGCGACAACAAATATTTCTGTACCCTTGGCGGCTCTGTGCGAGCATTATTTCTTAGCGTTACAAACGGTAAGGCAAACACAATATACTCTCAGATTTCATCTCGAGTATAAAAATGTAGGGAGAAAGTCAAAGCCCCAGATATAGGCGGACCCGGCAATAACAGTCGATATATTCCCTAATAAACAAGTTCTGGCGACTATTAAAGACCGATGCTCAGGATCACGCCTTGTGGAAGAGTACTACATATTTCCGTCCTATGCCCCTATAGGTGCTCTTAACACGAAATTGATACTCCTCCCACTTTTTACTGCGGGGTGGAATGAAGGAAGACACCCGTGGTGGTCATCACACTGAAAATCACGAAGAAGAGCGATCTTCGGGATTGTGAGAATTGTAGTGTTATATGTCTAATTACGGTCATATCGAAAAAGATGGCTAAGGTAATTCTCAATAGAATAAGTGGTTTCGTAGAGATCACTCTCGAAGTTTATCAGTCTGGATTATGTAAAGGATCGACTTGTTCTGTCCATGCAAATATCCTACACCCTACAGATAATATTCTAGTAGTCCACCGGAATGAGTTCGCCACTATATCTCATGTTTGTGAACTTTGAGAAGGCTTTCGGTAGCGTAAAGGGTTTAGTTGATCTGACCTATTTGCTTGCATTGTTCATGTACCATTTTCTCTAAAACTACCCAGCAGATCTTGTTCTTGTTCGCAAAATAAACAATGACAAAATTTTATCACTGGACGAAAATCTGAAGAAAAATGACGTGCGAGCAGCATTTAATACCGTGAAACAAATGAGACAAGGTTACAAACCGCAAACTACCCTCTGTAAGGACGAAGAAGGCAACATCATAAGCGACGCTACCGAAATCAATGCACGATGGATTCAGTACTTCCGAACACTGTTAAATAGAACGAAATCACAGACTGAACCTTTTATAATTCCGGAAGATCGAGGTGGAGATCATCTGCCTATTGCACCAACTTATGATGAAGAAGAGACAGCCTTACATAATTTAAGATTGAACAAGGCGCCCGGAATTGACGGAATCCCTGCAGAGCTCTTGAAAGAAGGTGGAACAGAGCTCACCAGTCGAATATTCAGATTAATTGGTAAAATCTGGACAACTGAAAAATTACCCGACGAATGGCGGAAAAGCATTATATGTCCGGTATATAAAAAGGGTGACCGTTTGCGTTGCGAAAATTACAGATTAATTTCATTGCTATGTACGTGTTAAAAAATTTTGACTAAAATTATCGAACGAAGACTCAGTGAATACGCTAACAACATCATCGGAGAATATCAAGGTGGCTTCAGATCTGGACGATCGACAACGGACCAGCTATTCTCAGTAAAACAGGTGCTAGAAAAATGCTGGGAATATGATATTAATGTGCACCAACTGTTCATCGATTTTTGCCAAGCATACGATAGTGTCGACCGTAATGCTCTGTACAGAATAACGATTGAACTAGGTGTCCCACCGAACAAGTTCGGTTAATAAAAGCCACGATGGAAACAATGAGTGCCAAGTAAAAATCCAAAACGAGTTGACTCTCAGCTTTCCAATGGAGTCAGGTCTCAAACAAGGAGATGGTCTCGTCCCCACGCTCTTTAACTTGGTGCTCGAGTATGTCGTCAGGAAGGCAACTTCAGTAACCTCAGTGGACACCAGAGGTACGCTACTCGTAAAATCCGCACAGTTGGTGGCGTACGCAGACAACGTCGATATTCTGGCCTGATCAATACTTGGCGTTAAGGAGGTATTCCGTGAGTTGGAGTCGTCAGCGGGTGAAGTAGGGCTCAGGGTCAATGAAGCGAAAACTAAATACATGATCCAGACACGAAGGACTGTCCCAGAGAGGCAAAACATTACTATAGGCGAATACAACTTCGAGCAGGTGGATGAATTCGTATACCTGGGAGCCCTTCTCACAAAGGACGGCAATGAGCGACAGGAAATTCAAAGAAGAACCACGGCAGCTAACAAAGCATTTTATGCGGTCCCCACAATGAAATCAAGGAAGGTCCATCGAAACAATAAACTACGCATCTACAAGATATTAATTCGTCCTGTTCTGCTATATGGATGCGAATCATGGACCTTGACGCGGGTTTCGGAGAAGTTAATCGACACGTTTGAGCGAAAAATTCTTCGGAAGGTGTACGGAGCAGTTAAGGAAGGAGATGATTGGCGAATTCGATACAACCATGAGCTGTATCAACTATTTGACGACCCACCAGCATCTATAGTGTTCAAGCTGCGCAAGCTGCAATGGGCTGGCCACGTGGAACGAATGCACGAGGAACGAATCCCAAAACGAGTGCTCAAGGGCAAAGCTCAAGGTAATCGACCGCAGGGGAAGCCACGAAATCGATGGGAGGACTCAGTAGACGCAGACTGCAGATCGCTTCTCGATTTTTCAAACTGGAGGACGCGGTCGTTGGACCGGGACAACTGGAGGAGGGGCATCCGGGAGGCCAAGGCTCGATATGGGCTGTAGCGCCATTGCATTGCAGATCTTGTTCTTACTTTGCAGGGATTTTCCTTAAAGAAGATTTAATGCCGTTTACAGAATTTAGAAAATTTTATTTCTCTCTTATGTAGTTCAGACTAAATTATTTTAAAATCTGGAGGGAGTTTTGAAAAACCCATCACTAAATAGATAGCCAATAGTTCCATGTTTGAAATGAAAAATGTGATTAATCTCGTAGCTCCTGAGAAGAAGGTACATAAAGTAAAAAATATTGCTTAATTGTTTTTCAAGAGAACCGAATAACTAACTTGGATTTATTGATTTTGTGTGTTTTTTTGGATGTCGAGTTTTTTTTTGTGTTTTTTGTTTGTTCGTTACTAATCATAGAGCTCTGCAGATAGTGCAGTGCTGTGCAGAATTCAGTAAAGATTATTAAACAAAACAAAATTAATTTTTTTATGGTTTCAGATCAAATACCCCTTAAACGGAATTACTTGTAAATTGCATAGGACATGTATTCCAGATAAGATCATAGCTGGTATTAAAACATAACAAAACTACGATTGGGCGTAAAGTCTATTCATGCGACACTCTAGATGAAAGAGAAATTAGTTGATTTCAAGAAATTTTTTATGGGGATTGGTAGAAGAGGTGACAGCATTGTACTAATTTTTCTCACATCTTCATAGAGTAGCTATAACAATGTTTTATACCAAATTCAAGCTCAAAAAATTAAATAGGTACTGAGAAAATCAGTTTATCTATTGAGCAGTTTGTATGGGAGGTGGTAGAAGGAATGCATATCATGTAATTGAAATATTTTAAGTTTCAGATCAGTAACATTCATACTTTTCAAGAAAATCGAAGCTGTGTAAAGTTGGTAAATTGTGTTCTAAGGGGGTAGAAGGAGCGCAGGTAATTGTCTAATTTTGATCCATCTTACTAAAATTTCAAAACAAATAATAAGTCTACAATTTCAGCTCTATCAATTTTGTACGTATGTACTGAGTGAATTGGTTATTATTATTTGAAGGAAATGTGCGTTTCGTTTGGGAGGTGGCGGAAGTAGTGAGGAGATTCGAACAATTTGTATACCGTAGATTGAAATAATCACAAAAATAGTATATTCTAAATTCCAGATCAATAGCTTCCATACTTTTCCAGAAAACCCGTTTATTGTGAAATTTCGAAATTGAATCATTTTGTATGGGAGGGGAAAGAAGGGGTAGAGCGATTCGGCCTGTTGTGAAACTTGGCATCACTTTTTCCTCAAAAACCATGTGTTCAAAATATTAACTTTCTAGTTTAACGCGTTCTCGTGCTAGAGAGGACACGGACGGATAGACGGACGGACGTACATTGGGTTTTGAAATTTTTGAATGATAATATGAGCTTATGTGTTATTAATTTTTTTCATCTAGAGTATAAAAATCTTACGAAAATGCATGGGTCTCACATAGAGGAAAGCTGTCCAAGAGATGATGACATGTGCTTGCTTTCACATAATTTTTCGGACAGTAAAATGTTCAATCGTTGCATTTAAATGCAGAAATGTAGAACTGAAAATATATATGCGTAAAACCAAGTAAATGCAAATGGGTTCGAACACAAACACTCAGATTGTTCTTAACGGACAAGATGAGGAAGAGGCGGAGCCGTAAAAATAGTGAGGTCTTTGGTATCCTTTCCCCTTTCTGGAGGTTAATGAGATCGCCCTTATATGTATGGTTGTAGTAAATGAAAAGTGTGTTCGACTTACCAAGAAACTTCAAACTTTCGTGTTCCAATGCCTCCGCTGTATTTTAGAAATATTTTGGCCTGAGTTATCTCCAACGACGAACTTTAGCGTACAACTGGCTGACTAAAATATGCGTTGAGATTCAAGAGCGGAAGTGGCAGTGGATCGGTCACACTTCGAGGAAATTGGAGCGAAACGTTGCCAAACATGATCTTGATTATAATTATCATGGAAGCCATCGGGTTGGTCGATAATGTAGCACATAGAAGCGAACAGTTGCGCAGTAGACCAAAGGAATAAATAAGCCCTGGTAACAACTAAAGGCCGATGCTGAAGATCGCGCCTTGTAGAATGATTCTGTCCCATGACCCCATTTAGGTGTTTTAACAGAAAATAAACTGCCAACAAGTCGGGCGAAACTACTATTCTTGGGACAAGTTGCGGATGAGTGGAAAGTCAATATGCAGGTTAGAGCGGTTAGGGAAGGCTAAGTGAAAGGGAGTTCTTGGGCAGGGCTGTTGTCAATTTAACAATATTTCATTCGTTTCTGCAAGTTTGGGTTTTTATGAGGCGAGGAGGAGGGGTAATAGTAAGGGTGGGTGGATGTTAATAGCTTTTTAGTTAATTGCTTGAATCACGTCCAATATTCTCTGTATAGAATGTATATAATAGACGAAGTTGCATAGAATTTTCATAAAATTCGGTGCATTTTACATTTACGAAACCGAACATTTGTATGGGAGGGGGTAGAGAAGGTGAGGGAATCATAAAATTTGACATGTAGTTTTATTTTGCTTCTCTTGTGAGGTGTTTGTATAAAATATCAAGTTCGTAACTTCTAGTTTGTTTGTTATTAGTTGATTTAATGAAATTGGTCGAAATCATGGTTTTGTATGGGAGGGGGTAGAAGGGCAAGCGCGATTTCAAAACTTTTAACGTAATTTCATTTCAATTATTTTTGTAAGTTTTTATACAAAATTGCAAATTGATAGCTTTTAAAAGTTAGGTGATAATTGATTTTTTAAAAATGGTCGGAAAAATAATTTTGTATGGGAGGGGGTAGAAGTTTTAAAGGTATTCGACCAATTAATATTTCGTATATTTAGGGTTTTTTTTAAATGCATTTTGCAAATTTTCAAGTTTTTACCTTAAAATTTCACTCAAAAATTTTCAGTTTATGTGTTTTTTTCAATGCACATGAAACACCTTGCGCATGTTAGACCGGGGGGTCGGTTTATAACAATTATAGATCAAGTTATTATTATTTTTGTATGTAGATTAAATAGAGGTATTCACATGCAAAATTTAAACTTTGTATATTTCAACAGAGTCCTAAAAAAATCACTCAAAATTTTCGACATTTTTGCTTATCACCTCCCTCCCCTTTCACCTCCCAACTTAAAATTTTTACCAAAATTAAACATTATGTAGTTCTACAATCTGAAAATTTTTTGATTTGATATCTGTACCTTTTTTTGAGATATAAGGATTCGTAATTTTGAAAAGTGCGCCATTTTTGAAATGCTCCCCATTTCCCCCCACTACTTTTATTTCAACATGTTATATTTTTTTTGTATTTTCCTAGTATAGCTTAATATAAGGTTTAAGTTTCAATTACATAGCTTGAGAGATAGTTGAGATATTCGTTTTTAAGTGTTTTTCCTTGCACCCCCTCTGACCCTCCCCCTTACAATAATTAACCACTCTCTAAGCTGATTCCAAAGGAACTATATGCCACACTGACGGTTCCAAAATATGAATTTTTTACAAGAAGTAATTTCGAAGATATAATCATTTGAAAAAACAATTCGGCCAACAATTTGTTTTTAGCCCCCCCTTTTCGGACACCAATGGATAAAAAAATTAAATTATTTTGAAAAGTTGTCCCACAAACCCCTGTATATGTGTGTTGAGTTTTAGCTTTCTAGCTGTTACCATAGTTGAGATATTTGAATTCGTATTTTTTGGCTTAAGAGCTCCCCCCGCCTCCCCCTGAACCCGTACACTCCCCAAAATGGGTAGCCGCCTGAGATCCGCAACTATCTACAATCTTTCTAAAAATGAACTTTCTATCTTGAAGGGTTTGGGAGTTAATGTGCGCTGAGCGTACACGTCGGCGTACGGCGTACAGACAGATGGATTTTTTTTTTTTGCATTTTTCGGCTAATTTAGTCATGAAACGCGAAAAAACAAAATTTCAAATTTTTTTTTTTTCCAAGTCGATCACAATACTTTATTATTAAAATAATAAAGTAATTGATTGATTGAATTTTCTCAGTACCTATTAAATTTTTGAAGCTTAGAAAATTAAAGCAAACATTTCTATAGCTATTCTAGTTTGATGTGAAAAAAATAGCTCAATGCTATCACCACTTCAGCAAAGTTTTTTATGATCACAAAAATTTCTGTTTCATCTAGAGTATCGTTTGTTTGGGGTTTACGCGCAATCGCAGTCCTGTTATGTTTTTATTACTTCATTAATTTACCTGCAAGTGTTGATTAAATATAAGATTTGCTTAATACACAATTGAAAATACTTGTTATACTGAATGTAAACAAAATTTTCACAAGTCGAGTTTGAATGGTAGTTCGAAGGAAATTTTATTTTAATCAAGTGTTATTCGGATGTATGCGTTCTAAAAATAGTCACGTGTACTGTTTATTATTCAAGTAGACGCACGAAACGTAAACAATTCCCAATTTAATTAGAAATATGCAAGAAATATAGTAAGAACCCGAAAGAAAAAATAACGTTTTCTTCTATCTAAGAATGTGAATGTGTATGTACTCAATATACACATTCACTTTCTTAGATAAAAGAAAACATTATTTTTCCCTTCGGTTCTGTACCACATTAACTGAAACACATATTGTTCATTCGACGAAATATTACAATTCAAAGTTTTCGTTATTACTTTATTATTCTAATAATAAAGTATTGTCATCGACACAGAAAAAAAAAATTTGCTACACTGAAATTTTTTTCGCGTTTCATGACTAAAATAGCCTAAAAATGCAAAAAAAAATCCGTCCCGCCGTACGCCGTAAATATGGACTCATATCTCCGAGACCGTTAAAGGTAGAATGTTCAATTTTGGGTGGATTGTTGATTCGGTAAGTGAGCTCTATTTTCTAAATTTTCGGGGGTGTTAGGTCTAAGGCGGAGGCGAAGGGAGGGAAAAAGTCAGAAACTACACTTGCTTATATCTTCACCATGAATGCAGATGGGAAGTTGAAACTCAGTAGAGATATCGAGAGGGTTATGGGACGAACTTTAAAAATAATTTAACTTTTTTTATCCATTGACGTCCGAAAAGGAGGGGGGCTAAAAACAAATTGTCGGCCGAATTGTTTTTTTAAATGATTATATCTTCGAAATTCCTTATCGTAAAAAATTCATATTTCGGCAAAATTAAGGTGGCATATAGTTCCATCGGAATCAGCTTCGAGAGTGGCTAATTATTGTAAGGGGAGGTGCAGGGGGGGTGCAAAGAAAAACACTTAAAAATGAATATCTCAACTATCTCTTAAGCTATGTCATTGAAACTTGAAACATATATTAAGATATACTGGAAAATACAAAAATATATAACATGTTGAAATAATAGCAGTGGGGAAAAATGGAGAGCATTTCAAAAATGACGCACTTCTATCCCCTCCCATACAAAAGTATGATTTCGACCATTATTAAGAAATTAATTATCTCCTAACTATTTAATGCTATCAATTTGAAATTTTGCATGAAAACTTACAAACATAGTTGAAATGAAATTATTTTAAAAGTTTTGAAATCGCGCTTGTCCTTCTATTCCCTCTCATACAAAACTGTTATTTCAACCAATTTCATTAAATCAACTAATAACCAACAAACTAAAAGCTACGAACTTGAAATTTTGTAGAAGCACCTTACAAGAGAAATGAAATAAAACTGCATACAAATTTTACGATTCCCCTACCTTCTCTACCTCCTCTCATACAAATGTTCGGTTTCGTGAATGTAAAATACGCCGAATTTTATAAAAATTCTAAGCAACTTTGTCTATTGTTTCATAGACGAAGTTGCTTAGAATGCTATACAGAGAATATTGGACGTGATTCAAGCAATCAATTAAAAAGCTAGTAAAATCCACCCACCCTTACTATTACCCCTCCTCCTCCTCTCCTAAAAGCCCAAACTTTCAGAAACGAATCAAATATTGTTAAATTGACAACAGCTCTGCCCAAGAGCTCCCTTTCACTTAGTCTTCCCTAACCACTCTAACCTGCATATTGACTTTCCACTCATCCTCAACTTGTCCCAAGAATAATAAAGTTTCGACCGACGGCAATTTATTTTTTAGTTAATGACATAAAAACTCCATTTTTACTTTTACTGAAATAAAAAAAATACCCGAATAAAAACTTTCGCACTCGATTTTTGAAGAATCTTGACTTTTCAGCTATGTGCTACATATATTGCATCTATGAATGCGCAAATCGTTTAAGCTATGCTGTCGCTGAGACCATTACCTAAAAATTAAAACCAAATCTTCTTTCGAATTTAGAATGCGTGAATGAATTAACACAGAATTTCCTTTGCTAAACTGAACTCCTTTGCCTAAACACAAAACTGAAAAAACTATCAAATTGAACTTGCTAAATCTAAATTTGTAAATTGAACGTGACCATTATCTTAGTTTGTAATTTGAAATTTCAAGTTGAATCGAGTTATAACCAACAGTTCTGTTTTGCGTTATATACTACATTTTGAAATTTTTGAAGGCGGAAAAATTTACTGCGGAAAAGGAGTATAGACTCATCGATTTCTTTAAAGAAACGATTGCCAAGAGGCAGAAAAAATAGTATATTCCTGTTTTTAGAATGTAATTTGCGTTTAAGATTTAGCACCCAGCGTAATCAGTAGCTTGCTAAACTTATTTAAAAATGACGTCATTTAGCTTTGCTCTGGTTGAACAAGATTCAAGTTTTACCGACAGCAGCGTACATTATAAAGTGAATATTTCTAACATACAATAAATAGCATAGTCATAATTTATTACTATTAATTATTTTTTCGCCCATCGGCTACAACAGGGGTTCAACTCAAAAAATTTACACTTTGATTTATTATAATCTAATTGCTTATAACGCGATCTATGTATAACCTGCTATTAAATTAACTCAAAATTTGATCAATTCTAACATTTATCGGTGCTTGTGCCAGAATTTCATCACATGTGACGATCGAAGGGGTGAGTGGATATTAGTTTAATGTATGGGATTTGAGGAAATCGAAAAACTTGTGATATACATAGTTACATTTCATTTTTCTTGATAGGCGAAATTTATTTCGTTAAAAATGTCAAGTTCGTAGCTTTAAGTTTGTTGGTTATTACCGGATTGGTCGAAATCAAACTTTTGTATGGGAATGGGTAGAAGGAGTTCAAAATTTTTGAAGCAACTTTGTGTAAATATTTTTAGATATGGTCGCACAAAATTTCAAGTTGATAGCTTTTAATGCCTTTGTGATAACTGATTTAAAGACTTTTGTATGGGAGGGGGTAGAGGTTTTAAAAATTGTTTGGGGTACGAAATACATTGGAAGCGTTAAGCCCAGTTATGCGATGAATGGGGAAGAGAGGTTATATCATCTTGAATTCTTTCGAGTAATGAATAGTGAGAGTATGGCAGGTGGTATAATCAGATGGAAGAGGTTTGCATTTTGTATATGACACCGAACGTAGTATGCAAAATGTTTCGTGCTAATTTTAAATTTTGTAGCTCTCATAATTTTCAAGGAAATCGGACATTGTTTTTTCTGGAAATGGGGCATTTGTTTCTTGAATTACTAATATAAAAATTTGTGTGGGAGTGGATAGAAGAAGTGAAGCATGATATTTTTCAAGCGTTTATTGAAAGTGTAAATGGACCAATTTCGGAAAAACTTTTTCTAGTTTAAATTGGAATCCTCAAAATACATTTACCAAAATTATGTATTTATACAGAAAGGAGTAGAAGGCGTATACGGATCAAATCAAAATTGCGACGTTAATAATATTTCCATTGTTATACTTTGATCAAAATTTCAATTCGATGGCTTTTTCAGTTTCGAAGAAAAATAGTTTAATTGAAATTTCGAAATTTCGTTAAGTTTGTATGGGAGGGATTAGAATGATTGAGGTGAAGTTGATAAACTTTTTGATTTTGATTATAATTACAGTAGAAATAATTTTTGCTGAAAATTGTTCTGTTTCCTTTGTTATTTTCAATGAAATGAAGAAGGAGTAAAGGAATCGGATAAATATTTTTTGACGTTAATGATATTATACTTTCATTTACTTACTTTATCCCAAATTTTAAGTTAATGACTTAAATAGCTTGACAGAAAAATTAATTTCTTAAGACTTCGAAATCTTTTTAAATTTGATGTGGAGGTGCAGAAGGTGCGGGGGATTTAGCCCGGCCATGAACATAAAGTTTCTTTTCTGCAGCAAATGATATAAAACACACTACAGCACGATAGCTCAAAGCATTTTAGAGTTAAGTTGTAGACTGATAGTCAGACGGACGGACAGGCAAACAGTCACTCAGAATCCAGGTTTTTGAGCGCCAATAAATATTCCTGTACCTCTAGCGAATCTGTGCTAACATTATTTATTAGCGTTAAAACCGGTAAGGCGAATATCATATACTCTCAGATTTCATATAACATAGTAAATCCATACTAAAGATAAAAATAAAACACAACAGAATTATGATTGGGCTTAAAGCCCAATCATATGATACTCTAGATGAGATGGAAATGACTTTAATATACCGGAAAATATGTCATCTCAAATTCTTTTGAGCAGTGAATGGAGACTTTTGCATGGGAGGTGGTAGAAGTAGAGGACGAGATCTGTATTTTTCGTGTATGACACCGAACATGGCATGCAAAATGTTTTTTGCTGGATTTAAAGTTTCTAGTTTTCATTATTTTTAAAGAAATTGGTCATAGATTTTCTGAAATTGGGGCATTTGAATGCGAGGTGGCAGAGGAAGTGGAGCGTTTAAGATGATTTTGAAACTGCTTATCATCATCCTTATCACTATGCTTTGATTCAATTTCAAAGTCGATAGCTCTCATATACTTGAAGGAGAAATGCTTTTCTTGAATTTATAATACAGATATTTGTGTGGGAGGTGGTAGAAGGAGTGAAGCAGAGCTGATAATTTTTTCTAGCACTTATTTCAATTATTAAGAAACAAATTCTGGCAAAATTTGAAGTTTGTACTTTTTGTAGTTTGAATGGAAATCGATAAAATGCAGTTAACAAAAATTATGCATTTGTATGGTAGGGGGTAGACGAAGTGTACGGATCGAAACAAATTTTTCTCACATTATTATTATTTCTATGTGTATACTTTATACAAAATATCAAGTTGATAGCTTTAACAGTTTCGAAGAAAAATAATTTAATTTAAATTTCGTGAAATTTGTATAGGAGGGGGTAGAAGGAGTGAGGTGAAGATGATAATTATTTTTAAAATAAATTGCAATTATAGTAGAATTAATTCTGACAAAATTTCGTCTTTTCAGCCTTACTAGTTTCAATGAAAATCGAAAATATGTATTTTTCAAAATTGTCCGTTTGTATTGGAGGGGGTAGAAGAGGTAAGGGGATCGGGTCAATATTCCGTGATATTAATGATATCTATATCATAATACTTTGACCTAAATTTAGAGTCGATAGCTTAAATAGTTTCAAAGAAAAATCAATTTCTTAATTTTTCGAAATTTCATGAAATTTGTATGGGAGGGGGTAAAAGGAGTGGGGGGATGTAGCCCATTCACGAACCTAAAGTTAGTTTTTTGCTAAAAATGACACACAAAATTTTTTAGCATTATAGCTCTAAGCTTTCGAGAGCTATGCTGTAGACAGACAGACAGACAGACGGATAGACGGTCACTCGGAATCGAGGTTTTTGAGCAACAACAAATATTTCTGTACCCTTGGCGGCTCTGTGCGAGCATTATTTCTAGCGTTACAAACGGTAAGGCAAACACAATATACTCTCAGATTAAGTATAGTAAAAAAAACATGGAATCGAGTCAGAAACGGTTACTTTTCCTTTACGAGTTCAAACGTGGCCACAACGCAAGTGAGGCAACCAAAAACACCAACAGTGCATTTGGAGTTAACACAGTAACCGAACCAACCACACAGCAATGGTTCGAAAAATTCCGATTAGGAGATATGACTCTTCAAAGTGAGCCATGTGGTCACCCAGGACCATCGGTAGACAACGACGAGCTGCGTTTACTAGTGCGGAGGCCACTCACACCAAACTGTTAGGAACACTCAGAGAAACTGGGCGTACACTATTCGATAGTTTGCCGGCACTTGCATCAGCTGTGAAAAGTCTTACTGAGCAAAAAACGGCGTCATGTATCAAGAATAACGGTTAAAAAATTTAACGAGTTGCACTACGAGACTCTTCCTTATCCACCATATTCACCAGACCTCTTGCCAACCGATTACCACTTTTTTAAATATTTGGATCATTTTTTAGCGGAGAAACAATATAACAAAACAATGAAGCAGCCATTAAAAATGCCTACGAGGAATTTCTTCAGTCTAAAAAGTCGGACTTCTACGAAACTGGCATAAATGCACTTGTATCTCGTTAAGAGAAGTGTATTGCATCTGCTGGTACCTATTTTGATTAATAAAATTAAGTTTTATAAGAGTTAAAGTTGTTTGAAATTTCATTAGCAAAGTCGCCATTTCATCTGCAACAACCCAATACATTTTCAGCGGCAAAAATACCTACAACCTCAGCCAATTTTAATATTGTTCCAGACGATAATTATCAAAAACCTTAAACTAGGAAAGGATAACTAAAAAGACGAATCTTTCAGAAAAAAAACATAAAACGGCTAAAGAATGAATGTATGTCAAAATTTATTTCCAGTAGTAATACTGTTACATTTCTAACTGGCGATTACCAAGGTTAATAGAGTGTGATGAGTGACTATTTTTTGGCCAAATATCCTAGTTTCTACCAGGTATCTTAAAGTCTTGCTTCACTAGTTAATTATCTGGTTTCGTATGTTGCTATTCATGTATCTAGAATTGGCAACACTATCGTTGGTAGGTAACATCTGACATATACTTCGTAAAGTTTAACATTTTTAATTAGATATGCACTGGGAATATTTTGTCATACCGACGCTATATTTGCGTGAAATGATTGAAAATTTCATCTCAGTCAAAAAATTTAATAAGCTCGTGAGAATTTCCGTGCGAAGGTCAAGTTCACGAACGGACCAAATCGCTCCTACCCCTACGAATCCAAATTCTGGGAAACTGTAAGAGAAATTGATCTGAAATTTGGAATAGAGTATTTCTATCATTATTGCGATTTTGGATATAAATTATTTGAATCCCCCACTCATTCCACCACCAATACAAACTGCATAATTTTAAGATATACTATAAACCAATTTGGGAAAAAAAATTATTGATTAGCTTTACTCCTCCTACCATCTTCCATACTATATGATGCAATTTTATAGACAGTTATGCTCCGGCTAAATCGAAGCAAAATTCGGTGACGTTTCCATTTGCACAGCACATTACTGGTGCTGAACTATAATGCTTTGCAATATTAAAATACTTTGTTCATTGTACCTATTATAAATTTTGAGATTTAATTGTTTGAAATTTTGAAAAGTGCACAATTTTTGAGAGGCTAGTATACGAGTGTAGTCCCAGAAATACCAAAAAGTACACCAAAGAAAACAAATAAAACTTAGGAAAAAACATAACAGGGCTACGATTGCGCATAAAGCGCAATCTTACGATACTCTAGATGTCATCCCAAGAAATTTTGGATGGGGAGTGTTAGAAGGGGTTATAGCATTGAAATAATTTTTTCCCCATCATACTAAAGTAGCTATAAAAATGTTTTATACAAAATGCTTACTCCAAAAATTGAATGGGGACTGAGAAAATTAGTCAGTTAGGTTTAGTGAAAATGTGCAGTTTGTATGGGAGGTGGAAGAAAAAAAGGAGGGATTTTAGTGATTTTTTCAGAAATAACTAGGAATATTATAAAATTGACAACCCTTAAATTTCAGATTAGTACCATTCATACTTTTCAAGAAAATCGATTTTTTGTGAAATTGTGAAACTGTGTCATATTGTATGGGAGGGGGTAGAAGCAGTGAAGCTAATCAAATATTTTTTTCTGATCTTAGTGATAATACTAACTAAGTATTTATTACAAAATGTGAGCTCTATAAATGTTATATGTTCTGAGAAAATCGTCTTAGGGCATTTCATGAAAAAGTGTAGTTTGTATGGGAAGGGGTGGAAGGAGAGGGATGACGCAAATAATTTTTCTACTGTAGATTTAAATCATTATGAAAGCAATATATCCCAAAACTCAGACTAATAGCTTTTATACTTTTCGAGTAAATTATTTTATTGTTAAATTGCGGATTTGCGTCATTTTGTATGGGAGGGGGTAGAAGGGGTGAAGCTAATCGTCTAATTTTTTTTCGCCTTACTAACAATTTTAAATAAATATTTGGTGCACAATTTTAGCCCACTAAATTTTATACGCACTGAGTAAATTGGCTTAGAGTAATTCATGACAAGTACAGTTTGTATGGGAGGTGGTAGAAGGAGGGTGAGGACGCGAATAATTTTTATATGGTAGATTGATATCATCATAAAAGTAAAATAGTCCAAATTTCAGGCCAATAGCTTTTATACTTTTTGCCCAAATCCTTTAATTGTCAAATTGCGCAATTGTGTCATTTTGTATGGAAGGGGGTAGAAGCGGTGGAGCGATTTGGCCCGTTCACGAACTTGACCTTACTTTTTTGTCAAAAACGACGTGTAAAAAATTTGAACTAAATAGCTCAACGCGTTCTCAAGCTAGAGAGCGAACAGACGGACGGACAGACGGACGGACAGACGGACATCCGGTTTTGAGATTTTTGAGTGATAACATTAACTTCTGTATCATTCATTTTTTTCTCCAAGCCTTATTTCTTAGCGTTACAAACCTTAGAGGAAACTTATAATACTCTCAGATTTCATCTAGAGTATAAACATAACAGAATTATGATTGGGCGTAAAGCCTAGATGAAATTGGAAAGAGTTTATTGTACCGGAAAATATGTCATCTCAAATTCTTTCGAATAGTGAATTGTGACTTTTGTATAGGAAGTGGTAAAACCAGAGGGGGAAGGTTTGTAGTTTTTATACTCTAGATGGAATCTGAGAGTATTATAAGTTTGCTCTAAGGTTTGTAACGCCAAGAAATAAGGCTCGGAGAAAAAAATGAATGATACAGAAGTTAATATTATCACTAAAAAATCTCAAAACCGGATGTCCGTCTGTCCGTCTGTCCGTCTGTCTGTCCGTCCGTCTGTTCGCTCTCTAGCTTGAGAACACGTTGAGCTAGGTTGTTCAAATTTTGTACACGTCGTTTTTGACAAAAAAGTAAGGTCAAGTTCGTGAACGGGCCAAATCGCTCCACCCCTTCTACCCCCTCCCATACAAAATGACACAATTGCGCAATTTGACAATACACGGATTTGCTCGAAAACTATAAAAGCTATTGGCCTCAAATTTGGAATATGTTACTTTTTTGGCAATAAAAATCTACCGTATAAAAATTATGCGTGTCCTCCCTCTCCTTCTACCACCTCCCATACAAACTGTACTTGTCATGAATTTCTCTAAGCCAATTTACTCAGTGCATATAAAATTTAGCGGGCTGAAATTGTGCGTCAAATATTTATTTAAAATTGTTAGTGAGGCAGAAAAAAAATTAGACGATTAGCTTTACCCCTTCTACCCCCTCCCATACAAAATGACACAATTTCGCAATTCGACAATAAATGGATTTGCTCGAAAAGTATATAAGCTATTGCCGTGAAATTTGAAACATATTACTTTTACAATAATATAAATCTACCGTATAAAAATTATGCGTGTCATCTCCCTCCTTCTAACACCTCCCATACAAACTGTACTTGTCATGAATTACTCTAAGCCAATTTACTCAGTGCGTATAAAATTAAGCGAGCTGAAATTGAGCGTCAAATATTTATTTAAAATTGTTAGTAAGGCAAAAAAAAATTAGACGATTAGCTTCACCCCTTCTACCCCCTCCCATACAAAATGACACAATTTCGCAATTCGACAATAAATGGATTTGCTCGAAAAGTATAAAAGCTATTAGTCTGAATTTCGGGATACTTTACTTCCATAATGATTTCAATCTACAGTATAAGAATTATTTGCGTCCTCCCTCTCCTTCCACCACCTCCCATACAAAGTACACTTTTTCATGAAATGCTCAAAGCCGATTTTCTCAGAACGTATAACGTTTATCGAGCTCACATTTTGTAATAACTACTTATTTAGCATTATCACTAAGATCAGAAAAAATTATTTGACTACCTTCACTGCTTCTACCCCCTCCTATACAATATGACACAGTTTCACAACTTCATAAAAAACCTATTTTCTTGAAAAGTATGAATGTCATTAGTCTAAAATTTAAGAAATGTCAATTTTATGATATTCTTAGTTATTTCTGAAAAAATCACTAAAATCCTCTCACCGTTTCTACCACCTCCCATACAAACTGCACATTTTCACTAAATCTAACACACTAATTTTCTCAGCTCCTATTCAATTTTTGGAGTAAGCATTTAGTATAAAACATTTTTATAGCTACTTTAGCATGATGGGGAAAAATTAGTTCAATGCTATCACCTCTTCTAACACTCCCCATACAAAATTTCTTGGGATCATAAAAAATTCTATTTCATCTAGAGTATCTTAAGATTGCGTTTTACGCGCAATCGTAGCCCTGTTATGTTTGTATATAACACCGAACGTAGTATACAAAATGTTTTATGCCGAATTTAAAGTTTGTAGCTTTCATAATTTTCGAGGAAATTGAATAATTTTTGCCTGAATTTATGCATTTGCATGGGAAGTGGCAGAGAAAGTGGGAGGTTAAATCTCCTTATCAACATCCTAATCTCATTGCTTTATTACGCATATGTTCGAAGGTGAAATACTTTTCTTGAATTTTTAATACAAAAATTTGTTTGGAAGGTGGTAGAAGGAGTGAAGCGAAGTTCATATTTTTTAGCATTTATTGCAATTATTAAGGGACGAATTGTGGCAAAATTTTAAGCTTGTATGTTTCCCAGTTTCAATGCAATACTTTTCTTGAATTTTTAATTCAAAAATTTGTATGGAAGGTGGTAGAAAGAGTGAAGCGAAGTTTATATTTTTTTTAGCATTTATTGCAATTATTAAGGGACGAATTGTGGCAAAATTTTAAGCTTGTACGTTTCCCAGTTTCAATGAAAATCGATTAAATACAGTTACCAAAATTGTGCATTTGTATGGGAGGGGGTAGAAGGAGTATTGGAATCAAAACCAAATTTTACGGCATCAATGATACTTTTAATAGTATAATTTTCTCAAAATTTAAAGTTGATAGCCTTGACGATTTTGGAGAAAAATAATTTTGTTCAAATTCCGAAATTTCGTGAAATTTATATGGGAGGGAGTAGAAAGAGTGAAGTGAAGTTGACAATTTTTAAAAAATTCGTTGCATTTGTAATAAAATTAATTTTGACAAAAATTGGTTCTTTTAGCTTTGCTAGTTGCGATTTAAACCGAATAAATGCATTTTTGAAAATTTAATAGAAAGGGGTAGTAGTAAGGGGATCAGATCATTTTTGACAGTGATAATATTCACATTATAATACTAGTACCTAATTTACAAGTCAATAGCTGAAATGGTTTCGGAGAAAAATCAATTTCCTTAAATTTTTAAATTTCGTAAAATTTGTATGAGAGTGGCTAGAAGGAGAGGGGGATGTTGCCCGTCCACGAAATTATAGTTACTTTTTTGCTAAGAATGATATACGAAAAATTTCAGCACGATAGGTCAAAGCTTTCGAGAGTTATGTTGTAGACAGACAGACAAACGGTCACTCGGAATCGAGATTTTTGGCCAATAACAAATATTTCTGTACCCTTGGCAAACATTATTTCTTAGCATTACAAACGGTAAGGCAAACACAATATACTCTCAGATGTCATCTAGAGTATAAACATAACAGGACAACGATTTGGCGTAGAGCCCAATCGTGCCATACTCTAGATGAAAAAGATTTTTTTTGATTTCAAAAATTTTGTAGGGGAAGTGTTACAGGGGTTGACGACATTGAACTATTTTTTCTCACGCTAAAGTTGCTATCGCAACGTTTTATGCAAAATTTACTACTCAAAAATATAATAGGTACTGACAAAAATTAGTGTATTGGATTTAGTGCAATTCTGCACAATTTGAATGGGAGGTAGTAGAAGGAGGGGGCGAGTTCTTAAAGACTTCTTCAGAAATAACTATAAACATCATGCATTTGATATGTTTTAAATTGTAGATCAGTAGCATTCATACTTTTCAGGAAAATCCACTTTTTCTAAAGTTGTGAAATTGTTTCAGATTGTTGGGGTAGAGCTAATAATCTAATTTTTTGTGGCCTTACTCATAATTCTAAATAAATATTAAGTGCACAATTTCAGCTCGATAAATGTCATACGCATTGATGAAATTGGTTTACAGTATTTCATGAAAAAGTATAGTTTGTTTGGGAAGGGGGAAGGACGGGGAGGACTTAAATAATTTTTATATAGTAGATTGAAATCATCATAAAAGTAATATATTCCAAATTTCATATCATAGCATCTATGCTTTTCGATCAAATCCGTTTATTGTCGAATTGCGAAATTGCGTCATTTTGTATAGGAGGAGTAAGATTAATCGTCAAATATTTTTTTGGTCTTACTAATAATTATAAATAAATATTAAGTCCACAATTTCAGCTCGATAAATTCTATACACACTGCGTAAAATGGTTTAGAGCATTTCATGAAAAAGTATGTATATATGTATGGATGGTGGTGGAAGGAGGGAGAAGAAATGAATAGTTTTTATATAATAGATTGGAAATTTCAGAAAAATAGCTTTTAGGCTTTTCGAGCAAATGAGTTTAATGTCTTTTTGCAAAATTGTGTCATTTTGTATGGGAAGGGGTAGAAGGGGTTAAGCTAATCGTCTAATTTTTTTGATCTTACTACTAGTATTAAATAAGTATTTTGTACACAATTTCAGCTCAATAAATTTTATACGTATGAGTAAATTGGTTCAGAGTATTTCATGAAAAAGTACAGTTTGTATGGGAGGTGGTGGAAGGAAGAAGTATGCAAACAATTTTTATTCCGTAGATTGTAATCATCATGAAAGTAATACATTCCAAATCCATTTAATGTCAAATTGCTAAATTGTATCATTCTAGAAGGGAGTAGAAGGGGTCGAGCGATTTGGCCCGTTCACGAACTTGACCTTAATTTTTTGTCAAAAATAACGTGCACAAAAATGAACTATCTAGCTTAACGCGTTCTCAAGCTAGAGAGCGCACGGACAGACATTCGGTTTTGAGATTTTTGAGTGATTATTTGAACTTCAGTATACTTCATATTTTTCTTCGATCCTTATTTCTTAGCGTTACAAACTTCAGAGCAAACTTATAATACTCTCAGATTTTATCTAGAGTATAAATATAATATCTTCATTCTCTGAAGAATCTACTTTTTCCCCGATACGATTTTTCCAGCGAAGTTCAGTAGCTTGAATACTCGGTTTGTAGTGAGAATCGTCGAGCTCCTCTCCAATGAAGAAAAATCTTTTACGACTGAGCAATTTTTTCAGGTTTGAAAACATAAAATAACCAAGGGATCTAAATCTGTCGGATAAGGTACGTGAGAAAGCAATTCTTTGTTAATTGTTTTTCCATTCTGAAGATAATCAATGTAAATTGTCCCACATTCTTCGACGACTTTGGAGCCAATTATTCCCTTTCAATCATTATTTTGGCTATCCTTTCACCTTAGGGGTAAAGTGATGGACCCGTGTTTCATTCATGGGTATGAATCTATGCAACGTGGCTCCCGTATTGCGCACATCTTTGAAATGTCAGATTTTTCAGTCAATATGCGATGTAAGGCATTTTTTGAAACGCCTACCATGTCTGCTAGTACGCGCACTTTCAGTCGACGGTCATTCAATACCTGGATTTTTATCACCCTTCACCAGGCGTAGTCAATATAGCTGAGAAATTTGAGTTTTTAGTTTCAGCGCTGCGCCTGCCTTACCCATAACCATGACCCAAATTTAGTATCCACCTGAGATCATCATCAATCAGTAATCCACCCAAAACTGATATACCTAGTCTAGCCATAAATACTGTTACAAACTTTTTGAAGCACTGTTCAATAAAAGAGGTGTTATATGTTAAGAAATCATTGTTTATTTATTAAATGCATTGTCAACAACGAAAATTGCAACAAGTTATTCGAAGTGATTGCCTTTTGCCTTTACACAAGCCTTTAATCGAGCTGGCCACTTATCTATGGAAGCACGCACGACTTTAATCGGAAAGTTGGCGACTGCATGTGTAAGAGACTTCTTTAAGGATTCGATATTAGGATGTCTTTTGGAGCACGTCATTTGCTCTAAGACAGACCATAATTCGTAATCCAGCGGATTCAGATCTGGGCTAGAGGAAGGCCAATCTTCAGCTTTAATAAAATCTGGAACATTTTCTTCAAGCCATTTTTGGGTTGACTTCGCCTTATGACCTGGTGCAGAATCTTGCTGGAAACTCCAAGGCTGATTTTTGAAAATGACGTATTGAGAGGTTTCACTACACTTTCAAGGACACTTCCTTGATAAATTTTGGCAGACGTTTTGACGCCCTTCTCACAAAAATGCAACTTTGTCACCCCGTTGTAGCTAACACCCAACCAAACCATTACTGAGGCTGGATGATGACCTCTTTGAACCTTTTGGGCAACTTGAGAAGCTTCTCTGGCACTGCGAGCATATCGTTTTGTTTATTAAATGTTTCTTCGACAGTAAAAATTTTTTCGTCCGTAAACAAAATTTTACGGTGTTCTTGGTTTGCGTACCGGCAAAGTAATCGTTTTGATTTTTCCACTCTATTTTTTTTAACGAATCTGTTAGTAAATGCCCGGTAGATCTACGATAAGCACCCAACCCCAAGTCACTTTTGATGATACGTGAAATTGTTCTTTGGGGTATTTTCATCTCACGCGATAAAATTTTTTGTTTCCGAAGAGGATTACGGCGAATTCTCTCGCTCACGGCTTTAACCGCTTGAGGTGTTCGAGTAGTTCGCGGACGGCCACTTCTTTCACGGTCACTTACTCCAGACGTATCATTAAATCTTTCAATAGCCCGATATACAAACATTCGGCTTATACCAAGGGTATGCAGAGTCTTAAAAATATCACTTGGTTGCATTCCTACTTTATGAAGTGCAATCACAGCAATTCTATTTTCTTTGTTACCCCAATCCATGTTCACTACACTAAAAATTAAACTCAAAGGATGACAAATGCATCAAGCACAAGCGTACTATAGCGATTAGCTCAATTTTTAAGAAATGCAATATAACGGTTCCCTTCTGCAGGGTTGCCAAACCTTGTAACAATATTTATGGCTAGACTAGGTATAATACTTTCAGTATATACGCGTATGTTGTGACTAGTGCACATAGGCTCTTACACTTTATCGAAAATAATTTTCCCACGCGAATAATATTACGTTGATATTTCTATTTCAATGCTAACCCTCTCCGTTAATTATACTCTAGATGGAATCTGAGAGTATTATAAGTTTGCTCTAAGGTTTGTAACGCCAAGAAATAAGGCTCGGAGAAAAAAATGATGAATACAGAAGTTAATATTATCACTCAAAAATCTCAAAACCGGATGTCCGTCCGTCCGTCCGTCCGTCCGTCCGTCCGTGCGCTCTCTAGCTTGAGAACGCGTTGAGCTAGATAGTTCAAATTTTGAACACGTCGTTTTTGACAAAAAAGTAAGGTCAAGTTCGTGAACGGGCCAAATTGCTCCACCCCTTCTACCCCCTCCCATACAAAATGACACAATTGCGCAATTTGACAATGAAGAGATTTGCTCGAAAAGTATATAAGCTATTAACCTGAAATTTGGAATATATTACTACTATGATAATATCAATCTACGGTATAAAAATTATGTGTGTCCTACCCCTCCTTCTACCACCTCCCATACAAACTGTACTTTTCATGAATTATTCTAAGCCAATTTACTCAGTGCGTATAAAATTTAGCTAGCTGAAATTTTGCACGAAGTATTTATTTAAAATTGTTAGTAAGGCAAAAAAAAAATTAGACGATTAGCTTTACCCCTTCTACCCCCTCCCATACAAAATGACACAATTTCGCAATTTGACAATAAATGGATTTACTCGAAAAGTGTGAAAGCTATTAATCTGAATTTTTGGATATATTACATTCATAATAATATAAATCTACAGTAGAAAAATTAGTCCTCCCTCTCCTTCCACCCCCTCCCATACAAACATCACTTTTTCGTGAAATGCTTTAAGACGATTTTCTCAGAACATATAACATTTATCGACCTCATATTTTGTAATAAATTCTTAATTAGTATTATCACTAAGATCAGAAAAAAATATTTGATTAGCTTCACTGCTTCTACCCCCTCCCATACAATATGGCACAGTTTCACAACTTCACAAAAAATCGATTTTCTTGAAAAGTATGAATGGCACTAGTCTGAAATTTAAGGTATGTCAATTTTATAATATTCCTAGTTATTTCTGAAAAAATCACTAAAATTCCCCCACTCTTTCTACCCCCTCCCATACAAACTGCACATTTTCATTAAATCTAACTCACTAATTTTTTCAGTTCCCATTCAATTTTTGGAGTAAGCATTTTGAATAAAACATTTTTATAGCTACTTTAGCATGATGGGGAGAAAATTAGTTCAATGCTATCCCTTCTAACATTCCACATACAAAATTTCTTGGGGTCACAAAAAAATTCTATTTCATCTAGAGTATCGTAAGATTGCGCATTACGCGCAATCGTAGCCCTGTTATGTTTTTATTTAACAGTTTTGTAAATGCTAAAAGAATTCAATCCCAACTAATCCGGCCCGTTATTTTGAAACGAAATTTTAAAATGGTATAGCTTTAAGTATTATGTACTTTAGATTTAAGAATACATATGTAAATAAACTGTTAACAAGTCGGGCGAAACTTTATTATTCTTGGGCCAGGTTGCGGATGCGTGGAAAGTCAATATGCAGGTTAGAGTGGTTAGGGAAGACTAAGTAAAAGGGGGTTCTTGGGTATGGCTGTTGTCAATTTAACACTTTGCGGAAACGTTCAAAAGCTCCAGTACATATAACCAATATTTCATTCGTTTTTTTATACAAGTTTGAGTTCTTATAAGGGGAGGGGTGATAGGGTGGGTGTATGTTAAAGTGATTGCTTGAATCATGTTCAATATTCTCCATATAAAATGTGAGTTTCATAGGCGAAGTTGCATCGATTTTTCTTAAGATTCGGTGCATTTTACATTCACGAAACCAAATATTTGTACGGGGGTAGAGGAGGCAGAGAAATCGTGAAATTTGTGACGCAATTTTATTTCATTTCTCTTGTAAGGTGCCCGTACAAAAATTCAAGTTCGTAGCTTTTAATTTGTTGGTTATTAGTTGATTTAATGAAATCGGTCGAAATCATACTTTTGTGTGGGAGGGGGTAGAAGAGCAAGCGTGATTTCAAAACTTTTAACGTATTTTCATTTCAACTATTTTTATAAGTTTTTGTGCAAAATTTCAAATTGATTGCTTTCAATAGCTAGGTGATAATTGATTTCTTAAAAAGATCGAAAAAATAATTTTGGGAGGGTGTAGAAGTTTGAAAGGTATTCGACAAATATTTATTTTTTTTGGAAATTTTTTTTAAATGGTTTTCGCAAATTTTCAAGTTTCTAGCTTAAAATTTCATCCAAAAATTTTTAGTTTCTGTGGTTTTTTCAATAAAACGTTAGACCAGGGGGCCGGTACATAACAATTGTGAAATTTTTATTATTTTTTCTGTATGTACAACAAATATCTGTATCCACGTGGAAAATTTAAACCTTGTATCTTTCACCAGACCCCTTAAAAAATCACTCAAAATTTTCGACATTTTTGGTTAACAAATCCCTCCTCTTACACTTCCCGACATAAAATTTTTAAAAAATTATGAACTCTGTAGTTCTACAATTTGACAAAATTTGAATATGATATCGGCACTGAGTTTTGAAATATAACGGACGACGTAACGACCAAAACTTGCATAAACGAATGAAATGTTGATTACATGCACTGGAGCTATTGATCGTATTTGCAATGAAGTGTTAAATTGGCAACAGCCCTGCCCTAAAGGGGTTCTACTTGTGAAAGGGGATTCCACTTAGTCTTCCTTTACCACTCTAACCTGCAAATTGGTTTTCCACGCATCCTCAACTTGTCCCAAGAATAATAAAGCGCCCGACTTGTTGGCAGTTTATTTTTTCGTATCACGCTAGAGTTACTATTAAAATGCTGAAATCGGGGTATTCGTATGGGAGGTGGCAGAGAAAGTGGAAAGTTCCGGAAAATTTTGAAACTGCTCATCAGTATCCTTATCTGCATCCTCATCACCATGCTTTGTTCCAATTTTAACGTCGACAGCTTTCATATGTATGTTCAAATGAGAAATGCTCCTCTTGAATATCTTATATAGAAATATGAATGGGAGGGGATAGAAGAAGTGAAGCGATGTTGATAATTTTTTAAGCATTTAAACCAATTATTAAGGTAAATTGTGACAAAATTTTAAGTATCTATTTTTGTTAGTTTTAGTGGAATTCGATTTATGCGTTTACCAAAATTATGCATTTGAATGGGAAACAAAATTTTTTGACATTGAAGATATTTGCACTTTTATACTTTGCTCCGAAACTTCAAGTCGATAGCTTTGACGGTTTTGAAGAGAAATGATTTAATTAAAATGACGAAGTAAGATGAAGTTGATAATTTGTTCAAAATTAGTTGCAATTACAATAAAATTAATTCTGGCACAAATTTGTTTTTTTACCCTTTCTAGTTACAATGAAAATCGAATAAATGGAGTTTTTAAAATTTTGCATTTGTATGGTGGGGGTAGATGGAGTAATTTCATCGGATCAATATTTTCTTACGCTAATGGTATTTATATCATTATATTTTGATCTAATTTTCAAGTTAACCGCGTAAATAGTATCCGAAAAAACTTAACTTCCTTAAGTTTCGAAATTTTATGAAGTTTGTATGGGAGGGATAGAGGGAGTCGGGGGATATAGCCCATTCACGAAAGCAAGGTTTATTTTTTGCGAATAATGACGTAAGACAAATTTCAACACGATAGCTCAAGACGTTCGAGAGTTATCTTCTAGAAAGATGGGCAGACAGACAGATAATCAATCGGATTCGAGATTTTTGAGTGACATCAAATTTTTTTATACACTTGGCGACTTCGTGCGAGCATTATTTCTTAGTGTTACTGACGTTAAAGCAAACACATACCCATAAACGGTAAGACAAACACATGCGCTCAGGTTTCATCTTTAGTACAAACATAATTTGTTTGTCAATAAAATATCCCAACATTTACGCGCTGTGATTAATAATGATGGTAATGTGAATGGCTGCGCACATATAGAGGTATTAGCGGGCAATATTTAAAAATAATTAAATTTTGTATCAATTCGAGTCCGAATAGATCTTAAAACAACAAGTCGTCATAATTCGTTTTCCAAATAATTATATATTCGGAAGCTCAACACAAAAACTGAATTTTTTATTTTGTTAGACCATCTAAGTTGCGTACATGAAATAATTGGCGAATACCAAGGTGGATTCAGAAACGGACGTTCTACAACAGACCAGATATTCTCGGTGAAACAGGTGCTTTAGAAATGCAGGGAATATAACACAGACGTGCACCTAATATTGTAGATTTTAAACAAACAAACGACATTATCGTCAGGAGTGTACTGTAATCATTCTTGATTTTGGAATGCCTCCAAGATTAGTACGACTAACGAAACACACAATGACAAACACTGAATCCGAAGGGAGAATACAAACCGATTTTACAACCTGCTTTCGAACGGAATGTAGTTTAAAGCAGAGAAATGGTCTAGCCCCCATACTTTTCAACTGGGCTCTCGAGTATATCATCCGAAAAACCCCAATCGACACCAATCGGACACTACTATTCAAATCGTGTCAGTAATGACGCAAACAATAAGGAGAATACTAATGAGATAAAACATAGCAATGGGATATCTTGGGGCTAATCTAGCAAAAGAGGTCAATGAAACAGACGAAATAAAATCAAAGAAAGCGCACAGGAGCAATAAGCTGCGAATATACAAAACTAATATACGACCTGTGCTCTTTTATGGCAGCGAGACGTGGACATTAACGCGAACTTCCGAAAAAGCAGTTAACGCATTCGAAAGAAAGATCCTTTTAAGAACTTTGGGACCTATGAAGCAAGGAACGGAATGGCGAATAGGATACAAACTTATGGTTGTATCAAATCTACGATGAGCCAGAAGCTTCAACGTTCATCAAGTTACGTAAACTGCAGTGGGCTGGCCATGTAGAGCAAATGGAAGAAAGAAGAATATCCAAACGTGCTTTGATAGGCAAAGCTAGTGGTAACAGGCCAGGCAAACCAAGCAAGCGATGGTAAGATGATGAAGATAGCAAAGCCATCTTAAAAATTAGCAGTTAGAGGACGCAGTCTTTGGATCGACACGGAGGCGCAAACTTCAGGAGGTCAGGCCCCAATTTTGACTGTCGCGCCATTGATGATGGTGATGAAGTTGCATATACATAGTTCCACCATAATAGACCTTAAAGGAGGCTAACACTTCTAAACACTTAAAATAGTATCTCCGCTATCTCTCATGATTTCTGAAATTATTTACATATACCTATTAAGGTACAATAGCGAAATATGCCAAGTTGGGCGCAGCTCTCTTATTCTTAGCGCCAGTTGGGGGTTCGTGGGAAATCTATATGCAGATTAAGGTATTAGCCGGTGATGGGTGTTCTAGGAGCGGTCTATTGTGATTTCTTTAATATTAAGGTACGATTAATATCACTATAATTACTCCAGTGGATGGATTCAGTCTTTTCATTCATTTATGTAAACAAATTTGGATTTGTATGGTGGCGGAAGAATGGGTAGATGTTGAAAATGTTTTAATTGATCGTTTTAATCATGTTCAAAATTCGCAGAACTGAATATAAGTTTCATAGATGAAAGAAATGTTATGATATTGAGAGTAATTTATGTTCATGTAACCTAAAGAAGAGTGGAAGGAATCGTAAAACTTCTGATGCAGTTCCATTGTATTTGTTTTGAAAATGTTTGTAGAAAAATTCAAGTTCGTAGCGTTTAAGTTGTTGGTTAGTTGATGATTTATTGCAATTGGTCAAAATTATAATTTTGTATGAGTGGTGGTAACTAGGGTGTAGTCTTTTCGGTAGCGTGTTGGTCTACTATGCAAAGATCGGAAGTTGAAATCCCGATTGACTTATAATTCCAGCATACTACCTGCTTGTGTATACCTTGGTCGCCTCAATCTACGAAAATGAAAAATTCGCAGATATAGGGTTGCGTGCAGGGCTAACGACTCGTCCCCAACAAGTAATGAAAATGTTAAGGAGCCTGAGGGTCAGCAAGCCAAGACACCATTAGGGCTGGAAAGCCATTGTAGAAGTAGAAGAAGATGAAAACAGATATAAGGGCTAGGGGTTTCAAAACTTTTGATGCAACTGGTGTTTTAAATATTTTTAAGAAGCAAATTTACTTGCTGCTAGCTTTTTATGTATTGGTGATGATTGATTTATTAAAAATGGTAGAAATAGTTCTTTTTTATGCGAGGCGGTAGAAGTTATTAAGGTATTTGAATAGATATTACAGTCCATACAATCCAGCTGAAATCTGAGAGTATCATAAATTTGTCACAAAGTTTATAACGCCAAGAAATAAGGCTCGGAGATATACATACAATCAATCAAAAATCTCGAAATCGGATGTCCCTCCGTCCGTCAATAAAAGTATTTGCTCGAATTGTACAAAAACTTTACAAATTTTTCGAGTCCTCTCCCTCCTTCTACCACCTCCCAAACAAATAAAGTATACTTTTTCATGAAATACTCTAAGCAAATTTACTCAGTACATATACAATTTATCAAGCTGAAAGTATGCACTAAATATTTATTTATAATTATTAGTAAGACCGAAAAAAAATATGATTACCATCACTCCTTCTAGCCCCTCCCATACAATATGACACAATTTCACAGCTTTTCAAAAGTCGATTTTCCTGAAAAGTTTGAATGTTGCTGATGCATGTCAAATTCATGATGTTTATAGTTATTTCTGAAAAACTCACTAAAAACTCCCCATTCTTTCTACCACCTCAAATTCAAATTGCACAATTTCACTAAATTCAATACACCAATTTTCACACTACCTATTTAATTTTTGAATAGTGAATTTTGTATAAAAAATTTTGATAGCAACTTTAGTATGACGTGAAAAAATTAGTTCGATGTTGTCTCACCGTCTACCACTTCCCATACACAATTTTTAAAAATAAAAAAAAAATCTTTCTCATCTAGAGTATCTCTCGCTTAACGCCCAATCGTAGTCCTGTTATGTTTTTAAACGAATTTTGGAAATTTATAAGTTCCTAGCTTAATATTTTAATCAAAAATTTTAAGTTTTTGTGTTTTTTTTTTAATACGCATGAAATACTTTGTGCGGGTTAGGACTCCGCTTCAGTGCATAATAGTTATTGTTCAAATTATTTTATTTTATGTATTTCAAATGAATGCATGCACCTATTAAATTTCAACTTTACATCTTTTATCAAAGCCCTAAGATATTGCTCCATGTTATCGAAATATTAGCTCACGATCTCCCTTCCCTTACGCGTCTCCAACTTAAATTTTTTATCATAACTATAGATCTACAGTCTGATATTTTAAATTTAGTGTCTGTGTTCGATTTTAGATATAACTACTCCCCATTTAACCTCTTTATTATTATGTCCAAACGTTATATTTTCTTCTTATGTCGCTAGTCTAGCTTAATATATGTTTCAATTTTCAATTACATATCATTAAAGATAGTCTAGATATTAATTTTTGTTTAATCTTTGCAGCCCTCAGACACTCTCTCTTACAAGTATTTACCTCCCCCAATATTTATTTATATATATATATATATTTATATATATCTATATATTTATATATATCTATATAAATATACATATATATTTATCTATATAAATATATATATATGGACTGAGAATGAACCTCAATAAAACAAAGGTTATGTACAGCGAACTCATAACGACAGGCCAGAATAAAATATCAATTCATAACACCGAATTGGAAGTGGTAGACGAATATGTGTATCTGGGCCAAACAATAAGCAACTCAGGATCGCTACTACCCGAAATAAACAGAAGAATTAAGCTAGCCTGGAGCGCATTTGGGAGAAACTCCATAATCTTCAAATCAAGAATGAAACCCCATCTGAAGAAGAAAGCCTTTGATGAATGCATTCTGCCAGTCATGACCTATGGCTGTGAAACATGGACTCTAACAGCAGATACAATCAGAAAACTCCAGGTTGCCCAAAGAGCAATGGAAAGATGCATGTTGGGCATCACAAGAAGAGATTGAAAGAGACTAACCTGGATAAGAGCAAAAACACAGGTCACCGATGTGATCAATAGGATCAGAAGCCTCAAATGGCGATGGGCCGGGCACTTAGCAAGAATATCGGATAATAGATGGACCACATCATCAATTGGTACCCAAGAGGAGTGAAAAGACCAAGACGGCGCCCGAAACTTAGATGGGATCATGAAATAAGAAAGCTAGCCGGCATAACCTGGACACGAATAGCCAAAGACAGACAAAAATGGAGGGCAATGAGAAGCCAATACTTAGGGGAGGCTACACCATGATCTATATACATGGTTGACAAGCTGATAATGATGATGATGATGATGCATGTATATATATATATATATGTACTAGCAAACCCCCGCGACTTCGTCCGCGTACAAATAGCAATAATAAGCAATTTTGGAGAGTGTGGTTAGTAATGCATTATGTGGGATATAAAATCTGCTTACTTTAATGGCTCTTTGAAGAGAATGGTTTGTATATTGTTGGAATCAGAACCATAAAGAAGAGCGTTAAGAACATGTGAATAATTGTAGCTGGTGGTAATTAAAAAAAAAAAGCAAATAAAATAACATTAAGCATAAAAACATAACAGGACTACGATTGTGCGTAAAGCCAAATCATACGATATTATTAATTGATGAAATCGAAATTTTTGCGGTGTTAAGAAATTTTGTATGGCGAGTGGTAGAAGGGGTGACAGCACTGAACTAATTTGTTTCACATCATGCTAGAGTAGCTATAAAAATGTTTTGTACCAAATTTAAGCTTCAAAAATTGAGTAGGTACTGACAAACTTAGTGCACTGAATTTAATGAAATTGTGCAATTTGTATGGGAGGTGGTAGAAGGAGTGGGGGGTTTTTGGTGATTTTTCGAAAAACAACCATAACTATCATGCAATTGATACACTTTAAATTTCAGATCTGTATCATTCACACTTTTCAAGAAAATCGAATTGTTACATAGTCGTGTAATGTGCCTCATTGTATGGGAGGGGGTAGAAGGAGTGAAGCTACTCGGTTAATTTTCTTCCCGCTGTTAAAAATAATGCTAATTAAGGATTAAGTTTAAATTTTTACCTCGATGAAATTTAAATGTACTGAGAAAATTCGTTTAGAGTATTTTATGAAAAGTGCGGTTTATATGGGAGGTGGTGGAAGGAGAAGGGGGTTTTGGTGATTTTTTGAGAAACAACTATAATCATCATGCAATTGATATATTTTAAATTTCAGATCAGTAACATTCAGACTTTTCAAGAAAATCGAATTCTTGTGAAGGCGTGGAACTGTGTCACATTGTATGGGAGGGGGTAGAAGGAGTGAAGCTAATCGGTTAATTTTATCTCGATATTAATAATAATGTTAATTAAGGATTTAATAGAACATTTTAGCTCGATGAAAGTTACACGTACTGAGAAAATTGGTGTAAAGTGGTTCATGAAAAAGTGTAGTTTGTATGGGAGGTGGTAGAAGGAGTGACAGACCTTAAATAATTTGTATACCAAAAGACTGCATTTATAATAGAAATAATATAGTCCAAATTTCAAATTAATAGCTTTTATAGTTTTCAAGAAAATTTGATTAATATATATATTTTTGAAAATGAGTCACTTTGTATGGGAGGGGGTAGAAGGCGTGAGGAGAGTGAAATAAAACCAAAAGCAGATTTCATTCCGATGGACATCTAACAAACTGTGCAAGTTTCGTTACAATCGGTTCAGCCGTTTGTGCGTGAAAAGCGGTCGTACTGACAGACAGACAGACAGACAGACAAAAATTTCAAAAATGTGTTTTTATGCTTAGTTAGTGCTAAAATAACTGAAAAACCTAATTTATAAGCAAATAACAGACACTACAATTATATTTATATATATAGATAGCTAGGGTGTAGCATAGTAGATAGCGTGTTGGTCTTACAATGCGAAGGTCGTGAGTTCAAATCCCGGTCGACGTAATAGAATTCCTGCACACTACCTGCTTGGATATACCTTGGTTACCTCAATCTACGAAAATGAATATTTCGTCGTTGATAGAGGGTTATGCGAAGGGCTATCAACCCATTCACAATAAATAATGAAAAAAATGTTAAGGAACCTGAAGGCCAGGAGGCCAAGGCCCGATTTGGGCTGTTGTGTCATTGTGGAGAATATTCATTTTGGTGAATCCATGTATGTATGCGCCACCTAATTGGTTCTTATACGTATATGAGTTTTTAAGTTAAGTAACTCCGAAAATACATGTGATCATTTGAATGCAAAATAAACCGCAACTTTATTTTTCTTTGCGATAAGTTGAGGATGAGTGAAAAGTTAATATGCAGGTTAGAGTGGTTAGGGAAGACTAAGTGAAAGGGGTTCTAGGGCAGTGCAGTTATCAATTTAACACTTAATTGTGAATACGATCAATAGCTCCAGTACATATAATCAATATTTCATTCGTTTATTTATGCAAGCTTGAGTTCTTAGGAGGAGGGGAGTAAGGGGTGATAGTAAGGATAGGTGGATGTTATCAATTTGATTGCTTGACTCACGTCCAATATTCCCTGTATGGAATTACAGTTTTGTAATAGAAGTTGCATTCACGAAACCAATCATTTGTATGGGAGTGGTAGAGGAGATAATGAAAATTTGTGATGCAGTTTTATTTCGTTTCTCTTTTAAGGTGCTCATACAAAATTTGAAGTTCGAAGCTTTTAATTTGTTGGTTATTAGTTGATTTATTGAAATTGAACGAAATCATTCTTTTGTATGGAGGGGGAAGAAGGGCAGGCCCGATCTTAAAACTTTTGACTCAATTTTGTTTCAGCTATTTTTAAGAGTATTTGAGAAAATTTTCAAATTGATAACCTTAAATAGTTAGGTGATAATTGAATTCTTAAGAACGGTAGAAAAAATAATTTTGTGTGGCAAGGGGTAGAAGTTTTGAAAAAATCTCTCAAAATTGTCGACGTATTTGCTTACTTCCTCCATCCTGTTACACCTCCCAACTTGAAATTTTTACCAACATTTAAAATTAAGAAGTTCTTCAATCTGACAAGATTTCAATTTGATATCTGTACTCAGTTTTGACATAGAACGATTTGAAATTTTGAAAAGTGCTCCATTTTTAAAATGCTCTCCACTTCCCCCAACTACTGCTATGACCAAATTTTAAATTTTTCTCGTTTTTCGCTAGTATAGCTTAATACATATGTATATATTTCAAGATTCAGTTACATAGCTTAAGATATTAATTTTTAAGTGTTTTTCTTTGCACCCTCCCTACCCCTCTCCCTTACAAGAATTAGCCTCTACCTAAGCTGATTCTGGTGGGTCTGTACGCCACCTTAATGGTCCCAAAATATAATTTTTTTATGGTAAGTAATTTCGAAAATACAATCATTTGAAAAAAAATTCGGCCCCCCTTTTCGGATGCCAATCGATGAAAAAATTTAATTATTTCTAAAGTTTTTGCCACAAATCTCTCTATATCTATACAGATTTTCAGCTTCCCATCAGCATTCATAGTGGAGATATTAGCAATCGTAGGCTTTGCCCTCCCTCTGCCTCCCTCTTCCATCTGACACTCACCAAAATTTAGGTAGTGGAGCTCACTTACCCAACAAAAAATCCACCCAAATGAACATTCTACCTTTAACAGTTTCGGAGATATGAGCCCATATGTACTGCGGACGGCGTACGGCGGGACGGATTTGCTTTTTGCATTTATAGGCTTATTTAGTCACGAAACGCAAAAAACAAAATTTCAGAGTAGAATATTTTTTTTTCGTTGTCGATCACAATACTTTATTATTAGAATAATAAAGTAAAATCGGCTGTCACTTTGTTCTAAGCCCCCTGCCTCTTATTAGACCCTTTTTCCTCAATGGAACTACAGCCCAAATCGGGCCTTAGCCTCCTGACCTTCAGGTTCATTAACATTATTTTTTGTTATTTTGACAGTTTTGTTAGCCTTTCACAAAACCTTTTTTCTACGGCTTTTAATTTTCGCAGATGGAAAACTTCCGACCTTCGCAGTGCAGAACAACACGGAACTCATTAGGCTACACCTTATTGGACCCTAGTGGACATAAAAATTGAACTATTTTTGAAGTAAGCTGTAAATCCACGAAGAGGGACACCGTGGATTTACAGCTTTCGAGCTAGAACCATGATGAGTTTTACTTTATTAATGTAATAATAATGTATTCTGATCGAAATGAAAAAAAATGCTGTCCTGAAATTTTGTTTTTTCGCGTTCCATAACCAAATTAGCACAAAAATGCAAACAAGAAAAAAAAAACATAACAGAATTATGATTGCGTGTAAAGCCCAATCATATGATACTGTAGATGAAATAGGAAAGAGTTTATTGTATCGGAAAAATATGTCGTCTCAAATTTTTTCGAATAGTGAATAGTGCGTTTTATATGGGAGGTGGTAAAAGCAGTGGGGAGAGGTTTATAATTTTTGCATATAACACCGGATGTAGTATGAAAAATTTATCATGCTGAATTTAAAGTTTGTAGCTTTCATAACTTTCGAGGAAAGTGAATAATTCATTTCTGAATTTTTTATTTGTATGGGAGCTGGCAGAGAAAGTGGAAGGTTTTGGATAATTTTGAATCTGCTTATCAACATCCTGATCTCATTGCTTCGACACGATCTTGAAGTCGATAGCTCCCATATATTCGAAGGAGAAATACTTTTATTGAATTTTCAATACAAAAATTTGTATAGGAGGTGGTAGAAGGAGTGAAACCAAGTTCAAATTTTTTATAGCAATCATTGCAATTATTAAGGGACAAATTGTGACAAAATTTTAAGTATTTACTTTTTCTAGTTTCAATAAAAATCGATTAAATGCATTTACCAAAATTGTGCATTTATATGGGAGTTTGTAGAAGGATTATTTAAATCAAAACTAAATGTTTCGACATCAATAATATTTGTAATAGTATACTTTTCTCAAAATTTAAAGTTGATAGCTTTGACAGTTTTGAAGAAAAATAATTTAATTAAAATTCTGAAATTTCGAAAAAATTTATATGGGAGGGGGTAGAAAGGGTGAGGTGAGTTTGATAGTTTTCTCCCAAAATTGGTTGCAATTGCAATGAAATTAATTATGGCAAAAATTTGTTCTTTTGGCTTCGCTAGTTGCAATGCAAACCAAATAAATGCATTATTGAAAATTGTCCATTTGTGTGGGAGGGGTTAGGAGGAGTAATAGGATCAGATTAATTATATTCACATCATAATAGTCTGGCCTAATTTTCAAGTCAATAGCAGAAATGGTTTCGGAGAAAAATCAATTTTTTTAAATTTTGAAATTTCATTAAATTTGTTTGGGAGGAAGTAGAAGGAGTCGGGGGATGAGGCCCGTTCGCGAACTTAAAGTTACTTTTTTGCTAGAAATAGCACATAACGAATTTCAGCACGATAGGTCAAAGCTTTCGAGAGTTATCTTGTAGAAAGACGGGCAAACGGTCACTCGGAATCGAGGTTTTTGAGTGACAACAAATATCTCTACAGATATTTCTACAAATATTTCTACAGTCGCCAAGGGTACACCCTTGGCGACTCTGCGTAAGCATTATCTCCTAGCGTGACAAACGGTAAGGCAAACACAATATACTCTCAGATTTCATCTAGAGTATAAAAAAACAGAATTATGATTGGGCGTAAAAGGCTCTAAATGAAATGGCAAAGAGTTTAATGCACCAGAAAATAAAATGTCATCTCGAATTCTTTCGAATAGTGAATAGTGACTTTTGTACGGAAGCATCCAGCATCCATGATTCTTACGGAAATTGGATATTGTTTTTCTGAAATAGGGGATTTGTAAACGAGGCGGAAGAGGAGGTGGAAAGTTTTGGATGATTTCGAAACTGTCTGTCAGTATCCTTATCGGCATCCTCATCATTATTCTTTGTTTCAATTTTAAAGTCGATATCTCTCGTAAGTTCGAAGGAGAAAAGCTTTTCTTGAATTTCTAATATATGTAGAAATTTGTATGGAACTGATAAAACGGAGTAAAACGAAGTTGATATTTTTTTAGCATCTATAGCAGTTATTAAGGGACCCCCTTTAGGGTAGCAGCTGTCAATTTAACACTTAATTGCGAACACAATTAATAGCTCCAGTACATACATATTTCATTCGTTTTTGCAAGTTTGGTTTTCTTATGAGGGGAATTGGGAGGGGTGATAGTAAGGGTGGTGGATGTCTAATATTCTCTGTATAGAATGTCAGTTTCATAGACGCAGTTGCATAGCTTTCATAAAATTCTGTTTTTTTACAATTTCAAGTTCGGAGCTTTAATTTCTTGGTTCTTTGTTGATTTA
Organism: Chorisops tibialis; assembly: GCA_963669355.1. NCBI lineage: Eukaryota > Metazoa > Arthropoda > Insecta > Diptera > Stratiomyidae > Chorisops > Chorisops tibialis. The sequence goes on from OY770263.1 coordinate 145,537,500, forward strand.
TTGAAATTGGTCGAAATCATACTTTGTATGGGCGGAGGTGGAAGGGCAGGCGCGGTCTCAAAACTTATGACTCAATTTCATTTAAATTATTTTTAAAAGTTGTGCGAAATTTCAAATTGATACCTTTTAATTGTCGGGTGATAATGAATTTCTTAAAAATGGTCGAAAAAATAATTTTCTATGGCAAGGTGTAGAAGATTTGAAGGTATTCGACCAGTTAATATTTCATTCTTTTAGGGATTTTTATACTCTAGATGAAATCTGAGAGTACTATAAGTTTGCTATAAAGTTGGTAACGCTAAGAAATAAGGCTCGCAGAAAAAAATGAATGATACATAAGTTCATATAATCACTCGAAAATCTCAAAATCGGATGTCCGTCCGTCAGTCCGCCAGCCCATCCGTCAGTCCGCCCGTACGCTCTCTAGCTTCCGAACGCGTTGAGGTCGACGGTTCAAATTTTGTACACGTTATTATTAATAAAATAGTAAGGTCAAGGTCGTGAACGGGACAAATCGCTCCACCCCTTCTACCCCCTTCCATAAAAAATTACACAATTGCACAATTTAACAATAAACGGATTTGCTCGAAAAGTATAAAGGCTGTTGGTCTCAAATTTGGAACATATTACTTTTGTGATAATATCAATTTTCCTTATTATTAAAATTATGAGTTTTCTCCCCCTCCTTCCACCACCTCCCATAGAAACAGCACTTTTTCATGAAATACTCTAAACCAATTTACTCAGTGCGTATAAAATTTAGCGAGCTGAAATTGTGCGCTAAATATTTATTTGAAATTATTAGTAAGACCAAAAAAATTAGACGATTAGCCTCACCTCTTCTACCCCCTCCCATACAAAATTACGCAATTTTGCTATTCGACAGTAAACGGATTTACTCGAAAAGCGTAGATGCTATTGATCCGAAATTTGGAATATATTACTTTTATGATGATTTCAATATACATAAAATTATTTAAGTCCTCTCATTTCTTCCACCACCTCCCAAACAAACTATACTTTTTCACGGAATAGTCTAAACCAATTTACTCAGTGCGTATAAAATTAATTGAGCTGAAAGTGTACACTTAAAATTTATATGGAATTATTAGTAATGCCAAAAAAAAATAAGACTATTAGCTTTACTCCTACCCCCTCCCATACAATCTGACACAATTTCACAACTTTACAAAAAGTCGATTTTTCTGAAAAGTATGAATGCTACTGATCTACAATTTAAAGCATGTCAAAGGCGTGATGCTTATAGTTATTTCTGAAAAAGTATTTAAGAAATCTCGCCTCCTTTTACCACCTCCCATACAAAGTGCACAATTTCACTAAATATAATACACTACTTTTCTCAGTACCCATTATATTTTTGAATCCTAAATTTTGAAAGCAACTTTAGCTTGATGAGAAAAAATTAGTTCAATGTCTTCGACCCCTGCATTACTTCCCCTACAAAACTCCTTAAAATAAAAAAAAATCTCCTTCATCTAGAGAATCGCATGATTGGGCTTTACGCCCAATCATATTCCTGGTATGTTTATAATCTAGATGAAATTTGAGAGTATATTGTGTTTGCCTTACCGTTTGTAACGCTAAGAAATAATGCTCGCACAGAGCCGCCAAGGGTACAGAAATATTTGTTGTCGCTCAAAAACTTCGATTCCGAGTTGCTGTCTGTCTGTCTGCCTACAACATAACTCTCGAACGCTTTGAGCTATCATGCTGAAATATGTTGTGTGTCATTTTTAGCAAAAAAGTAACTTTAAGTTCGTGAACGGGCCACATCCTCCCACTCCTTCTACTCCCTCCCATACAAATTTCGCGTAATTCCGAAATTTTCGGAAAATGATTTTCTTCGAAACTATTTAAGCTGTTGAGTTTAAATTTGGGTTAAAGTATAGTGATGTACATATCATTTCCGTCACAAAATATTGAGCCAATCTTATCACTCCTTCTACCTCCTCCCATACAAATGCATAATTTTGAGAAATGCATTTTTTCGATTTTCATTGAAACTAGCAAAGTGATAAAAACAAAATTTTGCCAGAATTAATTTTTTTATAATTGCAATTAGTATTGAAAAAATTATCAACTTCACCTCACTCCTTCTATACTCTCCCATACAAATGCACAATTTTTGTTAAATGCTTTATATCGATTTCTATTAAAACTAGAAAAAGTATAAACTTAAAATTTTGCCAGAATTTGTTTTTTAATAATTGCAATAAATGCTAAAAAAATTATCAGCTCCTCTCCCATACAAATTATTATATTATAAATTCAAGGAAGGCATTTCTTCTTCGAATATATGAGAGCTATCAACTTTGAAATTGAAACAAAGCCTGGCGATAATGTTGATAAGCAGTTTCCAAATTTTCTAAGCCCCTTCACTTCCTCTGCCACCTCCCATACAAATGCCCTAATTTCAGGAAAACTATGTCAATTGAAAATAATGAGAGCTACAAACCTTAAATTCAGCACGAAATATTTTGCATACCACATTAGGTGTTATATCTAAAAATTACAAACCGTCCTTCTCTGCTTCTACCACCTCCCATACAAAAGTCAATATTAATTATTCGAAAGAATTAGAGATGACATATTTTCCGGTACATTGAACTCTTTCTCATTTCATCTAGAGCATCATATGATTGGGCCTCACGCCTAATCATAATTCTGTTATGTTTTTAATTGCATTTCGCAAATTTTGAATTTTCTCCCTTTAAATTTCATTCAAAAAATTTCAGTTTTTGTATTATTTTCACTGCACTTGAAACACCTTGTGCATGTTAGACCGGGGGGATTGGTACATAACAATCGTAGAACAAATTTTTTCTCAATATGTATCAAATAGATGTATCCACATGGGAAGTTTATACACCCGAGCCCTGCAAAAATCACTCAAAATGCTCGACACTTTTGCTTACCACCTCCCTCGCCTTACATCTCCCAACTTAAAATGTTTACTAAAATTAAGACAATATAGTTCTACAATCCGATAAAATTTCAATTTGATATCTGTACTCAGTTTTGAGATATAACGGTTTGGAATTTTGAAAAGTGCACCATTTTTGAAATGATCCGCATTTCTACAAAATTTTCTATTTATCTTGTATTCCGCTAGTATAGCTTAATAAATATTTTAAGTTTTAATTACATAGCTTAAGAGATATTTGAGATATCAATTTTTAAGTGCTTTTCTATGCACCACACCCACTCCCTCCTAACGCACTCTTGCAGAAATTAGCATTTATCTAAGCTCATTCTGGTGGATCTGCCTGCCACTTTCACCTTACCAAAATATGAATTTTTTATGGTAAGTAATTTTAAAGATAAAACCGAAAAATCGGCCGACAATTTGTTCTTAGCCCCACCCTTTTCAGATACCAATAGACGAAAAAATTAAATTATTTTTACAGTTTGTTCCACAACGCTTTCTATACGTATTCTAATTTTCAGCTTCCTATCTGTATTCATAGTGGAGATATTAGCAAGTGTAGATTTTGACTCTTTCCTTCCCTTGCCTCTCCTTCCACCTGACACACCACAAAATTTAAATAATGGAGCTTACTTATTAAATTAAAATTCCCCCGAAAACGAACATTCTACCGTCAACGGTCTCGGAGATATGAGTCCATATGTATATAAAGCGGACACCGTACGGCGAAACGGATTTTTATACTCTAGATGAAATCTGAGAGTATTATAAGTTTGCTCTAAAGCTGTAACGCTAAGAAATAAGGCTTGTAGAAAAATAAAATAAATGATACAGAAGTGAGTATTATCACTCAAAAATCTCAAAACCGAATGCCAGTCTGTCCGTCTGCCTGTTCGCTCACTAACTTGAGAACACATGGAGGTGGAACGTCCAAATTCTGTATACGTTGTTTTTGACACAAAAGTAAGGTCAAGTTCGTGAACGGCCAAATCGCTCCACCCCTTCTATCCCCTCCCACACAAAATGACATAGTTTTGCGATTTGAAAATAAACAGATTTGCTCAAAAAGTAGAAATGCTATTGATCTGAAATTTGGAATGTAATACTTTTATGATGATTTCTATCTACTGTATAAACATTATTTGTGTCCTCCCGCGCCTTCCACCACCTCCCATTCAAACTGAACTTTTCCATGAAATGCTCTAAGCCAATTTACTCAGTGCGTATAAAATTTATCGAGCAGAAATTGAGCACTAAATATTTATTTAGAATTATTAGTAAAACCAAGAAAAATTAGATGATAAGCTTCACCCCTTCTACCCCCTCCTATACAAAATGACACAATTTCGCAATTTGGCAATAAAAGGATTTGTGCCAAAAGTATAAATGTTATTGATCTGAAATTTGGAATATATGTATTACTTTTATGATGATTTCAATCTACTCTATAGAATTTATTTGAGGCCTCCCCTTCTTTCCACCACCTCCCATACAAACTGCGCTTTTTCATGAAAAACTGTAAACGAATTTACTCAGTACGTATAAAATTTATCGAACTGAAATTGTGCATTAAATATTTATTTATTAGTAAGACCAACAAAAATTACATGATTAGTTTCACTCCTTCTACCCCTCCCATACAATCTGACACATTCACAGCTTTACAAAAAGTCAATTTTCCTGAAAAGTATATATTCTACTGATCTGCAATGTAAAATATGTCAAAAGAATGATGTTTACAGTTATTTCTGGAAAAGTCATTAAGACTGTTCGACTGGCACAGATAACCCAACAATGGTAGATGTCTCAACTTGCTGTAATATTATACCCTACAGCAAACAAATTTCTAATTCGACCGATTCCACTAACTCCACTAATTCTAATAACGCATTGAATTGTGTTGCTGGTGATAAGACTGTTGATGATAATTGTGATTTGGTATTAGTGGATATTAATAGTCCCGCAGTTTATCAATGTCCATCTCGCAAGAAGATTTCAGTGAGTAGTTCTACCACTACTAAGAAAAGTGAAGCTTCATCAAAAGCTTCTGCTAGTAATAAACCTAAAAAGCCTTCACTCTCGAAGTCTACCCCATTGTCTTCGAGTAGATCTCAAAGGCCTCACACAGTTACTAATCCCACTGAATTTGCTTCTACTTTGCCTTCACATCCACACTTATTAACTACTGTACCTCGTCCGAAAGCCCTTTTTATTTCTCGACTTGATCCCCGAACATCCCCTGATGATATTGTTAACTATTTAACCTCAAAACAATTTATTTTAGCTGGATCGGCGGTTAAATGTGAAAAAATTAGTAAAGCGACTAGCTCCATTGCCTCTTTTAAGATTATTATAGCCAATAATGAACTTTTTAATCGATTATTAGATAGTAATTCATGGCCGTCAGGAGCATTTGTCAAAGAATTTATTTCTCGGCGCATTAGCTCCCCGGGTTCTGGTCCAAATAACTCCGACAATTGTCCATTTACTATCAAAACGTAAATGGACTGCGCACTAAAACTCAGACGATATCTGCTTCAAGCCAGAATTCTTCTTATGATGTTATTGCTTTTACTGAATCGGGACTAAACTGTAGTTTTACTGACAGTGAATTCTTTAGTTCAGACTTCATTCGTAGGGATCGTTATGTTTCCGATTTGAGATTGAAAGGTGGTGGGTTGTTATTAGCAGTCCGTAGCTGCATTAATTGTGTAGTTGTTGATGTGCCGAACCCTCACTGTCTAGAGATCTTGTGTGTTAAACTTGTATTTAGCAATAAGGATATTTATGTCTTTATGACATATATTCCTTCTTCGAGTCCCTTTACTTTATACGAAAAAACAATTGACAGTTTAACATTTGTTCATAGATCTATGAATAAGTCTGACGAACTCATTTTACTGGGTGATTTTAATATGCCAGGACTTTCTTGGTCTTTTTCTGACGGTGATTCTACGCTCTTAGTTTCTGATGCTTCGTCCTCGCTTGAATCTTTTTTTGGAGATAGTGTATTTGCACTTGGTATCCACCAACTTAGTCTTGTTCGGAATTCCTACGAAAGACAGCTTGACCTGGTTTTTTATTCTGACTACTGTGCCTGTTCCGTGGAAGAAAGCTTATCATCAATCTCGGTCATTGATGTCTTACACCCTCCTATTAAAATATTTCTTATGATTGACGAGGAGCATATTTTTAGCCCTAGCGAGAAAGTGCCTACTTTTGATTTTAACAAAGCTGATTTTTCACGGTTGGACTATCTTATCTCTAATTTTAACTTTGATAAAATTTTTGACAATCCTGATTTTGAGGGTGCCATATTTGATTTTTATTATATTCTCTACCAATTTTTTGTTGCTTCAGTTCCTTTTACTTATCAGAAGAAGAGTTCATTGTTGTATCTTTGGTACACGAGTGAGTTGCGTGCGATTCGCAACTCTCGTAATGCTGCGTGGAATAGGTATACTAGGACGAAAAATGACACTGATTTTCGTTTGTATGAAGAATATTATGACTTATTCAAAGAATTATCAAATCGCTTATATTCTGAATACTTACTTAAAGTGGAATCGGATATTATTAGAGATCCCTTTAATTTTTGGAAGTTTGTTAATTGTAAGCGTAAGTCTGATGGTTATCCAGCGTCTTTTCAATTCCTTGGCAGTAATAGTAATGACCAAATTACTGTTTGTAATTTTTTTGCCACATTCTTCAGTGGATCCTTCTCTGGTAGTGACTTTATCCCTGATATGTCGTACTTTGATAATTTTAAAGGTGCCTGTTCAACTACGTTGTCTGGTATACCGATTTCCTATAAAGATATAGTTGACCATATCTCTCGCCTTAAGGATGTTTCTTCTCCTGACCCAGATGGTGTTCCTGCAGTTGTCCTTAAACACTGCTGTCTCTCTATTGCTAAGCCACTCTCTCTCCTCTTTAAAAGGTCGCTAGAAACTGGGATTTTCCCGAATGTATGGAAAGCCTCCTTTATCATACCGACTCACAAAAGTGGTGCAAAATGTGCTGTTGTCAACTATCGACCAATAGCTAAGCTGTCAGCTATTCCAAAGCTCTTTGAATCTGTAGTGTATGAGTGTCTGTCGTTTCACTGTAAGTCCCTGATTTCAAGTAAATAACATGGTTTTGTCAAAAATAGGTCTACTGTCACTAATTTAATAGAGTTTACGAATAAATCCATTGTAGAAATTGAGGAGGGTAAGCAGGTGGATTGTATTTATACTGATTTTAGCAACGCTTTCGATAAATTGCCCCATTCAATTATTTTATTGAAATTAGACATGTTGGGTTTTCCTACATGGTTTATCATTTGGATTAAATCATATCTACTTAATAGAACTTATCAAGTTCTTTTTCGTGATTGTACTTCTAAGCCATTTGTTGCGCATTCTGGTGTTCCTCAGGGAAGTCATTTGGGGCCACTTTTGCGTGTCTTGGCCATTAATGATGTTGCGTCTGTGCTTAAATATTCGGAAGTACTTATTTATGCCGACGATATTAAGATCTTTAGATCTCTTAGTTCCAACTCGGACAATTTTCTTCAGGAAGATTTGATTAATTTTTTGTAATTGGTGTCGCCACAATGATCTTCGTCTGAATTTGGATAAATGTCATGTTATGTCTTTTACTAGGAAAGTCTCGCCGGTTGTAATAATATATAGTCTTAATGACTGTATTTTGAATCGTGTCAATTGTACTATTGACTTAGGTGTTCCATTTGACCATAAACTTGATTTTAGCTTGCATATAAATAAGATTGTGCAAAAGGGTAATTCTATGCTGGGATTTACCACTCGCTTATCCAAGGAATTTAAAAATCCCTTTGTTAAATTGATTCTTTATTACACCTTTGTTAGATCTCACCTTGAATATGCTTCTCAAGTTTGGTCTCCTTATTATAATGAACACATTGGCAGAATTGAATCAATTCAGTGTAAATTTGTGAGAATTGCCTTATGCCACCTTAATTGGAATGACAGAGTTCGTCTTCCTCCTTATATTGATCGACTTAAGCTATTAAATATGTCATCACTCTCCAAACGACAAGAGGTAGCTGATGTAGTTTTTGCTCATCAACTTCTTACTGGTTTAGTTGATTCATCCACACTTTTGGGATTGATGCAGTTTGCTGTTGGTCGATATTTACCAAGACAGCCTGGATTGCTTCAGATTTGCTTTCACCGGACAAACTATGGTATGAATGAGCCGATTTCGCGTCTCGCGAGAGAAGTTAATAAGAATGCTGATGCATTCGACTTCTCTATCGACAAATTATGTTAAAGACGTAGACTTAATGCTAGTTGATACCAATTTTTTGTCAATTTTTGTTTATTTTATTTTTATTTATGTACTTGGTGTAGGGATTTTATTGTTTGTTTCGTCCCTTCACTAAACGATGAGCCAGAGGATATTTGATTTCCATATTTTAAATTGGAATCGATTTATGGCAATTCCTTGCATTAAGGAATTCTGATAGTGACAAGAACGCACTCCTCCATCTACCACCCCCCATACAAACTGCACAGTACCTATTAAATTTCTGAATCCTTAATTTTGCACAAAACATTTTGATGTAAACTCTAGCGTGATGTGAAAGAATTAGTTCAATGTAGTCACCCCCTCCACTACTTGCCCTACAAAATTTCTTCAAATCCAAAAATTTCTTTTTCAAGTTGGAATTTTATCAGATTGTGGAGCTCTGTGACCTTTAGTTTTAGTGAAATTTTTAAGTTGATGCGTGTAATGGAAAAGAAGTAGGCCAAAATGTCGAACATTTGCATTATTTTTTAAGGGCTCTAGTAATGAGAACCATAACTGTTATGCACCGAATGGGAGTCTTAACCTGCGCGATGCGATTCATCTAAAGGGTATTTTTTTTAGAAGTGGACAACTGTTTTCTCTGACAGCCGATTTGACAGTTTTCGGTTGTTTTGGGGTTAGTTTGGTTTGCCGATTTATCATGAATAGACTCACGCCGGAGCAACGTTTGAAAATCGTTCAAACTTATTTTGAAAACCATAGTTCAATTCGAGAAACTCATCGGGAATTACGTTCATTTTATGGTGCTCGTAATCGTCCGCCAAAGCGATTAATTCGAGAAACTATGGGTCGTTTTCGCAAAACGTTTACTCTAAACAATAATATACATACATTCATCCCGTAAGACGTCGTGCAGTGCGCACTCAACAAGCGATTGATGCTATGTAGCGTAGTGTTGATGATAGTCCAAATGTATGAATTTGTCATCGTGCTCCACTTTATGAAAAATTTTGCGTAAAGATCTTGGTTTATGTGCTTACCAGATTCAACTTGTACAGGAGGTGAATTCACACGATCATCGTTCGCGCCGTGCATTTGGTGAAAGGACCGAAGGGAGCATTGCTATTGATCTACAATTTTATTTGAAAATTTTGTTCAGTGATGAAGCACACTTTTGGCTAAATGGCTATGTCAATAAGTATAATTGCCGCATTTGAAACGATGATAATCCACAAGCCAGATTACGATTTGACGCCATTATATTTTTTTCTCTTGGCGATATGTAAAGTCCCATATCTGTACCGATAAATCGGAAACTATTGAATACTTGAAAGTCAACATTTGACGCATTATTGCCAAAATACAGCCTGATTTACTGCGAAGAGTGTGTGAAAATTGTACTTCTGGATTACGCCATGTACGCGCCAGCCGAGGCGGCCACATGCCCGAAATCATATACAAACATTAATGCCGTAAAATTATCTTTCAAATAAAGCTAATTTCATGGATATCAAAAACATGTTTCTGTGTTTTAATATACCTTTTAAACTTCTACCTACTCGCATACAAAATTTTTTTTTTCGACCATCTTTAAGAAATTAATTATTACTAACCCATTAAAAGCTATAAACTTGAATTTTAATACAAACACTCAAAAATATTCAAAACAAAGTTGCATCAAAAAATTCGAAATCTATTTTTGCCTTATTTATCCCATGCAAAAGTATGATTTCGACCAATTTCATTAAATCAACTAATAACCAACAAACTCAAAGGTACGAACTTGAAATTTTGTACGAATACTTTTCAAGAAAAATGAAATACATTTTTTTACAAATATTACAATTCCCGGACCTCCTCAAGTTTTTTCCCATACTAATGTTTGGTTTTGTGCATTAAAATGCTCTGAATTTCATAAAAATTAATATAAAATAAGTAACTCCGTTTATGAAGCTAATAATTCTATACAGAGAATTTTGAACATGGTTCAAGCAATAACTTAAAAACTTATTATCATCCATCCACAATTTCCACCATTTTTTCGATCCCAATCTCTTATTATTCGAATAATAAAACTACAAAACTCTGAACTTAGCTTCTGTTAGCTATTCTTTTTCGTGGCTGAATATTCGCTTTTCATTTTTCTAACACATTCCAAACAAAATATGAACATTGCATAACTTTAAAATAAGTTCATTTTCTTCGAAAATATAATATAACAGAATAGAATAGTTTAATAATCCAAAGTATAACAAAGGCTTAAGGTAATGATAACATTTCGGTGATCATATAATCATATAATAGTGAGTAATCGAAAATCTTCCTACTCCTTCTATCGCTTCACATAAAAAATGCAAAACAAAATACCAATGATTTCGTCAATACATGTCAAATTCATAGAGATCTTATGGTATCAAAAGTAACGAGAAGTGAAAAAATTATTAATATTATTATTATATAAAATTCTGCTATGTTTTATAATTACAATTGTAGATACGTTTCGCTCCAAGACGCAATTATTTACTTACTAGATCTATAACCACACATATGTATTTATAATAAAACAAAAATCCGTGCACTAAACGTTTTCAGTACATGTCTTCACCTTTGAAAATCCATGGTGTATAAATACACTTTCGATTCACTGTATCTATGACGTATCATTATCGATTGAAAACGTGGCAAACAAACATCATAACCAAAATCGGACAAGTATTGCTTGTCTTAAGAAATAAGAAGTATAATTTTGCTCTTGAAAAAATGTATTCGCCAGTACGCAAAATGAAGACCATTTAAGTAGAAATCGCTAATTTTCGAACAAAGATACTAGATGTGAATTCCATTACTTTTTATAATTTCCCACACAAATACATATAAAAGAGCCGTTTTACGTATACGTATTCGTGTTCTTACTGCACATGCGGAGAGATGAAAACCAGGTTGTATTTGATAAGAATTGATTGCTTTTAATAGATGACTTTATTTTCAATCTCCAGTTAGCATCATTCGAAACTTAAATTTAAATCAATTTCATTTCATTATGTTACGAATCCATATAAATATAATTGTAGTGTCTGTCTGTTATTTGCTAAGAAATGGCTATAAGCTACTTTTTTGCATTAGTTTAGCAATAACTAAGCAGAAACTCATGTTTTTAATATTCTTCTCTGTCTGCCCGTCTGTCTGTCTGTCTGTCCGGCTTTCACGCAAAAACGGCTAAACCGTTTGTAATGAAACTTTCACAGTTTATTAGGAATGCTCCGAGATGCCATCTGCTTTTAGTTTTATTTCACTCCCCTCACGCCTCCCCCCCCCCCCATCCCCCTCTCCCATACAAAGTGACTCATTTTTAATAATATGTAATACTCAAATATTTTTGGAAACTATCAATCAATCAATCAAATTCCTGTTAAGACCCCCTATAGGGGCATAGGACAGAAACAACTCTCCTCCACAAGGCGCGATCCTGAGCATCGGCTTTAAGCTGTTGCCAGGACTTGTTTATTCCTCTGGCCTCCTGCTCATCTGCTCGCTTCTATGTGTTACATGGTCGACCAACCCGACGTCTTCCTTGAGGGTTATAATCCAGAGCCTGTTTTGCGATGTTTCGCTCTGGTTTCCTCAAAGTATGACCGATCCACTGCCACTTTCGCCGTTGAATCTCAATACCTATTTTAGTCTGGCCAGTTGTACTCCAAAGTTCGTCGTTGGAGATCACTTCTGGCCAGAATATTCCTAAAATGCGCCGGAGGCATTGGTTTACGAAAGTCTGTAGTTTCTTGGTAAGTCGAACGGTCACTTTCCACGTAGTACAACCATATAACAACACGGATTTGACGCATGCGTCAAAAACTCGCAGCTTCGTGCGAAGGGAGATCTCTCTTAACCTCCAGAAAGGGGAAAGGATACCGAAGGCCTGACGAGCTTTATTTAGCTGAGCCTCAACATCCTTTTCGGCTCCGCCGTCCATGCTGACAATGCTTCCGAGATAGCGAAAATCTTGCACCTCTTCCACATCCTGTCTATTAAGAACAATCGGTGTGCTTGCGTTCGAATCCATGTGCATGTACTTGGTTTTACGCACATTTATTTTCAGTCCCGCCTCTTTGCATTTAGAATGCAACGGGCGAACATTTGACTCTAAGTCCGAACGGGTATGTGCAAGCAAACACACGTCATCAGCATAATCAAGGTGACTTAAGATGTTAAATAGTCTCCATTGAAGACCTTTACCTTCCCCACCTTCCAGTGCAGCTTTCAAGATGTCATTTATTACCACCAGAAACAGGGCTGGTGATAATATGCAGCCTTGTCTGACACCCGTTCGCACAGGAAAGCTCTCGGACAGCTCTCCTCTATGCAAGACGCGACACCTTGCATCTTCGTAGGATTCTTTAATCATAGTTATGACCTTATCTGGAATACCTCTCCTACGCAAAGCATTCCATATGTAATCTCGCTTAACGCTGTCGAAAGCCTTCTCGAAGTCCACAAACATGAGATGTAGTGGCGAAACCATTTCGGCTGACTGCTCTAATATTATCCGTAGGGTATTTGTGTGGTCGGTACAAGACGACCCTTTACGGAATCCAGCCTGATAAGCTTCGATAGTGCTCTCGACGACATCACTAATCCTATTGAGAATTACCTTAGCCATAATTTTTGATACGGCAGTAAGTAGACATATACCACGCCAATTGCCACAATCCCGAAGGTCGCCCTTCATCGGAATTTTCATAATGACGCCCTCCTTCCATTCAGTCGGATATCTTCCATCATTCCACACCTTAGTGTAGAGTTGGAGGAGTATATCGGCTGTTATTTCCGGGTCCGCTTTGAGGAGTTCGGCTGGTAGTCCGTCTATACCTGGAGCTTTCCTTCCCGCCATTGACCGAATGGCGGAAACTATCTCTTCCTTATCTGGGGGATCGTCCCTAATAGAGGATTGTTGCGGTTGGATGTTTGGAAGTTGTTCTGTTTCCGGAATATCTTCCTCTGACAAGATGTTTAAAATATCAGAGAAGTATTCCTTCCATCGTCGCAACTGGTTTCACACATATTAAGGAGAGTTCCGTCTCTCACCAGGTGGTTGGAAACTATAAGAGCTATTAATTTGAAATTTAGAAAATATTATTTCTATTACATATGCAATCTTTAAATATACAAATTACTTAAATTCCCCCACTCCTTCGCCCACCTCCCATACAAACTACACTTTTTCATTAAATACTATACAACAATTTTCTCAGTACGTATAAATTCCATCAAGCTAAAAATTTGCATCAAATCCTTAATTAGCATTATTTTTAATATCGGGAGAAAACTAACCGATTATCTTCACTATTTCTACCCCCTCCCGTACAACGTGAGATGATTTCACGACTTTACAAAATTCGATTTTCTTGGAAAGTGTGAAAGTCACAGATCTAAAATTTAAAATATAAAAATTGTACAATGATTGCAGCTGTTTTTCGAAAAATCACTAAGAACCCCCCACTCCTTCCACCACCTCCCATATAAACTGCACTTTTTCATGAAATACTCTAAGCCAATTTTCTCAATGTGTATAGCTTTCATCGAGCTAAAATTTTGTACGGATTCCTCAATAAGAATTATTATTATATCGGGAAAAAATTAACTGAGTAGTTTCACTACTTCTACCCCTTCCCATACAATGAGACACATTCCACGACTATGTACTAGTTCAATTTTCTTGAAAAGTGTGCATGATACAGATCAGAAATTTAAAGTATATCACTCCTTCTACCACCTCCCATATAGCCAAATCGCACAAATTCATTAAATCCAATGCTCTAGAATTTGGAATCTTAAATTTGTTACACAACATTTATAATAACTATTCTAGCTGATGTGAAATAAATTAGTTCAGTACTATCACCCCTTCTACCAATCCCCATACAAAATTCTGAACAACAAAAAATTTTCATCTGCAGTTTCGTATGATTTGGCGGGATTGATTTGATCACGAGTCTGTCTCATACAAATGCTAGTATCGTGGTTTCATTCTTAAACATAACAGAATTATAATTGGGCTTAAAGCCCAATCATATAATACTCTAGATGAGATGGAAATGACTTTAATATACCGGAAAATATGTCATCTCAAATTCTTTCGAATAGTGAATAGAGACTTTTGCATGGGAGGGTAGAAGTAGAGCGGGTGGCTTGCATTTTTTGTATATGACACCGAACATGGCATGCAAAATGTTTTTTGCTGAATCGAGGTTTTTGAGCGACAACAAATATTTCTGTACCCTTGGCGGCTCTGTGCGAGCGTTATTTCTTAGCGTTACAAACGGTAAGGCAAACACAATATACTCTCAGATTTCATCTAGAGTATAATAATTTATGGTTCTGATTCCAACAAAATAGAAACCATTGTCTTCAAAGGGCCATTAAACTAATCAGTTTATATATCCCGGATAATGTATTACTAACTACATTCTCAAAAATTGCTTATTTTGCGATTCTTATGCGGATAAAGTCGTGGGCGATCGCTAGTACATAACAAAAACTGACGGCAATTAAAAACTCGAAGTAATTGTAAATATATATATATATTTATACTCTAGATGAAATCTGAGAGTATATTGTGTTTGCCTTACCGTGTGTAACGCTAAGAAATAATGCTCATACAGAGTAGCCAAAGGTACAGAAATATTTATTGTTGCTCAAAAATCCCGATTCCGAGTGACCGTCTGTCCGTCTGTCTGTCCATCTGTCCGTCTGTCTACAACATAACTCTCGAAAGCTTTGACCTATCGTGCTGAAATTTTTCATTCATTTTTAGCAAAAAAGTAACTTTAAGTTCGTGAACGGGCCACATCCCCTCACTCCTTCTACCCCCTCCCATACAAATTTCATGAAATTTGGAAATTTAATGTAATTGATTTTTTTCCGAAACTGTTTCAGCTAATGACTTGAAAATCAGGTAATAGTATTACAACGAGAATACCATTACTGTAAAAAAATATTGCTCTGATCTCCTTACTCCTTCTACCCCTCCCATACAAATGTACAATTTTCAAAAATGCATTTATTCGGTTTGCATCGCAACTAGCAAAGCTAAAAGAACAAATTTTTGGCAAAATTAATATTATTACAATTGCAGCCAATTTTGTAAAAATTGTCAACTTCACCTCATCCTTTCTACCCCCTCCCATACAAATTTAACGAAATTTTGGAATTTGAACAAAATTATTTTTCACCAAAATCGTCAAGGCTATCAACTTTAAATTTTGAGAAAAGTATACTATTACAAGTATCATTGATGCCAAAAAATTTGTTTTTGATTCGAATACTCCTTCTACCCCGTCCCATACAAATGCACAATTTTGATAAAATGCATTTAATCGATTTTTATTGAAACTAGAAAAAGTACAAGCTTAAAATTTTGCCACAATTTGTCCCTTAAAATTGCAATAAATGCAAAAAAAAATATTAACTTCGCTTCACTCCTTCTACCACATCCCATACAAATTTTTGTATTGAAAACTCAAGAAAAGTATTTCTTCTTCGAGCATATGAGTAACAAAGCAATATGATTTGGATGTTGAAAAGGAGATTCAAAATCATCCAAAACCCCCCACTTTCTCTGCCACCTCCCATAAAAATGCATATATTCAGGCAAAAATTGTTCAATTTCCTCGAAAATTATGAAGGCTACAAACTTTAAATTCAGCATGAAACACTTTGTATACTACGTTCGGTGTTATATACAAAAATTACAAACCTTCCCCCTTTGCTTTTACCACCTCCCGTACAAAAGTCACAATTCACTATTCGAAAGAATTTAAGATGAAATATTTTCCGGTGCAATAAACTATTTCCTATTTCATCTAGAGTATCACATTCATATCATAATTCTGTTGTTTTTTAGAATACTTTGCAAAATGTTTATACTCTAGATGAAATTTGAGAGTATTATAAGTTTGCTCTAAGGTTTGTAACACTAAGAAATAAGGTTTGGAGAAAAAAATGAATGATACAGAAGTTAATATTATCACTCAGAAATCTCAAAACCGGATGTTCGTCTGTCCGTCCGTCCATCTGTCCGTCCGTCTGTCCGTCCTTCTGTTCGTTCTCTAGCTTGAGAACGCTTTGAGCTAGATTGTTCAAATTTTGTACACATCGTTTTTTAGTAAGGTCAAGTTCGTGAACGGGCCAAATCGCTCCACCTTTTCTGCCCCCTCCAATACAAAATGACACAATTGCGCAATTTGACAATTAACGAATTTGCTCGAAAAGTATAAAAGCTATTGGCCTGAAATATGTCTCTTTTATGATAATGTCAATCTACCGTATAAAAATTATGCGTGTCTTCGCCCTCCTTCTACTACCTCCCATACAAACTGTACTTGTCATGAATTACTCTAACCCAATTTACTCAGTGTGTATAAAATTTAGCGGACTGAAATTGTGCACCAAATATTTATTTAAAGTTGTTAGTAAGATCAAAAAATAAACTGCCAACAAGTCGGGCGAAACTTTATTATTCTTGGGACAAGTTGCGGATAAGTGGAAAGTCAATATGCAGGTTAGAGTGGTATGGGAAGGCTAAGTGAAAGGGAGTTCTTGGGCAGGACTGTTAACAATATTTCATTCGTTTCTGTAAGTTTGGTTTTTATGAGGGGAGGAGTAGGGGTAATAGTAAGGGTGGGTGGATGTTAATAGCTTTTTAATTAATTGCTTGAATCACGTCCAATATTCTCTGTATAGAATGTGTTTCATAGACGAAGTTGCATAGAATTTTCATAAAATTCGGTGTATTTTACATTCATGAAACCGAACATTTGTATGGGAGGGGGTAGAGAATATAGGGGAATCGTAAAATTTGATACGTAGTTTTATTTCGCGTCTCTTGTAAGGTGCTTGTATAGAATTTCAAGTTCGTAGCTTTTAGTTTGTTGGTTATTAGTTGATTTAATGAAATTGGTCGAAATCATAGTTTTGTATGGGAGGGGGTAGAAGCGCAAGCGCGATTTCAAAACTTTTAAAATAACTTCATTTGAATTATTTTTATAAGTTTTTATGCTAAATTTGAAATTGATAGCTTTTAAGAGTTAGCTGATAACTGATTTCTTAAAAATGCTCGAAAAAATAATTTTGTATGGGAGGGGGTAGAGGAGGTAGGGGAATCGTAAAACTTGTGATGCAATTTTCTTTCATTTTTATTGTAACGTGCTCGTACAAAATTTCAAGTTCGTAGCTTTTAATTTGTTGGTTATTAGTTGATTTAATGAAATTAGTCGAAATCATACTTTTGTATGGGAGGGGGTAGAAGGTCAAGCGCGATCTTAAAACTTTTAACGCAATTTCATTTTAATTATTTGTGTTAGTTGTTATGCAAAATTTCAAATTGATAGCTTTCAATAGTTAGGTGATAATTGATTTCTTGAAAATGGTCGAAAAAATAATTTTGCATGGGAGGGGGTAGAAGTGTTAAAGGTTTTCGACCAGTTAATATTTCGTATATTTAGGGATTTGTTTTAAATGCATTTCGCAAGTTTTCAAATTTCTACCTTAGAATTTCACTCAAAAATTTTCAGTTTATGTGTTTTTTTCAATGCACATGAAACACCTTGTGCACGTTAGACCGGGGGGGTCGGTTTATAACAAATATGGATCAAGTTATTATTATTTTTCTATGTGGATTAAATGTAGGTATGCACATGCAAAATTTTAACTTTGTATCTTTTACCAGAGCCCTAAAAAAATCACTCAAAGTTTTCGATATTTTTGCTTATTACCTCCCTCCCCTTTCACCTCCCAACTTAAAATTTTTACCACAATTAACCAATTTGTAGTTCTACAGTCTGACAAATTTTTGATTTGATATCTGTACTATTTTTGGAGATATAAGGATTTGTAATTTTGAAAAGTGCGCCATTTTTGAAATGCTCCCCATTTCCCCCCACTACTATTATTTCAACATGTTATATTTTTTTTGTTTCTGTCTAATATAGCTTAATATAAGTTTTAAGTTTCATTTACATAGCTTAAGAGATAGTTGAGATATTAATTTTTAAGTGTTTTTTTTTGCACCCCCCCTGACCCTCCCCCTTACAATAATTAGCCGCTTTCTAAGCTGGTTCCAATGAAACTATATGCCACCTTGACGGTCTCTAAATATGATTTTGTTACGATAAGTAATTTCGAAGATATAATCATTTGAAAAAAAAATTCGGCCGACAATTGGTTCTAAGCCCCCCCTTTTCGCACCCCAATGGATAAAAATATTAAATTATTTTTAAAAGTTGTCTCACAGACTCCTCTATATTAATGTTGAGTTTTAGCTTCCTAGCTGTTACCATGGTTGAGATATTTGAATTCGTATTTTTCGGTTTAAGCGCTACCCCCGCCTCCCCCTGAACCCGTATACCCCCGAAAATGGGTATCCGCCTGAGATCCGCAACTATCTACAATCCCCCCAAAAATGAACTTTCTATCTTGAAGGGTTTGGGAGTTAATGTGCGCTGAGCGTACACGTCGGCGTACGGCGGACGGCGTACAGACAGACGGATTTTTTTTTTTTGCATTTTTAGGCTAATTTAGTCATGAAACGCGAAAAAAAAAAATTTCAGGGTAGCAAACTTTTTTTTTTCTTGTGTCGATCACAATACTTTATTATTATAATAATAAAGTAAAATTAGACGATTAGCTTCACTCCTTCTACCCCCTCCCACACAAAATGACGCAATTTCGCAATTTGACAATAAATGAATTTACTCGAAAAGTATAAAAGCTATTAGTCTAAATTTTGGGATATATATATTACTTTCAGAATGATGATAATCTACAGTAGAAAAATAACTTGCGTCCTTCCTCTCCTTCCACCCCCGTCCCATACAAACTACACTTTTTCATGGAATGCTCTAAGACGATTTTCTCAGAACATATAACATTTATCAAGCTCATATTTTGTAATAAATACTTGATTAGTATTATCACTAAGATCAGAAAAAAATATTTTATTAGCTTCACTGCTTCTACTCCCTCCCATACAATATGACACAGTTTCACAACTTCACAAAAATTCGATTTTCTTGAAAAGTATGAAAGGCACTAGCCTGAAATTTAAGGGATGTCACTTTTATAATATTCCTAGTTATTTCTGAAAAAATCACTAAAATTCCCCCCTCTTCTACCACCTCCCATACAAACTGCACATTTTCACTAAATCTAACTCACTAATTTTCTCAGTTCCCCTTCAATTTTTGGAGTAAGCATTTTGTATAAAATATTTTTATACTCTAGATGAAATCTGAGAGTATTATAAGTTTGTTCTAAGGTTTGTAACGGTAAGAAATAAGTGTTGGAGAAAAAAATGAATGATACAGAAGTTAATATTATCATTTAGAAATCTCAAAACCGGATGTCCGTCTGCCCGTCCGTCTGTTCGCTCTCTAGCTTGAGAACAAGTTGAACTAGAACGTTTAAATTTTGTTGTTGTTTTTGACAAAAAAGTAAGGTCAAGTTCGTGAACTGGTCAAATTGCTTTACCCCTTCTACCCCCTCCCATACAAAATGACGCATTTTGGAGATTTGATATTAAACCGATTTGCTCGAAAAGTATTAAAGCTATTGATCTGAAATTTAGCATTTATTATTTCTATACCAATTTCAATCTACGGTATGGAAATGATTTCAATCCCCATACTCCTTCTACCACCTCTCATATAAACTGCACTTTTCATGAAATAATATAAACCAATTGACTCAGTACGTAAAAACTTTATCGTGCTGAAATTGTGCACTAAATATTTATTTAGAATTATTAGTAAGACCTAAAAAATTTAGATGATTAGCTTCACTCCTTCTACCCCCTCCCATACAATATAAGGCAATTTCGCCAATAGCTATCAATTAGATTTTTTCGGAAACCCCCTCCCATACAAAATGCAAAAACTTGCGATATGCAAAAGAACGATTTTCTCAGCACATTCATGGTGAAAATTTGTTACAAAACATTTTTTTAATAGTATCGATAAAAATAAATAACTTAGTACAATCTGTGTATCCCTTCTAATCCTTCCCATAGAAAATAGCCCATTTACACCATAAGCCAATAAATAGATATTCTCGGAAAGTGTACAAGATATTGATCTGAAATTCAGAACATATTATTTTTTTTTATTAATAATTGCAGTATTTCGCGGAAAAAAAATATTTGACTTCTCACTTCTTCTATCTCATCTCATAGAAATTGTGATATATAAGCGATCGATGTACATATCAAATTTATAGAGCTGAAACTCGTTACAGAAAATTTTTCTTCCGTCTACTCCTTCTACCTCTTCGTATACGAAATGACACGTTTTTAGTATACTCCAGTAAACCGCAGGTTTTGTTGAAATCGGTGAAAGCTTCAAGTTTGGAATAAAATATTTCGATGATTATTGTATTTATCTGCGTTTAAGTAATCAGTGATCAATAGTTTTTTCCAATAAAATGCCACAATTTCACAATATCACTAATTTTCTTAGAATATTTAAAAAAAAACGATATAACGTAATTTCATTGAACTAATTTTATATTTTAAGAGATTTCCGCACCACCTTTTAGCGGAAACGAGGTACTCCTACGGCGCGTTAACTGTTTTATTTTTATACATGGCAGTTTCCCCAATAGGCCTATACACTTGTAATTTAATGCTCAACGAATTTCACCTTATTCCCAAACATTAATAGACAAAAACAAAACCATTTAGAATCTAACTAACTTGTTAGTAGCAAAGTAATTGCATCATGATAGCTATAAGTCGTTTCATAAATCGTTACAGTAGCTGCAGAGTTTTCGACATTTGCAGAAATCCAATCGATCTGCGGTTTTAACAGAATTCATAGAATACGACTGACTTTTATATATTACCAAGTTGTGAATATATATACATATAATATATATTCAAAATGGTTTGAACCGGATATATAGTCTCTCAGCCTTTCTTCAACTTTATTTTTTGTCATTGCCTCATTTTTCGCAAAACAATTAATACCCCTAACTTTTCTTGCGCTCCTACTAAATGTACTATCAATTCGCGAAAATTGGGAGAATCCATTCAAAAAGTATTCATCCTCTGCATATGACCATGTCAATACAAAATAAACTGCCAACAAGTCGGGCGAAACTTTACTATTCTTGGGACAAGTTGCGGATGAGTGGAAAGTCAATATGCAGGTTAGAGTGGCTAGGGAAGACTAAGTGCAAGGGAGTTCTTGGGCAGAACTGTTAACAATATTTCATTCGTGTCTGTAAGTTTGGGTTTTTATGAGGGGAGGAGTAGGGGTAATAGTAAGGGTGGGTAGATGTTAATAGCTTTTTAATTAATTACTTGAATCACGTACAGAATGTGTTTCATAGACGAAGTTGCATATAATTTTCATAAAATTCGGTGTATTTTACATTCACGAAACCGAACATTTGAATGGGAGGGGGTAGAGAAGGTAGAGGAATCGTAAAATTTGATATGTAGTTTTATTTTGCTTTTCTTGTGAGGTGCTTATATAAAATTTCAAGTTCGTAACTTCTAGTTGATTTAATGAAATTGGTCGAAATCATGGTTTTGTATGGGAGGGGGTAGAAGCGCAAGCGCGATTTCAAAACTTTTAAAATAACTTCATTTGAATTATTTTTATAAGTTCTTATGCCAAATTTGAAATTGATAGCTTTTAAGAGTTAGCTGATAACTGATTTCTTAAAAATGCTCTAAAAAATAATTTTGTATGGGAGGGGGTAGAGGAGGTAAGGGAATCGTCAAACTTGTGATGCAATTTTCTTTCATTTTTGTTGTTAGATGCTCGTACGAAATTTCAAGTTCATAGCTTTTAATTTGTTGGTTATTAGTTGATTTAATGGAATTAGTCGAAATCATACTTTTGTATGAGAGGGGGTAGAAGGGCAAGCGCGATTTTAAAACTTTGAACGCAATTTCATTTTAATTATTTTTGTAAGTTGTTTTGCAAAATTTGAATTTGATAGCTTTTAATGGTTAGGTGATAATTGATTTCTTGAAAATGGTCGAAAAAATAATTTTGTATGGGAGGGGGTAGAAGTTTTAAAAGTTTTCGACCAGTTAATATTTCGTATATTTAGGGATTTTTTTTAAATGCATTTCGCAAATTTTCAAGTTTCTACCTTAAAATATCACTCAAAAATTTTCAGTTTATGTGTTTTTTTCAATGCACATGAAACACCTTGTGCACGTTAGACCGGGGGAGTCGGTTTATAATAAATATGGATCAAGTTATTATTATTTTTCTATGTACATTAAATATAGGTATTCACATGCAAAATTTTAACTTTTTATCTTTCACTAGAGCCCTAAAAAAATCACTCAAAATTTTCGACATTTTTGCTTATCACCTCCCTCCCCTTACACCTCTCAGCTTAAAATTTTTACCAAAATTAACTATTATGTAGCTCTACAATCTGACAAATTTTTGATTTAATATCTGTACTATTTTTTGAGATATAAGGATTTGTAATTTTGAAAAGTGCGCCATTTTTGAAATGTTTCCCATTTCCCCCCACTACTATTATTTCGAAATGTTATATTTTTTATTTGTATTTGTCTAGTATAGCTTAATATACGTTTTAAGTTTCAATTACATAGCTTAAAAGATAGTTGAGATATTAATTTTTAAGTGTTTTTCTTTGCACCCCCCCTGACCCTCCCCCTTAGAATAATTAGCCGCTTTCTGAGCTGGTTCCGATGGATCTATATGCCACCTTAAAGGTCTCTAAATATAATTTTTTTACGATAAGTAATTTCGAAGATATAATCATTTGAAAAAAAAATTCGGCCGACAATTGGTTCTTAGCCCCCCCTTTTCGCACCTCAATGGATAAAAAAAATAAATTATTTTTAAAAGTTGTCTCACAAACCCCTCTATATGTATGTTGAGTTTTAGCTTCCTAGCTGTTACCATGGTTGAGATATTTGAATTCGTATTTTTCTGTTTAAGCGCTCCCCCCGCCTCTCCCTGAACCCGTACACCCCCCTAAATGGGTATCCGCTGGAGATCCGCAACTATCTACAATCCCTCCAAAAATGAATTTTCTATCTTGAAGGGTTTGGGAGTTAATGTGCGCTGAGCGTACACGTCGGCGTACGGCGGACGGCGTACAGACAGACGGATTTTTTTTTTTTGCATTTTTAGGCTAATTTAGTCATGAAACGCGAAAAAAAAAAATTTCAGGGTAGCAAACTTTTTTTTTTTTGTGTCGATCACAATACTTTATTATTATAATAATAAAGTAACACAAAATATCAGATGATAACATTAATTTATAACTTTTAATATCTAGATAATGTTTATTGAAACTTTGTACGTTATGATATACAATGAGAGCCAAACCCTCTGGCCGCGATGCTATAAAGTTGAATTGCAGATTTAAAGACTTCTCTCTACGAAGAAAGGTGATTTCGGGTTCAAGGGGTTCTGGAAACTTAATTGCTTTAGGTGCGTTAAAATTCCCAATCGAATAAAGCCCACTTGCTTTCGTTGCTCGACTACATGCAACATAAAGCGAAGCTCTAGTTATTTCAGGCTTTAAGTGAATTGCTACACACGAATACGTTGCTCCCTGACTTTTGTGAATAGTGATGCCCTCCGCAGGTACAACCGAAAATTGACTTCTTTCAATACACACCTGATTATGTCGCACTTTTCTATTGGTGTTCAACCAGGGTTAATAGAACTTTGCATTTTTGACCGAGCTATTTGGCCAACTGATTTATTGCTGAAATAAATCCAAAGCCTAACAGGACTAATTATCCCATCTCTTATGTTGTCAATGTCTATGTGCGTAAGAGTTCCAGTAGCGCCACTAACTAAGCCATCAGTAGTGTTAATATTCAAAACAATCATATAATTTGCACTCACTTTTAGCATAATTTCTGACGCCAAGCCCATAGTTTCTGAAGCTTTGAAACTTTGTACCGTCCTTAATATATTTTCTCTGGACTTGTCATTTATGGTACCGCGTATTTTATCAGTAGCCTTTGAAATAAATAGCTCTGATTCAATTATACTAAGCTTCTCTGTGTTGAACTGGTTAACTTCATCATTAGATCGAAACAGATGAATACAGCATATGGATCACACTCCCTTTCCTTAAATAGTGCTATATCATCTTGCGTCATACACCCACTTGACAAATTGTTAAGGGCTACTGCAAGAGCTAGATCATCTCGTTGACGCATAATCTCCGTTAACTCAAAGTATTTAAACAAGTTCCAAAGTGGTGATTCAACAAGAGCAGAATAAGAATCATTCCTATTGCCTGCAAATACCCATCTGTCGCCAACGGGTGGTAGCTGTCTTAGATCGTCTAGTACTAGAAGGGACTTTCCACCGAATGAAGGAGTACTTTTAAAAATGCTTAAGTCTTGAATCTAAATAAGACAAAATTTTAGAGCCAATCATTGAAATTTCATCAATAATAATTACTTTCAAATTTATGAAATTCGAATACAAAGTATTAGCAATGTCACTGCTCAAAGAGCGGATTTTACCAGCACTTTGGTTGACAGGCAATGAAAATATCGAATGCAAAGTATACCCTGTAATACTAAGCGCAGCTTTGCCTGTTGGTGCACATAATAAAACTGTAACTAAATTTGGATCTGTTCCAGGCTTAGCAGAAAATCTTTTATTTAACGCTTGGTATATAGCTGTTATTAGTCGACTTTTTCCTACTCCTGCACCTCCACTAACAAATTCATGAAAAGATAAATCAAGATTTGCACTATGGAGAGATCGTTGTTTGTCATTTAAACAACGAATAAGTTGCAAAAACTCAATTTCGGGAACAATTGGGGGTAATTTTATTAGGCGAACTTCATCGTCATTGTCAGTTCTATCTTCATCTACAATATTAATGATTGGGGCCACTTCAGGTGCGGCAAATGAACAAAATTCTGTATCCAGTCCTAAATCGCCGTTTTCTTCAAGATCTCCTTCTGTGTCTATAATATTAGATTCTCGAAATGATCTCAAAGCATCATCAAGTTCTGAATCATTTTGAAAAATGTTGAATTTTTTACGATTTGCAGTAATTAAATCAGCATTTTGTGCACAAATTTCTTCGCAATTTTTGTCTAAAATATCATTACTTTCACTTCACCATGAAGCAAACAGCATAACCTGCTCTCGAAAATAGTTTAGAGCGTCTTGAGAAAAGTTGTACCGCCGATAGCGGATAATAAAGGGTTTTCCAATAAGGACTTGACAACTTTTTTTCAAAATAAAATGCAAACCATTTGAGACGTTGTTCCTTCGTGTACTTTACCATGATAAAAATGTTAAGTTTACTGAATAAATTGACAGCGACAGTTCGATGATTAGTGAAAGGGTGCGTTCACAAATTGAATTCAAAGTTGTCAAGTCCCTATTGGAACCGTTGTATTCCCCTAATAAAGGGTTTTCCAATAAGGACTTGACAACTTTTTTTCAAAATAAAATGCAAACCATTTGAGACGTTGTTCCTTCGTGTACTTTACCATGATAAAAATGTTAAGTTTACTGAATAAATTGACAGTGACAGTTCGATGATTAGTGAAAGGGTGCGTTCACAAATTGAATTCAAAGTTGTCAAGTCCCTATTGGAAAACCCGATACAAGGTTTTGTGCGCTTTTGTAAAAACCCACTATTATCATTCAGTCTTAGTGGCTCTGAGACATTAACATCTAACTCTTGTTCAATGTTATCTTCTGCGTTTTCAACATTATATTCACCCCATCTTGTAAGACTAAACCTATAAAATGCTACGAATTCGGCAAGGCATAATTCTTCCAATTCATTTGGTCATTGAACATAATGGTTCAAAATATTCGATACAAAAATATCTGTGGAGTTTGGCTCTGGCGTTTGCAGCTGTTGTTTGGATCTCACCATACGAACACGTTCAGATGGAGGAGAAGTGTAATATAATATAATATTCGGCGTTACTGCACTCTGACAAATGTAACCCTAAAACATTATATGCTGCTTCTTGAGCGGACATTTCACTTACAGATAAAAATTTATTACCTAGGTTCTGCAGTTTTCGTTTGATACTGTAATTACCATTTGCAACTTCATCCATTTATTACGTACTTTCATAAATAGTACCTTTTTTGTAAATAGACATACAATTGCCGCCACACCCGAAAGAGCAGAATAGTTGATGCCATATGATCTTTTGGACCAACAACCATCTGCAGCTACAGTCATAAAGGGAGCCCCATTATTGTCAACGTTACCGCACGCTTTTGCCTGTTCGATCTCTAGACTTGCGGCATCCAGCATTGATTTTTCGGACACTATATCCAGCCAGTCGGCAACCAAATTTTGAACTTTACGATATGATTTTGGAGTCAAAAATGGAATAGACATGCTGGAAAATATTTGATCTAGACTATTGTAGCCCACTCCTGTTGGATGTGCCGCAATAATAGCTGACTCGTTCAAATCCACGTCACTTTCAGCTTTTGTCTCTGTACTTTGAAGTTCGAAAGAAGTGCGACACATATCACACTTTAATTTGAACACTGATTTAAAGCCTTTGCGAACTTCGGAAATTAATTTTACATGTGCTAATCCACAACCGAAACGTAGTGAATGATTTGATATCACTTTAAACTGTTCGAAAACAAATTGGAAATCTACAATTCGTCAACCATCCACAACAAAAAGATTTTCTTCCGATGCATTTGGGTTATTGCATACAATCTATTTGAATAAAACTTTATTGTAGTTTTATAGTTATAGTATATATTTTTACAAATAATTATACCTGAATATTTGCAAGTGAATTCTCTTTGGAAGATGTTTCGGCGATATTATCATTATCATAGATATCCTAAATTAATTAAAGAAACACATTAATAACAAAGTTGTTCGCTGCAATATTTATGCAATGGTGCGGCACTTGTAATATTTAGAATGAATTCTCATTTTTATATATACATACTAGTTAATGTTGGCCAAAGCTAAAGCAACCTTTCAACTAATGTTTTTCTTGAATTGAAACATACTATGAACAGCATTGAAAGAATACGAAAAAATACAACCGAGAATTAATTTTCATAATTTTATATCACATATAAATATTAATAAAAACGTCCAGAATAATGGAACGAGAAATATTATGATACTCACAGGAAGAAGTTGTATTTCTTCAAATTTTTGTATTTCGTCAAGCTGTTGTTGTATGTCTTTAGAGCGACAAGCCAATACTTTCCTAATTGAAATTAGTAGCGAAATAATTTTTGATTTCTATGTCACTGATTCAAGAATACAACCTTGCTTTTTGGAGATTAGATATACTAACACTTTTTCTTTTCTTCGTGGAACATCTAACTTTCTACTTTCAAGAGAACAACTGCAGCAGAGAATTATGAACGCAGCAGACCAAATAAGGGAAAATTTAGCTTCTGTTAATCTTACGCAAGCAGTTGAAAAAAGATTGAAGAAGTGCAGGGAAAATAATGGTGATCACATAGAAAATTTAAATTTACACGCAGCGAGCTAAAAAAATATTGAAGAAGTGAAGGAAAAATAATGGCGATCACATCCACTTTTGATAGCTATTTCCAATAATTTAATCCAGATACACATCCTTTAGATTTATTACTTTAAAAAGATAATTAACAGGTACTCGTACTTTATGGGTTCTTACTTCTACAATAGCGCTACAGCCCAAATCGGACCTTGGCCTCCTGATATTCAGGTTCCTTAACATTTTTCATTACTTATTGTGGAAGGGTTGTTAGCCCTCCGCACAACTACCTTCGCATTACAAGACCAACACGCTACCACTAGGCTACACCCTAGCTTAGGTTCTTACAATACTTTAATCCGGGTACTTTAAGTTTATAATTAGAAAAAAGATTTTACTTTCCAATAAATTTTACTCTTAAATTAAATGTTAAGTTGTTTTTCAATTTGCAATGGAAAAAATCCAGAAAAAAAAGTTTTTTTCACATTGCCGAAATTTTGGATTTGATGGTTTAGTTTCGGTTTTTTGGTCATAACTTGGTCAAAAAACGAGCTAGGACAATTTTTTTTTAAGAAAGATAAATGTGTCGGGTAGTTTTTAAGATCACAAACTCAAAAAAAATTTAGTCAAAATTTTGAGCAAAAAGCCTTCAAAGCTGAAGGACATTTTTGGAAAACAAAAATTTTTCATGTTTAAACCACTCTAGCAACACAGTGGCTATCGCAGACCGTTGTTGGAAAGGTACATTAATAAGCTCTCCAATAAGTTTTTACACATCGATCTATCTTAAGTAGTTTCGGAGATATTAGCCTTTTAGTTTGACAACCTCCTCCACGAACCAAAAACTAGAAAATCAGCCCTAAGTCGCTAGGGGTTGGAGCTAGAAGTCTTTCGTAGAATACTTTTTTGTGCACCACGAGGTCCCTTATCACCATGTTTTTTTTGTCGCATCTATTCTGTTACACCCTGTATATAGTATAGTATTACTTTAATAGCTCTTTGAACACAATATTATGTGTTTTGTAGTAATCAGAATTATGAATTATTAAGAGTGCGAATGGGACAGGCCCGTGCTGTGGCGATTTAAAATCATGTACATATTGAAGAGCATTATTATTGCCAGTAGCAGCGAGAGAGAAATCCGTGCTAAAAAAATTCTACTGCCTGGAGCACAAATCGAACCCATGACCTATTGACTGTAAAACAAGCACTCTACCCACTATTTATTATTAACAAAAGTTAAAGAAATCACCTTCTTTTTTTTGTACCCCTATGGATAAAAAAATTAATATATTTTCACTTTTTTCCCTTAAATAAGTATACCCGAATGTCGAGTTTCAGCTTTCAATCTGTAACCCTCAGTCTGTCTCCCCTCCCCCCCTCTCCCCATCACTCCGCAAAACTTAGGCAATGGAAGTTCCCTACCCATTCTACAATTCACCCAAAAATTAATTGCTCTATCTACCTATATATGGGTTTCGGAGATATGGGTCTTTGAATATCGTTGGAGCGTACACGTACGGCGGACGACTTACGGAATACGGATGGACTGATTTTGTTATTTATTTTTATTCCGTTTTTAGGCTAGTCATGAAACGCGAAAAAACAAAATTTCAGGGATGAAATTTGTTTTTGTGTCGATCACAAAATTTTTTTATTAGAATAATAAAGTAAAATCATAACACACAAGCCATTCAATTATCCATACGACATGATTTCCCAACAACTCTATTCAATATTCTTCACACCTAGCTGAAGGGATCGATCAGTCCTCTATCACCACCACCTACACTTACGAATTTTAATCTGCGACAACACATACAAAGAATGCAAGCGATCATCGAAAATACGAAGGGGAAAAGACAAATCTCTTGAGAGCGTACGAACATCTTACAAAAGAGAACAACCGATTGAAAAATCGGCGCGGACCGACCTCTGCTCTGGTCGCCGTCTCAAGGCATAATGAGCTTCAATTTTCCGTGCGAAATTGACTGGTAGTTTTTGAAAGAATTATGAAGTATTTTCTCTGAAACCTAAAACCGAATTCATTGAATAAGCTTTACAACATTTCATTCTTTGATATCATTGATAAAAAAATTCATAGTTATTAGTTTAAATACATAAATTATGACAATAAAATCAATAAAAAATGTACTTTTTTAACTCTATCTATTACTAATAAAACTTAAAAAAATCAAAAATGTGGTCTCTCCATTACCTCGCCGCAACCTTTTTCTATGGTTATTGCAAAAAAGGGTATATAGTTATCGCCTGAATTATAGCTAAAAACTCCGTACCAAAAGTGTAGTTCTAGCGTTTTTCAAAAACCATACCCGGAATTGTGCTGATAACTTTTTTCCTAAAAATAATTTTAAAAATTTGTTCAATGTCAATCCTAGTACACTTATCAAAGATTGACGTGATAAAAATAAATTTTCATTATGTTGCGTGGTTTGTCAGGAATGGCTTTAAGAAAATACCCATTTTTGAACGAAATCGTCGTTTCGGTATACACGGGGCCTTAAGCAAGGGCATTATAGTTGAGTATTTCCATGGCATAGGAAAAACTCCACTACGAAGCGATGAATTAAAAAGATACCCAAGGATAGGTAAAAGGGATGAACTACACTTTTTAATCACAGAAGAAGGAACACCATCTGGTCCACTAGAGAAATTAATAGCAAGTTTATCAATGTATTTCAAAATAGTAGATTCGTCAATGAAAAGATCTTTTGGAACCAAGGACGACGAAGGAAACTTTGACATGTATTGAAAGTTGCCAACGGATGTTAGCGGCGTACTGCCATTGAAGGCGGTCCGGAAATGGTTAGAAAATAAGTTGCTAATTGTAGTAGGATCAGCACTGACTACATCATTAAAAAACATACCATCAGAGTTTTTCTTAGAGTTGACAAAATTCCAGAATTGTTTCGGTTTATCTTTAAAAGAGTTTTTAACAGAAAAAAGTTATTGGTTATATGCAGCTCGAGACTGACTTATAAATCAATTACCTAGGTTTATGTAAATTATGTAGTCCGTATCACTCCTTGAGAGCGAGTAAGTTTTCCAAGCTTTCGTTTTTTGATTTTTCAAATTAATTAAATCATCGTCAAACCAGGGAAACCTCCTAGTAGGTTTCGAACAAACTACAGGGACACAACGCAGAAAGCAGCCATTTAAAATCGTGTAAAAATTAGAAGTGGCTTTGTCAACATCAGATTCATTCAACACAGACGACCAATCGCAATTGGATATGTCAAGATTTAAAGTTTCAAAATCAACTTTGGCAAAATTAAAATAATTAGTAACAATACATTTCGAGTTCGTAAATTCTGTCCGAGAGTGGAATGTTGCGTGAAGCGTAGGATGAATTGGCAAGTCAAGTAGCAAAGGGCTGTGACATGCTGTACACTTTATTTTGACGCTCACAGTATGTATATTTCTTCGATCTCAGACCGTGCCGATAGATTGGCAGCTTTTAACCTGCAGTCCAGCTCCGTTATTTACAAGGTGTCGCCTTTTTTGATCCGCGACAAACTGGACCTCGTGGGCACCCCCAATGCTTTTAGTTCAGTTAGCATCTTCCGTTCTGCATGCCTCGCCAAATCTCCCATGTCTTCCATATCGCCTATGTAGATATCACGAGCCGATGCAGCTCATATTGTCCCCAACAACTGATTTGTGATTGGAAATGGCATTATCTTTAATTTACCTGTATACTTTTTTAAAGTTAGCACTAGCTTTTTAGCGATATACACACGGTCACAAAAGTCTTCATATACACTCCGCGCCAAAAAGATACGACACCCCTGAAATTTTTCCAATTCTTTGAACTAATGGCTCATGTTGTAAAATTCGTTTACCTGTTGAAAAGAGCCTTTACTAAGAAATCCATATGAGTGATCCTTTTACCTATCGATTCTTTTTTCCAAGAATTTCCCGACAGTTATCAAAAAACTGGTGCGACGAAAAGATACGGCAGGAGGGTTAGCTGGTGCATTTAACATCTGGTGTTATAGTCAACAATTTTACAAGTGTTATCAGTATTTCTTCTGTAATTTACATTTTTGTGCAGTGTTTTGAGTATTAAGGATTCTTTTTGTGCTAAATATTTGGTTAAAATGGGTCTTGGGAAAAAAATTACTGGCAGCGAAATACAAACTATTATAAAATTAAGAAGTGAAAATGTGAGTATTGCTTTATTGAGAAAAAATAAAGAAATATAGATTTTTTATAGAAATCAAATTAAACTTAATATCTAGTTGGGCCTCCATTAGTATCGATGACCGGTTTAAGTGTTCTTGGCATCGTATGAATAAGGTTTTCAGTAATAGATGGCGTTATTTCATTCCATGCTGTTTGTAGAGCTTGCATGAGCGTGTTCTTGGTGGTTATTTTATATTTACGTACGCGTTTCTTGTAACACTAAATTTTTTGTCGTATGGGTTTACCCAATGTAAACCCATAACTTGGTTATTTTCTTTTTTATTTAGTGTGTTGTTCATTGGTTATTTTTTAATATGGATTTGCCCATTGCAAATCCATAGTTTCCAGAGTGGAATTTTAAGAAATTTTATTCTTATGGATTTGCCCAATGCAAATCCACAAGATCAGAATTTTTGAGGCAAAGAAATGACAGGACGTGAAGGTGAAACATGAATCTACCCAATGCAGATTCGCAGCTGTCTTCAGTCCAATAAGAAATAAAGAAGTACCATGAGTTTACCCTAGGTAAACTCATAGACACGTAGAAGTGGCGTCTTGGATTTTTTCCTTAATCCAAGTGCGGCCTATTTACTGCTGTGACGTGAATCTTAGTCCAGGAACCAGATGCATCTTGCTTCCAGGAGCCAGGTCGATTCACGGGATGCTGTCAACCAATGGGGGTAGGGGTTCACCTGATCATCTAGCCCAAAGGGCCAATCGCACACTCAAAGCCCGGTAAGGCCGAGGGATCAGGATTTGATCAGACTCTGAAAGTTAAGAAAACTGATTAATGTTATTTACCTCCATGTTGTACCGAATTAAACACTTGTTTGAATTTTTTAAAACGAACTCTTTATTATTTTAACGTTCTCGGTAGACTGCCAAGATAAAACTACTTCAAATCTGCGTTGAGATCGGCCTTTTATACAGAAAATTCTTAAACTATTTGCTATAGTTATGAAATACTTTATGTAATTCTTAAACTATTTGCTATAGTTATGAAATACTTTATTTAATTCTTAAACTATTTGCTATAGTTACGAAATACTTTATTTAATTCTTAAACTATTTACTATAGTTACGAAATACTTTATTTAATTCTTAAACTATTTGCTATAGTTATGAAATACTTTATTTAATTCTTAAACTATTTGCTATAGTTACGAAATACTTGATTTACCAAAAATGCAAGTAAATAAGTTTGATCTCCCTTTTATTTATCTTGCTTTTCTCCACAGTACGAAAAAAATGCCCATCGAGTGTGATAATATGTGGTCATCATTTTTTTTTTTGTTTCATTATTCCTTTTTGTAGAACTCTTCTTCGCTTCATATATCTGCACGTGCACGTGAGTCACAATAATTATCATATCCGCGTATGTCAGTATGTAGATATATGTCTGTATACATACTCACATGGGCCAGGATGGTTCTTTTACTCGTCTCAGCGGCATGTCGATATGCATATACATAATCGCATGTATTTGGACGGATTATTTTTTGATTTAAATTTGTTGTTGGTATTGCATTCAGTTTGAGGCACGTTATTTCTGTCTCTCTGAATACGGTACTTTTGAACCATATGATTTTGGACTTCTTTCGAGCAACGCTGGATTTACGTATTGCGAAAGTTCTAAAGATTAATGATATTATTTTCGTGTCATCATTTTTCTCTAGTTCATACCAAATATGCTCGATCGGGTTGAGATCCGGCGTTTGGGGTGGTGAATGTAATTGCTTTGGCACATTATACAGGATCCATTCTTTAACGATCATAGCGGTGTGCGTGGGGTCATTGTCTTGTTGGAATACCCAGTTAGCTCCGAGCTTTAAGCAATCTGCCAATGGTCTTAGGCATTCCCGCAATATATTCAAATATTGATTTCGGTCCATTAAAACATTAAGTGTAACTTTCCTACCCCTGTCGCCGAACGGTGCCCCAGATCATTACGTTTCCTCCTCCATGTTTAACTATAGGAATGAGATTTTTTTTCGTCATTTCAGTGTTGGCGTTCCTCCAAACTTTCCCTGGTCCATCGCAACCAATCATATTAAAGCGACTTTCATCCGTAAAAATTACAGTTCTCCAAAATTCGAAGTCTTTTCTTAGATGCATCTTAGCGAAATCAAGTTGCTTTTGCACGGATTAAGGATGTAAGACTTTACTGAAGTAATTCGCAATATATTTCGCCCGTTCAGGTGCACTTATCTTAGGATTTTTTCTAAATTTTTCTAAAACTGATCGAATATTAACTTCTCTTAACAATCTAGGTCGCCCAGATCTTGGCTTATTATTTATACTGCCAGTTAAGTTACATTTTTTTTACAATGCTTGGGACGTCTCACTTTAACTATTCCGGCAATTTCGCTCAAAAATTTTCCTTCCTGTCGCAATCTAACAACTAAATGGCGTATAACCTTCGAAATTTCTTTTTTTGAGCTCATTGTCCCACTTTTTCTATTCTAGCGCTTATCGAAACTAACTCTATACAAATAGTGAAATACAAAAAAGTAATGCAATCAACAGTTTTAAAATGTCAAAGAAATGTACAGTTGAGAAGATGCAAGGAGAAGAATTAATTTTGCTGTATGTAGAATTTTGTGGTGTGCTCGTCGCCCCTTTTTTCGTATTTCTAAAGAAATAAATGATTCTTTTAGTATTTTGTGTTACTTCATTGTTTGGTTTATACTATTACATATTTTAGCAGTTTTGATATGAATTTAGTCTTTGTTGTTTTCTTTTATGACCGTGTGTATAAAGTTAACCGCTTATATTATATTTAACCACCACTCCAAACAAAAACTTACTTCACTGTATTTATTTTCACAGTAATTCTAGTAAAATACATTATGAGTCTGGGACTACGAAAAACCCCGGGTTTTGGCACCAAAATGTCTAGCCCTTTGGCTAGTAACGAGACCCAACGAGATAGATAAAAGAATAAAAATGGTCGATGTTTATAGCTCTGAGGTCTTTATTGGATTGCACGATGTTTTTGTAAAAAGGAAAGTGCAAAGCTGAATTCCAAACCAGCTGTATTATCAAGTTAGCAACAATATATAGTCGGCAGAAAAAGTCTGCGTAAACACACAACACATCGAACATATCTATAAAAAACATCGTTTTAATTAATTTATTTCATAATAATTTCTTTTCTTTTTTTCATGGCTTTATTACAAACATAAAACAAAACAAAAATGATGATTATTGTACTCCATAAAAATATTAAAATTAAAAAACGAAAACAAATCCCGAATTGCAACAATAAAAAGTCTGCGTACAAATATTTCTTTTCAAAATAAAAGAATTGTTTTCCCTCGTTAATAGCTTGTGAGATATCCTCGTCTCTTTATTACTTGCCCCAACCGCATGGAATCCACCAGCTTCTTGGTGAACTCTGGGGTTATTGAATTCCACTCCTGGATCAGGACTTCCTTGAGCATTACCTTCGACGTTATTGTGTGCGCACGAATCCTTTGTTGCAAGTAATGCCACAAATGCTCTATTGGATTAAGGTCAGGAGATTGGGGCGGTGTACGAAGCTGATTTTGGGCATTATACAGCAACCAGAGTCTTACTACCTCTGCAGTGTGCTTAGGGTCGTTGTCTTGTTGGAAGTAAAAGCTGTCGCTTAAGGAGTTATACTAGTCTGGCGTGCTGAAAAATGGATCTTTTTTTGGAAATTTTTTTCTCGGTTACTAATGAATGGATTGAAATGAAATTTTGAATTATAGTTAGACATATATTTAGGCATACATACAATTTTTTTTGTCAATTTTTTATACAAAATGGTGCCGTGAAACTATATTAGTTAAAACCATGTTTTTTCCGAGGCGGCAAACGGAGTAGTCGGTTTCAGCACTCCTATGGCACCTAGACCAATATAATTTTTTTTTCTTAAAATATATTACTTCTTCTTTGGAAGCACACGGGATAATTTTTTTTTTTGAAAATTCGCAAATTGGCATCAATTTAAATTTTTTTCGATTTTTGGGACAAAAATCGACCGTAAATTGTTTATAACAAACGTAATTTTTTATCAATCAAAAAAACCCCGTGTAATTCTACAGATTATCTATCTGAGAAGCAACAGTTAAGATTTCAAGTAAATATGATGAAAATTGGCTGAGTTCCAGGCAACGCCAGTTCGAAAAACCCAGTTTCGAGAAAAACACGTTTAAAGTTTTATGACGCATGCATGTGCGCTCTAAGGCACTTACAAAAATAGGCTAAAAAAATTATTTTCAGTCACTTTTCACCCAAAATTGCTTTAAGATATTATTCTTTGATAGTTTATACATCATTTAAGCCAAAAAAAAAATGTTAGAAAAAAATTTTTTTCCAGACTAGTATATATAACCCCTTAAGCCCAAATGTTCTGCACTTTTCTTCAAATTGAGCTTGAGAATATGAAGGTAGTCTACTTTATTCATAATACTTTCAATAAACTCCATTTTTCCAACTCCTTGATTCCAAAAACACAAAATTTACTTTCATTCGAGAAAATAACTTGTCTCCAAAATTCTTTTGGCTTATTTATGCGTTCCTCAGCATACGCTAGCCGCTTGAGTCTGTTTACTGTTGTTATAAATGGCTTTCTACGGGCAACGCGTCCGTGACACCCATATTTCTTAAGAATTTTACGAACACCATCATCAGAAATAGACTTGCGGTACTTTGCTTTGATGTATTTTGCCATATCAGCTGCAAACCAAAACTCCTATGTTTTTGAAGTTGTTTACGACTCGTTGGACAGATGAATGGCTTCTGCTGACTATTGCACCTATTTCACGATATGACGTAACTTTTTTCCACAAATCCACGATAATTTTCCTTTCACCAAATTCAATTTCCTTTCCTTTATTAGACATCTCTTACTTAACGTTTTTTAGCAATAATTGTTAACGCAATCCTTAGATAAAAAAACGTTATCAACTTTCCTACACTAACTTTATTGTTATTAATGATTTAGCTGCAACTCAGAGACTTTGACTTCCCTTTATACGCTTTGAATGCAGACTTTTTATTCCTGGAATTTCAGACTACTTTTCGTTTCAGAATTT
Source organism: Chorisops tibialis (assembly GCA_963669355.1). NCBI lineage: Eukaryota > Metazoa > Arthropoda > Insecta > Diptera > Stratiomyidae > Chorisops > Chorisops tibialis. Next base: position 145,574,494 of record OY770263.1, read on the forward strand.
TACCGTTGTTTTAGAGTACAGTAATTCTCATTTTTGTTTTGTTTTATTTTCATAATGAAGTAATGAAAAATAGGAAAAAAAATATTTCAGAATAAAATGTTAGAAACGATGTTTTTTTAGATATGTCGGATGTCTTGGGTATGTACGCAAACTTTTTCTGCCGAGTGTACAAGAAAAAGGGTTGGTTCGGAATCCAATACCCTCTCTCACTCTTCATATCTTAGAATAAATAGACAAGGAAACAAAGAGGGTTGTAAAGCCAACGGAAGCGATTTACATATATAAATAAAACGATACCTAGCTGCCGTCGAACGCTCTCAACTACCCAGAAACCAGCAAATTTGCTCTCAGCCCCCCAAAACAAGCAAAAGTGCAGTTATCATCTCTCTTTTCTCTATCGTAAATTATTTCTCTTGCATTTTAGTTCTGCAAGCTCCTACAAAAGTGATTTCGATGTAACGTGACACCAACATTGGAAAAAGCGCGCGAACGAAAAAATATTTTCTCAAAGTGATTTATTTTTTAGGAAAATACTAAAAAAGTAAAGTGGCCGTAGTTGGCTTCTGTGCATTTTCCACAGTTTTAATTGAAGAATCACGAAATCAATTTGTAAGATGGCTTTTTGTCGGCCACTTTGTCAATGGCTTTGATTATTATTAAGCCTAGTTTGCACTACGCTAGTAATTTAGTGGAGTGGCGAGTAATTTAGTTTATATAATAGCTATGTTACTTAATATATGTACAAAGACAGACCCTCCTTGGAATTATTCCAACTTTAACGGCGGCGGTGAGGCATAAACTTGGTTTTTTTTTCTACTTCTTTCTTTCGTTTTTTTCAACCATCGGAATTACTTCGATTCTCTCTCAGATTTAGTTTAGTTTAGTTTTAGCATGTGGCCAAACTTTGAATTATAATAAAATATTTTTTAGTCCAATAAACTCTTTCATCTATGTACATATATGTATTATCACATGATCACGCTTTAAACCCAATCATAATTCTTCTGTACACATACATATCTCCAATGTACAGATAGAATAAAATGTATTATATAGCTATCGTGAGTATATATGTACAAACGTTTGTATTAATGTTATGTAAGTACTAAATTAGTTAATCCACTTAATCATGAAGCCGTGCATTACTCTGTGCTCATGAGCGAATAAGTGAGAGCCCTGTCGATAAGAAGTTTGCAGTCCTTTGAACAACTTTCTAACGCAAATTACACACGATCCCGATTATATTAACTGCCAACACTCCACCCCCACAAGTAATTATTGCAAACAGAAAAGTTGGTCGTTATGCCTTTCAAATTTCCATTGTTGCCATACCGACGCGCCGTTCTTAAGACTTTCTTATTGCATTTTTCGCGCTGCTTTCATTCTTGCTTTTTTTTGCTTTCCATCATTAAAAATTTCCCTCTCCGAAAGTGCAAGGAAGCGCGTGCACATTTGAAAATGTTTCAGCTATATGTTATGTTCATGGCTTGCTATAGAAACGTATGCTCAAAACTCTTATCAAGAATCCTTCAACCCGCATACCCCTGAGACTATATAACTGAATTTTCCAACAACGTGTTGACTCTTTTGTAGTGAGTTTACCTGTTGCAAGTGAGTTTCGTTTCTCATGAATACGACGTGGAATGACGTTGCAAATATTTTATTTATGCCTCCCACCTTTAGTGCTGTGTGCATATATAATACGCAGGTCTCTGCTCTGCGTAGTTAAGTGTGTGCTATTGGTAAAAAATGTATTTTTATAACGTTGTAGCTATTGTAGCTGTAGCTGTTGCTATCACGAGGGAAAAATCATGAGTGTCGAACTACAAACTAGTAGCTGAATCACGAACATTGTTTTGTGTTTTGTGAGGGGTAGCCTGTCTTCCTACCGTAACAAAAAGCGCTCCTAAGTCGCGGGTCATTTTTACATTATAGCGCGTATAGTATGTACAATATATTTTTTTACCGGCAGTTAGTTTCCAGTGTTTCCATTCACTCTCTAGGACCACTTTCAACACTTCATAATTTAATTGCAAAACCATGTACATACTATAACCTCAAAACTTTTGTACAAGTTCTGTAAAGTATATGTTTAGTGTGCGTGAACTATGACCTTTATTTGTGTATAATTTTGACGAACAGAATGTTAACCATTTTGCAAAGTACGTTCTTAAATTAAATTCTTTGCGTGCTAGAAATATAAACATAAAAATATAATTGCAGTCTGTTAGTTGATAATAAATGCCTATTGATTAATAAAAATAAAAACACGTTTTTGAAGTTTTTTCAGTCTGTCAGTGTTTCTGCATGTCTGTTTATCCGGGTTTAACTCAAAAACGACTGAACTGATTTTAGTGGAACCTCCACAGTTTGTGGGGTATGCTTGGAGCCATAATCTGCTTTTGGATTTATTTCGATACCTCAAACTGTTTTGATTTGCGTCATGACGTAAGTCGAGGCACATCTAATTGAATTAAGTTTTTGTACAGAAATAAGTTTTGTTCATCGTTGAAGTAATTTGAGCAAGAATAATTCAAATTCTAGGGTATAGCCTAGTAGGTAGTGTGTTGGTCTTGTAATGCGAAGGTCGTGAGTTCAAATCCCGGTCGGCGTAATATATAATTCCGGCACATTGCCTGCTTGGATATACCTTGGTCACCTCAATCAAAGAAAATGAAAAATTCGTAGAAATAGGGTTGTGCGAAGGGCTAACAACCCTTCCACAATAAGTAATAAAAAAAAATGTTAAGGAACCTGAATATCAGGAGCCCAAGGTCCGATTTGGGCTGTAGCGCCGTTGTAGGAGTAGAACTCAAATTCGTTCACGCCTTCTACTACTTGTCATTTTTTTTTATAATTTGGGGAACACGTGACAGCACTGTAGCCTTCTCGGCCCATTGTGCGTTTATTACCCTTTTACCCTACCATAACTGAATAGCTTTGGCTAATCTGAGTATCTTTAAGGGAGTCATGTTGGCTTGTTCCTCTTTAGAAAGGAAACCTTTTACAAGAAGATTGTGTATTTTCCTAGCTACTGCTTCGCAGTGACATAGGATGTGTACTGTCGTTTCTGAGTCTTCGAGATAGAGGCCGCAGATGTCGGTTTCAGGTAAGCCCGTATTTTGGAGGTGGTGGTTTACTCCACTGTGCTTCGTCAGTAGGCAAATTAGAGTACTACTATCGCTCTTACTGAAATTTAGAACATACTCCACTTTGTTATACTCTAGATGAAATCTGAGAGTATATTGTGTTTGTAACGCTAAGAAATAACGCTCGCACAGAGCCGCCAAGGGTACAGAAATATTTGTTGTCGCTCAAAAACCTCGATTCCGAGTGACCGTCTGTCCGTCTGTCTGTCTGTCTGTCTGTGCGTCTGTCTACAGCATAACTCTCGAAAGCTTTGAGCTATAGTGCTAAAAATTTGTGTGTGTCATTTTTAGCAAAAAAGTAACTTTAAGTTCGTGAACGGGCCAAATCGCTCCACCCCTTCTACCCCCTCCCATACAAAATGACACAAATGCGCAATTTGACAATAAACGGATTTGCTCGAAAAGTATAAAACCTATTGGCCTGAAATTTGGAATATATTACTTTTATGATAATATGGATCTACGGTATAAAATTTATGCATGTCCTCCCTCTCCTTCTACCACCTCCCATACAAACTGTTCTTGTCATGAATTACTCTAAGCCAATTTACTCAGTGCGTATAAAATTTAGCGAGCTGAAATTGTGGACTAAATATTTATTTAAAATTGTTAGTAAGTCTAAAAAAAATTAGACGATTAGCTTCACCCCTTCTACCCCCTCCCATACAAAATGGCACAATTTCGCAATTCGACTATAAATGGATTTGCTCGAAAAGTATAAAAGCTATTAGTCTGAATTTCGGGATATATTACTTTCATAATGATTTCAATATACAGTATAAAAATTTTTTGCGTCCTCCCTCTCCTTCAACCCCCTCCCATACAAACTATACTTTTTCATGAAATGCTCTAAGCCGATTTTCTCAGAACATATAACATTTATCGCGCTCACATTTTGTGATAAATACTTATTTAGCATTATAACTAAGATCAGAAAAAAATATATGACTAGCTTCACTGCTTCTACCCCCTCCCATACAATATGACACAGTTTCACAACTTCACAAAAAATCTATTTTCTTGAAAAGTATGAATGTTACTGGTCTAAAATTTAAGAGATGTCAATTGTATAATATTCTTAGTTATTTCTGAAAAAATCACTAAAATCCCCCTACTATTTCTACCACCTCCCATACAAACTGCACATTTTCACTAAATCTAGCACACTAATTTTCTCAGCTCCTATTCAATTTTTGGAGTAAGCATTTTGTGCAAAACATTTTTATAGCTACTTTAGCATGATGGGGAAAAAATTAGTTCAATGCTATCATCCCTTCTAACACTTCCCATACAAAATTTCTTGGGATCGCAAAAAATTCTATTTCATCTAGAGTATCGTAAGATTGCGGTTTACGCGCAATCGTAGCCCTGTTATGTTTTTTTTTTGTGATAGGATTAGTTTTTTTTGAGATTGACATGCCTGGAAGTCCAATTCAAGTAGATTTTATGTTCTTGTTCAACCCATTTTTTCAAGTATACGATTGTAGTGTCCTTTTGGTTTTCCGCACAATGGCTCTGGACCAATTAAAATTTGTTTCTGCGCCGTTTTTCGCAAGGCCTCTTCATTTTCCTCAATTCCCATTCATCCTGATACCCACATTAAGGTTACATCGTTCCTTTTTCCCAGGATGATTAGGTTTTGAAAGAAGACCCAAACTATCCTCGATACATGTTACTTTATTATTCTAATAATAAAGTATTGTGATCGACGCAAGAAAAAAAAAATTTGATACCCTGAAATTTTTTTTTTCGCGTTTCATGACTAAATTAGCCTAAAAATGAAAAAAAAAAAATCCGTCCCGCCCTACGCCGTACATATGGACTCATATCTCCGAGACCGTTAAAAGTAGAATGTTCGTTTTTGGGTGGATTGTTAATTGGGCAAGTGAGCTCTATTTTCTAAATTTTGGAGGGTGTTAGGTGGAAGGGGAGGCGGGGAGAGGGAAAAAGTCGAAAATTACACTTGCTAATATCTCCACCACGAATGCAGATAGAAAGTTGAAAATCGGTACAGATATAGAGCAGGTTGTGGGACAAACTTTAAAAATAATTAAGTTTTTTTATCCATTGGCGTCCGAAAAGGGGGGGCCAAAAACAAATTGTCGGCCGAATTGTTTTTTCAAATGATTATATCTTCGAAATTACTTATAATAAAAAAACCATATTTTGAGACCGTTAAGGTAGCATATAGTTCCATCGGAATCAGCTTAGAAAGTGGCTAATTATTGTAAGAGGGAGGGTCAGGGGGGTGCAAAGAAAAACACTTAAACATAATTATCTCAACTATCTCTTAAGCTATGTAATTGAAACTTAAAACGTTTATTAAGCTATAATAGGAAAATACAAAAAAAATATAACATGTTGAAATAACAGTAGTGGGGGGAAATCGGGAGCATATCTCAAAAAATAGTACACATATCAAATCGAAAATTTGTCAAATTGTAGAACTACATAATAGTTACTTTCACTAAAAATATATGATAAGCAAAAATGTCGAAAACTTTGAATGATTTTTTTAGGGCTCCGGTGGAAGATACAAAGTTAAAATTCTGCATGTACCTACCTCTATTTGACGTACATACAAAAATAATAATAACTTGATCCATAATTGTTATAAACCGACCCCCTCGGTCTAACGTGCACAAGGTGTTTCATGTGCATTGAAAAAAACACATAAACTGAAAATTTTTGAGTGAAATTTTAAGGTAGTAACTTGAAAATTTGCAAAATGAATTTAAAAAAAAACCTTAAATATACGAAATATTAACTGACTGAAAACCTTTGAGACTTCTACCCCCTCCCATACAAAATTATTTTTTCGACCATTTTTATGAAATCAATTATCACCTAACTATTAAAAGCTATCAATTTGAAATTTTGCATACAAACTTACAAAAATAATTGACATAAAATCACGTTAAAATTTTTGAAATCCCGCTTGCCCTTCTACCCCCTCCCATACAAAAGTATGTTTTCGAACAATTTCATTAAATCAACTAATAACCACCAAATTAAAAGCTACGAACTTGAAATTTTGTACGAGCACCTCCCCGCAAGGGGGTAGTTGTAGTATGAGGTTTTACCAATCCCTGCAACTATCTTTGGAGTTAGCGACTCCACGGACCTGAGCTAACTATCCCCCTCTGGGATGGGGGCTGTAGAATTCACCCACAGCCAGTCCTGCTTGCCCTAAAAATGGCAAATGGACACTCACTGGATCATGGGCTTATCACCCGTGATCTTAAGACCTAAATGATACGAGAAACGGATACATCGCCTCGGATACGGACTGATTCTACGGTAACGACTTTTGGCATTCGAAAACGGACTATGATTGGCTTCTGGAACGTTCGAACATTGAATGATGGGGGAAGAGCTGGGGTTACTCGGTCCTTGCACCGCCAATCGGTGATCGACCGTGAAATGGAGCACTATAACATCCAAATCTTGGGCTTGAGCGAGGTCAGGTGGACAGGATCAGGAGAAGAACGAACCCCTAGCGGAAACACTATTCTGTACATTGGCCCTGAAAGTGAAGCCAGAAATGGCGTGGCGTTCGTCCTTACACCGAGAGCGAGAAACAGTCTCATTAGCTGGGAACCAATCTCGGATAGGATTATCGTCGTCAGGCTCAGGACCAGCGTCAGAAACGTCACAATTCTGCAGTGCTACGCACCAACTAATACCGCAACATCTGGTGACAAAGAGGAGTTTTATAGCCAACTGAGTGCCACCTTCGAACGTGTTCCAAGAGGTGATATTATTATCATCTCGGGAGATATGAACGCCCAGGTTGGATCAGACAACACTGGACTAGAACACGTCATGGGGAGGCATGGTGACCCTTGGGTCGACCCTTCACGACCTCGGATTAAGAGACCCGAAAACGGCGAATTATTTGTGGAGTTCTGTAGTACTCGGCAAATGGTCATCGGAGGGACCCTTTTTCCACACAAGAGTCATCATAAGACATCTTGGGTTTCCCCTGATGGTGTTACTCAGAACCAAATCGACCATTTGGCTATAAGTCGCCGATGGAGAAGATGTCTCCTCGATGTACGAGCGAAACGTGGAGCTGACGTGGGGAGCGATCACCACTTGATGGTTGCCTGCTTGAGATTGTGTACAGCAGCTATCCGACGACCACAAATTCTTCAAATGAAGCGCAAGCTTAATGTGGATAAACTCAGAGATCCCAACAAAAAACTCGAATACACCACCATTCTACGCGAAAAGTCATCCACATTGGGTGAACATGAAATGCGCACACTGGACGCCAATTGGGAGGCAACCAGAAACACTTTTCTAACTAGTGCTGAAGAATCTGTGGGATATGCGCAAAGCGGTGAGAAACCCTGGATGTCGCAAGACACTTGGGACAAGGTTGGCAATCGGAAAAAAGCCAAATTGGCAATCATCTCTCAACCCGATGTCAACCAACGAACGCCCGACTTGAGGCAGAACTACCGCGATGCTCATATACAGCTTAAAAAGGCTGCTAGACGCGACAAGAGAAAGGCCATTGAAGATCTGGCAAACCAGGCAGAATCTGCGGCTTACCTTGGGGATATGGGTTCACTATTTAAAATCATGAAACAGTTGACGAACAGGAATTTCACCGCCAACCACCTGGTGAGAGATGTCAACGGAACTCTCCTTAATATGAGTGAACACCAGTTGCGACGATGGAAGGAATACTTCTCTGATATTTTAAACATCTTGTCAGATGAAGATATTCCGGAAACAGAACAACTTCCAAACATCCAACCGCAACAATCCTCTATTAGGGACGATCCCCCAGATAAGGAAGAGATAGTTTCCGCCATTCGGTCAATGGCGGGAAGGAAAGCTCCAGGTATAGACGGACTACCAACTGAACTCCTCAAAGCGGACCCGGAAATAACAGCCAATATACTCCTCCCACTCTTCACTAAGGTGTGGAATGATGGAAGATATCCGACTGAATGGAAGGAGGGCGTCATTGTGAAAATTCCGAAGAAGGGCGACCTTCGGGATTGTGGCAATTGGCGTGGTATATGTCTACTTACTGCCGTATCAAAAATTATGGCTAAGGTGATTCTTAATAGGATTAGTGATGTCGTCGAGAGCACTCTCGAAGTTTATCAGGCTGGATTCCGTAAAGGGTCGTCTTGTACCGACCACACAAATACCCTACGGATAATATTAGAGCAGTCAGCCGAAATGGGTTCGCCACTACATCTCATGTTTGTGGACTTCGAGAAGGCTTTCGACTGCGTTAAGCGAGATTACATATGGAATGCTTTGCGTAGGAGAGGTATTCCAGATAAGGTCATAGCTATGATTAAAGAATCCTACGAAGATGCAAGGTGTCGCGTCTTGCATAGAGGAGAGCAGTCCGAGAGCTTTCCTGTGCGAACGGGTGTCAGACAAGGCTGCATATTATCACCAGCCCTGTTTCTGGTGGTAATAAATGACATCTTGAAAGCTGCACTGGAAGGTGGGGAAGGTAAAGGTCTTCAATGGAGACTATTTAACATCTTAAGTCACCTTGATTATGCTGATGACGTGTGTTTGCTTGCACATACCCGTTCGGACTTAGAGTCAAATGTTCGCTCGTTGCATTCTAAATGCAAAGAGGCGGGACTGAAAATAAATGTGCGTAAAACCAGGTGCATGCACATGGGTTCGAACGCAAGCACACCGATTGTTCTTAACGGACAGGATGTGGAAGAGGTGCAAGATTTTTGCTATCTCGGAAGCATTGTCAGCATGGACGGCGGAGCCTTCGGTATCCTTTCCCCTTTCTGGAGGTTAAGAAAGATCTCCCTTCGCACGAAGCTGCGAGTTTTTGACGCATGCATCAAATCCGTGTTGTTATATGGTTGTACTACGTGGAAAGTGACCGTTCGACTTACCAAGAAACTACAGACTTTCGTAAACCAATGCCTCCGGCGCATTTTAGGAATATTCTGGCCAGAAGTGATCTCCAACGACGAACTTTGGAGTACAACTCGCCAGACTAAAGTAGGTATTGAGATTCAACGGCGAAAGTGGCAGTGGATCGGTCATACTTTGAGGAAACCAGAGCGAAACATCGCAAAACAGGCTCTGGATTATAACCCTCAAGGAAGACGTCGGGTTGGTCGACCATGTAACACATGGAAGCGAGCAGTTGAACAGGAGGCCAGAGGAATAAACAAGTCCTGGCAACAGCTTAAAGCCGATGCTCAGGATCGCGCCTTGTGGAAGAGAGTTGTTTCTGTCCTATGCCCCTATAGGGGGTCTTAACAGGAATTTGATTTGATTGACCTTACAGCAGAAAAGAAAGAAAATTGCATCACAAGTTTTACGGTTCCCTTACCTCCTCTACCCCCTCCCATACAAAATTATTTTTTCGAGCATTTTTAAGAAATCAGTTATCAGCTAACTCTTAAAAGCTTTCAATTTAAATTTTGCGCAAAAACTTATAAGAATAATTCAAATGAAGTTGCTTTAAAAGTTTTGAAATCGCGCTTGCCGTTCTACCCCCTCCCATACAAAACTATGATTTCAACCAATTTCATTAAATCAACTAATAACCAACAAACTAAAAGATACGAACTTGAAATTTTATACAAGCACCTTACAAGAGAATCGAAATAAAACTTCATATCAAATTTTACGATTCCCCTACCTTCTCTACCCCCTCCCATACAAATGTTCGGTTTCGTGAATGTAGAATACACCGAATTTTATGAAAATTCTATGCAACTTCGTCTATGAAACACATTCTATACAGAGAATATTGGACGTGATTCAAACAATTAATTAAAAAGCTATTAAGATCCACCCATTCTTACTATTACCCCTCCTCATCCCCTGATAAAAACCGAAACTTGGAGAAACGAATGAAATATTGTTAAATTAACAACAGCCCTGCCCATGAACTCCCTTTCACTTAGCCTTCCCTAACCACTCTAACCTGCATATTGACATACACTCATCCGCAACTTGTACCAAGAATAATAAAGTTTCGCCCGACTTGTTGGCAGTTTATTTGTTGGATGCTAGGTCTTTGAGAACCGCCTGACTATCCGATAAGATATAAATAGATTTGTTGCGATGAGCTCTGCTAATATTCTCTTGGATGCATAGGTCTATTGCAATTAGTTTAGCCTGGAAGATTGTGGCTTCTTTGCCGAGTGGTTTTGAAACCGAGAAGACCTTTAACTCCGGCTACAGTCCCCTCAGAGGTGCGCGAGCCATCTGTATACCAGATGGTTGATCCCTCTTCCATTTTAGGTAGCATGGATTGCCAGTCCTTGCGTTCTCTGATTATAACCTTGATGTGAGGTTCAAAGTTGAATTTTGTGGGCATAGCGCCCGATAGTGTGGAGGTTAGAACCTCTATTTTTGGGTCTTGAAGGATTTTGAGCTGACCTCTAAAATCCCCTGGATTATAATTGTTTTCCCTCTGTATGTGTAACACCCCTCCTTTTTTATTTGGAGATGAGTCGGAGGAATGTTTACCACCCTCGCTTTGCTCCAGATTTTCGGGATGTATCCTCATACAAAGCTGACTTTAAATAACCTTATGATTATTGGCATTAGGATCTCTAACCCCTTCTGCAGTAATGCGGGGAATATTTTATTTACTCCGACTGATTTGTAGGGCTTAAAGGCGTGCATCGCCCATGTGATCGTTTCCAGAGTGAAGATTTTACCAGCAACGCTTTTGCTGAACGGAGTTTGACGATACGTCCTTTCCTCTGCTTCTAAATCTTCATTGTTGTTAATTATCTTGCAGCCTGGGAAATGTGTTGCCAATAACAGTTAAAAAATTTTCATGTTGCTTTTAGTTCAGACAGAACCCATCTGGTCTCTCTAATAGTCCGATATGTATCAGTGTGTCTTTTGGTAGCACCTTTAGGAGTCTTGAGGCCGTTGGGAGATCATCTATCTCTTCACAAAATCTTCTCCAAGATTATTTTTTTAACTTTTTTAGAAGTTTGTTATATTCAGTAACGGACTCTCTTTACTCGTTTCAGTTCCCAAAGGTTTTTGGTCTATTTAACAATTTTCTAGTTTGTTTTCGTTTTGCCGCTAGTTTCTCTTTCCACCAAGGTATTTGTTTGGCCCTTTTTTTGTGTAGAACAGGACAACTTTGTTCGTAAGCATTAATAATATTGTTTACGAGTCTGTTCGTGATTTTATCAATGCAGTCTGGGCTACTTATTGATTCTTCTTCTATACCTATTTCGTACTCTAGGACTGATTGGTAAAGATTCCAGTTGGTATGTTTAGGGTTTCTGTATTCTCCTATATAGCCAAATAAAGTATTAATATCAAAACAGATATACCCATGATCTGATAATGAAGCTTCTTTTGATACATGCAAATTTTTGCTCTTGTCAACCAGGCAGGGGCTTGTTATGGTTAGGTCAAGTACTTCCTGGCTAGTTGAATTTATGAAGATCGGTGTGTTACCTTTATTTATTAAATCTCGGTGGTTAGTCGTAAGGTACTCCAAAAGTGACTGACCTCTTTTGTTGATATCACTATTTCCCCAGATAGTGTGGTGGGCGTTAGCGTCACAGCCCAGAATGAGTAATATTTTGTGGATTCTGCTGTATTCCACAAGCTCCACGACGCCTTGAGGTGGAGCATCTAGCTCCTCACTAGAAAAGTAGGCCGAGGCAATTATCATCTCTTGAACTCCCCTGCCTTTAGTATTTTCACCATTACCGCTATTAAATCCGTTCGGATGAAAATAGGCATATTCAGGTAATTAATTTCTGGTGATATTAGAATTGCAGCTCTTGGCATGTCGCTCCTTTCATCGAAAATTAACTTACCCATTTTTTGAGGAATACCAATAATTTATCCCTTCGCGGCTCCTGTATTAGGGCTATATAGAATTCCTGTTTTGCGAATGTTATTGACCTTTGGGCGCAGATTCACGCTTGAAAATTTATAGCAGACTCTATGCCCAATTAGTTTAAGCTTCTCCATCGATTGGCCGTCGAAAATATGCCATAAAACATCGTCTTCGCAAGTGTTTTACTCTCTGTACAATATGCTTGAGGGAAAACTTTCCATCGGAAGATTTTCTGACATAGCGAGAACGTTCGTCCTATACAATAAAACTACTTACCATATATATCATATTTTTCTGACGGGATAAGCCATTTTTTCATCATGGTTAGGAGTTGTTTTTTCCGAGGCCTCACAGCTTAACGATCTGCCTTTAGACCAGATCGTAGAGCTATGAATTTTAACTTTAGCACCTTCCAACTCTTTCTGGTCGATGCTAATCAATGTAGGGTTTTCTTTCGACTTCATGAGTCATTTCATTTCGAATTCCGCGTGTAACGCGTTTATCAAAATTGCTTTTTTTTATGCAAATCATCGCATAAACTGTTGAGAGAACAGCGAAGTGTCGCTATCACAGCCCTAGGACATTAACAATCAATTGTTAAGTTCACGCGTTAGTCGAGTTTATACTATCGATGAAGGTCACGTACCTTGGTCTAGATTTCACTAAATATACGAGTACTATAACTTACAAATTATTATTTAGTTTTGAAGGCATCTCAGCCTCAAAATTTCATCATTACATTTTCATATAATGCACTATTATTATTTTAATGTTATGAACGAAAGTGAAACAAAAGTCAAAACTGCCAAAAGGACAGATAGTACTTGTACTTTGGTCCGACGTGGCATGTTCCTTGGACCTTTATAAAAAAAACCTTAAAAAATATTCACTTTTCATAAAAAATAAGTTTCATTACGAATATAGAAGTATTTATGAATAAAAATAACGCTGGCCGACATAAAAATATTTCCTGTTTGCTGCAGGCCAGACAGTAGCTTTTTTATGGTAACCATCATTGCCATAATTTTGCTGAATCAGCGCAATTTTTTGTGATATTGCAAGAAAAAAAAACGTTTCTTCCGATATGCAAACATTTTAATTATTATAATTTTACTACTTTATTCTAATAATAAAGTATTGTGTTCGACATAGAAAAAAAAAATTGTTGCTACCCTGAAATTTTTTTTTCGCGTTTCTTGACTAAATTAATTAAATTCCATGACTAAATTAAATTAATAATTAAAGGTGACAAAGCTCCACAATCTGATAAAATTCCTTCTTGATATCTTCATTGGATTTTATGTTACAACAATTCGAAATTTTTAAAAACATACTATTTTACTTTATTATTCTAATAATAAAGTATTATGATCAATAAGAAAAAAAAAAAGTTCTACCCTGAAAGTTTCTTTTTCGCGTTTCATGACTAAATTAAACTAAAAATGCAAAAAAAACATAACAGGACTACGATTGGGCGTAAAGCCCAATCGTGCGATACTCTAGATGAAGGAGACATTTTTTTATTTTAAGAAATTTTGTAGGGTAGGTGACAACATTGAACTAATTTTTTCACATCACGATAAGGTTGCTATCAAAATGTTTTAAACAAAACTTAGGATTCAAAAATTTAATAGGTACTGAGAAACTTAGTGTGTTGAATTTAGTGAAATTGTGCAGTTTGTATGGGAGGTGGTAGAAGGAGGATAAAGTTATTAATAACTTTCTTAGAAATAACTGTAAACATCATTTATTTGGCATTGCAGATCAGTAGCATTCATACTTTTCAGGCAAATCGACTTTCGTAAAGATGTTGAATTGTGTCAAATTATATGGTAGGGGTAGAAGGAGTGAAGCTAATCGCCTAATTTATTTTGGTGTTACAAATATTTCTAAATAAATGTTTAGTGCACAATTTCAGCTGCATCAATTTTATTCGTGCTGAGTAAATTTGCTTAGAGTATTTCATAAAAAAGTGCAGTTCGTATGGGAGGTGTTAGAAGGAAGGTGAAAACTTGAATAATTTGTATACAGCAGATTGAAATTATTATAAAAGTAATATATGCCAAATTTCAGATCAATAGCTTTTACACTTTTCGAGAAAACCGGTTTATTGTCGAATTGCAAAATTTTGTCATTTGGTATGAAAGGGGGTAGAAGAGGTGAAGCTAATGGTCTAATTTTGATGGCCCAGCATATCTTTGTTATTTCCCTTGACGCCTCTAAACGCTTAGGTGTTCTCTGAAAATGCAAAAGTATATTTCACACCCATCGACATAGCAACCATTTAAAAGGCTTACATTAGACCACGTTTAGAGTATAACTCGCATGTTTGGGCTGGGGCACCCAAAACACACCTCGCGTTGCTCGATCGTATTCAAAAACATGCGTTCCGACTGATTGGAGACGAAACCATCACGTCTTCTATAGATTCTCTTGAGCATCGCAGAAATGTCGGTGTACTCAGCATTTACTATCGATATTTCCACGGTAAATGCAGTACAGAACTAAGCGCACTCATTCCTCCACTGCATACTTTTCCCCGGAATACTCGCCAAGCTGAGCGCGCACACGAGTACATGGTTAAACCCTTGCCTTCTCATACAGTGAAATATAGGAAGTCATTCATTTCCCGAACGTCAGGACTTTGGAACGATTTGCCAGCTAGTTTGTTTCCCAACAGGTACAGCCTGCGGTGTTTCAAGAACAATGTCCACCGTCATTTTCGTCTCTCTCCACCTTAATACCTCCACTTTCTCTTCCTATACCGACATAGCTGTACATTGCATTAAAGGGTGACCCCCTAAGTTATCCCCCTCTGGGATGGGGGCTGTAGAATTCACCCACAGCCAGTCCTGCTTGCCCTAAAAATGGCAAATGGACACTCACTGGATCATGGGCTTATCACCCGTGATCTTAAGACCTAAATGATACGAGAAACGGATACATCGCCTCGGATACGGACTGATTCTACGGTAACGACTTTTGGCATTCGAAAACGGACTATGATTGGCTTCTGGAACGTTCGAACATTGAACGACGGGGAAGAGCTGGGGTTACTCGGTCCTTGCACCGCCAATCAGTGATCGACCGTGAAATGAAGCACTATAACATCCAAATATTGGGCTTGAGCGAGGTCAGGTGGACAGGATCAGGAGAAGAACGAACCCCTAGCGGAAACACTATTCTGTACATTGGCCCTGAAAGTGAAGCCAGAAATGGCGTGGCGTTCGTCCTTACACCGAGAGCGAGAAACAGTCTCATAAGCTGGGAACCAATCTCGGATAGGATTATCGTCGTCAGGCTCAGGACCAGTGTCAGAAACGTCACAATTCTGCAGTGCTACGCACCAACTAATACCGCAACATCTGGTGACAAAGAGGAGTTTTATAGCCAACTGAGTGCCACCTACGAACGTGTTCCAAGAGGTGATATTATTATCATCTCAGGAGATATGAACGCCCAGGTTGGATCAGACAACACTGGACTAGAACACGTCATGGGAAGGCATGGTGACCCTTGGGTCGACCCTTCACGACCTTGGCTTAAGAGACCCGAAAACGGCGAATTATTTGTGGAGTTCTGTAGTACTCGGCAAATGGTCATCGGAGGGACCCTTTCTCCACACAAGAGTCATCATAAAACATCTTGGGTTTCCCCTGATGGTGTTACTCAGAACCAGTTCGACCATTTGGCTATAAGTCGCCGATGGAGAAGATGTCTCCTCGATGTGCGAGCGAAACGTGGAGCTGATGTGGGGAGCGATCACCACTTGATGGTCGCCTGCTTGAGGTTGTGTACAGCAGCTATCCGACGACCGCAAATTCTTCAAATGAAGCGCAAGCTTAATGTGGATAAGCTCAGAGATCCCAACAAAAAACTCGAATACACCACCATTCTACGCGAAAAGTCATCCACATTGGGTGAACATGAAATGCGCACACTGGACGCCAATTGGGAGGCAACCAGAAACACTTTTCTAACTAGTGCTGAAGAATCTGTGGGATATGCGCAAAGCGGTGAGAAACCCTGGATGTCGCAAGACACATGGGACAAGGTTGGCAATCGGAAAAAAGCCAAATTGGCAATCATCTCTCAACTCGATGTCAAGCAACGAACGCCCGACTTGAGGCAGAACTACCGCTATGCTCATATACAGCTTAAAAAGACTGTTAGACGCGACAAAAGAAAGACCATTGAAGATCTGTCAAACAAGGCAGAATCTGCGGCTTACCTTGGGGATATGGGTTCACTATTTAAAATCATGAAACAGTTGACGAACAGGAATTTCACCGCCAACCACCTGGTGAGAGATGTCAACGGAACTCTCCTTAATATGAGTAAATACCAGTTGCGACGATGGAAGGAATACTTCTCTGATATTTTAAACATCTTGTCAGATGAAGATATTCCGGAAACAGAACAACTTCCAAACATCCAACCGCAACAATCCTCTATTAGGGACGATCCCCCAGATAAGGAAGAGATAGTTTCCGCCATTCGGTCAATGGCGGGAAGGAAAGCTCCAGGTATAGACGGACTACCAACCGAACTCCTCAAAGCGGACCCGGAAATAACAGCCGATATACTCCTCCCACTCTTCACTAAGGTGTGGAATGATGGAAGATATCTGACTGAATGGAAGGAGGGCGTCATTGTGAAAATTCCGAAGAAGGGTGACCTTCGGAATTGTGGCAATACATATGGAATGCTTTGCGTAGGAGAGGTATTCCAGATAAGGTCATAGCTATGATTAAAGAATCCTACGAAGATGCAAGGTGTCGCGTCTTGCATAGAGGAGAGCAGTCCGAGAGCTTTCCTGTGCGAACGGGTGTCAGACAAGGCTGCATATTATCACCAGCCCTGTTTCTGGTGGTAATAAATGACATCTTGAAAGCTGCACTGGAAGGTGGGGAAGGTAAAGGTCTTCAATGGAGACTATTTAACATCTTAAGTCACCTTGATTATGCTGATGACGTGTGTTTGCTTGCACATACCCGTTCGGACTTAGAGTCAAATGTTCGCTCGTTGCATTCTAAATGCAAAGAGGCGGGACTGAAAATAAATGTGCGTAAAACCAAGTGCATGCACATGGGTTCGAACGCAAGCACACCGATTGTTCTTAATGGACAGAATGTGGAAGAGGTGCAAGATTTTTGCTATCTCGGAAGTATTGTCAGCATGGACGGCGGAGCCGAAAAGGATGTTGATGCTCGGCTAAATAAAGCTCGTCAGGCCTTCGGTATCCTTTCTCCTGTCTGGAGGTTAAGAGAGATCTCCCTTCGCACGAAGCTGCGAGTTTTTGACACATGCGTCAAATCCGTGTTGTTATATGGTTGTACTACGTGGAAAGTGACCGTTCGACTTACCAAGAAACTACAGACTTTCGTAAACCAATGCCTCCGGCGCATTTTAGGAATATTCTGGCCAGAAATAATCTCCAACGACGAACTTTGGAGTACAACTCGCCAGACTAAAATAGGTATTGAGATTCAACGGCGAAAGTGGCAGTGGATCGGTCATACTTTGAGGAAACCAGAGCGAAACATCGCAAAACAGGCTCTGGATTATAACCCTCAAGGAAGACGTCGGGTTGGTCGACCATGTAACACATGGAAGCGAGCAGTTGAGCAGGAGGCCAGAGGAATAAACAAGTCCTGGCAACAGCTTAAAGCCGATGCTCAGGATCGCGCCTTGTGGAAGAGAGTTGTTTCTGTCCTATGCCCCTATAGGGAGTCTTAACAGGAATTTGACCTTGACCCTAAGTTATACTCGGTGCTGTAAAAAAAAAAAAAACAGAGAAAAATAATAATTTTTTCCACAATTGTTATTCACCAATCCCCCCGGACTGGAAAAACCTTTACGAGGTTTTTTAAGTGCAGTGAAAAAAACACAAATACTGAAAATTTTTGAACGAAATTTAGAGGTGGAATCATGAGAATTTGCGAAATGCATTTAAAAAATCCCTAAATGAATGAAATAATAACTGGTCGAATTTTATTAAAACTTTTGAGATCGCGCCTGCCCTTCTACCCTCGCTCATACAAAAGTATGATTTCCAATTTCAATAAATCAACTAATAACCGAAAAATTAAAAGCTACTTAAAAACTTGAAATTTTGTACGAGCACCTTACAAGAGAAACGAAATAAAACTGCATCGCGATATTTACGATTCCTTTACCTCCTCTACCCCCTCCCATACAAATGTTTGGTTCCGTGAATGTAAAACCTACAGAATTTTATGAAAACTATATTCAAATTCGTCAGAGAATGTTGGACGTGATTCAAGCAATCAATTAAAAAATTATTGACATTTACCCACCCTTACTATCACCCCTCCCAACTGTCATCATAAAAACCAAAACTTGCATAAACGAATTAAATATTGATTATGTATACTGAAGCTATTGATCGTATTCGCAATTAAGTGTTAAATTGAAAACAGCCCTGCCCTAGAGGGGCTCTACTTGTGAAAGGAGATTCCGCTTAGTCTTCCTTTACCACTCTAACCTGAATATTGACTTCCCATGCATCCTCAACATGTCCCAAGAATAATAAAGTTGCGCCCGACTTGTTGGCAGTTTATTTTTTTTATTATGCACTTAAACCAAAACCCATTTATAATGTAGCTGTGGGTACCAGTCGAACTGAAAAATTTTAAATCATACGATAGCATTCGAAAATTATTTTGTAGACAGAATGACAGAAGTAAACTTAGATTCGAGGTTTTTGAGCGACATTAAATATCTCTGTACCCTTGGCGACACTGTGCGAGTATTATCTTCTGTTACAACGGTAAAGTAATCACAATTTACTCTCAGATTTAATCTAGAGTATAATAATAATAGGTACAATAAATTTTAGTAAATCGTGCGTTTGTGTGAGGTATGGTGGTGGTCACAGCACTTTGGGATTTTCAAAACAAATTTATTTTGATTTGAAAAGTATAAAATAAACCTCTCAGTATATTCTTCTGTATATTCCTAGAACTCTAAAATTTTACTCTTTCCAGTTAATTATGTTGTATTTACTACTGGAATGAAGCTGTTAAGATGAAAGTTCACATTTTATGTATTAAATTGCAAAATTTATTAAAAAACATAACAGAGCTATCTTGTGGAATCTTACGATACTCTAGATGAAATAGATTTTTTTGTGATCCCAAGAAATTTTGTATGGGGAGTGTTAGAAGTGGTGATAGCATGGAATTAATTTTTTCCCATCATGCTAAAGTAGCTATAAAAATGTTTTACACAAAATGCTTACTCCAAAAATTGAATAGGAGCTGAGAAATTTAGTGTGTTAGATTTAGTGAAAATGTGCAGTTTGTATGGGAAGTGTCATATTGTATGGGAGGGGGTAGAAGCAGTGAAGCTAATCAAATATTTTTTTCTGATCTTAGTGATAATGCTAAATAAGTATAATATCTATTACAAAATGTAAGCTCGATAAATGTTATGTTCTGAGAAAATCGGCTTAGAGCATTTCATTAAAAAGTGTGGTTTGTATGAGAGGGGGTGGAAGGACGCAAATAATTTTTATACTGTAGATTGAAATCATTATGGAAGTAATACATCCCGAAATTCAGACTAATAGCTTTTATAATTTTCGAGCAAATCCATTTATTGTCGAATTGCAAAATTGTGTCATTTTGTATGGGAGGGGTTAGAAGGGGTGAAGCTAATCGTCTATTTTTTTGGCCTTTCCAGCAATTTTAAATAAATATTTAGTACACAATCTCAGCTCGCTAAATTTTATACGCACTGAGCAAATTGGCTTAGTGTAATTCATGACAAATACAGTTTTTATGGGAGGTGGTAGAAGGAGGGGGGGGGGGGTAGATTGATATTATCATGAAAGTAATATATTCCAAGTTTCAGGCTAAAGCTTTTATACTCTTCGAGCAAATCCGTTTATTGTCAAATTACGTAATAGTGTCATTTTGTATGGGAGGGGGTAGAAGGGGTGGAGCGATCTTGCCCGTTCGCGAACTTGACCTTACATTTTTGTCAAAAACGACGTGTACGAAATTTGAGCTTACTAGCTCAACGCGCTCTCAAGCTCTCTAGCGAACGGACGGGCATTCGGTTTTGAGATTCTTGGGTGATAATATTAACTTCTATATCATTATTTATTATATTATTTATTTTTTCACCGAGCTAGGGTGTAGCCTAGTGAGTAGCGTGTTGGTCTTGTAATGCAAAGATCGTGAGTTCAAATCCCGGTCGGCGCAATATATAATTCCAGCACATTGCCTGCTTGGATATACCTTGGTCACCTCAGTTTACGAAAATGAAAAATTCGTGGAAAGAGGGTTGTGCGAAGGGCTAACAGCCGTTCCACAATAAGTAATGAAAAATGTTAAGGAACCTGAATGTCAGGAGGCCAAGGTCCGATTTGGCCTGTAGCGCCATTGTAGAAGTAGATGTAGATCATTAATTTTTTTCTCCGAGCCGTATTTCTTGGCGTTACAAATTTTAGAGTAAACTTATAATACTCTTAGATTTCATCTAGAGTATAATAAGTCATAATATTGCACATAATTTCTTTATATCGCTTATAAATTGGTGCTAATACGTTAATTATTCATAAAGGTAATCATCTATAAACAGATCATTATGGAAATGGAAACCAGTACATTATCAGGCTTTATGAACAATACAAAAGAGTGGCGAACACGTACCAATGCTGTTATCCTCTAAAGGTAAATGAAATCCGACAAACTCATTGAAGGAGCCCGATTTATTAATGTACTACGCATGTGAGAGCGCATTACCTATAATTTCAAATGACGTGCTTGCTGCATATTTTATCCACTGAAACTTTTATCTTCCAACAAAGTGGCCTTATAGGGTTGTCGATGTGTACAAGTATTCTCACTTATCTTTCCTGACGAGAAATACAGCAAATATATAACAGCTCTGCGAGTAGGTAAGGCTGAGCACCACGAGCCGTCTTGTTAGGATGAAGTGAAGCTGCTTACTTCGTTATTCATGGAGAATGGTATGGATCGAGGAATAAATAAACGACAACAAGGAGAAAAATGGATAACAAAATAAAGAGCAAAGAGTGAATTTATAAATTGCATTCCTTTCCGTCACTTTTCATTTAGCGCTCTGATATATAGCGCAATATAGTACTAGAAAATTTAAGGACCGGTACGTGCAGCGTCGACAAACACCTTCTGAATTGTAGTATTAAACTATCACTTAACTCAGAACATTCTTGCCAAGTTTTTTTTCTAAATTTAATTCTAAATTTCATTATTTTTTCACTTTTGAAAATACTTCAGTTCATAAATAACATCTTATCCCAAAATTCATAACTTTAATAAAGACATATGGATGATTTTGATATAAAAACAAAATATGTACATATATAGTAATATAATCGTAATATAGTACTCAAGAAAATTAGGGCACTGGAAATTTCCCACGAAAATGGGCAAAATGTTTTGCTCAGCATGTAAAAGTTCGATCTACATAAATACAAACCCAATATAGCTTGAAACATCCTCTTTTTGGTTTTATTGGTTATTTGAAAAAAAAAAAAACCTTCTTCACAAAAATGCCATTAAGGAAATGTTATTCTCTTAATCAAACTTTATTGCGTTGCACCGATTAAAAACAAAATTTTGAGCAGAAAATTAATATTCTTGGGACAAGTTGAGAATACATAGGAAGTCAATATACCGGTTCAGATTGTAGCAGATAGAGGAGCCGAAGGGAATGAAGTTTTTAGGGCGGTATATTGCCAATTAATAAATACCTAGCTGCGATTATTATCAAGTGGATTAATTAAATCAAGGAAGTAGGAGGCTGCCTTCTGGATTTGAAAGCTTTGATTGCAACATTTCCGCCCAGTACTGTTATGCCCGAATTTCTCGTTCCACATATTATGAAATAATAATGGAGTGCTTTGGTAGTCGCGAAAATTTTCGACATCCGATTTTTGATGGACTTACGTGCGTTGAGATCCCAGGAATCTAAAGACGAGTTTTGGCGATGATGTCTGGTTGTTTGTCTGGTTGTTTGTCTGTGTGTGTGTCCCGACGATAACTTGAATAAATATCAACAGAATTGGTTGGAAGTGGTCGCAAAAAATCGGTCTCCGTTTCTGACAGAAAGCTATTATTTTTAATGTGACTGCTAACCGGAAAAGAAAGGTTTGCTCATATAACTTTGGAAAAAAAAAAAAAATCACAACATTTTTTTATTCAGTTTGAAAAATGTTCTACGAAAAAGTTCTAGAGTGGGAGAAAATAAATTCTGTTCACTATAACTGATTTGCGCTATCACGTACGCTTGCAAAGATAAATAACATTTTGGCTATATTGAACCTGAATTAGCCGCATTTAAATCGGATAAAAACACGTCCGGACCGAAGTTTGTAGATATTCAGAAATAACAACTTTTTGTCATTAATATTTTTATATTTTACTCATATTTTCCCTAATTTTCGACCTTTTGCAATTGATGAAAATTGGTGCTTTATTGGGCAAAACTTACCATTCATTTCTATACCATTTGGTAAACGAGAGTTTTGAGTGGCGATAATAACTAGTAGGATAATGATAAGACGCCGAGAATGCTAATTGGATCGAAAAAACATACAAACGAGCCGTTTGGCTATGATATTTTGCCGCTACTTGTATTATAAAAAGAAATATAACAGGACTGCGAATCGTAAATCAAAAAATTTCACTTTCATCTAAAGTATGAAAGAGAAATTTTTTGATTTGAAGGAATTTTGTAGGGGAAGTGATACAGGAGTTGACGACATTGAACTAATTTTACTTTATTATTCTAATAATAAAGTATTGTGACATTGAACACAGGAAAAAAAAAATTGCTACCCTGAAATTTTTTTTTTCGCGTTTTATGACTAAATTATGGAAAGAGACGAGTACAGTGGGCAATGGCAGACGTGTTTTTTTTTGCCATTGTCAAATCTTTTTAAATTGATTAATTTTATAGTATAGTTAGTTGTGTTGTTGTTTTCTGTACTAAGGCCTCGTACTGTACAGGTATACGGCATTTTATCACTGTCGACCCCGAGCCAGCTTATTTATTTGTTGTTGTTGTATTGTTGGCTGTACCTAGTTTTTTTTTTCTCGATACCTTGCGATTCATTATTATTTTTCTTTTTTTGTTTTTGTTCTTGTTCTTTTATATTATTTTAGTATTGTCACATAGAAAAATATTTTTTTTTTTGTAGTGTCCTAGGCAAATTTTTTTCAAATTTTTTTTCTTGTTTATTTATTTATTTTTTTTTTTTTTTTTTGATAGTTTAATTCTATTCTTGTTAGTATTGTTCTATAATTTTTATTTTTTATTTTTTTTCTTTTTGTATTATGCTAGGAAAATTTTCTATTTATTTACATATATTTTTTTGTTAGTTTAATTTTGTTCGGTATTTTCTCTATCATCTACAAAAGGGGATCAGATTAACGTTCGGGGTCTGAATTCTGGCTACCTATCACTGTATATCCACACTCAAACCGAAAGACCGGATATCCTAGCACTTGGCGAATGTAAGGTGTTACCGGGAAGTGAACAGTTTTATTCTGTTCCCGGATATCACCTTGTCCCAGCTTTTTTTCGCCAACGGGGTGTCGCACTTTACATCCGTGATGATGTGTCTTTCCAATTAGTTCCCTTTTTGGGGAACTGCTCCAACCCAGAATTTAACTACATCTGGGTAAAATTATTAATCCAAAGACATGTGATGTATTTCTGTTATGTGTATAGAAGCCCAGCAATGACTGCAGCGAATTTTTTATTGGAGCTGGATGGATTATCTGAATCTATTCAATCTATATACACTGCAAACCCTGACGCTGAAATCGTTATCGCGGGCGATTTCAATGTTCATAACATTGCCTGGCTTAAACACTCTTCTACCACGGACCAGGAGGGGCGTGATACTGAGCTTTCCGCTTCAATAAACGGTTTATGGTAAAACGGTTACTGGTAAATGACCCTACTCGTTTACCAGATATTGCAGGACATTTTCCCAACCTTCTTGACCTTTTTCTCACCAGCCAGCCTCAGAAATATTCTGTCTCTGTTATATCCCCATCGCCAATTGGAAATACGGATCATTTCTTGATTCGTGCACAATTTCCAGTTGCAGCACTAACACCGCTGACAATCAAGGCACCCCGAAGAAATATTTGGCATTTCAAAAGAGCCAATTGGGAGGCGCTAAATGACTTCTTCAATGCCTTTAATTGGAAATTGTGCTTTGATTCCAATGACTGCGATGAAGCTTGTAGACTTGTCACCGAGATTATCCTGAAAGGTATGAAGCTCTACATACCTTCCAGTCATAAAAGAGTCAGACCGTCGAAGGACTCTTGGTTCAATAAAGAATGTCTCGATGCAATTCAGGCTAAGAAAAAAGCATTTCAAACCTTTAAAGGCAACAAAACACCTGCCAACAGAGAACTTTTCAATTCATCAAGAAATGCCTGCAAATCCATACTCAAGCGTGTTAAATTTGAGCATGACCAAAAAATTCGACGGAAGATCCTTCGGTGCCATAAAGGCTCAAGATCTTACTGGTCATTCGTCAAAACGGTCAACAACAATTTCATTTCTTCTTCAATACCACCTCTTGTTGATGGCGACCGTACCGTGATTGATCCTGTCGAAAAAGCTAACTTACTAGCAGCAAGTTTCGCGAGAAACTCCCGACTTCCACCTTCAAATCAATCGCCTCCCTCTCTAAATGATTCTGGTTTCTCGCTGCCCAGACTAAATTTTCGCACGAGACTTATTTCTAGGATCCTTCAAGAGCTCAATATCCACAAATCTGCTGGTCCAGACGGTATTCCCCCATTACCCTTAAAAAGTGTTTCTCTTCTTTAGCTAAACCGCTTCGCAATCTTTTCTACCTTTCTTATTCTTCTGGGTGCTTTCCCCGTATGTGGAAAGTTGCGAATGTTCAGCCAATTCCCAAGAAAGGAAGCAAAGTGAACCCCGCCAACTACCGCCCTATAGCCATTACTTCAGTGCTTTCAAAAGTAATGGAAACTGGTGTCAATCGCAAAATCGTACAATATCTTGAGGATAACCATCTAATCCATGATCGTCAGTATGGGTTCCGTTCTGGAAGGTCGACGGGAGATCTTTTGGTCTACTTGGCAGAACGTTGGAACTCGTGCATACATAAGCACGGCGAAGGTCAAGTTCTTGCACTTGACATTGCAAAAGCTTTTGACAGAGTTTGGCACGAATGTCTC
This sequence comes from Chorisops tibialis, assembly GCA_963669355.1. Classification (NCBI taxonomy): domain Eukaryota; kingdom Metazoa; phylum Arthropoda; class Insecta; order Diptera; family Stratiomyidae; genus Chorisops; species Chorisops tibialis. The sequence continues at coordinate 145,599,726 of OY770263.1, forward strand.
ATAGTTAAGCTTAGGGCCATAGGTCTTAATGCTACCCTTGTTCAATGGATTGAGAGTTTTCTGTCGAACGCACTATACGAGTAGTACTAGATGGCGTAACTTCTTCCTCCTTCCCAATAGATTCCGGCGTCCCTCAAGGCTCTGTTTTATCTCCAACTCTTCTCTTAGTTTTCATCAATGACCTTCTGTCATCTACTCTTAATCCAATCCATAGTTTTGCAGATGAAAGTACTTTAGATAACACCTATGAATTTAACTCTGCTGCGGAATCAAACAAGCATTCTATTGCTTCCAATCGCAGGGAGTTAATTGGTTCGTTTAACTCAGATCTCAACTTAATCCTGGAATGGGGCAGGAGAAATAGAGTAGAGTTCAACGCTTCCAAAACACAGGCCTGTTATCTATCCCTTAAGCATGATGTTCCAGTACAATCTATCAATGTGGCTTTCGGTGGCACACAACTCTGCACTTCAGATAATTTCACTCTTCTAGGCGTTAAAATTAATGACCACCTGAATTGGGCACAGCATATTTTTGATGTTGCTCTCGACGCCTCTAAACGTTTAGGTGTTCTTCGAAAGTGCAAAAAATATTTCACGCCGACCGACCTTGCAATCATCTATAAGGCATACATTAGACCACGTTTAGAGTACAACTCGCATGTTTGGGCTGGGGCACCCAAAACACACCTCGCGTTGCTCGATCGTATTCAAAAACATGCGTTCCGACTGATTGGAGACGAGACCATCAAGTTTTCTATCGATTTTCTCGAGCATCGCAGAAATGTCGGAGTACTCAGTATTTACTATCGCTACTTCCATGGTAAATGCAGTGCGGAACTAAGCACACTCATCCCTCCACTCCATACTTTTCCCCGGGATAGTCAAGCTGAACCGCACGAGTACACCGTTAAACTATTGCCTTCTCGTACAGTGAAATTTAGGCAGTCATTCATTTCTCGAACGTCAAGACTTTGGAACACATTACCAGCCAAAGTGTTTCCTAGCAGGTACAGCCTCCAGTGCTTCAAGGGCAATGTCCACCGTCACTTTCGTCTCTCTCCATTTTTTTGTTAGCCTATTTTTATTAACTTTTCAATTGTTTTTCTTTTTTTTGTCCAATACCTACACTGACATAACTGTGCAAGGCATTATGGGGTGACCCCCTAAGTTATGTTCGGTACCATAAAAAAAAAAAAAAATTAGCCTACAAATGCAAAAAAAAATCGGTCTCACCGTACGCCGTCTGCCGTACGTCGTACATATGGACTCATATCTCCGAACCGTTAAAGGTAAAATGTTCGTTTTTGGGTGGATTGTTGATTGGGTAAGTGAGCTCTATTTTCTAAATTTTGGGGGTGTTAGGTGAAAGGGGGAGGCGGGGGGAGTGAAAAAGTCGAAAACTACAATTGCTAATATCTCCACCACGAATGCAAATAGAAAGTTGAAAATCAGCACAGATATAGAGAGGATTGTGGGACAAATTTTAAAAATAATTTAATTTTTTTATTCGTTGGCGTCCGAAAAGGGGGGGCTAAAAACAAATTCTCGGTCGAATTGTTTTTTCAAATGATTATATCTTCGAAATTACTTATCGCAAAAAATTCATATTTTGGAACCATCAAGGCGGCATATAGTTCCATCGGAATGAGCTTAGGGAGTGGCTAATTATTGTACGGGGGAAGGTCAGGGGAGTGCAAAGAAAAACACTTAAAAATTAATATCTCAACTATATCTTAAGCTATGTAATTGAAACTTAAAACGTAGTATAGTTGAATATATACTACGAAAGTCCAAAAAAATATAACATGTTGAAATAATAGAATGGGGACCATCAAAAATAACGCACTTTTCAAAATTACAAATCCTTATATCTCCTAGATATCAATTCAAAAATTTGTCAGATTGTAGAACTACATAGTGGTTAATTTTGGTAAAAATTTTAAGTTGAAAGGTGTAAGGGGAGGGAGGTGATAAGCAAAAATGTCGAAAATTTCGAGTGAATTTTTTAAGGCTCTGGTGAAAGGTACAAAGTTTAAATTTTGCATGTGTATAAGTCTATTTGATGTACATAGAAAAATAATAAATACTTAACCCATAATTGTTATAAACCGACCCCCCGGTCTAACGTGCACAAGGTGTTTCATATTCATTGAAAAAAATACATAAATTGAATATTTTTGAGTGAAATTTTAAGGTAGAAACTTGAAAATTTGCGAAATGCATTTAAAAAAAATCCCTAAATATACGAAATGTTAACTGGTTGAAAACCTTTAAAACTTCTACCCCCTCCCATACAAAATTATTTTTTCGACCATTTTGAAGAAATCAATTATCACCTAATTATTAAAAGATATCAATTTGAAATTTTGCACAAAAACTTTTAGTTGAAATAAAATTGCGTCAAAAGTTTTGAGATCGCATTTGTACTTCTACCCCGTCCCATACAAAAGTATGATTTCGACCATTATTAAGAAATCAATTATCACCTAACTATTTAAAGCTATCAATTTGAAGTTTTGCATAAAAACTTACAAAAATAGTTGAAATGAAATTACGTTAAAAGTTTTGAAATTACGCTTGCCCTTCTACCCCCACCCATACAAAACTATGATTTCGAATAAATTCATTATATCAATTAATAACCAACAAACTAAAAGCTACGAACTTGAAATTTTTTACAAGCACCTTACAAGAGAAACGAAATAAAACTGCATGTCAAATTTTACGATTCCCGTGCCTTCTCTACCCCCTCCCATACAAATGTTTGGTTTCGTGAATGTAAAATACACCGGATTTTGTGAAAATTCTATGCAACTTCGTCTATGAAACTGACATTCTATACAGAGAATATTGGATGTGATTCAAGCAATCAATTAAAAAACTATTAACATCCACCCACCCTTACTATCACCCCTCAAAACTCCCCTCATAAGAACTCAAACTTGCATAAATAAACGAACGACTACTGCCCTGCCAAAGAACACCCTTTCACTTAGTCTTCCCTAACCACTCTAATAAGTATATTGACTTTCAACGCATCTGGAACTAGTCCCAATAATAATAAAGTTTCGCCCGACTTGTTGGCAGTTTATTTTCTCATCACGCTAAGTTGCTATCAAAATGATTTATTTAAAACTTAGGATTCAAAAATTTAATAAGTACTGAGAAAAATAGTGTATTGGATTTAGTGAAATAGTGCTGTTTGTATGGAAGATGGTAGAAGGAGCGGCGAGCTCTTAAAGATTTTTTCTGAAATAACTATAACCATCATGTTTTTGCTATGTTTTAAATTGCAAATCAGTGGCATTCATACTTTCCAGGGAAATCGACTTTTTGTAAAGTTATGAAATTGTATCAGATTGTATTGGAGCGGGTAGAAGGGTAAAGCTAGTAGTTTAATTTTTTGTGGCCTTACAAATAATTCTAAATAAATATTAAGTGCATAATTCCAGATCGATAAATTTTGTACGCACTGAGTAAATTGGCTTAGAGTTTTTCATGAAACAGTACAGTTTGTATGGGAGGTAATGGAAGAAGAGGGAGGGCACGTATAATTTTTATAAGATTTAAGTCATCATAATTTATGAATTTTAAATCAATAACTTTTATACTTTTATTGTTTATTGTCAAATTGCGAAATTGTGTCATTTTGTATGGGAGGAGGTAGAAGGGGTGGAGCGATTCGACCCGTTCACAAACTTGACCTTACTTTTTTGTTAAAAATGACGTGTACAAAATTTGAGGTATGAGCTCAACGCGTTCTCAAACTAGAAAGCGCACGGACGGACGGACATCCGATTTTGTGATTTTTGAGTGTTTGAGTATTTCTCCTAGCATTTTTATTAGCGTTACAAACTTTAGAGCAAAATTTTAATATTCTTAGATTTCATCTAGTGTATAAAAATAATTTTTTGGAATTTTGCTCAAGTCTGAAACTGAGCGGCGCATGACCACGGGGTGAACATGCACCGAGAAAGCTACACGCTCCCGTAAGTGTGCAACCTCACTTGATCAAATAAACTGTAACGAAAATCACTGCGAGAACCTGAGTAGTATGTTGTGAATGAAAAACTTTACTTGGTTCAATAAAAAATTGATCCATTCCAACTTTTTTTCTCAAGTCATAACATGGTATATTTTGCGATCGAGTGTCCACCCGCTACTGTTATGACCAAATGTTTTATTTTCTCATACTCCCCTAGGTCAGCTCAATAAGTTTTGAGCTTCAACGATATGTTAGTTAATAATTCTTTACCTTTAATGTTTACAATACTTTAGTATTGAAATAACAAATTAAAATTAGAGAAAAATGTACAGCATAAATTTCCCAACTATTCAAGTTAGATACATGACATCTTGCACAATTTTTTCGTTTTTTAATTGCATTAAATTTAATTTGTAAAAGATTTATCGGCTTCATCACCTCTGAAATAAAAATGCTCAACGTTTTTAGTCTTAGCCACATTTTTTCGAAAGAGTTTAAGCTTTTGATCTGAAAATTTGTACTTGCGAGGTTCATGGCAATGGTATTCTATGCCTTAAGTTTTATATAAATAATAATAGTAATTCTCTTCTACTTCCCAAACAATATGTACAGATTTTCTAAATTTAAGTAAAAAAACATGAAAGAATTATGATTGGGCGTAAAGCCCAATCATATGATATTCTAGATGAAATGAGAAAGAGTTAAATGTACCGGAAAATATGTCACATCCAATTCTTTTAAATAATAAATAGTGACTTTTGTATGGGAGGTGGTAGAAGCAGAGGAGGAAGGTTTGTAATTTTTGGATATTACACCTAATGTGGTATGCAAAATATTTCGTGCTAAATTTAAGATTTGTAGCTTTAATTATTTTCAATTGGGCATAGTTTTCCTGAAATTGAGGCATTTGTATGGGAGGTGGCAGAGGAGGGGTAGCGTTTAAGATGATTTTGAAACTGCTTATCAACATCCTTATCCCCACGCCTTAATTCAATTTCAAATTCGCTAGTTCTAATATATTCGAAGGAGAAATTCTTTTCTTGAATTTATAATACGGATATTTGTATGGGAGGGGGTAGAAGGAGTGAAGAGGAGCTGATAATTTTTTTTAGCATTTATTGCAATTATTAAAAAAAAAATTCTGGCAAAATTTTAAGCTTATACTTTTTCTAGTTTTATGGAAATCGATATAATGCACTTAACAAAAACTATACATTTGTATGGGAGGGGGTAGAAGGAGTGTACGGATCAAAACACATTTTTTTCTCGTTATTGATATTTCTATTTTTCTACTTACAGCAAAATATCAAGTTGATATCTTCAACAGTTTCGAAAAAAAATAATTTAATTTAAATTTCAAAATTTCGTGAAATTTGTATGGGAGGGGGTAGAAGGAGTGACGGGATCGGATCAATATTCAGTTATATTAATGACATTTATATCTTTATACTTTAACCCAAATTTTAAATCGATAGCTTAAATAGTTTCAAAGAAAAATCAATTTATGAAACTTCGGAATTTCGTGAAATTTGTATGGGAGGGGGTAGAAGGAGTGGGGGGATGTAGCCCGTTCACGAACTTAAAGTTAATTTTTTGATAAAAATGACATACAACAAATTTCAGCACGATAGCTCAAAGCATTCGAGAGTTATGCTATAGACAGACGGACGGACAGCAACTCGGAATCGAAATTTTTGAGCGACAACAAATATTTCTGTACTCTTGGCGGCTCTGTGCGAGCATTATTTCTTAGCGTTACAAACGGTAAGGCAAACACAATACTCTCAGATTTCATCTAGAGTATAAAAATTGTATCATCATAAAACCTACGTGTTATCCTAGTTAAAGTGTTTGGAAATATGAAGTCTCAAATTCTCTAGAAGGCAGAATACAGACATTTGTATGGAAGGTGCTCGAAGTGGTGAAAAAATTTCAGTAAAACCTGTAATCGCTCTTACTACAATACTCTTAACGATTCTTTAAAGTGACCGTGACCCGCTGTTGCATGAGAATTAATTAGTATTAAATAAGCTTGGGTTTAATGAGAATCATAGATCCCTCTTCCTCACACACACACACCTGATACTTGAAAATGAAACTGGTACTTATGATATTATGTTGTTCGCACAACCTTCAAAATTCGAGCAACAGAAATACAAATTATATACAAAATTCTTTTTTTTTGTACAGGTTTCCACTGCAAGATCTGTTTTTAGTCCGTGCAAATTCAAAGTCGGCAACACAAAACAAACAAATCGGAGACGACGACGCACACGAAATCGAAACCAAGTACATTTTTAGGCAATACAACGACATACCTAGCTTTGCTTGCAGCCCGAAATAAGAATTGGGGGGATAAAAACACTGACAAAATTGCAGTCCACTTCGTGGAACTTACAGTCTAAAGCTGATAAATGATTGTTTTATTTTCTAATCATAATTGGGCTACGATTGCGCATAAAGCGCAATCTTACGATACTCTAGATGTCATCACAAGAAATTTTGGATGGGCAGTGTTACAAGGTGTGATAGCATTGAAATAATTTTTTCCCCATCATGCTAAAGTAGCTATAAAAATGTTTTATACAAAATGCTTACTCCAAAAATTGAATAGGAGCTGACAAAACTAGTCTGTTAGATTTAGTGAAAATGTGCATTTTGTATGGGAGGTGGTAGAAAGAGTGTGGGATCTTAGTGAAATTATAAAATTGACAACCCTTAAATTTCAGATTAGTACCATTCACACTTTTCAAGAAAATCGATTTTTGTGAAGTTGTGAAACTGTGTCATATTGTATGGGAGGGGGTAGAAGCAATGAAGCTAATCAAATATTTTTTTCTGATCTTAGTGATAATACTAATTAACTATTTATTACAAAATGTGAGCTCTATACATGTTATATGTTCTGAGAAAATCGTCTTAGAGCATTTCATGAAAAAGTGTAGTTTGTATGGGAGGGGGTGGAAGGAGAAGGAGGACGCAAATAATTTTTCTACTGTGAATTTAAATCATTATGAAAGTAATATATCCCAAAACTCAGACTAAAAGCTTTTATACTTTTCGAGTAAATTAATTTATTGGTAAATTGCGAATTTGCGTCATTTTGTATGGGAGGGTGTAGAAGGAGTGAAGCTAATTGTGTAATTTTTTTTCGCCTTACTAACAATTTTAAATAAATATTTGGTGCACAATTTCAGCTCGCTTAATGTTATACGCACTGAGTAAATTGGCTTAGAGTAATTCATGAAAAGTACAGTTTGTATGGGAGGTGGTAGAAGGAGGGGGAGGACACGAATAATTTTTATACGGTAGATTGATATTATCATAAAAGTAATATATTCCAAATTTCAGGCAATAGCTTTTATACTTTTTGAGCAAATCCTTTAATTGTCAAATTGCGCAATTGTGTCATTTTGTATGGGAGGGGGTAGAAGGGGTGGAGCGATTTGGCCCGTTCACGAACTTGACCTTACTTTTTTTTTCAGAAACGACGTGTAAAAAATTTGAACAATCTAGCTCAACGCGTTCTCAAGCTAGAGAGCGAACAGACGGACGGACAGACGGACAGATGGACAGACGGACAGACGGACAGACGGACAGACGGACAGACGGACAGACGGACAGACGGACGGACGGACGGACAGACGGACATCCGCTTTTGAGATTTTTGAGTGATAACATTAACTTCTGTATCATTCATTTTTTTCTCCAAGCCTTATTTCTTAGCGTTACAAACCTTAGAGCAAACTTACAATACTCTCAGATTTCATCTAGAGTATAAAAATTTACTAGATTTTGGATTTGGTTATTTTATAGTTTGCCTGGTTCGTGTCTCAGTGGCAAAAATGTAAAAAAAAAACAGCACTACGATTGGGCGTAAAGCCCAATCATGCGGTACTCTAGATGAAGACAAATTTTTTGGTTTTATGAAATTCTGTATGGGGAGTGGTAAAATGGGTAACAGCATTGAACCAATTTTTTCACATCATGCTAGAGTTGCTATCAGAATGTTTTATTGAAAATTTGGGCTTCAAAAATTTAATTGGTACTGACAAAACCAGTGCACTGGATTTAGTGAAATTGTGCAGTTTGTATGGGAGGTGGTGGAAGGAGTGGGGAGTTCTTAGTGAGTTTTTCGGAAATAACTACAAACATCATGCATTTGACATGTTCTCAATCGCAGGTTTGTAGCATTCAAACTTTTTAAAAAAATCGGCTTTTTGAACAGTTGTGAAACTGTCTCATTTTGTATGGGAGCGGTACAAACTTTAGAGCAAACTTCCAGTACTCTCAAATTTCCTCTAGAGTATAAAAAGGTTCGAATACAAATTTATTTATTTTAAGGAATTCTAGTATAGTTTCATGGTTTTAACTTGTCTTGTTTATCGAGAAATTAATTAAAGTCTCGTGGGTAAGGCCGATGTCCGTTTAAGTGCCATTGAAAAAGAGGAGAAAAAAATAATTACAATTTGAAAAAAGTTTAAGATAAATACCCACTTTGTGGCAGCTATATTCATATTTTATATCTTCATCGTATGAATATATGTTCACTGCGCAAAACCAAACATATACAAGAAGAAAAAGAATAAAGATACTTTATACCATGTGACTGTCATTCTTCTTATGGAACTACAGGCCAAATCTTGCTTTGGTCCTCCGACTTTCAGGTTCGTTGACTTATATTTTTTATTGTGAAAGGGTTGTTAGTCCTTCACACAACCTCCTATCTACGAATATTCACTTTCGCAGATTGAGGTGGCCAAAATAAAGAAAAGCAAGTGGTGTGCTGAAATTATACGCCGCCAGTATTTGAACTCCCGACCTTCGCAATGTATGACTTTTTATATACATATATATCTTTATCTATATAAATATAATTGTAGTGTCTGTCTATTATTTGTTTATAAATGGCTATAAATAAGTTTTTTGCTTCATTTTAGCAATAACTAAGCAGAATCAAACGTTTTAAAAAATTTCTCTGTCTGTCTGTCTTTCCGGTTTTCACGCAAAAACGGCTGCACCGATTGCAATGAAACTTTCACAGATTATTCGGACTGCCTTGGGGAGTAATCTGCTTTAGGTTTTATTTTTCTCCCCTCATGCCTTCTACCCCCTCCCATACAAAGTGACTCATTTTCAAAAACTTATAATAATCAAATTTTCATGGAAACTATGAAAGCTATTAATTTGAAATTTAAAATATATTATTTCTATTATAAATGCAATCTTCAAGTATATAAATAGTTTGAATCCCCCAACTCCTTCCACCACCTCCCATATAAACTAAACTTTTTCATAAAATACTATATTCCAATTTTCTCAGTACGTATAACTTTGATCGATCTAAGATTTTGTACTAAATCCTTAATTAGCATTGTTATTACTGTCAGGAAAAACTAACCAATTAGCTTTACTCCGTCTACCCCTCCCATACAATCTGACACAAATCCACGACTGCGAAAATTCGATTTTCTTGAAAAGTGTGAATGTTACTGTTCTGAAATATCAAATTTATCAATTCAATGATAATTATAGTTGCTTCTCAAAAAATAACTAAAAACCCTCCACTTCTTGCACCACCTCCTATACAAACTGCACTTTTTCATGAAATATTCTACACCAATTTTCTCAGTACCTATAGCTTTGATCGAGCTAAAACTTTGTACTAAATCTTTAATTAGCATAATTATTATTATCGGGAAAAATTAACCGATTAGCTCCACTCCTTCTACCCCCTCCCATACAATGTGGCACAATTCCACGACTTTGCAAAAACTCGATTTTCTTGAAAAGTGTGAATCTAATTGATCTAAAATTTAAAACACATCAATTGCATGGTGATTATAGTTGTTTCTAGAAAAATTACCAAAAACCCCCCACTCCTTCTACCACCTCCCATACAAACTGCACTTTTTAATGAAATACTCTAAACCAATTTTCTCAGTACGTATAACTTTGATCGAGCTCAAATTTTCTGATGAATCCCTAATTAGTATTATTATTATTATCATAGGGAAAAATTAACCGATTAGCTCTACTCCTTCTATCCCCTCCCTTACAATATGACACAATTTCATGACTTTGCAAAAACTCGATTTTCTTGAAAAGTGTGAATCTAACTGATCAGATATTTAAAATATATGAATTGCATGGTGATGATAGTTGTATCTAGAAAAATTACCAAAAAACCCCCCACTCCTTCTTCCATCTCCCATACAAATTGCACAATTTCACTAAATCCAATGCACTTAGTTTCTCAAGTTACCTATTCAGTTTTTCAAGCTTAAATTTGGTGCAAAATATTTTTATAGCTACTCTAGCATGGTGTGAAAAAAATTAATTTAGTACTGTCATCCCTTTTATCACTCCCCACACAAAAATTCTAAAGATTACAAAAATTTCGATACCATCGGTAGTATCATATAATGGGGCTTTACGCACAATCGAAGTCCTGTTATGTTTTTAAGCTTAATGTCATTTTATTTGGGCTTTTTTCAATTAACACAAGCTACAACTATTCACATGTCCTTAACACGTATACATATGATCTTAAAACACGGGTTTGATTTGATCACGAGTCTTTGCCATTCAAATGCGAGTATCATGCTATCATTCTTAATAATTTATGGTTCTGATTCCAACAAAATACAAAACATTGTGTTCAAAGAGCCATTAAAGTAAGCGGATTATATATCCCATATAATGTATTACAAACTACATTCTCAAAAATTGCTTATTAATGCGATTTTTATGCGGACGAAGTCGCGGGCGTTTGCTAGTATATATATATGTATATATATATATATCATCATCATCATCTACAGCTTGTTCAATTATATATACATGTGTATTATGGTGTAGCCTCCCTTACATATCGATTCCTCATTGATGTCCAGTCTTCCCTATTTTGAGCTATCCTTGTCCAGGTGACGCCTGCTAGTTTTCTGATGGCATGATCCCATCGTAATTTCGGGCGTCTTCTTGGTCGTTTTATCCCATTGTGTTATCTTAGCAGTCCATCTGTTGTCAGTTAACCTTGCTATGTGTCCGGTCCATTGCCATTTTAAGGATCTAATTCTATGGATTACATCTGTCACTTTTGTTCTTTCTCTTATCCAAGTCAGTTTCTTACGATCTCTTCTAGTGATGCCTAGCATGCCTCTTTCTTTATATATATATATACATATATGCAAGTTTTTGGCGCAAGCAAGTATATATATTAGGCTTATATATATATACGCTTCCGACAGAAACTCGCAGGTTTGTGCGAAGGGATATCTCTCTTAACCTCCAGAAAGTGGAAAGGATACCGAAGGCCTGACGAGCTTTATTTAGACGAGTCTCAATATTCTTTTCTTTTGCTGACAATGTTTCCGAGCTAACAAAAATCTTGGACTTCTTCCACATCTTATCCATTAAAAACAATCGGTGTGCTTATTTTCGAACCCGTGTGCATGTACTGTTTTTACGCACATTTATTTTCAGTACCACCTCTTTGCATTTAGAATGCAACGAGCGAACATTTGACTCTAAGTACGAACGGTTATGTGCAAGCAAACACACGTCATCAGCATAATCAAGGTGACTTAAGATGCTTAATAGTCTCCATTGAAGACCTTTATCTTCCCGACCTTCCAGTACAGCTTCTAAGGTGTCATTTATTACCACCACAAATAGGGCTGGTGATAATATGCAGCCTTTTCGGACACCTGTTCGCACAGGAAAGCTCTCGGACAGCTCTCGTTTATGTAAGACGCGACATCTTGCATCTTCGTAGGATTCTTTAACCATAGCTATGACCTTATCTGGACTACCTGTCCTACGCAAAACATTCCATATGTAATCTCCCTCTCTTCTCTAATGCTGTCGAAAGCCTTCTCAAAGTCCACAAACATAAGATGTAGTGGCGAACCCATTTCGGCGGACTGCCTCCAATACTTTCCGCAGGGTATTTGTGTGGTCGGTACAAGATGACCCCTTTCGGAATCCAGCCTGATAACCTTCGAGAGTGCTCTCCACGACATCACTAGTCCTATTGAGGATTACTTTAGCCATGATATTCTATACGGCAGTAAATAGACATAATTCCGAAAGTCGCCCTTCTTCGGAATTTTCACAATGACGCGCTGTCATCTGGAAAGACAATAATTCATAAGTGGCATAGTTTATTCAGGCAAGGCATTTAAAGATGATAAACACTTGGGCCGGCTGATTGAGGCCACTTCCTCAATAATCGACGAAAAAGTGAAGAAACTTGTTCTTGAAGATGCTCGTTTAAGAAAGGAATATATCGCAAGACTGGTTGGGGCATCTGATACAACCATTTTGAAAATCTTACACGATCATTTCGGCATGTTTAAGGTTACCGACAACGCTCCAAGCGGTTCAGAAAAAGCAGCGCGTCGAGCTTTTACGCGACATTTCGATCTCTGTAGCGAGAACAGGTATGAAATATTGACCCGGCTCGTTACTGGAGACGAAGTTCGGATTCTTCATTATGAGCCTAAACTAAAGCAAGAGTCAACGCAGTGGCTGGTAAAAGCGCTTGACCCCCAAGAAGTTCAAGATCTCACAATCCGCGAAAAATTGTGGTCACTATTTTTTGTGATTAAGAGCATATCACATGGGGATACTATACAAACATGTTACAAAAATTAAAAGATGCCATCAAAGAAAGTAGAACAGGAAAGTGGACTCGAGGTATGCTGCTTTTGCACGACAACGAACCTGTTCTCAAAACTACGTTGCAATGGCTGCCCTACAGAAATGCGGCTTCGGAATATTGAGCCATCCCCCTTATAATCCAGATCTGGTCTCTTCCGATTACTATTTGTTCCCAAAACTGCAGAAAGAACTTCGGGAAACAAATTTACCAACGATTAAGAGGTGAAATCGGCAATTTCAGCCTATTTTGAAGGCCTTGCTAAAAAAATTTTTTTTACAAGAAACAAATAAACTTTGTGGAAGATGTGGTAAATGTCGTCATCATCAATGGCGCGACAGCTCAAATCGGGCCTTGGCCTCCTGAAGTCGCCTCCAATCGTCTCGATCCAAAGACCGCGTCCTCCAGCTGCTAATTTTTAAGATGGCATTGCTATCTTCATCAACCGAGTCTTCCCATCGCTTGCGTGGCTTGCCTACTGGCCGGTTACCACTCGCTTTGCCTTTCAGAGCACGTTTGGGGATTCTTCTGTCTTCCATTCGCTCTACATGGCCAGCCCACTGCAGTTTACGTAACTTGATGAACGTTGAAGCTTCTGGCTCGTCGTAGAGTTGATACAACTCATGGTTGTATCTTATTCGCCATTCCGTTCCTTCCTTCACAGATCCCAAAATTCTTCGGAGGACCTTTGTTTCGAATGCTTTAACTGCTTTCTAGGAAGTTCGCGTTAATGTCCACGTCCCGCTGCCATAACAGAGCACAGGTCGAGTAATAGTTTTATATATCAGCAGCTTATTGTTCCTGTGCACTTTCTTGGATTTCATTATTGGAAGTACCGAATAATACGTCTTATTTGCAAGTATTATCCGTCGTTTGATTTCGTCTGTTTCATTACCGTCCTTTGATAGATAAGCCCCAAGATATATGAAATTGTCCACACTCTCCAAATTGTATTCCGTTCACTACCGTCCTTTGCTAGATTAGCCCCAAGATATATGAAATTGTCCACACTCTCCAAATTATATTCCGCAATTGTTATGTTTTGTCTGATAGGCGCTCTCCTTCTTGTTTGCGTCATTACTTTTCTTTTGTTTTCGTTAATGCGCAACCCGACTTCTTTTGCTGCGGAGCCAAGATTGACAAATACCTCCTTAGCACTGGGGAAGGATCTTGCTAGGATGTTCATGTCGTCAGCGTATGCTACTAGTTGGGTGGACTTGAATAGTAGTGTACGGTTGGTGTCGACTGGGATTTTTCAGACGACATAATCTAGTGCCAAGTTGAAAAGCATGGGAGCTAGACCAACTCCCTGCTTTAAACCACATTCCCTTCGAAAGCTGGTTGTGTAATCGGCTTGTATTCTCACTTGGGATTCAGTGTTCGTCATTGTGAGTCTTGTTAGTCGGACTATTTTTTTGAGGAACTCCAAAGTCAAGCATGATTTGGTACAGTACGCTCCTGTCGATACTGTCTTATGCTTGTTTAAAATCTACGAAAATTTGATGCACGTCTGTATTATATTCCTAGCATTTCTCAAGCACCTGTTTCACCGAAAATATCTGGTCTGTTGTAGATCGTCCGGTTCTGAATCCGCCTTGGTATTCGCCAATTATTTGATTAGTATAGGGCTTGAGACGACGTTCAATTATTTTTATCAGTATTTTTTAATGTTTTCTGTCGTGATCGGTGCTAATGGGGTGGGATTCAAAAGATGTTCAAAGTAGGAAGCCCATCTCCTTTTAATTTCTTGTGTGACACTACTGATGTTGCCCTGTGCGTCTTTGCAGAGACTGGTTGCTGGCTTATATCCCTTTTTTTAAGTCTTTTACTATTGCGTATGCGTCCCGCATTTCATTTTTTCTCATGTCGTCGTCCATTTTTTGTATTTTGTCATTATGGTACTTCCTTTGTTTTCGTCTGCAGGTCTTTTTCGCATATCGCCTAAGCTCGTCATATCTTTCTTTTTTAACTCGTGTTGGTCGTTCAGTAAAAATTTTGTAAGCCACGTTCTTTCTATCTATTGCATCACGACATTCTTGGTCGAACCAATATTATTTTTTCGCCGTGCTTGATTTCCTAATACCTCTTCTGCGGAGGATTTGATGCCGTCTCGTATTTTCATCCACGCATTCTCCACTGGCATATTTTGGATATTTTCATATATTGGCGTCAGGTGTTATTACATGCTAACATGTAAGCCTGCGCCACCGTTTCGTCGTTAAGCTTGTCGGCATTGAATTTGCGAACTCTACTCGTTCTCGAATGTCCACGACTAACTATTCTGCATCGATACTTAGCTCTGACTAGATAGTGATCAGAGTCACAATTCGCACCGCGAAGAGTTCGTACATCAAGTATGCTGGAAGCAGCCCTTTTCTCAATTAGAGCGTGGTCTATTTGGTTGAAAGTGTGACCATTTGGTGATGCCCACGTTCGTTTGTGAATATCGCGATGTGGGAAGCACGTAGAGCTTACTATGATATTTTTGCTGCTTGCGAAATCAATAACACGTAGGCCATTGTCGTTGGTTATGTCATGGAGACTGTGCGCTCTTGTTGTTCCTCTATGAGCCTCCTCCTTTCCGACTTTTGCATTAAATTCCCCTAAGACAATCTTTAGGTCATTCGAGGGCAGTCTTTAGTTATATCGTCCTTGTCTTCTGTTGAACGTTGATCAACCAAGTGTTGAAAAATTTAGTCTTTATTTGGATTGCACACAATCTTTCACTTACTGGTCTGAAGCTCGTGACCTGCTGTTTAAATTTTTTGTCAACGACCAAAGTGACTCCAAACTCTCTGCTTCCCGACGATTTTCCACTTAGATAGATTGTGTGTGATCTCATGTCCATGATTTCGTTAACGAGCCATTTCGTTTCTTGGATGGCAGTTATATTGATGTTGGGTTTTGCCACTTCTTCGAGGATCTCTTTCAGAGCTCCTGTCCTAAATAAGGATCGAACATTGCACGATACAATAGAGTAGTCCATTTTTCGTTTGCGGGGTCGTTGCCGGTAAATGTACAAGGCTTAAAAAAGAATATATTGAAAAGGACAAATAACTTGTTTAATTTTACCCCCCCCCCCCCCCTTCCTTGTCATTCCGCGAAAATTTTGATCTCTCCTCGTAAGCCGCAGATTCTGCCTTATTGGCCATATCTTCAATGGCCTTTCTCTTGTCGCGTCGAATAGCCTTTTTAAGCTGTATATGATCATCGCGGTACTTCTGTCTCAAGTCGGGTGTTCTTTGGTTGACATCGGATTGAGAGAAGATTGCGAATTTGGCTTTTTTCCTATCGCCAACCTTGTCCCATGTGTCATGCGACATCCAGTGCTTTTCACCGCCTTGCACATATCCCACAGATTCTTCAGCACTAGTTCGAAACGCGTTTCTTATTGCCTAGTTGACGTCCAGTGTGCCCATTTCATATCCACCCAATGTGGATAACTTTTCGCGTAGAACGGTGGTGTACTCGCGCTTTCGTTGGGGTCTCTAAGTCTCTCCACATTAAGCTTGAGCTTCGTTTGTAAAATTTGTGGTCGTCAGATAGCTGCTATTCAAAATTTTAAGCAAACAACGATCAAGTGATGATCGCTCCCCACGTCAGCTCCACGCTTCGCTCACACATCGAGGAGACATCTTCTCCTTCGGCGACTTATAGCCAAATGGTCAATCTGGTTGAGTAACACCATTAGGAGAAACTGACGATGTTTTATGGTGACTCTTGTGTGAAAAAAGGGTCCCTCCGATGACGATTTGTCGAGCACTACAAAACTTCACAAATAATTCGCCTTTTTTAGTGTCTCTTAATCCAAGGTCGTGACGCGTCAACCCAAGGGTCACCTTGTTCTAGTTCAATTTTGTCAGAGCCAACCTGGGCCTTCATTTATCCTGAGATGATAATAATATCACCTCTTATAACCCGATCGAATGTGGCACTCATTGGGCAATAAAATTTTTCTTTGTCACCAGGTATTGTGATATTAGTTGGTGCATAGCACTGAAGAATTGTGACGTTTCTGACACTGATTCTAAGCCTGACGACGATAATCCTATCCGAGATTGATTCCCAGCTGATGAGACTGTTTTTCGCTCTCGGTGTAAGAACGTCCGTCACGTCATTTTTGGCTTCACTCTCAGGACCAGCGTATAAAATAGTGTTTCCGCTCGGAGCTCGTTCTGCTCCTGATCCTGTTAACCTGATCTCGCTCAAGCCCAAGATTTGGATGTTATAGTGCTCCCTTTCACGGTCGATCACTGATTGGCAGTGCAAGGACCAACTGGCCAGCCCTTCCCCCGTCATTCAATGTTCGAACGTTCCAGAAGCCAATCATAGTCCGTTTTCGAATGCCAAAAGTCGTTACCGTAGAATCCGTTCGTAGCCGAGGCGCTGTATCCGTTTATCCTACACAATTCGACAATCCATAAATTTAATTTAGTTTGCTTCCGAAGTATGTACTTAAGCACACTCGTCGCTTAATATGGTATTTGCAAAGGTAGAACTGCTGCACGAAACCAAAATGTCCACAATACACTATCATTCATAAATCAAATTAAATAATTGACTCACGACCCGAATAGTAAAACCACGGTAACGACTTTGCTAGAAAAAAAGGAAAACCGTTTCAAATCCTATCAAAAGATCAATTCGATTATTCGCATATGAAGAAGGTGTAAATGACATCCGCTGCACCGAAGTACATCAGGAACAAAATGAATTGTATATATGTACAAACATACATATTTTGGTTGCGCGATTCACACTCACACTGGGATGGGCTTTTGGCCCTGATATCCGCCAAAACTCGGAAAAATTCATGCCTTTTTATGTACGAACCAATACTATGGCACCGCAAGTTCGCAAGTGTCCATGCCGATGTAAACAAAAGCAAGACATCATCACTTAGCATAGACATCTAATTTGCTTCAGTCCACTTCATATTTTTCCCAAGGGACTTCTTACGGAATAAACAGTATCAATAGTAAATAGAAAAAAATTTCTTTGTTTTCGGTTTATGTTTGCTTTAGATCTTAAAAATTTTCCGCAGTTTGAACATGGATCTTCATCTGATCAGACGTCCTCGCGGTAATACAGCAAATTTTCATTCTGATGTACAAAATCAAGAGGCATCTAAATATCTTAAGCAACTCATCACTACCATTTATCTACAGAGAAATATATAAACTCTGATAACCAAACATCAATGAAACACCTATGAATCCTCAATATCCTTCATAGATGAATGGTAATGAAACTTTCATCAATGCTAATTAATGAACGCTTAGTGCAAAAACTATGTTCCTATCTCGATCGCACTCACTGATTTTGCTATTCAGTCATGAAATAGCATCTACAGTGCACCAATGAGTGCGAGAGAAAGATCGCGATGTCGTTTACTGTTGGTTAGAAAGAAAGCGAAACACTCTCATGTATTCACAGATAGATGAATTTTCTGCAGGCTGTTTTCACCAAAAGGTTTCGAAACTGTTTATCGACTTTTCATAGGTTTCATGTTTGGCTATTAAGGTGCGTTTACATCTGACACTTATTGCCCGAATTTATGTCCGAGAGAAATCGTGACTAGTGTAAACGGAGATGAATTTATGTCCGACACTTAAATTCTACTATCGGAGATAAGTGTCGACACTTCTGTCCAAACAGATGTAAACGCTGACTATTTGTTCTCTCGACACTTATCGCAGAAGTTGACTGCTCGTCTACTTTTGCAATAAGTATCAGAAAAACTGTAGGATGCAATGCAGTTCTTTTATAACGTAAAGAAAAGAGCTTAAAAATTAATAACCCGACTATCTCTTAAACTATGTAATTGAAACTTGAAACATAAATTAATCTATACTAGCGGAATATAAAAAAAATATAATATTTGGGCATAATAGCAGTGGGGGGAAATGGGGAGCATATCAAAATTGGTGCATTTTTGAAAATTTCAAACCGTTATATCTAAAAATCCAATGCAGGTATTTAGTTGAAATTTTGTGAGATTGTCGAGCTCTATGACTTATAAATTTGATATGATTTTATTTTGATGGCTATAAGGAGAGGGAGGTGATGGCCCATAATATCGAAAATTTTGAGAAATTTTTGTAGGGCTCTGGTAAATTCAAGTTTTGTGCGGGAATGGCTATGAAAAAATAAACTGCCAAGAATTTCTTAAAATGAAAAAACAAAACTCTCTTTCATCTAGAGTATCTTGTTATGTTTTTTTCCAAGTCGATCACAACACTTAAGTATTAAAGTAATAAAGTAATAAACAGAATTTTTCACATTTTGTATATCCTGGTTATTGAAAAATTTGAAAAAGACACAATTGCTTTGCACACTTCAGGGACGATGAGATTTATTGTACATTTTGGTGTCCTGAATAAATAGCTTAAACTTGCGTAAGAATCACCTGTAAACATACAATGTTCAATTTCAAACAAATTACTTGTCAATAAAGATAATAAAATACTACATATTTCACCAATTAATGATTTACTTACCTGATGCTAAGAATCTTAAGGTCACAGCGAGTCGTTCATTTACACCGATAGACTTTCGAAATTTGGTATCTTGCTTTGATATAAGAGGACCAATCTTACAAGCAATCTTTTCGAAATCACCGGGTTTCATCCTTAAAAATTTCGAAAATTGCGCTGGATCCTCAATTTTAAGCTCAGATAATAATTGCCCGTAGGCACCGAATTTATCGCGTCTTGAAATCCACTCTCGAGCCCACACTGAACGTTTTTTTTTCTTTTTTAATAGCATCAAAATAATAACACTCGCCGCGATTTTTAGTTTCGATCCTTTCATCTTGACTACATAAACTAAACTGCAGAAGAAGATATGTACGACACTTGTGTCCGTGTGATGTAAACGGGTCGGACATTTCTTCCGAATTTCAGCATTGCGAGAACTGTCGGACACTTATCCACGACATAAGTGTCTGGTAATTTCTCTCAGATGTAAACAGTCAAAGCGAATTTCTGTCGGACACTTGACACTTATGTCCGGAGAGAAGTGTCAGATGTAAACGCACCTTTAGGGAAGCGTACGTGATCATAGAAATTTTTGAAACTTTTCAATTTCGCTACGCGGTCAAACATCCCAACGACGCACAATCCAACAGCAACAACATAATGCTCAAAGCCTGGGCAGCCAACAAGTAAAAATCCCGCAGAACCAGCTCCTATCAACAGGCACCCAAAATCTCAACCGAGTGTAGGGAAAGAAATCTCGATCAACTCGTTAAAAAATCCCGCCAGAAATTTCATACTGAAAGGAATCTAAGGAACCCAGTGACACTAGTTCTGCGTACCTGGTATTGCACATTCAAATCGTAATGTTTTGGATACATACTAACATACTAACATACTATACATACTATACATACTGTATATGTAGATATATACAAGTACGAGAGAGATAGACTCAGGTAAGACCACTCCCTCCCCCCCCCTCCTCTGTATATCTATGCTCCAGAAATTTCATAATTTTTGTACGAAATGAAATCTGAGGAACACCGTGATCATAGTTTCATTCACTAGGTTTTGATTAAATACTATACGTTCTGTATGTATAGTACGACACAAGTACGAGAGAAGTATAGACTCCCAGATTGACACCCAGTTAACGTGCGTCGCGTCGAGTAGCACTTATTGTGATGATGACTCCTATTAATACACAACTCTCGTATTTTTTAATCGAAGTGCTTGGCGAATGTAGATGGAGACTAGCAGTGCGCGTTTTCCTTTTATTGTCGTCTCGTGCCTATTGCTCAGTTGAGTTTATGGGCCTTTGTTAGAGAGATAAACTCATGGTAACAAATTTTCGATGCACAACATTTTTGGTTGAAGGAAAGCAAAACTATGCTTATGTTCCGATCTGGTTATAACCAGTTCATTATCAAAGTCAAATATCCAAATTGCTGTACTACGTCATTGTTGGCGTTGAGCTTTGGTTCCCCTTGGTGCTTTTAGTGGCATCAAATTCGTTTGGAAGCGAGAGTAGTACATAATCGAGCTTTTACAAGGTGTAACTTTTTTCTTTTATGTCTCCCTCCATAGAAGAAAAAAGTCACATACAAAGTTATATTTCTGTCTTATACGCATTAGCTTATAAGCTATCCAGAGAGACGGACTGGATTCGGGACGTAGTACCATTGGAGAATAACAAAAACCTAATTGTTTCGCAAAATTCATAATTAGGTGGCCATCGCTATTATGGTTTCCGATGGGAACGAATCTAAGATCATATCGAAAGAAAATATTTAAAAGTTTTTTTTATTATTTTGTGGAATGTATATACTTGTAGTTCACTTAATCACAATTTGAGATTCTTAAATGGATGATGACGCCTCGAGGACACCCTTAGGTGTAATTTGCTGTCTTGAGTATATTCTTTATAAGAGGTCTTCATTAATGAGTCCCTTAACTTTTCATTTTTTGCCACATGTCCAACTTTACCATCAAAAACTTTTCTAATTAAAACAAGTACCACCAGTTATCCACCCTATCAGGAAAATAAAGGTTTTACCTGTCAGAATGGTGGAGGTGATCAATTTCGTTAATTGGAATTTCTTTTTTTACGACCTACATATGTTTGCGTTTCTATTTCGACATTTTGTACACGAACGATTCCTATAAAACGCTAAATAGATAGTTCATCGAATGATTTCTGGGGTCTGTTTTGTATATTTCATGAGACAGCAATTTCAATTACAATTACTGTTTTAGATGTTGCGCACAACCTGTGCTCCCAACATCCCCAATTTCTTGGTGTATTACGCTAACTTCTTTCTTTATCTTGAATAGTGCATTGGACGAGCATATTTTGTCGGCATGAATTTAGAAATTGCTTGGGGTTCGAATAGATATAAAATTTTATAAATGTAAAGTAAGCTGTTTAAATAGAAAATGATTTTCAATTTAATAAAAAAAGCTAGTTTCATTTTTAGCCACTTTATATTGAAACTTTGACAATAATGAAATACGGTTTTTAAACGATCTAGCGTTTTGATTCAATTCTAAATGAAAAAAAAACCAATCTTATTTCCAACTCGCTATCCCCCGCGACTTTGTCCGCGTAAGAATCGCAATAATTAGCAATTTTTAAAAATGCAGTTAGTAATACATTATGTGCGATGTATAATCTGCTTAGTTTAATGACTAATGGGGAGTGGTAGAGGGAATGAGAGCATTGAAGTAATTTGTTTCACATCACGCTACAGTACCTATAAAATAAACTGCCAACAAGTCGGGCGAAACTTTATTATTCTTGGGACAAGTTGCAGATGAGTGGAAAGTCAATATGCAGGTTAGAGTGGTTAGGGAAGGCTAAGTGAAAGGGAGTTCTTGGGCAGGGCTGTTGTCAATTTAACAATATTTCATTCGTTTCTGCAACTTTGGGTTCTTATGAGGGGAGGAGGAGGGGTAAGGGTGGGTGGACGTTAGCTTTTTAATTAATTGCTTGAATCACGTCCAATATTCTCTGTATAGAATGTGTTTCATAGACGAAGCTGCATAGAATTCTCATAAAATTCGGTGTATTTTACATTCATGAAACCGAACATTTGTATGGGAGGGGGTAGAGAATGTAGGGGAATCGTAAAATTTGTGACGCAATTTTATTTCCTTTCTCTTGTAATGTGCTCGAACAAAATTTCAAGTTCGTAGCTTTTAATTTGTTGGTTATTAGTTTATTCAATAAAATAGGTCGAAATGATACTTTTGTATGGGAGGGGGTAGAAGGGTAAGCGCGATTGCAAAACTTTTAAAGTAATATCATTTCAATTATTTTTATAATTTTTTGTGTAAAATTTGAAATTGGTAGCTTTTAAGAATTAGCTGATAACTGATTTCCTAAAAATGGTCGAAAAAATAATTTTGTATGGGAGGGGGTAGAAGAGGTAGGGGAATCGCAAAATTTGTGACGCAGTTTTCTTTTTTTTTCTCTTTTAAGGTGCTCGTACAAAATTTCAAGTTCGTAGCTTTTAATTTGTTGTTTAGCAGTTGTTTTATTGAAATTGGCCGAAATCGTACTTTTGTATGGGAGGGGGTAGAAAGGCAAGTGTGATCTCAAAAATTTTGACTTGAATGATTTTGTGCAAAATTTCAAATTGATAGCTTTTACCAATTAGGTGATAATTAATTTCTTAAAAATGGCCGAAAAAATCATTTTGTATGGGAGGGAGTAGAAGCTTTCAAGGTATTCGACCAGTTAATATTTCATTCTTTTAGAGATTTTTTTTCAATGCATTTCGCAAGTTTTCAAGTTTGTACCTTCAAATTTCATTAAAAAATTTTCAGTTTATGTGGTTTTTTCATTGCACATGAAACACCTTGTGCACGGTAGACCAGGGGGGTCGGTGCATGACAATTGTGAATTTTTATTATTTTTTCTGTATGTACAACAAATAGATGTATCCACATGGAAAATATAAATTTTTTATCTTTCACCAGA
This sequence comes from Chorisops tibialis, assembly GCA_963669355.1. Classification (NCBI taxonomy): domain Eukaryota; kingdom Metazoa; phylum Arthropoda; class Insecta; order Diptera; family Stratiomyidae; genus Chorisops; species Chorisops tibialis. Next base: position 145,622,836 of record OY770263.1, read on the forward strand.
GCCCTTAAAAAATCACTCAAAATTTTCGACATTTTTGGTTACCACCTCCCTCCCCTTACACCTCCCAACGTAAAATTTTTACCAAATTTAAAAACTCTTTAGTTCTACAATTTGACAACATTTTAATTTGATATCTATACTCAATTTTGAATTATAACGGTTTGAAATTTTGTAAAGTGCATCATTTTTGAAATGCTCCCCATTTCCCCCCACTACTATTTTTTCCAAATGTTATATTTTTTTCGTATTTCTCTAATATAGCTTAATATAGGTTCTAAGATTCAATTACATAGCTTAATAAATAGCCGAGATATTCATTTTTAAGTGTTTTTCTTTGCACCCCCCTGACCCTCCCCCTTACAATAATTAGATTTTATCTAAACTGATTCTGGTGGACCTATATGCCAGCTTAATGGTCTCAAAATATCAATTTTTTATGGTAAGTATTTTCGAAGATATAATCATTAGAAAAAAAAATTCGGCCGAGAATTGGTTCTTAGCCCCCCCTTTTCGCACCCCAATGGATAAAAAAATTAAATTATTTTTAAAAGTTGTCCCACAAACCCTTCTATATGTATGTTGAATTTTAGCTTCCTAGCTGTTACCATGGTTGAGATATTTGAATTCGTATTTTTCGGCTTAAGCGCTCCCCCCGCCTCCCCCTGAACCCGTACACCCTCCAAAATGAGTGTCCGCCTGAGATCCGCAACTATCTACAATCCCTCCAAAAATGAACTTTCTATCTTGAAGGGTTTGTGAGTTAATGTGCGCTGAGCGTACACGTCGGCGTACGGCGTACAGACAGACGGATTTTTTTTTTTTGCATTTTTAGGCTAATTTAGTCATGAAACGCGAAAAAACAAAATTTCAGGGTAGCAAATTTTTTTTTTTTCCCAAGTCGATCACAATACTTTATTATTAAAATAATAAAGTAAATGTTTTGTGGCAAATTTAAGCTTGTAACAAACAAACACAGTATACTCTTAGATTTTATCTAGGATATAAAACTTAAAAATTAATATCTCATCTATCTTTGAAGATACGAAATTCAAACTAGAAACATACGAGCACATCCAGCTTGACTTGCAAAATATGACAAAGTATCGGCCAACAAGTGGGGCGCAAAATTATTATTCATGAGGGAATTTAATATGCAGGATAGGCAGGCAGCAGACAGAAAAAACTGCGGGAATGGGGTTCTAGGGCTGGTTTGTCGTCAATTATTTAACATTTGTCAACGAATACTATCAATAATTTCAGTACTTGGAACCAATATTTCGTTCGTTTATTTATGCAAGTTTGGATTGGTTTGGGAGGATGAGCGGTTGTCAAAAGATGTGGGTGGATGTTAACAATTTTTTTAATGATTGCTTGAATATTAGTTTCACATACAGGATGGGCCAAATATAAGTTTCTTTTTAAAAATGCAATAAAATGAACAAAATTAAATTTTTTTCCATGTATTACGGCTTCATTAGTAAGACCAAACATTCCCAATGGAATGGAATACAATTTTGTTCGCATTCTGTTACTCCAATTTGCCAAGACCATGTCGATGGTTTCGGGCTGTAGCTCACGGATTGCTTGGATGATATTGGCCTTAAGTGCTTGAATCGTTTCTGCAATGTTGGCATAACATCGGTCCTTCACGGTTCCCCAGAAAAAAAAGTCCAAAGGGGTCAAATCGCAGCTCCGAGGCGGCCAATTGAAATCGCCAAAACGGCTGACAACACGATTGCGGAATTCGGTGCGTAAAAAATCAATTGTGGCATGAGCTGTGTGGCATGGTGCGCCATCCTGGATGAACCAGCGGTGGTCCAAATCCATGTCTTCAATTTCAGTAAAAAAAAAGTCGCATAACATGGCACATTCACCATTGACCGAAACGTTGTTCCCAGCCTCATTTTCGAAGAAAAATGGTCCAATGATGCCACCACTCCACAATCCGCATCAAACTGTCACTCTCTGTGGATGTATTGGTTTCTCGATAATAACAAGCGGGTCTTCCAAACCCCAGATGCGGCAAATTTTTTTTGTTAACGTAGCCTCCGAAATGAAAATGCGCCTCGTTAGAGAAGATGATTTTTTGCCCAAAAATCACATAACATCACTACTGCGAAGCCAGCCGAGGCAGCCACTTGAACAAAGTTGTATTTCATCATTAATGGGAATGTTTGCTCTTACTATGAAGCTATAATATCGGGTTTTCCAATAGGGACTTGACAACTTTGAATTCAATTTGTGAACGCACCCTTTCACTAATCATCGAACTGTCACTGTCAATTTATTCAGTAAACTTAACATTTTTATCATGGTAAAGTACACGAAGGAACAACGTCTCAAATGGTTTGCATTTTATTTTGAAAAAAAGTTGTCAAGTCCTTATTGGAAAACCCTTTACATGGAAAAAAATTTAATTTTGTTCATTTTATTGCATTTTTAAAAGAAACTTGTATTTTGCCCACCTTGTATGTAAGAAGTAAATTCTTTAAAATTTGGTATATTATATTATTATTCTAATAAAAAAGTATTGTGATCGAATTGCAAAAAAAAATAAACTGCCAACAAGTCGGGCGAAACTTTATTATTCTTGGGACAAGTTGGAGATGAGTGGAAAGTCAATATGCAGGTTAGAGTGGTTAGGGAAGGCCAAGTGAAAGGGAGTTCTTGGGCAGGGCTCTTGTCAATTTAACAATATTTCATTCGTTTCTGCAACTTTGGGTTCTTATGAGGGGAGGAGGAGGGGTAAGGGTGGGTGGACGTTAGCTTTTTAATTAATTCCTTGAATCACGTCCAATATTCTCTGTATAGAATGTGTTTCATAGACGAAGCTGCATAGAATTCTCATAAAATTCGGTGTATTTTACATTCATGAAACCGAACATTTGTATGGGAGGGGGTAGAGAATGTAGGGGAATCGTAAAATTTGTGACGCAATTTTATTTCCTTTCTCTTGTAATGTGCTCGTACAAAATTTCAAGTTCGTAGCTTTTAATTTGTTGGTTATTAGTTGATTCAATAAAATAGGTCGAAATGATACTTTTGAATGGGAGGGGGTAGAAGGGTAAGCGCGATTGCAAAACTTTTAAAATAATATCATTTCAATTATTTTTATAATTTTTTGTGCAAAATTTGAAATTGGTAGCTTTTAAGAATTAGCTGATAACTGATTTCCTAAAAATGGTCGAAAAAATAATTTTGTATGGGAGGGGGTAGAAGAGGTAGGGGAATCGCAAAATTTGTGACGCAGTTTTCTTTTTTTTCTCTTTTAAGGTGCTCGTACAAAATTTCAAGTTCGTAGCTCTTAATTTGTTGTTTAGCAGTTGTTTTATTGAAATTGGCCGAAATCGTACTTTTGTATGGGAGGGGGTAGAACGGCAAGTGTGATCTCAAAAATTTTGACGCAGTTCTATTTCAACTATTTTTAAATGATTTTGTGCAAAATTTCAAATTGATAGCTTTTACCAATTAGGTGATAATTAATTTCTTAAAAATGGTCGAAAAAATCATTTTGTATGGGAGGGAGTAGAAGCTTTCAAGGTATTCGACCAGTTAATATTTCATTCTTTTAGAGATTTTTTTTAAATGCATTTCGCAAGTTTTCAAGTTTGTACCTTCAAATTTCATTAAAAAATTTTCAGTTTATGTGGTTTTTTCATTGCACATGAAACACCTTGTGCACGGTAGACCAGGGGGGTCGGTGCATGACAATTGTGGAATTTTTATTATTTTTTCTGTATGTACAACAAATAGATGTATCCACATGGAAAATTTAAATTTTTTATCTTTCACCAGAGCCCTTAAAAATCACTCAAAATTTTCGACATTTTTGGTTACCACCTCCCTCCCCTTACACCTCCCAACGTAAAATTTTTACCAAATTTAAAAACTCTTTAGTTCTACAATTTGACAAAATTTTAATTTGATATCTATACTCAATTTTGATTTATAACGGTTTGAAATTTTGGAAAGTGCATCATTTTTGAAATGCTCCCCATTTCCCCCCACTACTATTTTTTCCAAATGTTATATTTTTTTCGTATTTCTCTAATATAGCTTAATATAGGTTCTAAGATTCAATTACATAGCTTAATAAATAGCCGAGATATTCATTTTTAAGTGTTTTTCTTTGCACCCCCCCTGACCCTCCCCCTTACAATAATTAGATTTTATCTAAACTGATTCTGGTGGACCTATATGCCAGCTTAATGGTCTCAAAATATCAATTTTTTATTGTAAGTATTTTCGAAGATATAATCATTAGAAAAAAAAATTCGGCCGAGAATTGGTTCTTAGCCCCCCCTTTTCGCACCCCAATGGATAAAAAAATTAAATTATTTTTAAAAGTTGTCCCACAAACCCTTCTATATGTATGTTGAATTTTAGCTTCCTAGCTGTTACCATGGTTGAGATATTTGAATTCGTATTTTTCGGCTTAAGCGCTCCCCCCGCCTCCCCCTGAACCCGTACACCCTCCAAAATGAGTGTCCGCCTGAGATCCGCAACTATCTACAATCCCTCCAAAAATGAACTTTCTATCTTGAAGGGTTTGTGAGTTAATGTGCGCTGAGCGTACACGTCGGCGTACGGCGTACAGACAGACGGATTTTTTTTTTTTGCATTTTTAGGCTAATTTAGTCATGAAACGCGAAAAAACAAAATTTCAGGGTAGCAAATTTTTTTTTTTCCCAAGTCGATCACAATACTTTATTATTAAAATAATAAAGTAAATTACTACCCCAAAATTTTGTTTTATCGCGTTTCATGACTAAATTAGCCTAAAAACGCAAATCAACTATTCGTCTATCTGTACGCTTTGGGGTATTTACCATCACACCATTTTTTCATAAATCCAATAATTTTCCCTTCAGCTCTCCCATAATTCGTAACATAATAAACTAAATTTGTAATTTCGCTTAAACATTGTGACCATAAAGTATCGGAAATTCGTAATTAAAATTAGTCTGGGAAATGATATTTGAAAAAAAATTTTTTTTTCTTGATAAGCAGGTAGACTGTCTTTAATTATTATCCCAAAAATTAGCGTGGTCTGGTAATCAGTTTGTTTACAGCAGCTGGTTGGATGGGTACAGTAGTCCACGACGATTTTTGTGTTATGTTCTCGATCGTCTGAAAACTGGTTTCACGGAGCGGTAATTTCAGTTTCGAGAATAGGAAAAAGTCACACTGGCCCAAATCTGGTGAATACCGTGGCTGATTGAAGCAATTTGTTCTTTTTTTGGCCTCAAACTCGGTCACAATTGAGGGTCAATGCGATGGCGCATTTTCATCGTGGAAAATCCACAAATTCTCTTTCCATAATTTTGGCTATTCTTTTTTAAGAACTTGCTCATGCAAACGCTTCTTCTTCTTCTACAATGGCGCTACAGCCCAAATCGGACCTTGGCCTCCTGACATTCAGGTTCCTAAACATTTCTTGATTACTTATTGTGGAAGGGTTGTTAGCCCTTCGCACAACCCTCTTTCTACGAATCTTTCATTTTCGTAGATCGAGGTGACCAAGGTATATCCAAGCAGACAATGTGCTGGAATTATATATTGCGCCGACCGAGAAAAACGCTTCAATATGATTAAATATATAGTACTCCTTATTGACCATTTGTCCCTCTGGAAAGGGTTCATGATGAATCAAACCTTGAATATAGAAAAAAACCACGAGGATAATTTTGATTTTTGAGCGGCTTTAGCGTGTTTTTTTCGGTTTCGGCTCATTTTTTCCTCCTTTCCGATGATTGTTGACTGGTTTCCATGTATGAGAATAGATCCATATTTTACCACCAGTTATGATGCGCTCCATAAATATGGGATCAGAATTCGCACGATCAAGGATGTCCAAAAAGACCTGTTCACGGTACTTTTTTCAAGAAAACTCAGCTTTATCGAAACGAGTCGAGCAAGAACGCGTTTCATGCCTAAAGTATCCACCAAAATCAAACCACACGCCTTGCAAGAGATATCGAGCTCTCCTGCTATCTCCATTACACTGGTATGACGATTTTTGAGCACCATTTCCTTCACTTTTTGAATGTTTTCGACAGTTGAAGAGGTCGAAGGTCGTCTAGGACGAGGCATGCCTTCAAGAATCTCTCCACCGTCCTTAAAGGAATTAAACTACTTGTAGGCTCATGTTTTTGATATAACTGAATCACCATAAGCCTTTCCCAACATTTGCAATGATCCCGCACATGAAATTCGGTTGGAAACACAAAATTTGTGATAAATTCATTGTTCCATATTTTTATTCATTGTAAAAATGGCCGTGGACTACTGAAGTGTACCCATTCAACCAGCTGCTGCAAACAATCTGATCAACAGACTGCCCTAATTTTTGGAATAACAATTCAGGACAGTCCTACCTACATACCAACACAAAAAAAAAATTCATATATCATTTCCCAGACTAATTTTAATTACAAATTCCGGATACATTATGGTCACACTGTATTCCAATTGTCTTTCTCACAGATATTTGTGTCTATTGACATCTTGCAAATATTAGCGTTCTTTTCCCTCCAAAGAATTTCCAGCATTAGTCGAAGATGTTAGGTTCTTCCTCCAAATTGCAGATTAGATAAACTCATATTGATAGGCACGTGTTCTGAAAATCCTAGTTCTAACACTTTAAAATCGAATATTTTTTGAAGCACTCTTTGCGAGGTACCACATTGTCCTCATTGCTCCTAAGAATGTTAACTCCCTTCGTAATCACTAACAGAATGCTCATTAACAATGTCCTCGATTAATCCAATTAACTTTCTTCCCTTAGTATTGCTTAGTTTGTCTTTAGACTAACTGACAGATTACTAATATAGGGTGTTTTTAGAGGCACTGAACTTTAAAATAAAATGAAATACTAGAAAATGTTTTCAAATCCATATTAGCTTTATTTGAGAGATAATTTTATGGCATTAATGCTTAAATCTGATTTTTGGCATGTGGCTGCCGCGGCTGGCACTTACATGGCGTAATCTGGAGGTCAAATTTTCACACAGTGTTTCGAAAATAATTCACCGAATGTTGGCTTCCAAGTGCTCAATAGTTTCTGGTTTATTGGCGAGACTTTACAAATCCCCAGAGAAAAAAAATCTAATGGCGTCAAATCGCACGAACGAAGTAACCAGTTAACAGGTCCTCTTCGTGAAATTAATCGATCCTCAAATGTTTCTTTCAGTAAATTAATTGTATCGCACGCTGTGTGGCATATGGCGTTTTGGTCTAACCACATTTTGCGACATTGGTACCTTCTAATTGAAGCACGAAAAAGTTAGTAATCTGTCGCTCACCGTTGAATGTAACGTTCTGACCATCATCATTTTTGAAGACATATGGACCAATTATTCCACTGGCCATAAAACGCACCAAACTGTGAATTTTTCTGGATGTAATAGTGTTTTAACAATGGCTTGTGGATTATCATCGCTCGAAATGCGGCAATTCTTCTTATTGACATAGCCAACCATCATCATCACTGAACAAAATTTTGAAATTAAATTGTGGATCAATATCAATGCTTCCTTCGGCCCATTGGCAAAGTTGCTCTATTGATGATGAACAGATAGTTCGCCAACTTTCGCATCAGTGTCCATTTGACATTTATACTCTAGATGAAATATGAGAGTATACTGTGTTTGCCCTACCGTTAGTAACGTTAAGAAATAATGCAGACACAGAGCCGCTAAGGGTACTGACATATTTGAAACATTACACAAATTAGATATGTTAAATGATAGCGTGAAACTACTATCATCTAATTTAAAAATTAACAAACAGCATGTGCCAGTTGTCAGATCCAACATTGACTGTCAAACCGATTCGAATACCTCATCCTGCTCTATTGGCTGCCAGACTGATTCCAACATAAGACCTCTACCACTTTCTGGTGCATTCGAATCACAGCCGCAAGCAGTTGACAAGTAACGCAGAAAGAACACTCGACGGAAGGCTGCTAAATCTCCTAAAGACGTTCACTCGCGGTCGAATCTACATGTTGATGACAACAGTACCTCCCCATCATGTGGTATATCGAACCTAGAGAACGCTCCTGAGTCTGATAATGCGCTACAATGTAGAGCTGCTGCGGTTAACGACAACAATCAAATGGATATTGTGCCTAAGGCTTTGACTACGTCAAAGGATAACAACCAAATGGATATTGTGCCTGAAGCTTCGACTACGTCAAAAGACTTTACGCGCCGCTGTGCAGCCAAAATTACTTTTTGTATCGCGCTTAGCATCTGGCACCACGGAGAAGGAAATTGCTGACAACGTTCTCGGTATTTTACGCTGTGCAAATATTGATGTATCACCGAACTTAGTATCCTGCAGAAAGGTTACTCCTATATCCCGCGATGTTGGTACGAGGGTTTCTTCATTCAAGGTTGTCCTGCCGGATGCTTGCTTTGCCCATGTTGTGTCTTCCAAACTATGGCTGAAATCTGCTATCATTCGTGAATTTCTGCCCCGAAATCGTCTTTGGCGCATACCATCTCAAAATTCATCGTCAAAAAACCATTTCTTACAGCAACGTAAGCGGGATGCGTACAAAGACTCAGGATCTATATCTCGCCGCTGCTGTTTGTTCCTTTGACATCGTGTGTATTTGCGAGACATAGTTGTCCTGTCAGTTCAAAGATTCTGAGCTTTTCGAATCCGACTTTGATGTTTTTCGTCGTGACCGCCACTCAAACTTACTTGGTCCACCAGTTGGGGGTGAAGTTCTCTGCGCCGTTCGTCGCCAGTTTGCTTCTACGATCATCGAAGTTCCAGGAACCATTAATTTACCACAAATGCAGTGGCTACGCTCTGATGATAGTGAAGTTTGTATGTCGCCTTCGTATTTTTCCTGTGCCCGACATGAAATACAATTTGTGGACAACATGCCTGCTACTGGACTTTTCCAAGTGTGTCCGATTTCGAACGATCATGGTAGATTTTTGGATCTGATTTTCTCATCTGATGCCAGCCTAACGATGGTTAATAGATGTCACAGCCCTTTTCTGTCTGGCTTGCCACTTCATCCTGCGCTTCACGCAACATTCAAATATCGAACAGATTGTACGAACTTGAATTGTATTGCTAGTAATTATTTTAATTTCGCTAAAGCAGATTTTGAAACTTTAAATATTGACATATCCAATTGCGATTGGTCGCCTATGTTGAATGAATCTGATGTTGACAAAATCACTTCTAATTTTACTTTATTATTCTAATAATAAAGTATTGTGATTGACACAGAAAAAAAAATTGCTACCCTGAAATTTTGTTTTTTCGCGTTTCATGACTAAATTAGCCTAAAAATGCAAAAAAAAAATCCGTCCCGCCGTAAGCTGTCCGCTGTACATATGGACTCATATCTCCGAGACCGTTAAAGCTAGAATGTTCGTTTTTAGGCAGAGTGTTGATTGGGTAAGTGAGCTCCAATTTCTTTATTTTTTGGGAGTGTTAGGTGGAAGGGGGATGCGGGGGGAGAGAAAGAGTCAAAAACTTCACTTGCTAATATTTTCATCAGGAATGCAGATAGGAAGCTGAAAATCAGCGAAGATATAGAGAGGGATGTGGGACAAACTACAAAAATAATTAATTTTTTTGTCCATTGGCGTACGAAAAGGGGGGCTAAAAACAAATTGTCGGCCGAATTGTTTTTTAAAATTATTATATTTTCGAAATTACTTATCATAAAAAATTCATATTTTGGGACCATTAAGGCGGCATATAGTTCCACTAGAATCAGCTTAGAGAGGGGCTTATTATAGCAAGGGGGAGGGTCAGGGGAGGTGCAAAGAAAATCACTTAAAAATAAATATCTCAACTATCTCTTAAGCTATCTAATTGAAACTTAAAATATATATTAAGCTATTTTAGGAAAATTTGAAAAAAATATAACATGTTGAAGCAAAAGTAGTGGCGGGAAATGGGGAACATTTCAAAAATGGCGCACTTTTCAAAATTACAAATCGTTATATCTCAAAATTGAGTACATATATTAAATTGAAAATTTGTTAGATTGTAGAACTAAATAATTATTAATTTTGCTAAAAATTTTGAGTCGGGAGGTGTAAGTGGCGGGAGGTGGTAGGCAGAAATGTCCAAAATTTTGAGTAATTTTTTTAGGGCTCTGGTGAAAGATACAAAGTTTAAATTTTGCATTTGGATACACCTATTTTATATACACAGAAAAAATAATAATAATTTGTTCCACAATTGTTATAAACCGACCCCCCGGTCTAACGTGCACAAAGTGTTTCATGTGCATTGAAAAAAACACATAAACTGAAAATTTTTGAATGAAATTTTAAGGTACGAACTTGACAATTTCCAAAATGTATTTAAAAAAAATCCTGAAATATATGAAATATTAAGTGGTCGAATACCCTTAAGACTTTTAACCCCTCCCATACAAAATTATTTTTTCGACCATTTTCAAGAAATCAATTATCACCTAACTATTAAAAGCTTTCAATTTAAAATTTTGCGTAAGAACTTCTAAAAATAATTGAAACAAAATTGTATCAAAAGTTTTGAAATCGCGCATGCCCTTCTACCACCACCCATACAAAAGTATGATTTCGACCAATTTCATTAAATCAACTAATGACAAACAACTTAAAAGCTACGAAATTGAAATTTTGTACGAGCTCCTTACAAGAGAAATGAAATAAAATTGCATCACAAATTTTACGATTCCCATACCCGCTCTACCCCCACTCAAGCAAATGTTCAGCTTCGTGAATATAGAATACACCGAATTTTATGAAAATTCTATGTAACTTCGTTTATGAAACACAATCTATACAGAGAATATTGGTCATGATTCAAGCAATCAATTAAGAAGCTATTAACATCTATCCACCCTTACTATCACTCCTCCGCTACCCTCATAAAAACCCAAACTTGCATAATCGAATGAAATATTGTTAAATTAATAACAGCCCTGCCCAAGAATGCTCTTTCACTTAGTCTCCCAAACCCCTCTAACCTGCATATTGACTTTCCATGCAGCCGCAACTTGTCCCAAAATTAATAAAGTTTCGCCCGACTTGTTGGTAGTTTATTTACACGATTTTAAATGGCTGCTTTCTGCGTTGCGTGCCTGTAGTTTGTTCGAAACCTACCAGGAGGTTTCCCTGGTTTGACGATGATTTAATTAATTTGAAAAATCAAAAAACGAAAGCTTGGAAAACTTACTCGCTCTCAAGGAGTGATACGGACTACATAATTTACATAAACCTAGGTAATTGATTTATAAGTCAGTCTCGAGCTGCATATAACCAATAACTTTTTTCTGTTAAAAACTCTTTTAAAGATAAACCGAAACAATTCTGGAGTTTTGTCAACTCTAAGAAAAACTCTGATGGTTATCCATCCAGTATGTTTCTCAATGATATAGTCAGTGTTGACCCTACTACAATTAGTAACTTATTTTCTAACCATTTCCGGATCGCTTTCAATTGCAGTACGCCGCTAACATCCGTTGGTAACTTTGAATATATGTCAAAGTTTCCTTCTTCGTCCTAAGTTCCAAAAGATCTTTTTATTGACGATTCCACTATTTTGAAATACATTGATAAACTTACTATTAATTTCTCCAGTGGACCAGATGGTGTTCCTTCTTCTGTGATTAAAAAGTGTAGTTTATCCCTTTTCTTGATCATCTAACGACGACTGAAGACTAGTTACAAAAATTCTTACAATCTTCATTTTTTTTTGCTTAATAAGCATATTCCCGCGGCGTGTGTATTACAAATTATATACATACCACGGACGCGAGAAAATGCTGACGGAAGGTCTAGATCTTCAAATTACTAACATGCATAACGATACGCACAGAAGGTGCTTGCCATGCAATATTATCGAAATTGAATTGTTGAATTTATAAACATGATATTCTAAACAATATGCACAGAAGGTGCTGAAATGAAGACGATAATAAAAAGAAAAACAAATTTTTTGAATTTAAGATGTGATGATGGGACTTTCTGAAGATGATAAAAAAAAATGTTGACCGGGCTTAAACATCCTCCCCCCGTTGCCACGTTAGTGCAACTCTTCTGGTAGCTGGGGAAGACTGAAGGCTTCTGCTGGTAAACTTCTTGGGGTTGGTACCGGACGGTCTCTTGTACGCCGGAACTTCACTCTCAAATGCTGCCATCCGATGAAGCTTATGAAGAGGCAAATAATTGCTAGCCCAACATAGCTAACAGTAAATTGATGAATGTCAATTGGCTGTAGCGTTGCTGGAAGTTGCTCCCGTTCCTGCAGTTGGTTGACCTCCGTTTTTAGCTCGTCAAGACTCTTCATTAAAGAGACTCTGGAACTGTGATTGTACATCAATGACGTCGCTGCTGTAGGTATTACGAAATCTGTGATATTTCGTGTTGGTACGAATGACGTCGTAAAGGAGCTCGGGAACAGCTGATGCGCTTGAATGGTTACAGATTCCTCTTTTATCGCACAACCGCTGGATAGACTGATGATGCCGGAACCTTGCAGAGTGATTTGCGAAACCATGTCTTCGCAAATGACATTTACCACAGCTTGGATCTGAGTAAAGTAGATCCAGTGGTTGGGATTCAACAATTGAATCCAGTGTGGTGGGTTCTCTAGTTTTGTCATGGCGCATTTTGTTTGCGATGCAACATGACTGATGAAACTAAGTTCACACGCACTGATGTGCGAACCTCTTCGGTAAAGTGGGTGTAATTGCTTGCACATGTAGCCTACACTTCTGACGTTATAGCAGGTCCTCAGTGCTTCATCCGGCAATGGATAATATTGATCTCTGTGCAGGTTTATGATTAAGTAGTTGGTACTGAGCTGTATGGCCATAACCGTTCCATTGAGTAAGGTGGGAACGGCAATAAGATGCATCAGCTCGTATCGTTTATCGGACAACAACAGTATTTTAATTCGGAAGATCATTTTATTGGATAGTAAGCGTCCTTCGATTGTCATAATGCTGTAGAGTTCTAACAGGTTGTCATTTTTAACTGGTAGTCTCAGAGCTGCCGGCAAATTTTCTTTGATAGCTTGTAGTTCTGCTTGTAATTTAGCGGAACGCAGCAGCTGGGGATTGATTTTTCCATGATGAGTATCAATCAGGACATCTAACAAGATTGCTTGAGTACGTTGATAGTTGGTAATGATGAGCATCAATCTAACTGCAAGTGACGTAAAGCTCTGAGTGACCTTTTGTTGATACAGCTCCTGCGTCAGATTGTTTATGCGATTGATGGTTTGATTTAGGTCAACTTCGATATCACTGAATTGCTGTTCAACTATTTTTTCGTGATTTAACATGATGTTGACCGTAGAATCAATAAGTGATGTCTGGTTCTTGCTTAATTCCAGAAGGTAATTTTGATTTCGTTTCACGTTGTTTATGACGTGTGCCATTTTTTCTGCATACTCAACATCTAGGACTCCGAATAGAGCACTTGCGATATTACCGACTATGTTTAGCGGGGTTCTTTTTGTTCTCAGACCGCTTTTGGCTGAATGCAACAAAAATTCGTTGTTATTGTCCAGTTCATTGATGATCTTGTGGAACTACGTGACTGTATACATGCACGATTGCTCCTTTAGCTGGTGGCATACGTTGTTGAGCTGATAGATTCCTACCTTTAAAGACTCTAGTTCCATCCAATATGTTTTTAGGTCATAGTAGACGACCACATTCCATTCATGGAGTATGAGATTTGCTGCTCCCATACTTTCGAAGTAAATTCCTGGTGAAGTTTGGAATGGCTTAGTCTTCACCTGTTGTCCTAGTATCGGCATACTCAGGATTATCATTAAGAGACACAGGAGCATTGAGCTCGTGTATCGAGGAGTTTTAACCCAAGAGGTACCCGCTGCTGACACGGAGCTCAATTCCGGCCGTATCACCCTACCTTGGTCGGCCTTGTCATCCAGTTTGTTTCACGTGTTGCAGAAGGATTTATGGTTTCGGCCTCTACTGGTAGTGATGCTAGTTTGTGAATTGGTCGACGTAGAACTCCTGAGGTTGTTTTCACATCTGCTACTCTGATCAATCCATCATTTAGACTGATGTTCGATGTGGTCTTGGCCGATGCATCGAATACTACCCTAAGTTTTGTAGTTGTGCTGTCGGGTTTTAGCACACAATGATGTGGAAGAATATAATGCGGTTTCTGAATACTCTTAAGGTCAACTTGTGTCATGTGACCTAGAGCAATATATTCCTCCTTGAATTCACTGTATCTCTGTTTGAGATCAGGATTTTTTGCAAACTACCGTTCCAATTGGATGAATCGGGAGGTGGCGATATCCTTGGATTCACCAATGTCTTTCACGTTCTGGCGGGAGGGTAGCTTAACCTCGAAACGGCCCTCCGGAGTCCTTTTCACGTGTTGTTGGAAATGCGTCTCACATTTCAATTCCTGTGAGGTCATCCGTGGTGTTGAAGATTCACTTTCTTCCAACTTCCAAAATTTTTCCATTTGGTCATTCAGCTTCTCATTGTCCATGCTGAACATGCCGCAAGTTTTTTCGGACACCAGCCTACGCTCCGGTGTGCTTGCACTGCCAGCAACTATCCAGCCGAAAACAGTATTCTGAAGGGTTGGTAATCCTCTCCTCAAGTTTATCCGGCGAATTGATAATAGCTGATAGTACAATTCTGCTCCGATCAGAATATCTATTCCACCCGGCACGTTGAAGGTGGGGTCTGCGAGTGTAATGTTGTTTGGGAATCGCCAGCCTGTTATGTCGAATCCCTGAATCGGCTGTGTTGACATTATTTGCGCTATTGCATGTGCCTCTAATGTGGTCGAGAACTGATTCACTCTAGACTTCAAGCACAAGTTTATTCGCTGATGCACTTGTTGACAAGAGCCGCCTATGCCCCGAATGGAGATCCTTTATGGTGATGGCTTGTGTCCTAGCTTCCTGGCTGCCGCCTCCGTATAAGGTTGATCTGGGAACCACTATCCAATATGGCTCGGAATAGTAGTTGTTTCCCCTTGCTACTAACAATGTGGAGTTGCACTGTACTTAGTAACACTTGTGACGTTGAAATTTCTGCTGCTAGCGATGACGATGATGGTTGCGAACTGGATGTCGACCCTCGATCGGAAGTAGAAGCGTTGCTGCAGTGGGTTTCTCTCTCTTTGTGCAGGAGAGTGTTGTGCCTTCTGGAACACTTTCTACAATTCCTTGCTGAAATTTCTGCTGCTAGCGATGACGATGATGGTTGCGAACAGGATATCGACCCTCGATCGGAAGTAGAAGCGTTGCTGCAGTGAGTTTCTCTCTCTTTGTGCAGGAGAGTGTTGTGCCTTCTGGAACACTTTCTACAATTCCTTGCTGAGCAGATAGAGGATGTATGCCCCTCTTTAAGACAATTGATGCATAAGTTATGTTTCTTCGCAATGTGAAACCTGGCGATTGGGTTTTGCGACAGAAACTTCTGGCATGCAAACACTGGATGACTGCTCTTGCACATAACGCAAGAATTATTCCCATCAGTGGCCAGCATTGCTGATCTCGAATTCGGTGTATGCTGCGTACCTCCACGTTGTTTTGTCGTGAAGCTGTTCATACCCAATGATTCGAGTGCTTGGAAACGCAACTCCAAAAACTCCAGGAGCTGTTGCAACGACGGTACATCTCTTGGTGATGCTAACTGTTGTTCGTATTGTGTACGAGTTGTGTGATCTAATCTCTAAAGTAGAATGTAGACCAAAATAGCGTCCCATTGCTTGACTGGAACGCCGAGGTTGTTGAGAACCTGAACACATTCATTTGTCGTGTCATGAAGTGCTCGTATGGTTGATGCCTTCTCGCTTGATGAGACTGGTTGAAACATCAACTTATGAATGAAGGAATTGACCAGTAAGCGCTTGTTCGCGTATCTGGATTCCAAGGTACTCCACGCAGCATCATAGCCCAAATCGGTCATCGAGAGATGCTGAACCAATGCCTTGGCTTCTCCTCCCAGATTGTTCATCAAGTAGAACATCTTTTGCACCTTTGAAATTGGCTGGCTGTGGATGAGTTTGATGTATAATGCATGAAATTGCGTCCACTGCAGATAGTCACCATTAAGTGTTGGTAACGTTATCTGAGGCAATTTTACGTGCATCGTAGAGCTGGCTAACGATGGTGCTGCTGTGGCTGTCATCGTTGATGATTGCAATGCATTATCCAGCTTTTCCTGAAGCATTATCAGGTTATGTTGAACTCGTTTCTCCATACTTGAAAATAAGCCGGTTTCATAATCGGGCTGTTGCGGCTCGCCCATGATGTCGAAGTGCAAGTCAGAAATTCGACTCCAGTGCTCACGGATACAAGTTAATTTTTGCTTACAAAAAGCAGGTGTTTGCACTGATTCTAACTCTGCCTCTATATCCGTCAATAGACCGTGGATGGCGTCCATTGCTGCCTGTAGCTGCCGAATTTTTCGAAAGTAGGATTCGGGGGCACCAGAAGTTGTATTTTTGCCTTTCTGGCTCAACCCTGATTCGATAAGTTCGCGAGAACTCTGCAATGCGGCTTGATATTTTAAATATAACGCCTTCACTTGCTGAAACAAGCCTTCCGCAAAATATGCGTGGTCCGGGTATTTTTCGCGCAACGGCTGCAGACTGGCATCGCGATCCTCGAACTCTCTCCAATCAGACTCTAGTTGAGCTTGTCGGCCCTCGATGTACTCAGCCGTACGTCGAGACGGTCCATCCTTGGAGAAATTCTTCAAGGCGCGCTGAATCCTTTCGCCATTGGCGATTTGCTCTGCTGCTAAATTTTCCATACCGAGTCTGTGTTGGCCCAGACTACGCCGACCGGATTCAAACGGATTACGAATTTAAAAAACAACACAAAAAAAAAATTAATTTACGCGTTCGCGATCGCGATCACGTCGGGGTCACCAAAAAATGTTTATACCGCGAGTGAACTCCTTTGTTCACCCGCCCACGATATGTTAATTAAAACGCGAATTTCAATGAATACAATATCCATTGATGATTTATGGGTATTTCGGTACTTAAACCGATATACCAGCGGCGAAACATATTTTTAAAGAAAAAGATTTCGATTAAATTAATAAACGACCTTTATTCTTGATCATCTAACGACGACTGAAGACTAGTTACAAAAATTCTTACAATCTTCATTTTTCTTTTTGCTTAATAAGCATATTCCCGCGGCGTGTGTATTACAAATTATATACATACCACGGACGCGAGAAAATGCTGACGGAAGGTCTAGATCTTCAAATTACTAACATGCATGACGATACGCACAGAAGGTACTTGCCATGCAATATTATCGAAATTGAATTGTTGAATTTATAAACATGATATTCTAAACAATATGCACAGAAGGTGCTGAAATGAAGACGATAATAAAAAGAAAAACAAATTCCTTGAATTTAAGATGTGATGATGGGACTTTCTGAAGATGATAAAAAAACATAACAGGGCTACGATTGCGCGTAAGCCGCAATCTTACGATACTCTAGATGAAATAGAATTTTTTGTGATCCCAAGAAATTTTGTATGGGGAGTGTTAGAAGGGGTGATAGCATTGACCTAATTTTTTCCCCATCATGCTAAAGTAGCTATAAAAATGTTTTGTACAAAATGCTAACTCCAAAAAGTTAAAAGGAACTGAGAAAATTAGTGTGTTAGATTTAGTGAAAATGTGCAGTTTGTGTGGGAGGTGGTAGAAGGAGAGGGGGGATTTTACTGATTTTTTCAGAAATAACTAAGAATATCATAAAATTGACATCTCTTAAATTTTAGACCAGTAACATTCATACTTTTCAAGAAAATATACTTTTTGTGAAGTTGTGAAACTGTGTCATATTGTATGGGAGGGGTTAGAAGCAGTAAAGCTAATCAAATATTTTTTTCTGATCTTAGTGATAATTCTAAATAAGTATTTATCACAAAATGTGAGCTCGATAAATGTTATATGTTCTGAGAAAATCGGCTTAGAGCATTTCATGAAAAAGTGTAGTTTGTATGGGAGGGGGAAGAAGGAGAGGGAGGACGCAAATAATTTGTGTACTGTATATTGAAATCATTATGAAAGTAATATATCCCGAAATTCAGACTAAAAGCTTTTATACTTTTCGAGCAAATCCATTTATAGTCGAATTGCGAAATTGTGCCATTTTGTATGGGAGGGGGTAGAAGGGGTAAATCTAATCGTCTAATTTTTTTTAAGCCTTACTAACAATTTTTATTAAATATTTAGTGCACAATTTCAGCTCGCTAAATTTTATACGCACTGAGTAAATTGGCTTAAAGTAATTCATGACAAGTACAGTTTGTATGGGAGGTGGTAGAAGGAGGAGGAGGACACGCATAATTTTTATACCGTAGATTGATATTATCATAAAAGTAATATATTTCAAATTTCAGGCCAATAGGTTTTATACTTTTCGAGCAAATCCGTTTATTGTCAAATTGCGCATTTGTGTCATTTTGTATGGGAGGGGGTAGAAGGGGTAGAGCGATTTGGCCCGTTCACGAACTTAAAGTTACTTTTTTGCTAAAAACGACACACACAAATTTTTAGCACTATAGCTCAAAGCTTTCGAGAGTTATGCTGTAGACAGACGCACAGACATACAGACGGACAGACGGTCACTCGGAATCGAGGTTTTTGAGCGACAACAAATATTTCTGTATCCTTGGCGGCTCTGTGCGAGCGTTATTTCTTAGCGTTACAAACGGTAAGGCAAACACAATATACTCTCAGATTTCATCTAGAGTATAAAAATGTTGACCGGGCTTAAACAGATTTCTTTACAACGAAAATGTTATATTGTGCATTCGTCCGATCTCTCCTAGAATATTCTAGTCCTATCTGGTCACCATTTTATTCCATTCACATAGATAGGATCGAAGCAGTTCAGCGTCGGTTCTTAAGGTTTGTCCTTCAGGGTTTTTGGTTTTAAAGTTATTTCAGGTATAATTGACTCTGACAAATTGCTGTCTATGATTAATTTCAACGTTCTATATCGTCCTTGGCGAAATTATAAGCTTTGTAGAATTCCACAGCATCGCACGAACTACGGGTTTTATGAACCAGTTTCAAACATGTTAAGAGATTTCAATAGCTTCTTCTCGCAATTGGATTGTCACATGAGTGTTCCACAAGTAAAATAAACTGCCAACAAGTCGGGCGAAACTTTATTATTCTTGGGACAAGTTGCGGATGCGTGGAAAGTCAATATGCAGGTTAGAGTGGTTAGGGAAGACTAAGTGAAAGGGGGTTCTTGGGCAGGGCAGTTATCAATTTCACACTTTATGGAAACGTTCAAAAGCTCCAGTATATATAATCAATATTTCGTTCGTTTATTTATACAAGTTTGAGTTTTGTGAGGGGAGGGGTGAGGGGTAATAGTAAGGGTCGGTGGATGTTAATAGTTTTTTAATTGATTGCTTGAATCACGTCCAATATTCCTTGTATAGAATGTCAGTTTCATAGACGAAGTTGCATAGAATTTTCATAAGATTCTATGTATTTTACATTCACGAAACCAAACATTTGTATGGGAGGTGGTAGAGGAGGTAAGGGAATCGTAAAAATTCTGACGCAATTCTATTTCCTTTCTCATGTAGTGTGCTCGTACAAAATTTCAAATTCGTAGCTTTGAATTTGTTGGTTATTAGTTGATTTAATGAAATAGGACGAAATGATACTTTTGTATGGGAGGGGGTAGAAGGGCAAGCGCGATTGCAAAACTTTTATAGGAATTTCATTTCAATTATTTTTATAAGTTTTCATGCAAAATTTGAAATGGATAGTGTCACAACTAACGCCATACGATACAAAACAAAAACGAACGTTACAACAATGTACCGCCGCAGCAGCTGTCAGATAGCACAACATGGCCGTCTAGCAACATTACGCAACATTAAAGCATAGCAATATTCCCAACGCAACATGGCCGTCTGGCAACATCACAATATGGCAGCACTACATCGCCGGCTATAAAAGCAGCAGCAGCACACTGGATAAATTATTCTAATTCATAACGTCCTTGCATCCTTAGGAGTCTAAGGCTTTGGACTAGGATCATATCTAGAGACACCTCTGCATCCTTCGGGGTCTAAAGTCTTAGATATCCGCATCACCCATCTAAGTTTAGAATTACGTTTTATACGATTAAAGCTTGAATTGTTTATGTTGGAAATTTAATATACAAAAAGAGAATATTGTTAATAAAGTTCTTGAATGCACTCTAAACCTGTTTTACTGAGAGAATTCGCAAAATAAAAGATATCGAACAAAAGAGTTCGCTACAATAGCTTTTAAGAGTTAGCTGATAACTGATTTCTTAAAAATGCTCGAAAAAATAATTTTGTTTGGGAGGGGATAGAAGAGGTGGGGGCATTGCAAAATTTGTGAAGCAAATTTCTTTCCATTCTCTTGTAAAGTACTCGTAAAAAATTTCAAGTTCGTAACTTTTAATTTATTGGTTATTAGTTGATTTAATGAAATTGGTCGAAATCATACTTTTGTATGGGAGGGGGTAGAAGGGCCAGTGCGATTTCAAAAGTTTTAAAATTATTTCAAATATTTTTATAAGTTCTTATGCAAAATTTCAAATTGATAGCTTTTAATAGTTAGGTGATAATGAATTTCTTAAAAATGGTCGAAAAAATGATTTTGTATGGGAGGGGGTAGAAGTTTTAAAAGTATTCAACCAGTTAATATTTCATACTCTTAGGGATTTTTTTTAAATGTATTTCCCAAATTTTCAAGTTTCTACCTTAAAATTTCATCCAAAAATTTTCACTTTTCGTGTTTTTTTTGCTGCACATGAAACACCTTGTGCCCATTAGACCGAGGTGGTTGGTTCGTAACAATTGTGGATCAAATTAATATTTTTTTTGTATGTATATCAAATAGATGTATCCACACGCCAAATTTAAAGTTTCTATCTTTGACCAGAGTCCTAAAAAAATCACTCAAAATTTTCCACATTTTTGCTTACCACCTCCCTCCCTTTACACCCCCTAATTTAAAATTTTTATCAAAATTAAATATTGTGTAGTTCTACAATCTGACAAATTTTCGATTTGATATCTGTTTTATTTTTTGAGATACAAGGATTTGTAATTTTGAAAAGTGCGCCATTTTTGAAATGCTCCCCGTTTCCCCCCACTACTATTTTTTCAACATATTATATTTTTTGTATTTGCCTAGTATAGCTTAATATACGTTTTAAGTTTCAAGTACATAGCTTAAGAGATAGTTGAGATACTCATTTTTAAGTGTTTTTCTTTGCACCCCCCGTGACCCTCCCTCTTACAATAATTACCCATTTTCTAAGTTGATTCCTTTGGAACTATATGCCACCTTAATGGTCTCAAAATATGAATTTTTTATGATAAGTAATTTGGAAAATATAGTCATTTGAAAAAACAATTCGGCCGACAATTTGAGACCTTTAACGGTCTCGGAGATATGAGTCTATATGTACGGCGTACGGCGGGACGGATTTTTTTTTTGCATTTTTAGTCATGAAACGCGAAAAAAAAAATTTCAGGGCAGCAAACTGTTTTTTTTCTTGTGTCGATCACAATACTTTATTATTAGAATAATAAAGTAAAATCAGCTTTCCTGAGGTTAATTATGTTTAATTAGGTTTGATTATTTAAAAAGTTTTTTTTTTTTTGTATTTAATTCTTTTTTATTTTTTTTATTGTTTCCAACTTTATGTACAATATGTGTAGTAATCAATTCTTTGATGAAATAAATTATTATTATTATTATTATTAAATGCACTTAGTCAAATTTCATTGAAACTAGAAAAACCACAAACTTCAAATTTAGCCACAATTCGTTCCTTAACAATTGTAATGAATGGTTAAAAAAAATATGAAATTCGCTTCACTCCTTCTATCATTTACCATACAAATTTTTGTATTGGAAATGCAAGAAAAGTACAATATTTCTCCTTCAAACATTTGAGAGCTTTCGACTTTAAAATTGTAGTAAAGCAATGTGATAGGATGTTGATAAGCAGATTCAAAATCATCCAAAGCCTCCCACTTTCACAAATGCCGGAAATTCGGACAAAAATTATTCGATTCCCTCGAAAATTATGAAAACTACAAACTTTAAATTCAACATGAAACATTTTATGCACTACGTTGGGTGATTCATAATTTTGTTCGTTCAGATAACGGGAATATTGTTCGTGAATATCTGCGTATTTGTACACTGTGCCATTTGCACCATTGCATGGAATATTAGAGAGGACTCGTAGTGAAGGCGTTTCATATTTTTAAAAATATTAAGTGACCTTATATATGTACATATGAAAATATATGAAACTGACCTTATATCCTTTCTTAGCCTACTTCCGGAAACGCACTAGGCACTTGGCCATTCAGGATGTCTTCTTTCCTTCTACTTTTCAAACCGGGCTTGGGGCCGTCTTTGGCGAAGTTAATTATACAACATGTCCTGAAGCTATTGATCGTATTCACATTGAAGTATTAAATAATCGACAACAGTCATGACCCGTTCACTTAGTCTTCCTTATCTACCCAGCTTGATTAACTTTCGAACAAGCAACACGCAATAGCAATCGCGGCGGCTTTTTTCTAATTTTCGATAACTAAATAGATCTATTTCTTAGTTGTTTTTAAAAATTAAAGTCGACCTAATTCTGTGATTAGTGTTTATTTCATTTTCGGGTACAGGAATTGCTCGACATATAAAAAAACTAAACGGTTCCTTAGTGTACAGTGCAGCATAATAGTTGCCTTAACACCCAAAAACAGTGATTAGTGTGCTCCAACTGCGTGTCAGAGATCGTGTATTTATAACAAATTGTTTTAATTCTCGAATAAAGAAACATAATGAATTACGGCTTTATCAGTGCATAGTGCGGAATCATAGTCGTCTTATATCTACACTCCGTTTCATATTTATAACCCACGTAGAAATTTTTTGTTATTTCCACTCGGAAAATTATTATACTCTAGATGAAATCTCAGAGTATATTGTGTTTGCCTTACCGTTTGTAATGCTAAGAGATAATGCTCGGACAGAGTCGCCAAGGGTCCAGAAATATTTGTTGTCGCTCAAAAATCTCGATCCCGAGTGACCGTCTGTCTACAACATACCTCTCGAAAGCTTTGACCTATCGTGCTGAAAATTGTTATATATATGTATATAATTTTTAGCAAAAAAGTAACTTTAAGTTCGTGAATGGGCCACATCCCCCTACTGCTTATAACCTCTCCCAAACATATTGCATGAAATTTCGATATTTAAAGAAATTGATTTTCTCCGAAACCGTTTCAGCTATTGACTTGAAAATTAGGCAATAGTATTATAATGTGAATAAGATTACTGTCAAAAAATATTGATCTGATCCCTTTACTCTTTCTACCCCCTCCCATACAAATGTACAATTTTCAAAAAAGCATTTATTCGGTTTGCATCGTAACTAGCAAAGCAAAGAGATCCAATTTTTGTCAAAACTAATTTTATTACAATTGCAACCAATTTTGTAAAATTTGTTAACTTCACCTCACTCTTTCTTCACCCTCCCATACAAATTTCACGAAATTTCAGAATTTAAACAAAATTATTTTTCTCCAAAATCATCAAGGCTATCAATTTTAAATTTTGAGAAAAGTATACTGTTACAAGTATCATTGATGCCAAAAAAATTGGTTTTGATTCGAACACTCCTTCTACCCCTCCCATACAAATGCACAATTTTGGTAAATGCATTTAATCGATTTTCATTGAAACTAGAAAACGTACCAGCATAAAATTTTGCCACAATTTGTCCCTTAACAATTGCAATAAATGCTTAAAAAAATATGTACTTGGTTTCACTCCTTCTACCACCTCCCATACAAATTTTTGTATTGAAAACTCAAGAAAAGTATTTCTCCTTAGAACATATGAGTAACAAAGCAATGTAATTAGGATGTTGATAAGGAGATTCAAAATCATCCAAAAGCTCTCATACAAATGCATAAATTCAAGCACAAGTTGTTCAATTTCCTCGAAAATTATGAAAGCTACAAACTTTGAATTCAGAATGAAAAATTTTGCATACTACGTTCGGTGTTATATACAAAAACTACAAACCTTCCCCCTCTGCTTTTACCAACTCCCATACAAAAGTCACAATTCACTATTAGAAAGAATTTAAGGTAACATATTTCAGGTACAATAAACTTTCCAATTCCATCTAGAGTATAATATTATTGGGCTTTACGCCCAATCATAATTCTGATATGCTTATGCTTTTGTATTTGATTGCTAATTGTAGAAAGCCTGGAGCTGAAATTATTTGTATGCAAATTATTGCAGGGATTCGTTATTTTCGCAACAGTTCCAGTTATTATAAGTTTTTTGCTCGTTTCATATATATAACCCAGTTGAAGTTTCCAACAAAATAAAGTGTTAATTACATGTAAATTTTATATAAAAAATCTTATAGAAAAACTTAATAGGTACTAGGGATTTTATGACTTCAAAAATCCGTTTTTTCATCGATTGGATTAATTTATTTAACTTTTCAGGGTCAAGTTACTGACATTCATCAAGAATAGCAGCTTTCAATTCCGTCAGTGATTCATACTGGCGATTTTCAGCATATACCCGTCTGACAAATACTCCCCAAATGTTTTCAATGGGATTCAGATCGGGAGAACATGATGGCCAGTTCATCATCCTAATGGTATTTGTCCCATCCAACCCTTTGTTTCACGACTGGTATGAATTCTGGCATTATCTTGTTGGAAAATCCTGTTATTTTAGCCACGTTCTGCCAGAAATGGCAGTAAACTGTTTTCGAGTACTTGGATGTAACTCCTACTATTTATTCGCGATGAAATAAATTGTATATCCAAACGAGTTGCTGCAGAAAATGCTCCCCACAACATCACAGAACCGCCACCAAAATCCCTCTTCAAGAAATAGAGAGGTTCCTTCCTCAGGCCGCGCCAGTACAAATTAAATCTGTCGGGTCCATCTAAGTTCCATTTCTTTTTATCAGAAAACATCACCTGAAAATGATATCTTGAGCTTACACAATGAAGAAGTACGAAAGCCAGTATGTCTTACAAAAGACCAATCTTTTCCTCTCTCCCCGCGGAGACAGTTTCCTTTTTTTTTTCCTTTCGCTTCGTTTTCCCATGTAACTGCGGATCTTTTAAAAAGTTTCGAATCACACGTCGACTGCGAGCAACTTTTCTCGAAATTTCACTTGTTTTCAAACCATCATCTTTGTACGCTACAATTTCACCCTTTTCGACATCATATAAAGACATACCGCGCAGTATTTTAAATAATAAGATTATTACGAAACAGCAACTAAACTGACTCAATGTGTCGATTTCTAACTGCACTAATCACCATGTGGGTTATAAATATGAAACGCACAAAAATGACGAATTTCCAAGAACTGCAGCAAAAAGAACGGTAATGAGAAATGATTTACAGAAAAATCATGGCACAGAGTTTCTCAATCTTACCTTGTATTCAATTTGGGGCAAAATTATTTTAAGGCGAAAATAATTTCATATTGGCAGGTGGGTTATAAATATGAAACGGAGTGTATATATTCCGTTGTTATTACCACTCGTTGCTTACCTTGCTGTTGCAGTCTCATAGGCATTCTATGTCGAGTTATAAAGCTGCTGTTTATATTACTTGTTGTCACGTTGTTGCAGCTCAGTAGGAGCTTACAATTTAACTTTTTGTCCACGTTTACTAGTGGAAATCGAAAATGCTGTGCAAGAAATGCAAAACTGCAATAAACAATCCAGCCGTATCGGTCCGTT
The DNA here is from genome assembly GCA_963669355.1 of Chorisops tibialis. Classification (NCBI taxonomy): domain Eukaryota; kingdom Metazoa; phylum Arthropoda; class Insecta; order Diptera; family Stratiomyidae; genus Chorisops; species Chorisops tibialis. Next base: position 145,648,653 of record OY770263.1, read on the forward strand.
GTTGCAGCATCTGTGCCTGTGCATATCATATGACCTGCATTGATGACTCTGTTATTGTGCCGAAATTTTTCGCAGCAATGAATCTTCCTGGTTTATCCTGGACTTGTAAAGATTGCCGAGCAACGGGCCTCTCAATAATCCTTAAAATTGACGAACTGAAAACTTCAATTTGTGAGCTGGCCGCTAGTGGGGCTGCGATCTCGCAGAGCTAGATCCATATGCTCCCGTCCCTTTCTATGCCGTCATCGGAGGAGGCTTAACATAGTGTTCGAATCACCAGAAGCGCAACTGCTGCCACTGCATCTTCTTCTTCTTCAAGTGCTGGTGCAAATTCGACATTTCTTATCTGTGGTGACTTCAACCTCCACAACTTACAATGGAATGCAGACTTGTCACACCCTTCATTGTCTTTATATTTGTAGAAGCATAGACGGTCCCAAGCCCGAGTTGAGAAAGGAGGAGGGAACATGGAGTTAACCTGAATGGCCAGTAACACCAGTGCGTCTCAGGAAGTAGGCAAAAAGTATGACATAGTTGGACTTGCAGCATAGCTGTGAGAACTCCAGCATGTCATATTTAGCTCAAAACCCCCACCCTTTTTCTACTAGGGTGTAATAAATAAGTAGGACCGGTCCTCCAGGTCGGGGGTTGGGCGAGGCGCCGACAACGCATCACCGGAAAAAGAACACTGTCCAGAAACCTGAAGAACAGCCTCGGAAAGGATGGACTCAACGGCAACGACCCCGCAAACGAAAAATGGACTACTCTATTGGATCTTGGAATGTTCGATCCTTATTTAGGACAAGAGCTCTGAAAGAGTTTCTCGAAGAAGTGGCAAAACACAACATCAACTTAACTGCCATCCAAGAAACGAAATGGCTCGGTAGCGAAATCATGGACATGAGATCACACACAATCTATCCAAGTGGAAAATTGTCGGGAAGCAGAGAGTTTGGAGTCGCTTTTGTCGTTGACAAAAAATTTAAACAGCAGGTCACGAGCTTCAAACCAATAAGTGAAAGATTGTGTGCAATCCGAATAAAGACTAAATTTTTCAACACTTGGTTGATCAACGTTCACGCACCAACAGAAGACAAGGACGATGTAACTAAAGACGAATTTTATGCCACCCTAGAGACAACCTATGACTCACTGCCCTCGAATGACCTAAAAATTGTCTTAGGGGATTTTAATGCAAAAGTCGGAAAGGAGGAGGCTCATAGAGGAACAACAGGAGGGCACAGTCTCCATGACATAACCAACGACAATGGCCAACGTCTTATTGATTTCGCAAGCAGCAACAATATCATAGTAAGCTCTACGTGCTTCCCACATCGCGATATTCATAAACAAACGTGGGCATCACCAGATGGTCACACCTTCAGCCAAATAGACCACGTTCTTATTGAGAAAAGGGCTGCTTCCAGCATACTTGATGTACGAACTCTCCGCGGTGCGAATAGTGACTCTGATCACTATCTAGTCAGAGCTAAGTATCGATGCAAAATAGCTTGTCGTGGGTATTCGAAAACGAGCTCGCAAATTCAATGTCGACAAGCTTAACGACGAAACGGTGGCGCAGGCTTACATGCTAGCATGTAATAATGATTTCAGTGCGGTTGCGCCTTCGAACTCTGTTAATGTTGATCTTTCGCGCGACCTTCGTCATAACATAGGCAGGAATTTGTGTAACCTTAGGCATGTAAGAACTAATCTTTTAATTAATGATAAAGAATTGAATTTTTATTTCCACAATATGTCTGGAATGAGAAGTTCTCTGCCTCAATTTCGTAATGATTTGGCTAACTGTCCATATGACATTGCAATGATTACTGAAACTTGGCTCCTAGCTTCGCATTTAGACGCGGAGATCATCCCTTCTGGATGGTCTATTTTTCGAAAAGACAAATTTGAACCAATTCATCTGGCTGATCAGCGTGGAGGTGGTGTCTTTATTGCAGTAAACAATAAGCTCTCTAGCTATCCCGTATCGGTTCAGTTGCCAACTAATGCTATTTTTCAGGTTTGCGCATGTAAAATTCAATTGCTTGATCGATATCTGGTGTTAGTCTGTTTTTACATACCACCTGATTCTACTGAGCAGCACTATGCTGATCTCGCAGCATCCATTAAACTTATACATTCATCTATCCTTCCCGGTGATGATTTCTTGTTGTATGGCGATGCAAACCTAAGTGGTATAAGATGGGAGGTCAGTGAAATTTTTGAATCTGTGTTTGACCCACTTAACATAAGTAATCATCAAATTACATTTTTAACTGAAATTCACTCACTTGGTTTGTTTCAAATTTGTGATAAAATCAATAATTTCGGAAATGTATTGGATCTTATTTTCACTAGCTTTACTTCAAATTTTTCATTTGCTGAAGCAACATCCACATTGACTAAAAAGACGAGTATTTTCCACAAAATACTTACATTAAATTATTTCTCTTCAAAACATGTTTCTCGTAATGACTCTAACAAGACCATATCATACGATTTTACTAATGCAGACTATGAAATGATTAATTTTGAAATCTCCAACTTAAAATCTTCAGACAATATTATACCTAGTCCTGCCATAAGTTCTGTCACATAATTTCTCACATTGGCAACAACTTTATTTTATGAGTGACATTTCAATATCGGCCAGTTTTATAAACGTCATAATGTTGTTGACAGTTGATGGTCATTTAAAGTGTGTTCGTTAACGTGTGAAGATGGAATGGGGTGTAATAGAAAACCGAACTGCAGTGATTGCACTACATAAGTGTGGAAAATCCGCGAGTGAAATTTTCAAGTTGTTGTGCCCGTTAAAAATAACGCAAAGATTTGTGTATCGTGCGATCCAGAGATATAACGCGATCCAGACTATTGAAGATCGACCTCGTTCTGGACGTCCGCGTGATGTACGTTCTTCTGCTGCCATCAAAGCGGTCGAGAGTCGAATTCGTCGAAATCCGCTTCGTAAACAACGAATCATGGCTCGAGAGATGAACATCTCCACCCGAAGTATGTCTCGCATCATAAAATCTGACCTCGGGATGAGTGCCTTTCGACGATCAACGGGACATTTGCTGACTGAGCAGTTGAAGCAAATTAGGAGCACCAGATCGAAAGAGCTCCTTCGGCGGTACGGCAACAACAAACATCGAGAAATTTTATTTACCGATGAAAAAATTTTTACGGTGGAGGAACATTTCAACCGCCAAAATGATAAGGTGTATGCCCACAGCTCCATAGAAGCCCGAGAAGTTGCCACTAGGGTACAGCGAGGACATCATCCAGCATCAGTCATGGTATGGTGGGGTGTCAGCTACGAAGGGGTCACCGAGCTTCATTTTTGCGAAAAAGGCGTAAAAACTGCAGCGAAAAATTATCAAACGGACATCCTGGAGGGATGTGTGAAGCCGCTGAACTCTACGCTATTCAACAATCGACATTGGGTTTTCCAGCAAGATTCTGCGCCAGCCCACAAAGCTCGAACCACACAAGCGTGGTTGGAAACCAATATTCCACAGTTTATAAGGGCGACGGAATGGCCTTCTGGGAGCCCAGATTTGAATCCCCTGGACTACAAACTGTGGGCGGAGTTAGAGTCCATGGTGTGCACGAGACGACACCCAAATATCGAGAGCCTTAAGCGATCTTTGACAGAAGCAGTAGCTAATTTTCCGCTAGAAACAGTGCGTACTGCTATCGATGACTGGCCCAACAGATTAAAGAGCTGTGTTAAGGCTAAAGGCGGCCACTTTGAATAATTTGTTGCTTATTTTACTTCCATTAGTATGCCAAAATAAAATATATTTTCCTTTGTCAAAAACTCTTTTTCATTTATACAAAAATTGCCCATATACGTGTGACAGAACTTATGGCACGACTAGGTAGATGTGAATGTTATAGCCGATAACCTCATTACCTCGTTAATACGTATAATAGATAAGCACACACCTAAGCGCATTAGTACAAAGTTATCTTGTTCTCCGCACATGGATAAAAGCCTTAGAGTACTGCGCAACAAGCGCAACAAGGCCTACAGGAAATGGACTAAATCTAAATCAGTTAATGATCATACTAAATTTCTGCATCTACGCGAACAATTCGAAATTTGTGAAACGGAAGCCTTAGCACTATATAACCGTAAAATAGTAAATAGCCTGATTGACCGCCCTAAATTGTTTTGGCAACACATCAACGACAAGCGCGGTACAAGTGGCTATCCGGCTTCTATGAAACTTGGTGTTCGCACATCTTCCGATCCTAAAATAATTGCAAATCTGTTCGCCAACCACTTTAAATCCAAACTTACCAAGCCTTTTAACTTTGATCCTGGCAAGTTTTCGCATATTCCTGTTCATGATGAAAAGATAAGTGATGTGATCCTAACTATTGATCAAATTACTTCAGCGCTGGTTGATCTAAATATTAATAAAGGTGCTGGACCTGATCTTATTCCCCCAATTTTCTTGAAAAAAACCGCCTATACTGTATCTCGGTTATTGTGTCCCTTATTCAATGCTTCCCTTCAACAATCTATATTTCCTATATGTTTTAAATCAGCGCATATAACGCCTATTTTGAAGTCTGGAGATAGATCGGACATTCGTAACTACAGGGGTATTAGCATTTTATCGTCTATTGGTAAGGTTTTTGAAAAACTAGTTGCGGAAATATTAGTTGATATCGTTAGTCCTATTATCCATCCTTGTCAACATGGTTTCTTAAAGGGCAAGTCAACTGTCTCTAATCTGTTGGAATATTCTACCTTCATTAGACAAAAATTGGGTAATAGAACCCAGGTTGATTCTGTCTACACTGATTTTTCTAGCGCTTTTGATGTTGTGGACCATGGTTTGCTACTTTTCAAGTTAGAGCGATATGGTATAAGAGGTGTTTTTTTGAAGTGGTTGCAGTCCTACTTGAAGGATCGTACACAACAAGTTAAATTCTCATCACATCTGTCCAAAACGACTGCAGTCTCCTCTGGCGTTCCTCAAGGTAGCATTCTGGGCCCCCTGTTATTTATAGTTTTTATTAATGACGTGCCATTACTTTTGAACAATTGCAAAGTATCTTTTTACGCTGACGACTTAAAAATCTTCAGAACTATTGACTCAAATCAGGATTGTCTTATATTGCAAAACAATATTGACATCTTATCTGATTGGTGTTTGAATAACGCTATGCAGTTAAACGTTAAAAAATGTGCAGTAATAAGCTTTTCTAGAAAAATAGCCGGCTCTTTGAAGTTTGACTACAATATTAATAATGAAAACCTAAAACGAGTCTCTCAAATTAAAGATCTTGGAGTAATATTTGACGAAAAATTAAATTTTAAGTCCCACATAGATAAAATCTCAAATAGTGGCATGGCTATGTTGGGTTTCTTAAAAAGGAGAGTCAAGGAATTCAATGACCCGCATTTATGCAAAACTCTTTTCTGTACGCTGTTGTTGCCTCTGCTCGAGTATGCAAGTGTTATCTGGTCTCCTTCCACTCAGACTGACTCGTACAGGGTTGAAAGAGTGCAGGTTCAATTCCTTCTGTTTGCTTTAAGAAGTCTGCACTTTGCTAGCTACTGCTTGCCTTCTTACAAGTGCAGGCTACTTTTGCTAAACATGACAACTCTCGACAAAAGAAGAGAGCTTGTTTCGGCTACCCTTGCTTTTGATTTGATTAGGTGTAACATGATTTCTGACGAGCTCCTTTCGCGCTTTATTTTTGTTGACCATCGGTTCAGTTTTCGAGACAAAAGAATTTTGAAAGTGGAAATTCATTCTTCGAACTTTATGATGAATGATCCTATTTCTAGAGCCATAAATAACTTTAACTTACATTCTGACTGCTATAATACTGTTTCAGCAAGAGATACATATAAAGAAAAAATGTTGACTAAATTTAAGACATTGTTTGTAAAATAATATATAAAATAATATGTATTAAGATATTTACTCATTAATGTCTCTTGTTCTGTATAATTTGATAATTTTTGCAAGTAGTGGTAAGATCTTCGTTTTAAATTTTTTTAAATTTTATCGTATTAAGTGTTAAATAGTATTAAGACATTTGTAAAATAGGCTTAATTTGTCTGTATATATAAATAAATAAAATAAATAATAAACACCTGACACCAATATATGAAAATATCCAAAATATGCCAGTGGATAATGCGTGGATGAAAATACGAGACGGCATCAAATCCTCCGCGGAAGAGGTATTAGGATATCAAGCACGGCGAAAAAGTAATGATTGGTTCGACCAAGAATGTCGCGACGCAATTGATAGAAAGAACGAAGCTTACAAAATTTTTACTGAACGACCAAACGGCCAAAAAAGAAAGATATGACGAGCTTAGGCGATATGCGAAAAAGACCTGCACACGAAAACAAAGGAAGTACCATAATGACAAGATACAAAAAATGGACGACGACATGAGAAAAACTAATACGCGGGACGCATACGCCATAGTAAAAGACTTGAAAAAGGCATATAAACGAGTCTCTGCAAAGACGCAGAGGGTAATATCATCAGCGACACAGAAGAAATCAAAAGGAGATGGGCTTCATACGTCGAACATCTTTTGAATCCCATCCCAGTAGCACCGATAACGACAGACAACATTTCAATTGAAGCCTCAACTGACGAAGATGAACCATCATCGACACTACCCACACTTGCTGAAATCAAAGCAGCCCTATGTGACCAAAAACTAAAAAAAGCGCCGGGAATTGACGAAATACCAGTTGAACTTCTGAAAAACGGTGGAAATTGTGTCGCTGAAATACTGCACAACATGATATGCAAAATTTGGACAGAGGAAATCATACCCGACGACTGGCGAAAAAGCATTATATGTCCAATTTACAAGAAAGGAGACAAACTCTGCTGTGAGAACTACAGGGGTATATCATTGTTGTGTACGTCCTATAAAATACTGACAAAAATAATTGAACGTCGTCTTAAGCCCTATACTAATCAAATAATTGGCGAATACCAAGGCGGATTCAGAACCGGACGATCTACAACAGACCAGATATTCTCGGTGAAACAGGTGCTTGAGAAATGCTGGGAATATAACACAGACGTGCACCAAATATTCGTAGATTTTAAACAAGCATACGACAGTTTCGTCAGGAGCGTACTGTACCAAATCATGCTTGACTTTGGAATTCCTCCAAAACTAGTCCGACTAACAAGACTCACAATGACGAACACTGAATCCCAAGTGAGAATACAAACCGATTCCACAACCAGCTTTCGAACGGAATGTGGTTTAAAGCAGGGAGATGGTCTAGCTCCTATGCTTTTCAACTTGGCACTAGAGTATGTCGTCCGAAAAATACCAGTCGACACCAACGGGACACTACTATTCAAGTCCACCCAACTAGTAGCATACGCTGACGACATTAACATTCTAGCAAGATCCTTCCCTAGTGCTAAGGAGGTATTTGTCAATCTTGACTCCGCCGCAAAAGAAGTCGGGTTGCGCATTAATGAAAGCAAAACAAAAGTAATGACGCAAACAAGAAGGAGAACGCCAATCAGACAAAACATAACAATTGCGGAATATAATTTGGAGAGTGTGGACAACTTCATATATCTTGGGGCTAATCTAGTAAAGGACGGTAATGAAACAGACGAAATCAAACGACGGATAATACTTGCAAATAAGACGTATTATTCGGTACTTCCAATAATGAATTCCAAGAAAGTGCACAGGAACAATAAGCTGCGGATTTATGAAACTATTATACGACCTGTGCTCTGTTATGGCAGCGAGACGTGGACATTAGTTCGAACTTCCGAAAAAGCAGTTAACGCATTCGAAAGAAAGATCCTCCGAAGAATTTTGGGACCTGTGAAGGAAGGAACGGAATGGCGAATAAGATACAACCATGAGTTTTTTTGGAGTAAAGAGGTTCATCTATTTCTTCATCCCAATCTAAGCCAGTACGCCAGATTTCTTGAAGCAAAATTTTCATATAAATCAAAAAAGAAGCTAGTAGTCCCAATGGATCGAACACTGACATTAGCGTCCGTAGTACTTCTCGTTTCGTAGGTTTGCATTTTCCTAAGAGAACATCACGGCTAATTTTGCTAAGTGACAGTTGAAAGGTAAGGGAGTCAGATGTCGTACAACATCTCATCCCAAGAATTTTTGTAGAGTTTGAATTAGAATGCTCGTTGAAAGTCTTTGATTCCTGAAGTGAGTCTTCGCCTAACGCTGCTAAGACTTCAGGTGAATTGGAAGCTCAGTTTCGGATTTCAAATCCTCCATCCGAGTGTATACGTTAAACGTCACTCGCTAATTGGATGGCTTCTTCAATCGATCCCACGCTATCTAACATGTCGTCGACATAATGGTTCTCGATAATAGACTTCACGGCTCTAGGCAGAGTTTCTGAATAACGTTTGGCATTCAAATTTTTGATATACTGAGCCGAACTTGGTGAGCATGTAGCCCCAAACGTCATCACTTGCATGACATATATATCGGGTACACTCTGTTTTGGTTCGTCCCGCCAGAGGAAGCGTTGCGCATGTTGATCGGACTCACGAATCAGTACCGGATGAAACATTTCACGTATGTCACCGGATATTGCGATTTTATGTTCTCTGAACCGATACAAGACATGTGGCAATGATGTTAACTCATCGGGGCCTTTCCGGAGAAAGGAATTTAACGAAATACCTTTAACCTTAGCTGCAGCATCCCAGACGATCCTATGTTTTCCCGGTTTTTTGGGGTTTGATACTGCAAAAATTGGTAGGTACCAGGTCCGGGAATGTTGAACCTTAAGCTCCGCTTCATTGAGTTTTCGGGCATATCCTTTCCTTACGTGTTCTGCAATTGTCTCTCTGATATTGTTACGAAGCTCCACATTAGTATTTATCTGCTTTTCGAGACATACCAGACGACTATAAGCCATTGAGTAGCTATCTAGGAATGATATAGAGTCGTACTTCCATAGAAGACCTGTTTCATAATGACCGCTTTTCCTATGTGTTGTCGATTCCATGATACGGCGTGCACGTCTTTCGTCACTCGATTCGGGAAGTGTACTGGGTACTCTGATTCCTAGGTTTTCAAGAGAAAAGAAGTTTTTGACCTCCTGATGTAACTCGTCGTCAGGTGTGCATCCACATGTATGAAATCCGAAATATTCTATTCGTTCTCGGGAACTAGTTGGTTTACCAAGTTCAGCATAAAAACCGTGAACTGTCCAGCCCAAACGAGTTTTTGTAGCAACAGGTTGCGACATTTCCCCTTCTCTAACCTTCAGTGGTAGGCCTAAATGCCAGTTGTCTATACCAATTAGAAGTCTTGGCATTGCTTTGTGGTAAGAAGCAAGAGGAAGTCCTTTAAGATGTTGACACTGACATAAAGCAGATGATACTGACTGAATCGGAAGACTGAGCTTACTTACAGTGCGCACATTGTTCAGTTTGTATTTTACGGCTCCATTGGTGGCTCCAGATATTGCTAGAGACACACGTCTGGAATTCGGTTCCACTCGCATGTTGTCTGCAGTCCATTTCAGACAAAGGCTTTGCTTACTTCCTTCGAGATTTAAACTCTTTGAAAGCTCATCTTCAATAAGCGTTAACGAAGAACCCTCATCGAGGAATGCGTATGTTTCAATTACAGCAGTTTTTCCATATAATCGAACGGGGATGATACGAAACAAGATCGGCTGTTGATGGACATTGCAACGTTGTTGTGAGTCCTGCGTTTCGTTTTCATGATGAATGTTATTTGAAGGAGTCGCGTTGCTTGTTTGTAATTTGTCGTTATGAAGAAGTGGATGATGCCTAAACGAGCATCCGTTTTTCCCGCAGATATTGCTTGATTTGCCATTAAACTGGCTATGTGGACCGAGACATTTTCGACAAAGCTTTTGTTGCTTAACGATAAGCCATCTGCGAGAATGATCGAAATTTTTAAATTGAAAGCAGTCGGATAATTTATGGAATCCCTTCCCGCATAGGATGCAGTTTTTTCTAACATCAATGTTAGCAACTTCGTTTTTCGGTAAGTTACGGTTGTTGTGTGAGTGCTCTTCTGCATGCGTATGGAGATAGCTCCCTCCTCTGGGAATGCGCTTGTCGGACTTCTCTTCACGAAGATGTTCTAAAGATGGTAGTGATAACTCGCTTGCTGCTTGAGCTATCTCGAATAGCCAATCGGAGAAATGCGAGAGAGATGTTACAGGCAAAGTCCGTTTATGTAATGCCCAATTCAATTTTATTTGTGCTGGAAGCTTTTCAACCAGCTCGCACAGCAGAGATGGGTTGACCATATGCGATATCAACCCCGAGGCCTCCATAGTCGCACATAAATTTTGCACATTTAATGAAAAGGTAATCAAAGTTTCTAACCTGTCATATCTCGGTGGCGGTTGATTTCGGATTGCTCCCAGCAGTGAATTAATAATAATTTCTGGCCTACCAAACAGCATCCGGAGGGTGTTGATAACAGCAGGAACAGTATGCGGAAGCAGAAGTCTACTTCTCACTGCTTCCAGTGCCTTACCCTTCAAGCTTCTTTGAAGCCGAATTAAGTTTTCGGCGTCTGAGAATCCGCAAACTTGCGTTGATCCCTCGAAAACACTAATAAAAATCGGCCATTCTTCTGGATTTCCGCTGAATATCGGCAGCTCCCTTGGAGTACTATGCCTAGCAGCTAGCTGAATCGGAGATGGAGAAAATATTTGGTTATTTACGTCTTGTTCCGAAGTATTTGAAACCGAATTCGTTGGATGTTGTTGATACGAGTTAACAGATGGAATTTGCATTCTATTAGCAAATGCCGATGACAGCTGATAAAAACTAGAGCTCGTTACGCTCGTTGAATGTTGCGTCGTATTCGCAGCCGTCGACGATGTAAACAGAAGAGAATCAGCTGTAGATTTATTGAACGGCACCGTCAGAGACTGTGACGGTATGATAGGAACTGTAAACTGCTGAGTCGAATGAAGTTGTGTTATTGCTGGCTGCTGTTCGGTAGCCGGTGCATTTAAATACGACGATGAGGCGTCTGTTGTAACGGCAGTAAACATCTGTTGCTTATCCGAGTTCGTATTCAGACTCAACTCGGGTACGGTACTTGCTGTGATGACAAGATGTTGCTGTGGCATTGGCAACGAGGAACTTTGATGAGAGTTTAGATCGCGCACATCTCGCTGCACGGACTTCAACACTTCACTTGAGGTAGCCACTTTCATGTCTGACTCAATCAGAGAATTTGGCACTTTGAACGAATTTTGTGTGGAAATCCATTTGGCAACAGAACCTGTTTTACTAGACGCTCGATCATTCACTCCGGTGTCGTCACTGCCATCATTTTCCGCTTCTTGCATGTCGCCTAGAAGTTTAAATTTCTTCTCCAAATACAGCTTGTCCAATGTCCGCTCTTCCTCCAATCTGATCAACTCAAGCTGTTGACGCCTTCGAAGCGATGCCGTAGACAATCTCGACGAGGTGACAGATCGGCTGTCTCTGATGGGACTAAGCGGTTGATCTAGATTTTGTGTAGAGTTCGCTTTGGATCCGCATTTTATGCAAACGAAGTCTTTATCAGCAATCGACTCGTTTGTACCTGCACAGGTGAAATGGTACCACAGGTCGCAATTGTCGCACTGGACCATTTGACTAGTATCGGAGCCCGAGCATGGCTCACAGTTTTGGTCGACCGGATTTTGCTTGCCTTTCGGTGGCGTCCGATGAGTTTTGCTGGACTTTCCGAATTCCGACATATTGAAAATAAATTTGAAGACTTTGTATTGTTAAGGTCAAATTTAAAAATGATAGTTAGTTTTCGTAAACTTCAAATTTATTTCTTTGCTTGCCCTAAAATAAATAGTGTTTAACATATTTAATATTGTGTTTCTTAAAGTATTTACGTACCTTAACAATTATAATTTTAATTTCAAGATTGAACTACGTTTTTTGGGTAGTCGTGTGAAAGAATTCAGATCGCAAAAGGAAAGAAAAATAACAGTACAATTATTGAAGCTAATTACATGACGTGTCTTAGAGTGAAGTGAGTTACGTTCGGTGCTTGTGACGTGTTTTTAGAAAGGTTGAGTTACGTTTGGTATCCGCATTTGAAAACCGCCTTAACACTTTCTTTTCGACTCTAACCTGTATAACCTTATCTTGTCCCAGGAATAATAAAGTTGCGTCTGAATTCTTATTACTCCAGATGAAATCTGAGAATATTAAAAGTTTGCTCTTAAATTTGTAGCTACAAGAAATATTTACAGCTCGCACAGAATCGCCAAAGACACAGAATTATTTGTTGTCGCTCAAAAATCTAGAAATCGGATACCCGTCCTTCTGACTGTTCGGTAACTCTGTATCTTGGGAAAGTGTTGAGATAGGAAGCTCAAATTTTGTACACGTTATTTGTCGTGAAAAAAGAAGGTGAAGTTAGTGAACAGGTCAAATCCCTCCGCCTCTTCCCATACAAAATGACATAATTTCACAATGTTTTTATAAGTAAATTTTTTTTTTTGATTGTATTTTCAAACTTACCATTTTCTTGATCAATATAATTATTTCCTTAAAATAAATTGAAATTCCTCCACTCCTTTTACCACCTACACACTACACAATTTCACGAAATACAATACGCCATTTTTTCCAATACTTACTTACGAGTATAATGTGTATGATACTCAAATTTGGTTTTATATATTTTAGTAGCAATTATAGTTGCTAGGGTGTAGCCTAGTGGGTAGCGTGTTGGTCTTCAATGTGCAGGTCGTGAGGTTAAATCTTGGTCGACGCATAATTCCAGCATACTGCCTGCTTGGGTATTCTTGGGCACCTCAATCTACAAAAAATGATAAATACGTAGGTAGAGGGATATGCGAAGATCTAACAATCGTTTCACAATAAATAATGACAAATGCTATAGAGCCTGAAGGTTAGGAGTCGAAGCCCCGATTTGGGCTGTAGTGCTATTGTAGAAGTATAGAACAATTACAGTTATATGAGAAAAAATAGTTTAAGCGCACCTCCCGTACTAATGATACAATTCTACAACCTTATAAGAAGTCGATTTTCTTGGAAAATATCATAACAAGTAGTCTAAAATTGTAAAATTAAGACTTTTCAGTGATATTATTTAGTTTTAATTAAAAATTTTTAAATTCTATAATATAATTCCTTCTATCTCATCAAATACAATGTACTAATTTTATTAAGCCAATCAAAGTTAATAAACTCAAATTTAGTGCAAAAGGATTTTTGTAGTAGTTAAAGTGAGATGTGAAAAAATAAATTCGATACCGCTACCCTTCAATCACCTCCCATATAACAAGCTACAATTTCACAACTTTATAATATATCGATTTCCTAGGAAAGTATAAAGGTTATAAGCACTATTGTTCTGAAATTTTTTATGGTGATTTCAATTTGCGATATAAGAATTGTTTGAATCCCCTGACTCCTTCCACTACCTCCCATACAAACACACAAACACACACAGCACTTTTCCATTAAATACAAACCAATATATTCAGTAACTGTGAAAATTTTAGATCTAAAATTATCCACTAAATATTTATTTTGAATTATTAGTAAGACCGAACAAAGTTGGATGATTGGCGTCACTCCTTCTAACCCTGCCCATACAAAATGACATAATTTCACAACTCTACATAAAATCGATTTTCCTGAAAAGTATGGATGCTACTGATCTGTAATTTGCAATATGATGCTTAAGTCACTCCTTCTACCACCTCCAAAACAAACTGAACAATTTTACTAAATCCAATACACTAATTTTCTCAGTACCTATAAACTTTTGAAGTTTAAATTTTGTGTAAAATATTTTAATAGGAACTCTAGCAAGATGCGAAAAAATATTTCAACCGCTTCTACCACTCCTCACATAAAATTTATTGATATCAAAAAAATGTCTCTTATATCTTAAGTATCGAATGATTCGGCTTTACGCTTAATCGTAGTCCTGTTACGTTGTGTTTTTTTTATAATAATCGACGTCAATAGCAAGCATTACTCTCAGAAGTCCACGATCTGAAATGGTTTTGACCTTATTTCCCAATAGTAGAAACATTGAAACATTTCAAAAAGTCATTTTAATTAATTATTCTAATGATAAAGTATTGTGATCGACACATAAAAAAAAATTTACTACCCTGAAATTTTGTTTTTTCCCGTTTCATGACTAAATTAGCCTAAAAAAGCAAAAGGAAAAAATCCGTCCCGCCGTACGCCGTCCGCCATTTCAATAAATCAACTACTAACCAACAAATTAAAAGCTAAGAACTTGAAATTTTGTACGAGCACCTTGCAAGAGAAATGAAATAAGACTGCATCGCAAATTTTATGACTCCCTTATCTTCTCTACCCCCTCTCATACAAATGATTGGTTTTGTGAAAGTAAAATACACCGAATTTTATGAAAATCCTATGCAACTTCGTCTTTCAAACACATTCTATACAGAGAATATTGGACGCGATCCAAGCAATCAATTAAAAAACTATTGACATTCACCCACCCTTACTATAACTCCTTCTCCCCCCTCCCCTCGTAAAAACCCAAACTCGCATAAACGAATGAAATATTGTTAAATTGACAACAGCCCTGCCCAATTACTCCCTTTCACTCCCTTCACTCTGTGACGAACGCGTCGGGCAAATCTAAGACTTTCTTGATTTCCCGCCACAAAAAAAAAAAAAAAAATAATAAGAAAATTTAATTGGGTGGGCTGCCCCGATTCCAGCAGGTTTTGGGAATCGGGCCCACATAATATCACAGGTGCTGCCGCTTCACGCATTTCACAACAAAGAAACTCTCTCACTCCTCTGTCCTTCACCATCTTTTCACCACACGTCCCATTATTGCCGTCTAGCATATTTTACCGAAAACTATTTAAATACAATGAAATTGGTCATTCACAATATTTATTTCTCTAATTTCAAACTTCAAAGTTCAAGAAAAAAAAAACAAAAATCAATTATAATTTTTTTTTTCTTGGACTTATCGGTTTATTGGGGGCCGCGTGCTCCACATGCTGCCTCTTTTCCAAACCGCTGCTTCCCGCTGGCTGGATCTTCTCAACGATGATCTTGAAGATGCGTTTTTTTCCGAAGAAATAATTTTAGATTAGAAGTTTTATTTCTGCGGACGACCTTTAACAGCCAGGTCTAGGTCTAGAAGAGCTTGCTTAGCCTCATCTTCAAGCCTCAGACCATCAGAAATTTGAAAAAAATGATCTTCTCCTATCTGAAAGCTTACTCCATAAAGAGGTCTAGTTGGCTATGATGCAGCACTTCGTCACAATATCTCTTAGTTTTCTCTTTTTTTTTATTTTTTTATACACAATTTATATTATACAATTAGAGCATTTTTTGTTTTAAGAGGGCATTTCTGATAAATTTCATTTGTTACATACGCGGGGATGAACCATCCCCAGAGAGGAGGTCTTAACAACGCCGGGCTTTTAAGTACTGCGGATATATACACACATATAATGTTAATTAAATTTAAAGGAAAACGTAAAACTAGGTTTTTATATTTCGCGCATGATAAATGCCTAAACATTTTCCGTCCTTATCCTTCAACCGGTACGCTACATTTCCGACTGCACACTCAATAAAAGCTTCATTGAATTTAGGAGCAAGTTTCGCAGAATATCTTTTTGGCAAACTACTCAGTGAGAAATCCTTAACAAAAATTCTTTGACCGGGAGCGAACACGCGAGTCCGTCATCGGAGATTATAACGTTTCGCATGCCGAGCATGAACTTCAGCAAATTTTTCGTCAACATCTTTTTGGAGCAATTGCAACCGACAATTAGTAGGATAAATAGCAACTTTTCCATTTTCTAAACTCTGCAGCTTACGAAGGAGCTCATAATAAGAACCGTGAGTGACTATATGTCCTATATGTTTCGGATAGCAGCACCTCTTTCTGGCATATTTTCATCCAAATGATTATGTTCGGTTCCAATGTACGATCGAATCATATTAGGCAGATCCCGGTTGACTCTTTAGGAAGGGTTGGATTGAGGACTATACACCGGCGTGAAGGTATGTGTAACGCCATAAAGATTCAAGAAATCTTAGAGTTTTTTAGATTTGAACTCTGAACCATTATCCGAGTGCACAGTTTCTAGGACATCATAAACGAAGAAAATATCTACTCTCAAGAATCTGATCACATTATCAACATTTGCACTGGAAAATGCTCGCATCACTACAAATTTCGAAATTTGATCGAGCATAATCAAAATAAATTTGTTACCAGCACGGGAACGGGGGTAAGGTTCAAGGAAATCCAGACCAATTCCTTGGAACGGATGTTCTACGAGGATCTGATTTCTCATTGGGACTTGAAAAGTACGATTCTCTGATTTGCAACGTTTACAAGTGACACAATTTCGAATAAAATCTCGAACATCTGAGACCATATATCCTCCGACTGGTGAACAGTTGAGCAATGTGCTTGTCGGATCAAATCATGTGTAACCTGTTTCGGAATCCATAGCTTCCAGGTAGGACTGCCTTCATCTGAGCTAGGCTAAAACTTTCCTCTGCAAGATTTATATAAAGACGGTCGTCCAGAATTTTTAAGTTCGGTGTGAGCTGGATGTTTTCTCGGACAGATTCTAATTTTTTCACATATTCCTTATTACTAAAGGCTGGGTTTTGCAAGTCGATAAAACAAGGTGGTGTTTGAATATCGTATATCTCTGTAACTTGATTTCTGGGCTAACATCCTCATACAAGTGCGAGAAGACATCTGGAACGATATTTTGCGACCCCTTCCTGTATTCAACACAGAAGTCGAAGGACTGAAGTTTTAAACTCCATCTAGCACGTCTGCTGACAAATCTTTTTGTTCCATCAACCATTTCAGGCTTGCATGCTCCTTCGATATAACACCTAAATTTCTTTACACTTAGCACAACTTCCAAGTACTCACGTTCTGTTACACTATATTTTCTTTGAGCAGCATTTAGCTTATGTGAATAAAAGGACAATTGGGTGCTCTGTACCATCATCGGAACGCTGAAATAGCACACTACCTACCCCTGTAGTGCTTGCATCGCACTGCAAGAAATATGGTCGATAATAATCTGGATTAACAAGAAGAGGTGCTGACGCCAAACATTGCTTGAGTTGATCGAGGGCGGCTTGTTTGACCATTCGAGTTTACTCCTCTTGGTCAGAAGGTCTGTCAAGAGGGTGGCATTTGAAGCAAAATTCGGTATAAATCGTCTATACCAGCCGAATAAACCCAAAATGATACGGACATTTTGTTGAGAATTAGGTGGCGGCATCTGCGATTTGGCCGATAATTTATCAGGGTCAGTGCGTAGGTGTCCGTCACTGACTACATATCCTAGGTATCGGATCGGAGAAGAGTGAGTTTGTTCATAAGGACAAACTCACTCTTCTCCACATTGATTGTTAAACCGGCTGTTCGAAGTAATTGTGCTACTTCAGCCAGTAACAACATGTTTTCTCGAAATGATGGAGACGCTACTAACAAGTCATCCAGATACACAAATAACCTATCATGTAGTCAATGAGAGAGATCACCTTGTGCATTAGCCTGCACCTAGTCTGTGGCGCATTACACAGCCCGAATGACATCATTGTAAATTGATAGAGTGGCCTTCCAGGGACAGTAAAAGCCGTTTTGTCTCATGACTCTTAGCCAGTGGAATTCGCCAGAATGCGTCCCTTAAGTCAACCTTTGAAATGAAATGCGTTTCGTGCAGCCTTGCAAGTAAACCATCAATAAGTGGTAAAGGATATGCATATTTGACTGTAATACTGTTCACCTATCTCGCATCCAAGCAGATGCGAACTTTTCCAGGCTTGTACTAGTGTAATTGGGGAGCTCCATGAAATTTGTGACTCCTCGATTACCCCCAGTGAGAGCATATAGTCTAGTTCGGCATCTAAAAGCTTCTGGATTGCCGGAGAGATAGAGCAGTGCCTCTGTTTTATGGGAGAACTATTCTCCACGTCTATGACATGTTCGATAATACGCGAAACAATCTCTTGTGGATGATGGGAATAGTTCACGTACTTTATGCAGAGTTTACCATTCGCTGTCGCGTAAACTATGTTGAGTAGGATTAACTTTAAGTGATTCTAAGGAATCAATGAAGTTGACTTTCGGCGTAATCCCAAATATGTTCCAAAAATCCATACTAAGATACAGGTTTTGTGTTGTGGGGACAACTACTACACTCAACATTTTAGAGCGACCCTGAAACCTTACCAGACAGTCTACGTAGCCAGTTATGGGTTGTTTTTCCCTATTAGCAGTAAATACAATGCCTCGATATGCTTTTAGACGAAGACCAGCCTTTGCAATGAGCTCAGAAGCACCTTTGCCAAGATACTGATGCTTGCGCCAGTATCTAATAAACCGATAATTTGCTGCTCTCTATTGGAGTCAGTAACGAATGGGCGATTTTCCACAAAATCGCAGATGGAAGTACCTGAAACCTTACGACGAATAAATTTCTTTTTAAGGAAATATTTTTGGGGTCGTTTTTAAGAATGACTGTAATTGGAGTGTGGAACTAACGTATGCGATATAATTCGGGGTCGGTGTTTGTCGCTACATCTTCTCGCAGCGGGGCCTTGACTTGCAATATTCCCGGAGTTATTACACGTCTTCGACAGTTCCAACAGTGAACATTTTTTTCAATATTTACTGCGGCTATGTTCACAATAGAATTTGTACGTGGCAGAGACAGGTCATTGTTAGAATAAAAAGGATGTGCAATAATTCTGTGAAAGATTCGTTGTGTTTCTGCTTCCTAGAACTCAGCTGCAAATATATTTCATCGTCTGTCTCATGATCGTCAAAGGTCAATTCTCATTGCCTTTTCAGGGAGAACCAATCAATATAGCGATCATGGCGTCAAAGCTCCCAGTACAGCTGTACAGCTTTCCCTTCCAAGCAGGATGGCAAGATTGATATCAGGTCCGATGGAGTACAACCGGCACCCTTAGCTGTTGTCTCTAAGCGGAAAAGAAAATCAGACAGACTTGGCCCATGTTTAGTAGCAGTAAATTTCAAATTTGACCCTCCCCAATTAATTCGCTGCAAAAGATCGCGTTGTGAACTAGAAGGCATGGATAATCTTGGTGGTGTTGGATAATTAGGCATATCATTGATAGTTACGTGTGCATTTGGATCAAGGTTCGGTAAAGGCTCGCAATTGAAATTTGTATCAACATATTGCCCTTGCCTTGGCAAGAAATCAAGTTGAGGCATTTGACTGAAAGGACCAGAACTCAACCTTATGTTATTTAGAGCCGATAAAACTGTATCAGTTTCAGAACCAGTTCCATCATTGGAATTGCTATTCAGCAACGTTGAAGTTTTGCAGGAATCTACCTCATCCAATTCATTTAATTGTAGCTTGGAAGTGTCGAGAGCTAGTATCGCCGGAGTTGATATTCCATTGGTCATGTTACCTAAAGATTAATGGCAATCGAGCTCGCGGATTTTGAGCGTGCTATACGTTCTAGACGGAAAAGTATGTGGAGAAGTTTTTTAGTTATTCTCGGTATCGAATCATACTCTTTAAGAGCGGCAATTCGCTTAACGAATGCACCCAAATCAACTAAGCAATGTGAACTCAGTTGCACTTCCCTTTTCGGATTTTTACAGGCATTAATATGAGAAGTTCTGGGAATCAAATAATGCTCAGTCTGCTCCAGGTCAAAGCATTCCTGCAAAGCTCTCACTCTATGTTCCGAACATTGTTGAATACTTCGGATTTTGCATTCAACCGCTATTTCGTCTTCTGCTAAAAATTCTGCGTCCATTTCACCAAGAGCAAACTTTCGCAAAATTAAATGAAATTGATGTATCTATTTATTGTTTACACTATAAATAGTTATGTGTAGCAAAAAAAAATATTTTAGGACTCGCCCCTAAAATCTACAAGAAGATATAATATAATATAATATATATGTATAAAATAATAAAAACCAAAAAGAAAATATTGATAAGAACCGAAAATGATTTTAAAATTACATATACCATTTAAAAGATAATACCAGATTTCGGATATTAGTTGCTTCCTATTATCTTGGCATTTATCGACTGTAAAATTGTAGTTGTTTTACATTCGGGATTCTTTATTACCAAAAAGAAATAAAAAAAAAAAAATAATAAGAATAAACTTATGTGTCAAATTATTATATAATGTGAATGTATATATTTAAAAAAAAGGACGTGAGATGACAGTGTGGAAGATTATGTGTAATATTTGATAGCGTTATTAGTCATTTTGTGTGTGAAATGTTTGTGTTTTCCTTGACTTTGAGCAATGATTACAATTGTATTATTAATTTATGCTAAAATTAGTTGAATGTGTTACCTTTCAATGCAAATTTCATTCAACAGAATTTCAAAATTCACGAATCATTTATAAGGTAGTCAGATTAGAATGCCAGGTAACAAAAACACTAAAACTTTAAACTATTAAAACAAATATCACAAATTATTCAACCGCTGATAATTAGGCAACTACTAGAATTAAAATTGTAGCGAAATATTTGCGTCACTTCAAAGAAAAAAAAATTTCAACACACTAAAACTAATTAAGAATATAAAATATCGTATTTCGTCAGATTATATAATCACAAAGTACCACTCTGGAGCAACCGATGCGATCAAAAAGCTTAAGTTTTTGAATATTAACAAGTTTTTAACAATTTAATAAGAGGAACACTCGATCAATTGAAATCACTGCAAATTACATATGTTACTCTAAAATGCAACCCAAAATATCCGTAGAATTTAATTATACTGAACAAACGAAAAAAAAATATTTTATAGCTATAATATCATGATAAGAAATTTATCTTAAGCTAACTTTTTTTTAATTTTCAATTTTTTTTTTCATTTTTTTCCAAAGTCGCAATAGCAAAACCGGAAATATTTCTTCGCTAGAACAATGGATCTATAATCCCAATGCAAAACTAATAGCTAGACCCTTTAAATAGGTAATTTGGGTCTTCATACTTAACTATATACTCGTACCATTTTGTTGTTGCTTTAAATTTTGCATGGTATTTAAAAATATGAAATGATATGACGATTTTACCTTTATATTTTAGGAGAAAAAAAAATGTTCACCTATGAGGAAAATGATTTTTAGAAAATTAGGTATGTGAATAATCGCGCGATTTAATTTTTGAAAATAATAACCGAAGAAAAATTCATTTTATGAAGTCAAAGATTGGGCGCCATTTTGTGACGAACGCGTCAGGCAAATCTAAGAAAAAAAAAATAAAGTTTAATTGGGTGGGCTGTACCCAATTCCAGCAGCACTTTTGCCGGCTTTTGGCTCAGTCGGGCCATGGGATTTGGGAATCGGGCCCACCTAATATCACAGGTGCTGCCGCTACACACATTTCACAACAAAGAAACTCACTCACTCACCTGTCCTCCACCATCTTTTCACCACACTTCCCATTATTGCCGTCTAGCACATTTTACCGAAAACTATTTAAATAATTACAATGAAAATGTCATTCACAATATTTATTTCTCTAATTTCAAACTTCAAAGCTCAAGAAAAAAAAACAAAAATCAATTATAATTTTTTTTTTTTTGACTTATCGGTTTGTTAGGGGCCGTGTACTCCATATGCTGCCTCTTTGCCAAATCGCTGCTTCCCGCCTGGCTGGTTCTTCTCGACGATGTTCTTGAAGATGCGTTTTTTTCCGAAGAAATAATTTTAGATTAGAAGTTTTATTTCTGCGGACGACCTTTAACAGCCAGGTCTAGGTCCAAAAGAGGGTGCTTAGCTTCATCTTCAAGTCTCGGACCCTCAGAAATTTGAAAAAAAAATGATCTTCTCCTATCCGAAAGCTTTACTCCATAAAGAGGTCCAGCTGGCGATGATGCGGCACTTCTTCGCAATATATCTTCGTTTCCTCTCTTTTTTTATATACAATTCATATATATACAATTCATATTATACAATTATGGTATTTTTTTTTTTTTTTTCTTAAGAGGACAATTCTGACAAATTTCAATTGTTACAACTCTGACCTGCATATTGACTTTAAACGCATCCACAACTTGTCCCAAGAATAATAAAGTTTCGCCCGACTTTTTAATGCGCCGAACTCATTCCGATTTTTTATATAATAATGCTAGAAATTTCGCTAGTTTTTGCTCTTTGCTTTTTGATGATAAGCAATCTTCCGATTTTTTTCAGAATTGTCTCCAATATTTCGAAATAACGAATTTTCATTGCCGTTTTCATGCTAAATTGCTTGCGAAAAGATTCCGAATCGTCGTAAGCCACGAAAGGTTTGGTTTGCTGGGTACGTTCGTTCCCTTTCCCGTTTTCCTACCATCCCAACCTCATTCTTTCCTGTTATGGCACTGTGTTTATGCATTGCACTTAAAGGCCGAAATTGCCTATAAGTTAGTCAATAATGTGTCAACGTTCTATGCATTTGGATATTCGTGCACATGAAAAAAGCTCGATCGATACCGATCTGGATCATTTTATAATGTTGTCCGGATCGAGGAACACTAACTTATCTCAATATTGTGATATTCATAGTGCCAAAGTGGCAAAGAATGTATTGAATATTGTAAAAGGCCTTTCCAGTTATTCAGAAATGTTTTGATCAGTGTAAAATTGTAAGAAAACGTATTGCACGGCGTTTCGAGGTTCCAATCCCGCCGTGTTATTATCCTTACTTCAAGGGATTGAGATTTACGATATCATAAATATATTCCACTCGGCGCTAAAATGGGCTCGGAACTCAATTTAATTCTAATGTGATAACTCCAATTATTACTAAGATATCATATTCCAAATTTTAGGTAAATTACTTTCAAACATTCCAAGAAAATGTTCAAACAAATTTGAAAATGATGTGGGAGGTGAAAGGCGATGGACGGAAATTTAAATAATCCTGCTCTGGTTTAAAAAAAAAAGTCAAAAACTACACTTGCTAATATCTCCACCACGAATGTAGATAGGAAGTTGAAAATCAGTAGAGATATAGAAAGGGTTGTGGGACAAACTCTAAAAATAATTTAATTTTTATACTCTAGATGAAATCTGAGAGTATTATAAGTTTGCCACAAAGTTTGTAACGCCAAGAAATACGGCTCGGTGAAAAAAATGAATGATACAGAAGTTCATATAATCACTCAAAAATCTCAAAACCGGATGTCCGTTCAAAGTTCAAATGTTGTATACATCGTTTTGAACAGAAAAGTGAGGTCAAGTTCGTGAACGAGCCAAATCGCTCCACCCATCCTACCCCCTCCCATACAGAATGACACAATTTCGCAATCTGACAATAAACGGATTTGCTCGAAAAGTACAAATGACATTGATCTGAAATTTGGAATGTAATACTTTTATGATGATTCCAATCTACTCTATAAAAATAATTTGTGTCTTCACCCTCCTTCCACCACCTCCCATACAAACTGCACTTTTTCATGAAATGCTCTAAGCCAATTTACTCAGTGCGTATAAAATTGATCGAGCTGAAATTGTGCACTAAATATATTTATTTAGAATTATTAGTAAAACCGAAAAAAATGTAGATGATTAGCTTTACCCCTTCTACCCCATCCCATACAAAATGACACAATTTCACAACTTTATAAAATATTGATTTTCCTGAAAAGTATGAATGCTACTGATCTGCAATTTAAAATATGTCAAAAGCATGATGTTTAAAGTTATTATATATTATATTATATTGAAAAGTCATTGAAAACTCGCCCCTCCTTTTATCAACTCCCATACAAACTGCACTACTTCACTACTACTAATTTTCTCAGTACCTACTAAATTTTTAAATCTTAAATTTTGCATAAAACATTTTGATAGCAACGTTAGCGTCATGTGAAAAAATTAGTTCAATGTCGTCACCCCCTCTACGACTTCCCTTACAAAATTTCTTTCATCTAGAATATCGCACGATTGGGATTTATGCCCAAACGTACTCCTGTCATGTTTTTATCTATTGGCGTCCGAAAAGGGGGAGGCTAAAAAAAAATTTTCGGCCGAATTATTTTTTCAAATGATTATATCTTCGAATTACTTATTGTAAAAAAATTATATTTTGGGACCATTAAGGCGGCACATAGTTCCACCGGAGTCAGCTTAGAGGGAGGCTAATTATTGTAAGGGAGAGGGTCAGGGAGGGTGCAAGGAAACACACTTAAAAATGAATATCTCAACTATCTCTTAAGCTATATAATTGGAGAGTGGCTAATTATTGTAAGGGGGAGGGTCAGCGGTGGTGCAAAGAAAAACACCTAAAAATCAATATCTCGGCTATTTATTAAGCTATGTAATTGAAACGTAGAAAGTATATTAAGTTATACTGGACAAATACAAAAAAAAATATAAGAAATTGAAATAATAGTAGTGGGGGGAATTGGGGAACATTTCAAAAATGGCGCACTTTTCAAAATTACAAATCCTTATATCGCAAAAAAGAGTACAGATATCAAAACGGAAATTTGTCAGATTGTAGAACTACGTAGTTTTTAATTTTGGTGAAAATTTTAAGTTGGCAGGTGTAAGGGGAGGGAGGTGATAAGCAAAAATATCTAAAATTTCGAGTGATTTTTTAGGGCTCTGGTGAAAGATACAAAGTTTAAATTTTGCATGTTGTAACACGATGAAGAAGATCCTTCATCCCGCTAGCAGATGATGAGAATTTCTTAGACCGGGGCAGCACGGTTTTGCCGGCGGCTCAGGAGCTTGGGGTGGGTCATTGACCTAAGAAATCCTCATCCTAGTTCGTGCTGATGCAAACGGAACGGGAAAAGGATCATGATACCGTACTACTTTAAGCGGTATATGCGCTTAACCGGATAACGTTGCTATTATTATTTAGCGGAAAAAACTTTATTTTCATCGCGTATCACCCATGACCCAGATAACTGCCTACCCAACCTCCGGAGAAAGCCCGGGAACCCTCTTATGAGTTCCTTACTCACTCATGTCGGGGAATTGCATTTAAGTGAAATTGAATGCCTGTTCCTAGATACTAACAAAATTCGTAACACGTAAAAGTAAAAATAAGAATATAACGAGACGATTTAAAAGAAAATTTTGTTTGAAAATACAAAATACTTAAACATTATTTCAATTAATATTTCAATGTTTAGTTAAATTTTTATTAGTTAAATAAAATTGATTAGGTTATTTGATCGGTGGGGCCCTTGCTGCTTCCAGTTGATTTTATTTTTCTTCAGTTCTCCTTCGCTGATTTTCTCGTTCAATAGAGGCACAAAGACTTTCACTTTCTTTTTCTTTTTATTAATGTATTTTTTTGCTTTAATTTTTGTTTTATTCACTGAAACCTTTTTTTTTATTACAATACGAAATTATTTATTTCTGTTCAAAGTTTATAGTTTTTTTTTTTTGAATTTTTCTCCTTGTTTAATTTTAATAGTGTTTTAACGCACACCGTCTGTTTTAGACCCCCCGAAAGCTCTTTTTCGCTGTTTTAAACTGGGCCGGCAGACGAGAGGAATCAACGGCTTTCCTTCCAATCTCGTCGATAATTTTGGCGCCAAAGTACCTTACAGCAGTGCTGCCCTGAGAGTTTTTGGTCCATAATTTTTCGTTTAAATATTTGGCGCGAACTGATTTTGTTATTATTATTTTCTTTCAATCTTATTATTTTAGTGTTATTATTAAGGCTTATGAACAAATGAAACAATGTATTATAATCGTATCTATGAACAGTATGAATGACAAAAAGAGTGAAGCAATAAATTGCGATCTAGCTGAGGAAGGAGTAAAATTGAATTCTGATGCAAAAAAAAATTTACAAACAAACTAATTCGCAACAATGTGGATAGATCTATTTCATATACATAGAAAAATAATAATAACTTGATCCATAGTTGTTATAAACCGACCCCCCCGATCTAACGTGCACAAGGTGTTTCATGTGCATTGAAAAAAACACATAAACTGAAAATTTTTGAGTGAAATTTTAAGGTAGAAACTTGAAAATTTGCTAAATGCATTTAAAAAAATCCCTAAATATGTGAAATATTAATTTTTCGAAAACCCTTAAAACTTCTACCTCCTCCTATACAAAATTATTTTTTCGACCATTTTCAAGAAATCAAATATCACCTAACTGTTAAATGCTATCAATTTGAAATTTTGCACAAAAACATTTACAAATAGTTGAAATAAAATTGCTTCAAAAGTTTTGAGATCGCGCCTGTCCTTCTACCCCCTCCCATATAAAAGGATGATTTCGACCATTATTAAGAAATCAATTATCACATAACTATTTAAAGCTATCAATTTGAAATTTTGCATAAAAAGTTACAAAAATAATTGGAATGAAATTACGTTTAAAGTTTTGAAATCGCGCTTGCCCTTCTAGCCCCTCCGATACAAGACAATGATTTCGATCAATTTCATTAAATCAACTAATAACCAACAAGCTAAAAGTTAAGAACTTGAAATTTTGTACAAGCACCTTACAAGAGGAGCGAAATAAGACTACATATCAAATTTTACGATTCCCTTACCTTCTCTACCCCCTCCCATACAAATGTTCGGTTTCGTGAATGTAAAATACACCGAATTTTATGAAAATTCTATGCAACTTCGTCTATGAAACACATTCTATACAGAGAATATTGGACGTGATTCAAGCAATAATTAAAAAGCTATAAACATCCACCCACCCTTACTATTAGCCCTCCTCCTTCCCTCATAAGAACCCAAAGTTGCAGAAACAAATGAAATATTGTTAAATTGACAACACCCCTGCCCAAGAACTCCCTTTCACTTAGCCTTCCCTAACCACTCTAACCTGCATATTGAATTTCCACTCATCCGCAACTTGTCCCAAGAATAATTAAGTTTCGCCCGACTTGTTGGCAGTTTATTTATTTATTATAACTAAAGATTGGTTTCGCGATGGTAAAGTTTGGTTTCAACTTGGTGTATGTGGTTAAGGGCTCATGGTAGGATTCTTCAGAATGGAAGTAGTTGCGGCTGTGTTGGCAAAATTATTCACGTTCAAAGTCTAACATTTTTATGACGATATTATGGGCAGTAGAGCTTGCGTTTTCAATTCTGACCTTACTACTCCTGATTAATATGCAACAAAAAATATTTTAAAACTCGGTAGATATGAACATATTTGTGAGACATATTCGTCCTTTCCTTTTCGTACGCAAGCTCTAAGGCTGGGCGCGTAAATTAATTTCAGCAATACACAATAGTTTTGGACATTCTGTTCAAATGAGTATATACGGATCTATTTAATGCTGCTAACGCTATAGCAACCGAGTGGTTTGGGCATCCATTAGTGGTTTTAGACATGTGCCTAGCGGAATGGAAAATGGCTTGCAGCACTACAAGTATGTATTCTTGTCCTGAACATTTCCAGACACAGTAAGAGTTAAATGTTTATGACATAAATGGCTTTGTTATTGTTTAATTTCCGTTCATTGCAACTAATGGAAATCTAATTGTACTTTTTACGTTATCTTTCAGATGAACCGTTCCATTCAGGTTAAGCCAGTGGATAGTGAAAATCGCGGCGGTAAGTTATGAATTAAATTTAACTTTGGTGTTAGAAGTGGGCTACAGACAATCTTTCGATATTATTATTGTTGTATATTTGATTTGTGTTTGATGTATACGAATGATGTTTTATGGTGTTGTAATTGTCGGTCTTATATAATGTAGGTTTGAAGTTGAACTTCACACTTAGAACAATGGAATATTTATTTTATTTTAAAATAAGTCACGACCTGAACGTGTTGAACATTCTATAACTATGAGAGATTTATTCATCAATTCAACGTGATCGCAGTTGGAAATTTTAATTTAAGATAAAATTCGCATATAAAGTTTCTATGATTGAAGTACTAAACATAACTTCTATATTCATTTCATTTATTTTTGAGAAATATTCAGTTTTTTAGTTTTTTAAATCATTATCATCTTCTTGCAGTTAAGATAAACTCAATAACCCAATCTGGCTGAAAATTTTATTGCCCTTACATTGGTATTTTCTTTTTGTCCGATAATTAACATTCATTTCGATATTCCTTATTGGAGTAGGCACATAATCAGACACAAATCGACTTATAAGCACATACTTCGTACCAACGAATAACTTTGTAAACATTCAGTTCCTGAAGAATCTTAGGGAAAAAACCGTCCGAATCGCCCTCCCCATACAAAATAACACAATTTCGCAATTTGGCAATAAACGGATTTTACCGAAAAGTATAAAAGATCTGAAATATTAAATATATTATTTTTATACCGATTTCAATTAAAAGGGGTTGGGCGAATGGCTAACAACCTTTCCACAATAAGTAATAAATAAATGGAAAAAGGAACCTGAATGTCAGGAGGCCAAGGTCCGATTTGGGCTGCAGCGCCATTGTAGAAATAGGAGTGAAGAATTTCAATCAACGGTTTTCAAAATTATTCGAATCCCCTCTCCCTACACCACCTCCCACGCAAACTGCACTTTTTCATGAACTACTATAAACAATTTACTCAGTCCGTATAGAAGCTGAAATTGTGCACTAAATATTATCGGTAAGATTGAAAAAAAAAGACGATTACCTTCACTCCTCCTACCCCCTCCCATACAATATGACACAATTTAGTATGTATGAATGCTACTGACCTGCAATTTAAAACATGCCAAATGTATGATATTTATAGTTATTTCTAAAAAACTCATCAAGAACTCTCCACTCCTAACACCTCCAATATAAACTGTACAAATTCACTAAATTCAATACAATAATTTTCTTAGTACCTATTAAATTTTTAAAGCTTAAATTTTCAATAAAACATTCTCATAGCAACTCTTGCATGATGTGAAAAAATTGTTTCGATGTCGTTACCCCTTCTATGGATCATGGGCTTATCACCCGTGATCTTAAGACCTAAATGATACGAGAAATGGATACATCGCCTCGGATACGGACTGATTCTACGGTAACGACTTTTGGCATTCGAAAACGGACTATGATTGGCTTCTGGAACGTTCGAACATTGAATGACGGGGGAAGAGCTGAGGTTACTCGGTCCTTGCACCGCCAATTAGTGATCGACCGTGAAATGGAGCACTATAACATCCAAATCTTGGGCTTGAGCGAGGTCAGGTGGACAGGATCAGGAGAAGAACGAACCCCTAGCGGAAACACTATTCTGTACATTGGCCCTGAAAGTGAAGCCAGAAATGGCGTGGCGTTCGTCCTTACGCCGAGAGCGAGAAACAGTCTCATTAGCTGGGAACCAAACTCGGATAGGATTATCGTCGTCAGGCTCAGGACCAGTGTCAGAAACGTCACAATTCAGCAGTGCTACGCACCAACTAATACCGCAACAACTGGTGACAAAGAGGAGTCTTATAGCCAACTGAGTGCCACCTTCGAACGTGTTCCAAGAGGTGATATTATTATCATCTCAGGAGATATGAACGCCCAGGTTGGATCAGACAACACTGGACTGGAACACGTCATAGGGAGGCATGGTGACCCTTGGGTCGACGCTGCACGACCTTGGATTAAGAGACCCGAAAACGGCGAATTATTTGTGGAGTTCTGTAGTACTCGGCAAATGGTCATCGGAGGGACCCTTTTTCCACACAAGAGTCATCATAAAACATCTTGGGTTCCTCTGATGGTGTTACTCAGAACCAGATTGACCATTTGCCTATAAGTCGCCGATGTTGAAGATGTCTCCTCGATGTGCGAGCGAAACGTGGAGCTGACGTGAGGAGCGATCACCACTTGATGGTTGCCTGCTTGAGATTGTGTACAGCAGCTATCCGACGACCACAAATTCTTCAAATGAAGTGCAAGCTTAAAGTGGATAAACTCAGAGGTCCCAGCAAAAAACTCGAATACACCACTATACTACGCGAAAAGTCATCCACATTGGGTGAACATGAAATGCGCACACTGGACGACAATTGGGAGGCAACCGGAAACACTTTTCTAACTAGTGCTGAGGAATCTGTGGGATATGTACAAAGCGGTGAGAAACCCTGGATGTCGCAAGACACATGCGACAAGGTTGGCAATCGGAAAAAAAAGTCAAATTGGCAATCATCTCTCAACCCGATATGAAGCAACGAACGCCCGACTTGAGGCAGAACTACCGCGATGCTCATATACAGCTTAAAAAGGCTGTTAGACGCGACAAGAGAAAGGCCATTGAAGATCTGGCAAACAAGGCAGAATCTGCGGCTTACCTTGCGGATATGGGTTCACTATTTAAAATCATGAAACAGTTGACGAACAGGAATTTTACCGCCAACCACCTGGTGAGAGATGTCAACGGAACTCTCCTTAATATGAGTGAACACCAGTTGCGACGATGGAAGGAATACTTCTATGATATTTTAAACATCTTGTCAGATGAAGATATTCCGGAAACAGAACAACTTCCAAACATCCAACCGCAACAATTCTCTATTAGGGACGATCCCCCAGACAAGGAAGTGATATTTTCCGCCATTCGGTCAATGGCGGGAAGGAAAGCTCCAGGTATAGACGGACTACCAACCGAACTCCTCAAAGCGGACCCGGAAATAACAGCCGATATACTCCACCCATTCTTCACTAAGGTGTGGAATGGGGGAAGATATCCGACTGAATCGAAGGAGGGCGTCATTGTGAAAATTCCGAAGTAGGGCGACCTTCGGGGTTGTGGCAATTGGCGTTGTATATGTCTACTTACTGCCGTATCAAAAATTATGGCTAAGGTAATTTTCAATAGGATTAGTGATGTCGTCGAGAGCACTCTCGAAGTTTATCAGGCTGGATTCTGTAAAGTGTCGTCTTGTACCGACCACACAAATACCCTATGCATAATATTAGAGCAGTCAGCCGAAATGGGTTCGCCACTACATCTCATGTTTGTGGACTTCGAGAAGGCTTTCGACAGCATTAAGCGAGATTACATATGGAATGCTTTGCGTAGGAGAGGTATTCCAGATAAGGTCATAGCTATGATTAAAGAATCCTACGAAGATGGAAGGTGTCTCGTCTTGCATAGAGGAGAGCTGTCCGAGAGCTTTCCTGTGCGAACGGGTGTCAGACAAGGCTGCATATTATCACCAGCCCTGTTTCTGGTGGGGATAAATGACATCTTGAAAGCTGCACTGGAAGGTGGGGAAGGTAAAGGTCTTCAATGGAGACTATTTAACAACTTAAGTCACCTTGATTATGCTGATGACATGTGTTTGCTTGTACATACCCGTTCGGACTTAGAGTCAAATGTTCGCTCGTTGCATTCTAAATGCAAAGAGGCGGGACTGAAAATAAATGTGCGTAAAACCAAGTACATGCACATGGGTTCGAACGCAAGCACACCGATTGTTCTTAATGGACAGGATGTGGAAGAGGTGCAAGATTTTTGCTATTTTTGAGGCTCGGCTAAATAAAGCTCGTCAGGCCTTCGGTATCCTTTCCCCTTTCTGGAGGTTAAGAGAGATCTCCCTTCGCACTAAGCTGCGAGTTTTTGACGCATGCGTCAAATCCGTGTTGTTATATGGTTGTACTACGTGGAAAGTGACCGTTCGACTTACCAAGAAAAAAAATTTTTTAATATCAAAAATTTCACTTTCACCTAGAATAGCACATGATGTGGCCTTACGCCCAATCATAGTCCTGCAATGATTTAATAAAACATTCGGGCCAGGTTTTGATTCCAGATACAGAAATCTTTTTTTTAATACTTTTTTTAAGATTTGAATTGAGTAAAAATATAATAAATTTAGCGAAGCATGGCAGCAGATGTCCCCGCGTGAGTTAAGGGCAACAGTAATTATTGGTAATTGAAATCTCTTATGAGTTTTTTAAATTCGGTGTTGAAATACGGCTATTAATTCGATCTTCATGGATAGTATTGGAAGTAATTTTTAATTCGAGCCCTTATTTTGCAATGCATGTTTTCTCATGACAATGGTGCTCTAATTAGCAATCAATCAATCAATTTCCTTTTAAGACCTCCTATGGGGCAAAAAAGTTCTCTTCCACAAGGCACAATCCTGATCATCGGCAATTAGTTGTCACCAGGATTTGTTTATTCCTCTGGCCTCCTGTTCAACTGCTCGCTTTCATGTGCTACTTGGTCGACCAACCCTACGTCTTTCTTGAGGATTATAATCTAGAGCTTATTTGGCGATGTTTCTACCTAATTTCCTTAAAGTGTGACCGATTCGGCCCAGTGCAGCTTTCCTTCGACTGTTCTATCCGAAGATAGCTCGTGATCAAAACTTGAACTGGGCCCTGTCCGATCTAAGTGGCGGTCTCTTGAACCTCTTAGTGACCAAAGGATTAGCCTTTGCAGTCGCGGTTTCTGGACGAGTAATTGTTCCGCTTACCACCTCTATTACGGCATTATCAACCTCGTGGTTATTTAGTTGGTTATTAATAGAAATCCCACAAGTAGCGCGAGAAAGTATAGTCACTCTTGGCACAGCTCCGCATTACCAGGGGAAGGCTAATTAAAACTGGAGGACGCTTGGTATCCATAGTTCACATATTAAGTGTTAGTTACCCACTAATCATTCATCCATTGGCATGTGGGGTTGCACTGTAGATTAGGGGATTTTTATATACGAGATTTACTCTTCTAGCGTCGTACTTTATAATGGTCACCATACAGGTAGTACATACACTTGCGAGTCACTTTAGGGATAAATCCGGTTGTTACCATAGATCCTCTTGACAACTGTCTGAAACATGACCAGTCCAGATTTAAAAAGTATCCATGCTGTGATAGGATACGGAACCGATAGCTAGCTGAACGATTTCACTATCACATTCGCTAAAGACCATGGATACGGAGCCAACAGTAAGCTGTTCGACTTTATTCCGCCTATCTTGATAGAATAATACAGCAAACAATTCTACTTGTTTTCCCCTGTCTACAGATCTTTTAGCATTACCGAGTCTACACCACGAGGAGGCGATCTACACAACAGACCCAACCATTCATATAGGCGACGTACATTTCATCGTAATCAACCATAAAAAAAAACAAATACTTATAACAGGGAGAAAAAGGGAGGCGGTGAAGAAAAACACTTAAAAATGATTATCGACTATAAGTATGAAGACTAACTTCGAACATATATTAAGCTTTTAGGGAAATACATATGACAAACATAAAATATTTGTAGATAAGTTTCAAACCACTATATTTAAAAATCCATTCATTTTTTTGATTAGGCTGGAATTTCGTCAGATTGTAGAGATTAATAGTTCTTAATTTCGATATTTTTAAGTTGGATCGTGTACGAGAAGGGCGGTGTTGAGCGAAAATGTCAAACAGTTTTAATAATTTTTTGAGGATTTCGTGGTACAATGTTCAAATTGTGCACATGCATACATCCACATAATATACGTACAGCGAAAAGGGGTCCTTACTATCCTCTTCGTCCCCTTATTTATTACCACCTTAAACTGCATATTGATTTCCCACGCATCCGCCAACTGCCCAAAGAATATTAATTTTACACTCGACTAGCTGGCCGATCTCTTCTGATGGATTTAACATCGCTCGTTTTTCGCTCTCTCCTTACAGGGTTAGTTATAATGGACGCTTTCTTCCGTGCATACACTTTTAAAACCCAACGAAAGTAATGTCGCAAAAAATGAGTCAGTACAACACTGCACATATCTGTCTCCCTTGATGCGCAGTGATTGCACTAAACTCTTTCTTATAGGCTCTAAAATTTCATTTGTTTTTCAAGTTCGAAATTAGTATTAAACATAACAAAATTATGATTCAGCATAAAGCCCAATCAAATGATGCTCTAAATGAAAGAGAATTTTTTTGATTTTAAGAAATTTTGTAGGAGAAGTGGTACAGTTGTTGACGATATTGAACTAATTACTTTATCAATCTAATAATAAAGTATTGTGATCGACACAGGAAAAAAAATTTGATATCCTGTAATTTTTTTTTCGCGTTTCATGACTAAATTAGCCTAAAAAAAAAAAATCCGTCACGCCGTACGCCGTACATATGGACTCAAATCTCCGAGACCGTTAAAGGTAGAATATTTGATTTTAAGTGGATTGTTGGTTGGGTAAGTGAGCTCTATTTTCAAAATTTTGAGAGGTTTTAGGTGGAAGGGGGAGCCGGGGGAGGGAAAAAGTCAAAAACTACACTTGCTAACACCACGAATGCAGATAGGAAGTTGAAAATCAGTAGAGATATAGAGAAGGTTGTGGGACAAACTTTAAAAATAATTTAATTTTTTTATCCATTGGCGTCCGAAAAGGGGGGGCTAAAAACAAATTGTCCGCCGAATTGTTTTTTCAAATGATTATATCTTCGAAATTACTTATCGTAAAAAATTCATATTTTGGGACCAATAAGATGGCATATATTTCCACCGGAATCAGCTTAGGGAGTGGCTAATTATTGTAAGGGAGAGGGTCAGGGGGAAGCAAAGAAAAAGACTTAAAACTGAATATCTCAACTATTTCTTAAGCTACATATGTAATTGAAACTTGACACACATATTAAGCTATACTAGAAAAATACAAAAAAAATATAACAAATTGAAATAATAGTAGTGGGGGGAAATGGAAAGTATTTCAAATATGGCGCACTTTTCAAAATTTCAAAACCTTATTTCTCAAAAAAGAGTACAGATATCAAATCGAAAACTTGTCAGATTGTAGAACTACATAGTGGTTAATTTTGATAAAAATTTTTAAGCTAGGACGTGTAAGGCGAGGGAGGTGATAAGCAAAAATGTCGAAAATTTTAGGGCTCTGGCAAAAGATACAAAGTTTAAATTTTGCATATGGATACATCTATTTAATATACATAGAAAAATAATAATAACTTGATCCATAATTGTTATAAACCGACCCCCTTGTTCTAACGTGCACAAGGTGTTTCATGTGCATTGACAAAAACACATAAACTGAAAGTTTTTGAGTGAAATTTTAAGGTAGAAACTTGAAATTTGCGAAATGCATTTAAAAAAATCCCTAAATATACGAAATATTAACCTGGTCGAAAACCTTTAAAACTTCTACCTCCTCCCATACAAAATTATTTTTTCGACCATTTTCAAGAAATCAATTATCACCTAACTATTAAAAGCTACCACTGTGAAATTTTGCACAAAAACTTTAAAAATAGTTGAAATAAAATTTCGTCAAAAGTTTTGAGATCGCGCCTGTCCTTCTATCCCCTCCCATACAAAAGTATGATTTCGACCATTATTAAGAAATCAATTATCACCTAACTATTTAAAGCTATCAATTTGAAATTTTGCATAAAAACTTACAAAAGTAGTTGAAATGAAATTATGTTAAAAGTTTTGAAATCGCACTTAGCCTTCTACCACCTCCCATACAAAACTATGATTTCGACCAATTTCATTAAATCAACTAATAACCAACAAACTAAAAGCTGCGAACTTGAAATTCTGTACCAGCACCTTACAAGAAAAATGAAATAAAAGTGCATATCAAATTTTACGATTCCTCTACCTTCTCTACCCCTTCCCATACAAATGTTCGGTTTCGTGAATGTAGAATGCACCGAATTTTATGAAAATTCTATACAACTTCGTCTATGAAACACATTCTATACGGAGAATATTGGACGTGATTCAGGCAATCAATTAAAAAGCTTTTAATATCCACCCAACCTTACTGTTAGCCCTCCTCCTCCCCTCATAAAAACCCAAACTTGCAGAAATGAAAGGAATATTGTTAAATTGACAACAGCCCTGCCTAAGAACTCTCTTTCACTTAGTCTTCCCTAACCACTCTAACCTGCATATTGACTTTCCAATCATCCGCGATTTGTTCCAAGAATAATAAAGTTTCGCCCGACTTGTTGGCAGTTTATTTTTACTCATCACGCTAAAGTTGCTATCAAAATGTTTTATACAAAACTTAGGTGCTGTGATAATAGGTGCTGTGATAATTATAGGAGGTGGTAGAAGGAGGGGTGAGTTCTTAAAAACTTTTCCAGAAATAACTATAAATATCACGCTTTTGATATGTTTTAAATTGTAGATCACTAGCATTTACACTTATCAGGAAAATCCACCTTTTGCAAAGTTGTGTAATTGTGTTAGATTGTATGATGTGAGTGTGTAAAAGGGGTAAAGCTAATTTTCTAATTTTTTTTACCTTACTAATAATTCTATATAAATATATAATTGCACAATTTTAGCTCGATAAAGTGTATACGCACTGTGTGAATAAATATTTAGTGCAAAATTTCAGCTTGCTAAATTTTATTCGCACTGTGTAAATTGGCTTAGAGTATTTCATGGAAAAGTACAGTTTATATGGGAGGTGTGGGAAGGAGTGAGATGGCACCCATAATTTTTACATGGTAGATTGTAATTATCATAAAAAAAAATATTCCAAACTTCAAACCGATAGCTTTCATATTTTTATACTCTAGATGAAATCTGAGAGTATATTGTGTTTGCCTTACCGTTTGTAACGCTAAGAAATAATGCTCACACAGCGCCGCCAAGGGTATAGAAATATTTGTTGTCGCTCAAAAACTTCGATTCCGAGTTGCTGTCTGTCCGTCTGTCCGTCTGTCTACAGCATAACTCTCGAACGCTTTGAGCTATCGTGCTGAAATTTGTTGTGTGTCATTTTTAGCAAAAAAGAAACTTTAAGTTCGTGAACGGGCCACATCCCCTCACTCCTTCTACCCCCTCCCATACAAATTTCACGAAATTCCGAAATTTTCAGAAATTGATTTTTCTTTGAAACTATTCAAGCTATCGATTTGAAATTTGGGTCAAAGTATTATAATACAGATGTCATTATTATGACGGAATATTGATTCGATCCCGTCACTCCTTCTACCCCCTCCCATACAAATGCATAATTTTGAAAAATGCAGTTTTTCGATTTTCATTGAAACTAGCAAAGTTATAATAACAAATTTTTGCCAGAATTAATTTTATTATGATTCCAATCAGAATTGAAAAAATTATCAACTTCACCTTCCTCCTTCTACCCCCTCCCATACAAATTTCACGAAATTTTGAAATTTAAATTAAATTATTTTTCTTCGAAACTGTTAAAGCTATCAACTTGATATTTTGTGTAAGATAAAAAAATATAAATATCTATAACGGAAAAAAAAATTGTTTTGATCCTTACACTCCTTCTACCCCCTCCCATACAAATGCATAATTTTTGTTAAATGCATTATATCGATTTCCATTAAAACTAGAAAAATTACAAACTTAAAATTTTGCCAAAATTTGTTTTTTAATAGTTGCAATAAATGCTGGCAAAAATTATCAGCTCAACTTCACCCCTTCTACACCCTCCCATACAAATATCTGTATTATAAATTCAAGAAAAGCATTTCTCCTTCGAATATATGAGAGCTATCGACTTTGAAATTGAATCAAAGCATAGTGATAAGGGTAATGATAAGCAGTTTCAAAATCATCTAAAACGTTCCACTTCCTCTGCCACCTCCCATACAAATGCCACAATTTCAGGAAAACTATGTCCAATTTCTTTCAAAATAATGAAAACTAAAAACTTTAAATTCAGCACGAAACATTTTATATGCCATTTTTGGTGTCACATAGGAAAAATACAAGCCCCCCCCTCAACTTCTACCACCTCCCATGCAAAGTCTCTACTCACTATTCGAAAGAATTTGAGATGACATATTTTCCGGTATATTAAAGTCATTTCCATCTCATCTAGAGTATCATATGATTGGGCATTAAGCCCAATCATAATTCTGTTATGTTTTGATTTGCGTTTATTGTCAAATTGCGACATTGTGGCGTTTTGTATGGAAGCGGGTTGAAGGGGTGGAGCGATTTCGTCTGTTCACGAAGTTGACCTTACTATTTTGTCAAAAATGACGAAATGTACGAAATTTGAACTATCTAGCTCAACGCGTTCTCAAGCTAGAGAGCGCACAGACGGATGGACGGACGGACATCAGGTTTTGAGATTTTTGAGAGATTATATGAACTGTCATTCATTTTTTCTCCGAGCCTTATTTCTTAGCGTTACAAACTTGAAAGCAAACTTCTAATACTCTCAGATTTCATCTACAGTACAACAAATAATATGAAGCAACCACACATCCTGTCTGATTTAATAATTTCTGCTTTAGTGTTGCCAAACTTTTTGGATCATTGAACTCTGACCTGAACCTAGTCTTGAAATAGGGCAGGATAAATAGAGTAGAGTTCAACACCTCAAAAACACAGGCCTGCCATCTTTCCCTTAAACGTGATGTCTAGGCGTCAGTTTCTAATGTAACCTTCGGTGGTCTCCAACTAAACTCTTCCGAATACTTCTCACTCCTTGGCATCAAAATAAATAACCATCTTAATTGGAACCAGCACATACTCGACGTAGCACTTGACGCTTCCAAACGCCTAGGAGTTCTTCGAAGATGTAAAAAATATTTTACTCCCAGTGACCTAGCAAATATTTATAAGGCCTTCATTAGACCACGCCTCAAGTACAATTTGCAATTATAGGCTGAAGCGCCAAAAACCCAACTTGCGATGCTCGACCGTGTCCAGAGACAGGCGTTCCAACTAATTGGAGATGAAGCCAAAACAGTTTCTATAGACTCCCTAGAGCATCGCAGAAATGTCGGAGTACTAAGCATTTACTACCGCTACTTTCATGGTAAATGCAGTGAGGAACTTGCTAAGCTTATTCCACCTCTGTACTCATTTCCCAGAAACACTCGCCTAGCTTCAAGCGCACACGAGTTAACTGTTAAGCTTCCAACTTCCCGCCCAGTTAAATATAGGCAGTCATTCATACCCCGAACTTCTAAGCTCTGAAATGCATTGCCTGAAGCTTTATTCCCATTGCCATACGACCTTCGACGTTTCAAACTCAACGTCCACCGGAATTTCAGGCTTTTCCCCTCTTTTAATCCCGTCTAACCTTAACTCCTTAACTCCTTGTTTCCCTTACCGACATGACGGTGTAATTTACTTTAAAGGGAACCTCCTAAGTTGGGTTCTGCTACTTTAAAAAAAAAAAATAAATATCAAAATGTATCTTCAAGTTCTGTACCTACCTGCAAAAAATGAAATCACCTGTATACTGTGTGACCAAATTTATTTTCTACTGACTTGAAGTATTGATTTTTTTTGGCAGGTTGAACTATTTCACAAATGCGAAAATTAAATTTATTCCCACATATGTATTTCCTTTATCTCCGTTTCATCCTGCATAAATCACCAACCTTCTGCACTTCATGCTGTTGGTGTAAGCTTTCTTTAAAAAATTCGAACGACTGTTTAAATAAAATTTGTGATCTGTATTAGGGTCTCTACACAATAGCACTTTCGTACTTATATGTACGCCAAATACTTCCATGCATACTTTCAATATAAATAGCATCGTGCCATTAAATGTAGGTTCTTTTTTGTCCTTTCTTTGCTTTATATCTTTCCTCCCCTCTTTCTCCCTTCAGGAAAAGAGTCTCCACTCTCTCAGATTTTCCCATCATCTTTTCGACTGTCTGTAATCCTTATCAGTTGGTACGTAAGCACTACGAAGTACATATGTGCGTGATGCCTATTTTTATAGTGAGGTGGATGTATACGGTATATGGTAACAGTTAGCTGCGAACATCTTGAAAGGGATGAAAATACGTAGGGGATAAAACACGCATAATAAGGCAGGACAAGAAAGAAAAATGAAAGGGAAAACCAGCAAAATATCTTAAAAGAAAAAAAGAAAGTTAAGATTAGTTCGAAAAATACGATAAGAATTCTTTCTCGCCAAGGTGTGCCTTATTTTCAACAAATTTACAGATGTGAAATTCACGCTTTAATTGTTTAGAAGAAGAAAGATTTTATTTTTATTTCGATCTAAAAAAAAAGTTTCTTTGAGTTTGTCAATATTAAACATACTGAAGAAAACATAATAAAAATCTATCAGTGGATTTCTAAGAAACCATCCATCCAACATTGCAATAGATTTGACGATGTTTCAACGTATGTGTATATACACAAGCCTATCAATAAAATAAATATAATAATAAATGTTCAAAATCGATTTACAAGAGCGTAACGTACCTCGAAATTTAACTCTACGATTTATTATCGGTATTTGTACTCTAGATGAAATCTGAGAGTATTAGAAGTTGGCTCTTAAGTTTGTAACGTTAAAAAATAAGGCTCGGAGAGAAAAATGAATGATACAGTGATATATATAATCACTCAGAAATCTCAAAACCGGATGTCCCTCTGTCCGTCCGTTCGCGTTTTAGCTTGAGAACGTGTTCAGCTAGATAGTTCAAATTTTGTACACGCAATTTTTTTTTAAAAAAAGTAAGGTCAAGTTCGTGAACGGACGAAATCTATCCACCCCTTCTACTCCCTCCCATACAAAATGACACAATTGTGCAATTTGACAATAAAAGGATTTGCTCGAAAAATATAAAAGCTATTGGTCTGAAATTTGGAACATATTCTTATATGATGATTTTAATCTTCTATTAAAATTATTTGCGTTCTCCCTCTCCTTCCATTTCCTCCCATACAAACTGCACTTTTTCATGATATACTCTAAACCAATTTACTTAGTACGCATAAAATTTATCGATCTCAAATTGTGCACTAATAACTTATTCAGAATTATTAGGAAGACCAAAAAATAAAAATAAGATGATTGGTTTTACCACTTCTACCCCTCCCTTACAAAATGACGCAATTTTGCAATTTGACAAAAAACGGATTTGCTCAAAAAGCGTAGATGCTATTGGTCTGAAATTTGGAACATATTACTTTTATAATGATTTCAATCTACTATATAAAAAATATTCAAGTCCTCCCCTTCCTTCCACCACCTCCCATACAAACTGCATTTTTTCATGAAACACTCTAAACCAATTTACTCAGTGCGTATAAAATTTATCGAGCTGAAATTGTGCACTTAATATTTATTTAATAAAGCCAAAATAAATTTAGACTACTAGCCCTCCCATACAATCTGACACAATTGCACAACTTTATAAGTGGATTTTCCTGAAATTTAATTTAATTTTTCTACTAAGGACGAAAAGGTGGAGGGGGGCTAAACATATGTCAGCCGATTTTTTTTTCAAATGATTATATCTTCAGAATTCCTTAATATTAAAAGTTTGTATCTTAGAAACAATTAGGTGGCATACAGATCCACCATAATCAACTTAAAGTGTGGCTAGTTATAGTTAATGGAGAGTCAGGGAAGGTACACAGAAAAACACTCAAAAAATGTTATAATATCTCGACTATTTCTTAAGCTACTTGGAACATATATTGAGCTTGGAACATATATTGAGCTTTACAATTGAGGAGGATATGAACTTATTAATAACTGCGGATATGAGAAGTTATGATATGGCTTGAAACATGATAAGGTCTTAATTGAAAAATGATGCAACGCTAGGTAACTTCAAAATAAAGCTCGAAATACTTGGTAAGAATCTGACTGAGAAAAGCCTATAAAGCTCCGTTGTGTGAATTTAAGTACTTTGTACGTGCAATAAGCAGTTCTGCACAACTATTGACTCAGTAAATGCAACGGGTCCGGTTCTTGCAACGGAGCAATGGTACATGGACCGCTTCGTCGACAGAAGCACTGAAGGTGCTGGCCTGTCGTGCAGGAGTTAGCTTACTCGGACAGTCAAGCTGGGCTGAAGGCACTCTCTGCTTACAGCTGCATGTCAAGATGATTGAACCATTTTATTGATATGTTGGAAGAATTGGAAAAAACCTGCAGTTTGTGACTTTGTTGGGTTCCGGGTCATTGGAATATACCTACAAACAAAATGGCAGACATGCTGTCCAGGAACGAATCTGCCGCTGCCATCGTTGAGGAAACGGGTAATTTTGGCATTGCCTTGAGAGTCATTAAGACAATTTCTCCAACAAAATGTGGGGAAGGGAAAATTTCAAATGGTTACAAAGCGACTTATGGTGGTAATAAACGACATCTTGAAAGCTGCACTGGAAGA
Organism: Chorisops tibialis; assembly: GCA_963669355.1. Lineage (NCBI taxonomy): Eukaryota > Metazoa > Arthropoda > Insecta > Diptera > Stratiomyidae > Chorisops > Chorisops tibialis. Next base: position 145,690,700 of record OY770263.1, read on the forward strand.
TGAGGGAGATAAAAGTCTTCAATGGAGACTATTCAACATCTTAAGTCACCTTGATTATGCGTTTGCTTGCACATAACCGTGCGGAGTACAAGTCAAATGTTTGCTTGTTGCATTCTAAATGCAAAGAGGAGTACATGCACATAGGTTCGAACACAAGCACGATTGTTCTTAATGGACAAGATGTGAAAGAGGTGCAAGATTTTTGCAAATAATTATTTGCTATGGCGCGATGGTGTGGTGGCCAGCGGTGGTACTAAAAACCAAACTAGCACCTTTAATTCTAATCCAACGGATAGCATGTCTGTGTATAACTGGTGGTCTTAGAACCACACCAACTGCAGCACTGGAACTAATTCTCTCATTATCTACACTTGATCTTTTTATAAAACAAACAGCGGGCTTAGCTTCCTTTAGATTAAAAACCACTAATTCATGGTCAGCGCCACTAATTGGTCGTGGCAAAATTTGAAACGTCATTAGAGACGCAAACTCCATTTTAGACTGGGTATGATTGCATTAACCAACCGCAGCTTGAGAAACGGAAGTTTCACATTAAGTTTCCTGAACAAAACGATTGGGCAACAAACACGATACTCAGCACCTGTACAGGTCCGCATCTCTATACGGACGGATCTAAAATTAACTAGGGGATAGGTGTAGGGCTTTATTCCCACGACCTCGACATCCACACCTCATTTCATCTTCCAGAACATGCGACAGTGTTCCAAGCAGAATTATTAGCTATTAACGAGTGTACAAAAATTATAAAGATGCAGAACAATCTCTGAAATTGTCATATTTTCTCGGACAGCAGGGCTGGACTTCTGGCATTCCAATCTTATAGGACTAAAAACGTATATACACAAGCCTATCAATAAAATAAATATAATAATAAATGTTCAAAATCGATTTACAAGAGCGTAACGTACCTCGAAATTTAACTCTACGATTTATTATCGGTATTTGTACTCTAGATGAAATCTGAGAGTATTAGAAGTTGGCTCTTAAGTTTGTAACGTTAAAAAATAAGGCTCGGAGAGAAAAATGAATGATACAGTGATATATATAATCACTCAGAAATCTCAAAACCGGATGTCCCTCTGTCCGTCCGTTCGCGTTTTAGCTTGAGAACGTGTTCAGCTAGATAGTTCAAATTTTGTACACGCAATTTTTTTTTAAAAAAAGTAAGGTCAAGTTCGTGAACGGACGAAATCTATCCACCCCTTCTACTCCCTCCCATACAAAATGACACAATTGTGCAATTTGACAATAAAAGGATTTGCTCGAAAAATATAAAAGCTATTGGTCTGAAATTTGGAACATATTCTTATATGATGATTTTAATCTTCTATTAAAATTATTTGCGTTCTCCCTCTCCTTCCATTTCCTCCCATACAAACTGCACTTTTTCATGATATACTCTAAACCAATTTACTTAGTACGCATAAAATTTATCGATCTCAAATTGTGCACTAATAACTTATTCAGAATTATTAGGAAGACCAAAAAATAAAAATAAGATGATTGGTTTTACCACTTCTACCCCTCCCTTACAAAATGACGCAATTTTGCAATTTGACAAAAAACGGATTTGCTCAAAAAGCGTAGATGCTATTGGTCTGAAATTTGGAACATATTACTTTTATAATGATTTCAATCTACTATATAAAAAATATTCAAGTCCTCCCCTTCCTTCCACCACCTCCCATACAAACTGCATTTTTTCATGAAACACTCTAAACCAATTTACTCAGTGCGTATAAAATTTATCGAGCTGAAATTGTGCACTTAATATTTATTTAATAAAGCCAAAATAAATTTAGACTACTACCCCTCCCATACAATCTGACACAATTGCACAACTTTATAAGTGGATTTTCCTGAAATTTAATTTAATTTTTCTACTAAGGACGAAAAGGTGGAGGGGGGCTAAACATATGTCAGCCGATTTTTTTTTCAAATGATTATATCTTCAGAATTCCTTAATATTAAAAGTTTGTATCTTAGAAACAATTAGGTGGCATACAGATCCACCATAATCAACTTAAAGTGTGGCTAGTTATAGTTAATGGAGAGTCAGGGAAGGTACACAGAAAAACACTCAAAAAATGTTATAATATCTCGACTATTTCTTAAGCTACTTGGAACATATATTGAGCTTGGAACATATATTGAGCTTTACAATTGAGGAGGATATGAACTTATTAATAACTGCGGATATGAGAAGTTATGATATGGCTTGAAACATGATAAGGTCTTAATTGAAAAATGATGCAACGCTAGGTAACTTCAAAATAAAGCTCGAAATACTTGGTAAGAATCTGACTGAGAAAAGCCTATAAAGCTCCGTTGTGTGAATTTAAGTACTTTGTACGTGCAATAAGCAGTTCTGCACAACTATTGACTCAGTAAATGCAACGGGTCCGGTTCTTGCAACGGAGCAATGGTACATGGACCGCTTCGTCGACAGAAGCACTGAAGGTGCTGGCCTGTCGTGCAGGAGTTAGCTTACTCGGACAGTCAAGCTGGGCTGAAGGCACTCTCTGCTTACAGCTGCATGTCAAGATGATTGAACCATTTTATTGATATGTTGGAAGAATTGGAAAAAACCTGCAGTTTGTGACTTTGTTGGGTTCCGGGTCATTGGAATATACCTACAAACAAAATGGCAGACATGCTGTCCAGGAACGAATCTGCCGCTGCCATCGTTGAGGAAACGGGTAATTTTGGCATTGCCTTGAGAGTCATTAAGACAATTTCTCCAACAAAATGTGGGGAAGGGAAAATTTCAAATGGTTACAAAGCGACTTATGGTGGTAATAAACGACATCTTGAAAGCTGCACTGGAAGATGAGGGAGATAAAAGTCTTCAATGGAGACTATTCAACATCTTAAGTCACCTTGATTATGCGTTTGCTTGCACATAACCGTGCGGAGTACAAGTCAAATGTTTGCTTGTTGCATTCTAAATGCAAAGAGGAGTACATGCACATAGGTTCGAACACAAGCACGATTGTTCTTAATGGACAAGATGTGAAAGAGGTGCAAGATTTTTGCAAATAATTATTTGCTATGGCGCGATGGTGTGGTGGCCAGCGGTGGTACTAAAAACCAAACTAGCACCTTTAATTCTAATCCAACGGATAGCATGTCTGTGTATAACTGGTGGTCTTAGAACCACACCAACTGCAGCACTGGAACTAATTCTCTCATTATCTACACTTGATCTTTTTATAAAACAAACAGCGGGCTTAGCTTCCTTTAGATTAAAAACCACTAATTCATGGTCAGCGCCACTAATTGGTCGTGGCAAAATTTGAAACGTCATTAGAGACGCAAACTCCATTTTAGACTGGGTATGATTGCATTAACCAACCGCAGCTTGAGAAACGGAAGTTTCACATTAAGTTTCCTGAACAAAACGATTGGGCAACAAACACGATACTCAGCACCTGTACAGGTCCGCATCTCTATACGGACGGATCTAAAATTAACTAGGGGATAGGTGTAGGGCTTTATTCCCACGACCTCGACATCCACACCTCATTTCATCTTCCAGAACATGCGACAGTGTTCCAAGCAGAATTATTAGCTATTAACGAGTGTACAAAAATTATAAAGATGCAGAACAATCTCTGAAATTGTCATATTTTCTCGGACAGCAGGGCTGGACTTCTGGCATTCCAATCTTATAGGACTACATCTAAACTAGTTTCCATTTTTAGACACAATTTGAATCGCCTAGTGGCCATAACGGAAGTTTTTCTAATTTGGATATCGGGTCATAGCGACCTGCTAGAAAACGAGGCAGCAGACACGCTTGCACGGCAAGGATCTGCTAACATCAATTCCACTAGGAAGTCAGTCGATGCAGCACTAACAGTGCTGAAGGCTAGCTTGAAACAAATTATTTTGGATTCTTTCTTCGCGGGGTGGCGGCAGCTGGACAGCTGCAGAACGGCCAAATTCTCTTGGGAAGAACCGAATAAAAATATTACAGCTCAGCTGTTACAACGTAATCGCTATAGCGTTTGAACTATTGTTGGCCTGACCACAGGTCATTGCTTGTTAAATCTTCACGCATTTAGGTTGCAGATCGCAAAAGCCTTTGTAGAGGTTGCGACGAAGACGAAGAATCTATCGGACATTATATTTGTCACTGTCCGAAAATCTCCAACAGTCGTTTCTTTTGTTTAGGCTCTAGATTCTTCTCAGAACTCGACGACCTCAGAGGCGTCCAGACTCCTGCGGTCCGCAATCCGAACCAAGTTGCTAGAACAAGAGGAGTGACTTCCATCTTATAATCAATAGTGGGAGTACAATGGGACCAAGTAGATGACCCCAGTGCTTTGAGGTTCTACAAACCACCTTCCTACAACCTAAACCTGAAGCCTATGTAGAGAGTAACCACTTTGCATCACGACAAGTGGCCACGCAACTCTATATAATCATTGACAGAAAATGCCCAAACACGATGTCTACTGCACGAGAACTTGTTTGTAAGTGTCAAGAACAGCGAAAGAGCCCCGAGTTCAAGTTTACGGACACCTGCAATGTCGCCATGTCGTGTAGAGATAGAGAGTAGAAACGATTCTCCTTCCTATCAACTGACTGTTGAAGTTGAAGAGAGGGAATTATTCCACTTTTTGACATGAATGTGTCTTACCGCTGGCCACTTTAAAAAATCGAGTGTCTGACACAACATCTGGACATATGTAATAGTAGACGGGGGAAATGGTGAGCATTTCAAAATTGAAGTTTTTTTTCAAAATTTCGAACCGTTACATCTCAATATGTTTCTTATATATTTGACAAATAGTGACGTCGTCTGAACGAACAATGTTTCGCTTTAACTGGGACACAAAGTATTTACAGATAAAAGTATCTATTAATCAATCAATCTATATCAATACGTCAAAGCCAGGTGCCAGAAAAAATGGATCGTTAAAGGCGCCAAATATCTCAATTAATTACATATTGGCATTATGTATTTCTTTTTCATAACGGTTACATATTACCTTACGTTTTCTTTGAAACCTTATTAGAAAATGAAGGACTGTGTTACCAGATCTGCATATTCATGGTATCAAAGTTCTTCTTCACATAATTTCAATGAAAGACCCCATACACTCTCTTTTATTTGATTGGGATTATTTAGCTCGAGTTGAGTTGTATATTGACCGCCTAAGAAAAAAACAAATTTGTTCACTCAAATTGTCTTCGAATGAAACAACAACAAAAATGGAATTTTCTCCATCATTCAAAATTTTCGAGAATTCATTTGGAGCACTTTTACGCTGTGCGCTAGAAGCGCATGATGGTATAGGTGGGACCATTAAGCGTTGTGTGTGGAATACAATAAAATCACGACGCATTAAAATTAATGCTGATAAGGATTTTGCAAAATATGCAACAAAAGCTGCCAAAGGAATCAAAATTTGTTATATGGGAAAAGAGAAAGGGGAAGAAACCCGGAGATTTCTTGAAGTGAAGTGGCCTAAGATTCCAAAAATACCCAATCTCTTGCAGAAACATCATTTTGAGGTACAACATGGTTCAATCTTGCATGTCTAAACGAGTGTTACTTCGACAAAATTTGAAAAAATTGATGTTTCGGCTGTTAATCGATATTAATTTTAGAATAAGATAAGTTTGTTTATTTTTAGTATGATATAAGGAATTAAGTTTGTGATATTATTTTAATATTTCACTCAAATACAAGATTATTAAAACTGTATTGCAATACACTTTCCATTAATTTTTACTAAAAATTTTGTAGTTTGACTCTAAGCCAAAGTGAAGTGTCAAAGTACGTTACCAATGTGACAACGTACGTTACCACATTATTTTACGAAATTAAATCCAAAACTGCACCAAATGGAAAAACTGACAACATTAAATGCTTTTCATATTTCTTATGATTTATTATAAATTAGCGATCGCCCGCGACTTTATCCGCGGAAGAATCGCAAATAAGCAATTTTTGAGAATGTAGTTAGTAATATGTACATTATGTGAGATATATAATCTGTTTAGTTTAATGACTCTTTAAACACAATGGTTTGTATTTTGTTGGAATCAGAACCATAAATTAATAAGAATGAAACCACGGTACTCGCATTTGTATGAGACAGGCTCGTGATCAAATCAATCCCGTGATTTGAGATCATATAAGTATGGAAGAGCGTTAAGGACATGTGAATAGTTGTAGCTTGTGTTAATTAAAGAAAAGACCAAATAAAATAACGTCAAGCTTAAAACCATAACAGGACTACGATTGTGCGTAAAGCCCAATCATACGATACTATAGATGAAATCGAAATTTTTGTGATGTTAAGAAATTCTGTACGGGGAGTGGTAGGAAGGGCCACAGTACTGAACTAATTTATTTCACATCATGCAAGGGCAGCTATAAAAATGTTTTGTACCAAATTTAAGCTTGAAAAATTGAATAGGTACTGAGAAACTTAAAGCATTGGATTTGATGGAATTGTGCAATTTGTATGGGAGGTGGTAGAAGGAGTGGAGGGTTTTTGGTGATTTTTCGACAAACAACTATAATTATAATTAATTTTTTATAATTTAAATATTAGATCAGTAATGTTCACACTTTTGAAGAAAATCGAATTTTTGAAAAGTTGTGGAATTGTGTCACATTGTATGGGACGGGGTAGAAGGAGTGAAGCTTATCAGTTAGATTTTTCCCGATATTAAGAATAATGCTAATTAAGGATTCTATACAAAATTTTGGCGCGATGAAAGCTATACGTATTGAGAAAATTGGATTAGAGTATTTCTTGAAAAAGTGCAGTTTGTATGGGAGGTGGTGGAAGGAGTGAGGTGTTTTAAGTGAGTTGAAAACAACTGAAATCATTATTCAATTGAAATAATTTAAATTTTAGAACTGTGACTTTCACACTTTCCAAGAAAATCGAATTTTTGTAAAGTCGTGGAATTGTGTCACATTGTATGGCAGGGGGTAGAAGGAGTGAAGCTAATCGGTTAATTTTTTCCCGACAATAATAATAATGTTGATTAAAGATTTAGTACAACATTTTAGCTCGATGAATGTTCTCAGTACGTGAGAAAATTGGTGTATAGTATTTCTTAAAAAAGTGCAGTTTGTATGGGAGGTGGTGGAAGTAGTGGGGATATTTAAGAACCTTGTCTGCCAAAAGATTGCATTTGTAATGACAATAATACATTATAAGTTTCAATTCAAAAACTTTTATGGTTTCCAAGAAAATTTGATTAATATATAATTTGAAAATGAGACACTTTGTATGGCAGGGGGTAGAAGGCGTGAGGGGAGTGGTATAAAACCAAAAGCAGATTATATCCCGGAGCATACCTAATAAACTGTGAAAGTTTCGTTACAATCGGTTCAGCCGTTTTTGCGTGAAAGCCGGACAGACAGACAGACAGACAGACGGACAGACAGACAGAGAAGAATTTTAAAAACGCGTGTTTCTGCTTAGTTATTGCTAAAATAAA